>JAQPZY010001243.1:267500-1467500 GCA_029931535.1 Margaritifera margaritifera | reverse complement strand
GATAATAAAAATGAAAAAACACAACTTTTTATTGCTTTATTATTTTTTTTTTTAATGTTCCGGAAAAGTGTAATCAATATACAGGCAAGCATAAGATGTAATTAGGTGAAAAAAAGCGGAATGATTATGCCAAAAGCATAATGGTTGGCAGGTATGCTGCAATGACCATGATGCAGCGATGCCTTTTTGTCGGGGGTCCCGAACCTTTTTATGCCTACGGGCACATTTTTGAGTTTATGAGTGGCATGCACCAACCAATTAACCCTTTACCTCATGTAAGCGCTTCTGGACGCCTCTACTCCATTCTCATGGAAGCACTTTTGGTCACCTCTACTCCCTTCTCATGGAAGTGCTAGTGGACGCATCTACCCGATTCGCATGGAAGCGAGTTTGGATGCCTACTGTTAACATCAGCCATTTTGAGCTGGTTTTCGTAGCGCCACCTTCGGGGAAAACCCCCTATTAGATACTACAGGCATTTAGGTAAATGACCATTACGTCAGATCACGTAGTTGCTATTTAAAATCTAGTCATAATCTGCTATTTAAAGTAACTAGGTCGGATTCTCCACTCTCCAAAATAGAGGCCGCAGATTTCGTTCAGTACCTTCTTGAGTTTGGATGATTAGAATTACGACTGAAAGCTTCAATTCAGATATAGGCTCCGATGTCGATGTACGCGACACTGATTTTTTATAATTTATTAAATTCTGATGATTTAGCTTTGTAGATGTATACAACGAACCGATAGATTTTGAGGTTCAGAAATGTCGGCTACGGTTTGTCACACTGCTTCACCGACATGACAATGAATGAGTTCTCTCAAGATTTTAAAGCATATAAAAAATTCTTCCATGAAAAATAATTATACAAATACAAAGATCAGATTTTACTCTTAAACTTATCTATAGATAACAGATGTGTACAAAAAAGTTAAAATGGTTAATTGAGAATTGTCGGCTACGGTTTGTCACACTGCTTCGCCGACCTGACAATGAATAAGTTCTCTAAGATTTTAAAACATATAAAAAATTCTTCCATGAAAAATAATTATACAACTATCAAGATCAGATTTTACTTTTAAATCTATCTACAGATAATAGATGTGTACAAAAAAAAGGTAAAATGGTTCAAATTGATGCTGAACTTTAGGTTCCAGAGCGCAAATCGGAACTCCAGTCAGAAACCTTTCAAGATTTTTACACCAATTCAGATGGTGATGAAACTTGTATCCTAACAGGATTCGAGGTCTCCAGTTTGCTAGAAGTAAGAACTGGAGGAGCCACATATGAAGCCTTCCTAAGGGAACTAAGTCTGCTGCCACATTCAGAGTCACCAGGAGAGATGTGTAGATGCAAGTAGACAACAATGCCTTCTTGCCTAGTCTTGCAAAGAGATCAAGTATCTGTGAGATTCTGTTGGAAGAAATACAGATTGTTCCTCGTCAGGCAAGAAAATTCATCTCCATGCAAATGAAATTCTGAGAAAAGAGAAAAGTTCCTCTGGTTGGTAATCAGGCCAACAGAGAGACAAATCCTTCAGGAGGACACTGTGCATCAGCCAGTTGTTTGAGTAGTGAAGGATGGGAACCCCCAAGGAGCCTTAGAAGGGAGTCCACATCTTCCCACCGAGAAACCAGTCAAGACTGGAGAAACGTAACGGGGGTCTTTCAAAGTGGTGGAGGGTCCTGGAAGCTAAGTCAGCAACCCTTCCATATTGTGGAAAGGATCCATGCAGCGTCCAAGCAAGTCTCTGAAAATGGAGATAGTCTGGCACCTACTTCGATGCTGGAAAGAGGTGAGCTTTGCAGGAGAGGACACGATGCTGTAGAGCCAAATGCCTCCCTCCTTATTGAAGGGAGAAGAATCTGTGAACTACCTCCCTTGGCCTCTATGACTATCTTGTCTAGAGAAGGACAAGCGAAAGGGATTTTTAAACTGGGGCCGTTTGTTTTGTTGTTGTTGTTGGCGCTGTTTAAAATACTTGGGAGGGGTTCCCATCGACTGATCAGAATGGGCGTGCTTCTTGGCTGGTTTCGATGGGCCCAGAGTAGTGGCCTGGGACAGTGTTGTTGTTTCCTAGAATCTTGTGCCATCACAGAGGGAATTGGATGTCCAAAGAGCATTTCCACATCAAGCAGTGCAGCCCACAAAAAGTGTTTTGCTGTGAACCGGCAAAACCTTTGAAATCTTCAAAGTGACATTTCTACAAAGGTAGCGAAGCTCCGCAGAAAGAGCAATGCACTTCCAAAGGGCCTGCCATGATGTCTTAGCAGCAGCCTCCAACAAACTGTGAAGTTGCGGAGGTCAAAAACTCCTTCAACAATAACCTCTCAAATGAACTGATGCTCTACCATCTGAAAGAAATTTCCAGGAATTCAAGATAAGACCATTACTTCTTTTTTACTGCAGAGTGTTGAAACCATCTCTGATGTTCTTAAACAATAAGATTTTCAAATTAGCCACTTTGGCAGACATATTGAATACAAAATCAGCAGCGTTTTTATTTAGGACAAACTAGATAACATTGGAAGACTTTTCGTGAAAAACCCATTTTGATATGACCATCCATTCGGAAGAATTAGGGACAAGATTTTCAACATGTTCCTTGTGGCAGCCATATTTGAGGTCAGATTGGAACCAATTTCGTTCAGGACCAACTAAATATCGTAATTATTTTGGTGAAAAGCCTATGTCAATACAACTTTCCATTTATGAGTAACAATAACAAAATTTTCAAGATGGCTGCCATAATGGATTGTCAGATTGACACCATTTTTATTTTAAATCCAACTACTAGCCATAAGAAGTCTTCTGGTTTGGTTTTGGTTTTGTGGAGTTTAATGCCCTTTTTCAGCACATGATCGGCTATACATGGCAGCCAGTATATTTGGTGGAGGAAGAATCCAGGAAGAACCACTGACCCATTGGAAGCTACTGGGCAGCTTTCTCACATACCTACATTGGTTGAGCCAAGACTTGAACCCATGCAGACAGAGCTAAGATGTGTGAGTGATCTGTAAAGGCGAGCACCTTAGACTACTCTGCCACCCAAGGCCCCAGCCTTGGAGAAAACCCTTTGTCAGTATAACTAAAGCCCAGTATCTGTCACTCTGCTTGGTTACTGGTTCCCTGTATCTCTCACTTGGCCACTTAGCCAGATGTCAGAAAGTACCTCTGAACCATCCCAGAATCAACAAGGTTGGCAACTTCCTTGAGACGAAAAGTGTCAATGACCCCTCATTGGTATGGAGGGTCCATCTGCAAAGAAGAGACTGCTTCATCCTTCCTGCTTCTGTAAGCACAACAGCTTTCAGCTAAATCCCATGCTTCATCTGCCCATAAGGCGCTGAAAGGACATCTAAGTGCTCACACTTCGTACATGCTAAACAAGTGAGGTGGGTATCACACAAAACCGTTTTATGGCCACATTTGCCAACTTTTTGCAGTATTGCTGAAAGAACACTGGAACAAATTTATCCAGGGTAACAGTAACCCTAACATCAGTACCCACCCGCTAAACTAGTCTGTCCACAAGATACAATAAAAACACCAAAAAACGACAAAGGAAGGGACACCAATAATGAAATAAAATGCAAAGGCTGGCAATACAAAAATGGATGCTATTGAACGAAACGATGACAAAAAACAGAGATAAATGAAAAATCCAGAGTGCCAAAGACATGTTTTACCAACGAAAACAATGGAAAGAAGGACAGTATTCCAAATGAATGGAGGTGACTAGGGTATCTGACTGGGCCTCTGTTTTTGTTCTAGAGCTTCGATTACTAATTGGAGAGGGGGGGGGGGGGAATTGTCACTGTGGACTGGAGTCTAGTGCCAGGAAAAGAGATTGCAAATTAATAATAGCAGGCAATGTATTACTGCTATTAAAATTCTATTTTACAGTGGTGGGTAGAAAAGACAGAAGAGGGAGATATGACTGACCTATCACATACCATCTCAGATATTATTGCATCTTTATCGTTTGTGAACAAGTGGGTTTTTTTTGCTGTTGTTTTAAAATTGGTACACACAATAATACAATATGGAAGAAATCAGTTTTTGCACAAGAATATTTAACTTCTGGATATTAAACACCCCACAAGCTTCAAGATTTTTTCATGTAATTAACCGTAAATGGAGTTAGTACCAGTAGTTACAGTAGATTATAAACATAGCAAACACATGACAACCCTCACTTTGATTAAATTATCTGAATGGAACTATTTTATTTATGACTCAATTTTTACGCAAATTCATACTTGGTGTTTTATTGGGCACTGGAAGTTGCACACGTTTAAAATGTACATACATGATTCACTCCACAGTGGCTTTAATATTTTGGGTTAACTAGCTGGAACACACCCGACTTTAATCCAGCTTTCAAGCCTGCATTAAAAAAAAAAGGTCAACACTTCTTTTGTCTTTGATGAGTGCTTCATTGGAAAATTACCACTATTTCTGCCATTGACTAATATATGCATATATTAAGATGGAAAAGAAAATCCTCTGACACACATGTAAATCAACTCAAGTAAAGAACATTTTTTTTTATCCTGCAGTGAGAATGCAATGTTTTATATATAAAAAATTGTGCCAGCACAATTTGTTAAAATACAAATCTGCAAATATTATTCACAATAATAGCAACAGTTATAACTTATTGCAAACAGTCATTTTACATTTTCGGTTGCAATTAAGACACGTATCATTGGAATAAATATTTATGCCAAAATTAAACATCCTTTTCACAATGATAATCAAGATGGTAAAGATTCAACTGATGTGCTTTTACGTTATAGATGTGAACAATAGGTCCACATACACAAAAAATATACAATACACAAGTGAAACAAGGACTAAGTTCTGTCAACTGTTGAAAGTGATGGTGCTTGCAAAAATCAGTTGGCTCTTGGCTTCTTCTATGCATGCTAATTCCTTTACAAAATGTCCTTTTGCATATTGACGACTGCAGCTAATCTAATGTGTATAACGATGCATTTGTCTCACATCTAAATCAAATACAAGTACCATAAGGTTCCTAGCCATACAATGAAACTTGTGGGATATTACTCTGAACATCATTAAAAAGCACTATTACAAATCTAATTTGGAATGGAAAGAAACACACCTGAGTTGACCTGCGATTGCTCACCTGCCTGCCATGGCATAGTACAATTCAGCAAGAGTATCATGAATGTCACATTATATGCCCTATGTTTAGAAGCGTTCTATGTAGGCACCAGTAGGACATGGTTCAGTCTGGAGATCAGCAACCAACAGGTCTCAATGACTTGAACATATGGGCAAGGCATGCAGGCTTGAACTAATCTTGCTGTGCAGAAACTATTATATTCTTAGCCGACTTACCATGACTGTTACTTCTGACCTTGAGACCCCTGAATCTATTGATTTCTTTATTACACTAAGCGCAAAAGCCATCCATAATGATTGCTCAAGGAACTTTCTCTACAACAAAGTTTTTCAACAAAACCTATTTTTCTTTGAGCCAGAATGACCCTGGCCTTTAGCCCATTGTCACCCAAATCAAGAGGCCTCTTCCATACCTTAAGGGCAAGCAATCCACAAAACTTTGGTCACGGTACATGGTCTACAACTAAAGTTATTATGCAAAAACTGTTCTTCTTCTTTCAGTCAGTGACCTTGACCTTTGATCTTGAAATCAATATGCTTCTTCTTAACACCAAGTGCAAGCCATCCACCAAGTTGGTAACTAGATGGTGGAGAACTCTCGTTATTGCATAGAAACAAACATGTAACAGATTGATGGACAACATCACAACATAATATGCCCTGCCATATGTTTGGCATATAGAAGCCTTGCATAGCCAACAGACAGAAATGCCAACCCATGAGCATGCTTATCAGGAATAGCAAAATTTCTGGAATCAGAGCTGCCTGTCCAGAATGGACAACACGTTCATGAAAAGTAACAAACTTCCAAGTATAATCATACCGTGTCTTAAGAGCTTACACATACCTGTACACAATAACAATTAGCATCCACTAAGAATGTAAATCCATTCCTCCTATTCCAGAATCTGGAGAGCTCAGTTGGAAGAGTGAGACTCGTTCTTTCAATACCAACACAGGCAATAGGCAAGCCTGGGTCAGCTGCCTCGGTATCCTTGAGAAAGACACTTAACTCCCATTTCCTTGGCTTGATATAGCCAAAGAAAGTGCTGCTGAAAACCAAGCAGGCAATCAATTCTAGAATCTTTCATTCCTTCAACATTTTTGACCAAAACAATAATCAAGAACATTAGTTTTCCTCATGAATTATCAGCATCTTTCTTCTCCACCATCATTTACCACCTATGTACAGTCAAATTGACTGGTTTCTTCTTGTGTACATTTTTTTAAACTGAGAAACTGTGTTCTATTACCAGTCTATCATATTAGATCTCTGGTACTTTTTCTTCCTACCAATGTTCACATACTAAACTTCTGTTAAAAATGTTATTCCAAATTTGGTCCATATTTTCAGTAATGCAGAATTTTAAAAATCTGTAACAATTCCACTAATTTTGGAATGGGTTGGCATCTCTGAATAGAGCAATAAAGGTAGGTCAATGAGTGCTTCACAGTGGTCACTGAGGTGGTTAATATCCTGAATATAAATTTGACCATGACTGTACAGACAAGTGCTCAAGAAACTCGGATACAAGCAAAAATTTTACATAATCTATGGATCATGAAAAAGTCACTAATCTACTTTTTGCCCATACTCCACGATCAATACACGCAACAAGTGTTATGACTTGATTAATACATCCAACAAGTGTTATGACTATGTACAACTAAGCTAAATGCAAAAATGAAATGTAAATGCTGAAGGATGAAAATTAGGTAACCGAACTACTTTTGCCAATGCACCCATAAAGTTTCATGACTGCACATACAACAAAGTCATGGAAACTGAGCTAAATGCAAAAAACTCGACATAATTACTGGAGCAAGCAGTGATCTCTATGTTTCACCAATGCTTCAAAGGTAAGATAAAAACAGTCAAATGCAAGATGCTTTCCATCCAAAGGAGTCCTCTAAAATAGGTTTTCTACCTGGCTCATAAGAAAGCTACACGACTGCTATGGAAGCTACCCTGGGCACAATTTTGATAGAGCATGTTCCAATAAACATTCCTACTAAGTCTGATCAAAACTGGCACAGCCATTCTAGAGAAGTCAAAAATTGATTTTCCACATGGTTACTAAGGAAGCCACACCATTGCTAGGGCTCAACACCAGACGTAATTTTGATACAGCATGTCCTAATAAATGTTCCTATCAAGTTTGATCGAAACTGGGTCAGCCATAATAGAAGTTGAGAATAGGTTTTCCATATGGTTGCCATGGAAGCCACCATAGACACAATTTTGATACAGCATGTACTAAGAAACATTCCTAGCAAGTCTGATCAAAAATGGCTCATTCGTTTTAATGAAGAAGTTAAAAATAGTTTTGCTATTTTGACTGCTATGCAAGTCACAGTTTTGGATGAGCATATCCTGAGGAACATTCTTACAAAATTGACCCAGCGGTTTTTTGAGAAGTAAAAAAATAGCAATGTTGATAGATGGCAAACGATTCACACTGGATGCAGGGTCCTACCAAAAGATCACTGAGCCTTGCAGCCAGGTGAGCTAAAAAGTAATCACTGGAAAGTCAAATAGGTCCATGTGACCTCATGATGAGCAGTACCCTCCATGATGTACAAGTACCAAGTTTCATGACTGTACATGCAACACTGTCAGAGAAGCTCAGCTAAATGCATAAACTTAATGTTACTGGCAATACCAATAACAATGACACCAGAAACACAATACCTATGTCTCACCTATGCATTGACTGGTATGACAAAAGTTATATTTCAAAATCCTTCATGTCAAGCAGAAGTACCTGGTAAACTATCAGCCTTCTCAAACTGATCATCACTGCTCTTGTTTTCCTCATCCTCATCTGTGTCTGGAACTAAAACACAAATTATTATTATGAATCAAGGAACAGCAATTCATCATTTTTGGTGAATTAGTTACTGTGTTTATCTAATAGAGCAAGTTCAAAACCCCTATATCCTGAATGAATCTGTGCTTTAATTTTCCCCGTGACATCATACAACTCCACAAATCTGATTTTCTTCTTTATAATGATTGTTATCCCTGTTTTCATTAAAACAAGACCAGGGCCTACATGTCAAGCACAATCAAAGCATTGCCATACATGCCAACCCCTAGAGCGGCATAAAGCCTAACATATGTGGCAAAAAAGTGTAATCTGAGCATATTAAGTGTAATCTATATATTACATGCCTTAATTACAATAAACTATGAAAAATGTACATTAAGTTTTGCTGCTAACCTGGATATGCAGCTGGTTAAAATTCTTATCACAAATGGGCAAAATCCATGTGGATTAGTACCAGAATACAACACAAAACATACTTATAAATTATTTACATACAACACTCACTTTAACTAGTCTACATGTTGAATTTTTGCTGAATGATCATAAAGTCAAGACCACAAATTCTGCAGTGAGCATGATGATGTGCTCAACCCGAGTGCTGTATTACATTGCTCTCATTTATTTCTTTTTTTTTTAAATGTACAATGTACCAACAAAGCGTAATCCATATACAGGTGAGTGTAAGATGTAATTAAGTAAAGAAAAAAAACCCACAATGATTATGCCAAAAAATAATGGTCAGTGTGTATGCATTGCTGTGAAACATGATCTTCATCGCAATTTTTGCTGAATGAATGGTTTTAGCTTCACAATGATTCATCCAAAGTATGAAGAAATCCATCTAGTTTAGGAAATAGAAGCAAATTTGAACCAAGACCTTAATTCAAATGTTTCCGCGACCGTGATGTTGATCCCATTTTGATGAATGAATTGCCTTAGGGTCATACAGATTTCAACCTAAGTATGAAGAAAATCTACCACGGTGTTTTGGAAATATGAGCAAATGAAAAACTTTAATTTATACCTTAATGCAAACTTTCTGTCCATGTCACTGTGACCCCAAAGTAAAATCGACTAGTGTACAATGTCCAAGGATGAATTGTCTTAGCATCATAATGATTCATCACAAAAATGAAAATATATTAAGTGGTTTAGGAAATATAACACAGAGGACTTTAACCAAAACCTTAATGGATATTTTCTACGTGACCTTGACCTCAAGGTAAAAGAATTGACCATATTGAAAAATGAATGGTCTTAGGTTCATAATGATTAATGAGAAGTATGATGAGAATCTATTATTAGGTTTAGGAAATATATGCAAATGAAAAACTTTAACAAAAACTTCAACAAAATGTTGATCCCACCACTGGCAAAACAGTGAGTGCCATGTCTCACTTCCCACTAACATCGCCTAGACAAAAACTAAAATAGCAGGAATCAGCAAGAAAAACCACGCTCCACACACCTGATACTATTTCAGAATATATCACAGCCATACAAATGTTATGCCCCCAAGGCAGTGCTCAAAGAAATCTTTTTTCAGACATGGGCCCAGAGCAAGTTACTTTAAAAACAAATAATACGCCTACTACTTTTCATTAGTTGACGTTTATCCATGCCTCTGTTGGTGCTAGCAATGTAGCAATGGCCAAAGTCGCAAAAGGTGATTAAAATTGTAAGATGGCAGATA
The DNA here is from genome assembly GCA_029931535.1 of Margaritifera margaritifera. Lineage (NCBI taxonomy): Eukaryota > Metazoa > Mollusca > Bivalvia > Unionida > Margaritiferidae > Margaritifera > Margaritifera margaritifera. Next base: position 1,457,821 of record JAQPZY010001243.1, on the reverse strand, counting down.
ATATTTATTTGAAAACAGTGTATCTGACAATGAAAACATTCAAGGTTTATGGTAGTTGACCAAGTTGCAATGTAAAGGGTTTGATGGGCGGTAGTGTAACATATTTTCAAGGTTAAAGTCACCACTATGGCATGGAAGATTTAATTTATTTTGAGGTCGAAATAATGACAATTGTGACACAATTTTTGCACACACACAATTTGTCATTTAATTAAGGATTTGTTAGTTTGGAAAGAAAATTAATTAATATAACATAGGTATTTATTATAAATAAATGCTGGTAAAGAATGAGTGTACTAAAGTTAAAGTACTAAAGTTAAACGAGGGTAAGATCCGGTATGGAAACTTCCTTGGTGCAGCTCATTTCAGGTTAAGATATTCAAACTTGTTAATGTTTTGACAAGTTATCTGAGCACATGATAAAACTTTTATTGCAATAATGTAAGTGTCCAAGGAAAATATGATAGTACAGTGCAGACCACAAAGTTAAGGTGCAAAACTCAAAGCAAATAAAATTATCTCATTTTTAAAGCACTATTAACATATTATGTACTATTATTTTCCTTTGTCCCTCTAAAATGTAGTTATGACCCCCCAGATATGGAGTGTGGGGGACACAGTGTCCCCTACCCTTGGGATCCTATGTACTATACCGTATCGGGAATTGGAACTTTACTAACTGAATAGCCTGACAACTTGGGACCACGAGCTTTTCTGTCAGACAAAAATTTAGTCCTCGGCAAGTGTAATTTTTCAACAAGTAACATGAATGACACTAATCCTACACAGCACCACTTGTGCTGACAGTAATATGTCGCCTCTCCATATCATAAATATCATGGCAGACATCTTGCATTGTAGGACTAGAATGACATACACTCACCCTGTGTTTAATATTTCTCTATGTAAGCACTAGTAGGGCATGGTGTGCCCTGGAGATTACTGACCAAGAGGTCTCAATGACCTCAACCTTTGGTCAAGGTATGTGGTCTTGAATTAAACTTAAATGTGCAGAAACCATCATTTTCTTACTAGACTTGCCTTGGCTGTGACCTAAAAATGCATTGGTTTATTTATTATCCTATGTGCAAGTCATCCACATAGTTTAGTCAAGGAATTTACTCTAGAGCAAAAGTTATTCTGCAAAACCAATTATTTTTGGACCTACAATGACATTGACCTTTGGAACCCAAAATCAAGAAGCCTCTTCCATACCTTAGTGCATGCTCTGCACAAACTTTGCTCAAAGTACTTGGTCTACAAGTAAAGTTATTATGCAGAAACCATTTTTCTTCTTTCAGTCCGCAACCAAGGCCTCTGAGCCCAAATCAATAGGTTTTTTTGGACCAATGTGCAAGTCGTCCACAAACCATTTTGCTTCTTTCAGTCAGAGTGACTTTGACCTTTCACCTTTTGAACTCGAAACTGGTTTCTTCCTTACCCCAGGTGCAACCATCCACAAAGCTTGGGTGACTGGATGGAGAATTTAAGTTATTGTGCGAAAATAAAATTGTAAACAGATGGACAGACAGACCTAATTTAATACATTCTGCCTTATAGCTAGTGTATGAAAAGGACATTTTATTAGGAGCAGCAAGTGCAGAGGCCTTGTATGTTCTGAATTTTTGTAGTTACATATTTAGAAATAATCTACAAGCAGCTTTATATTAGAGGTTATTAAAATTGATACATTGAGAAAAATTACGTGTCCTTTTAGACGTGTAGGTGCTCGGTGCTATTTCTGTAAGGACTGGCATATGACACTAAAACAACAAAACTTTATTTTACATTGGACAATTTGAACAATATTTGCCCACTTATATATACAAACAGGTAACAATTAATGCACACATAGTTATTCTGAAAACAGAAATTCCATGTAATATATACCTAGCAAAACAGAACACATACATATAGAAATACGTTGTGCACATTTCATTACAATACACCAACTAATGGTAGTACAATAGTTATACCACATAATTAGAAAGGTTGCACTTTTCTTATTCTTGCTTAGAATCATGAGGGCAAATGACGTGGAAAAAAATTGGTACAGCCCTGGGAACAGGTAACATTTGATCATAGCCATATCTCTAACATACCTGTACAAAGTAACAAATAGGTCCAATGACAATAAATGGTCAATCCATTTCTCCAATTCCAAAACCCTCAATTCCTTCAACATTGTTGGCCAAAATGAAAACCATAAACATTAGTTTTCCTCATACATTATGCCCCGGTCTTTATTCTTCATCTCCACCACCATCTTCCATCAATTTACCGATTAAATAACTGGTTTCTTATTATCTATTTCTTGTTACACTGGGAAACTATATTCCATGTACTCATACTGGTACTGAAGTACCTTATTTTTGTGTCCATATAGAAAACTCCTGTTCAAAATTTTATCCCCCCCAAACTCTGGTTGTCTGGAATTTTGTCCATACAGTTCAGAATGTGGAATTTTCATTAAAAGAATGGCAACTATGCATACTTTGTTGGGGGACACACATTTACAAGAGCACTGTGAAAGACTGAACCTCAGAATAAATTTTGCTTTCCCCCTTCAGTAATCACTGCACACAGCAAAGCATGTAAAGGGGAGCACTGTTTTTATCTTGTATTAACAAGAGTCATCCAGAGATGACATATTGCCCCATGTCTTCCTTATATAAAGAATCCTACTGAAAGCACACTATTGTCCAGTACACTCAACTCACATACTACTTGTGCTATACTTTGTTTCCATGGTAACATAAATATTTAATGCAGGAAATTCCAAGTATTAAAAGGCATCTCTATCCAATTTGCTTGACATGTGTACCAGTTTAAGTTGAAACACCTTGAACATTTTGAGAGTTGTGTAAATATTTACACAGATGGGCAAAGTAATAAGAATACCCCTATATATATATACAATGTGTGTGTGTGTGTGTGTGTGTGTGTACGAGAGAGAGGAAGATCAATAATTTTATTATTTTGACAGTATTAAAATTAAGCAATGATAAAATGCCATACCACCCTGCAAAGCATTCCCCAGGACTCCAGTTTCCATGCGAGCCAAGTCCAACAGTGCTTGCCCATAATAGAAGTATGCTTCAGCACATTCCTTGGCAGTCTCTCCATAGGCCTTAGCCCTACAAAACAAAACAATGAAATTAGAAATGTCATTGGTCAAAGAATTTTTGTTTCAGACACCGGCCCAGGGCAAGTGGCTTGAAGAAATCACCTAACTCAAAATCCAACTGCCTGACATGACCATATTTTTTTTACCATTATTTTGACACCCCACCTGCCAAACAAGGGTGCCTCAAAAGGACTGATGCTCTATTAGGCAAAAAGAATGTCCAGGAATTCAAGATAGATCATTTCTTCCTTTTAAGTACAGAGTGTCCAAACCATTTCTGATATAATACGGCAACAAGATTTTTAAATCAGCTGCTGTGGTGGACATATTGGATGTCAAATTGGCACCATTTTCATTGAGGACCAAGCATGCATCATTAGATGTCTTTTGGTGGAAACCCCATATCAATATGACCATCCATTCTGGGGAATTAGCGACAGCAAGATTTTCAAGACAGCTGTCGTCGTAGCCATATTGGATGTACAATTGGCACCATTTTCATTTAGGACCAACTAGGTATCACAAGAAGTTTATTGGTGAAAACCCTATGTTGATATATCCATCGATTTGGGAGGAGTAGAGATAACAATATTTTCAAGATGGCCACCATAGTGGCCATATTGAGGGTCAATTTGCATCATTTTCAATAGCGGCCATATTGAGGGTCAATTTGCATCATTTTCATTTAGGACCAACTAGATACCATAAGAACTCTTCTGGTGAAAACCCTATGTCAAAATGACTTTCCATTTTCAAGATGGCCACCATCAGCACCATTTTAAGTTATGACCTATAAAACATAAGAAGTCTTCTGGTGAAAATCCCATGTTGATCTATGTCTTTCCATTTTTTTTTTTTTTTGTTGGAATAACAAGTTTTCAAAATAGCAGTTTTCATGGCCATATTGGAAATCAGATGTGCACCATTTCCATTTAGGTCCAACTAGACTTCATAACAAGTCTTCTGGTACAAGCACAATGTTGATATGACCAGCCATCTAGGAGAACCAGCAAAAATAAGCTTTTCCAGATGGCTATTGTAGTGGCCATACTGGAGATCACATTGGCACCATTTTTATGTACGACCAACTGGACATCATAAGAAGTCTTTCAATGAAAACCCCATGCTGCCATCATCATTCATTGAGAGGAAGTAGTTATAACAAGATTTTCAAGATTACTGGCTGTGGTGGCCATATTGGATATCAGATTAGCCCTATTTTCATTTAGGGCCAACTAGACATCATAATTTTTTTTAGTGAAAACCCCATGTTGATATGACCATCCATTCAAGAGGAGTAGCAATAATAAGATTTTCAAGATGGCTGCTGTGGTGGCTATATTGGATGTCCAAGTGGCACCATTTTCATTTAGGACCAAGTAGACCATATGATGAATATGGGTGTAAAGTTTCATGGCAATTCTCTAAGTAGTTTAGGAGTAGCAATAACGTGTGATAATGGATGGACGGACAATGAATGAAAGACCATCCGTTAAGCTCTTCTGTTCTATGACCCATAGAACTGAATTAAATGGTTGCTCCCTTATAACTGTGATATTGTTAATAAGACTGAATCCTCGTTCACATTCTGCTGTAGAAGGGATCGTAATTAACATAATTTCCAACAATTTCACAATTTCTGAATCTTCAGGTGTGGAATTCTGAATAACTGGTGCACACCTCTGCTCTGGATCACTGACTATGCTTTCAGCCTTACCTTCAGGTCGATGTACAGTCCATGTATTTATCACAATCGGTGGCAAAGAGTACTCGCGGGCCTTGGAGTAGTTTCTATTTCTGAACACTGCAAAAGTTTCTATGTTCCTGGTCAAAATTGAAAACAGAAATCAAGTCAGTGAGACATTGGTCTTTTTTTAAAAGTGATTTAGCAGCATTGCTGAGAAAATTTGATTTCGTCTGAATTTACTTGTCCCACCTGCCATTTCACTTGTCCCAAATTTTTTAAAACACTTTTCAAGATTTTATGAGATGTGTGCACTTTAATCCACAGAAAGAACAAATGAAATAATGTACAACATATTTATTTCTTCAAAGAATTTAATTTTTCAAAAAAAGGATGATACATGTATTATACATTTTGTTACATCAGAGGTTTTCAGTTTTCCATTGTCCAGGTATCTTATATGCGCTATTTCTTGCTCTGATACGGTAGCATCAGTACTTCCATCAGCAAGAATAGAAAGGAATTTACTGAAATTCAGAATTACCCTAATACCTTCTCTCAAGACTTGACCGACTGATAGAACGAAGTCTCTTTCCCTGAATCTGTTCTTATAATTAGCACCAAGTTCATCACTGTTCTTCTCCTGGAGTGCACACAGCATTTCCATATCAGAAAATGGTTTCCATAATGGGCTGGGCTGTATGCTGTGTTAAAGAGAGCTCTCATGTTTTTTTTCCTTTTCATTCAGTGTCATTTAGTTATGAATTGGCCTTTCCTAGTGGAGTGTCAGCAACTCTTCTCGAGTTCTATTATTGCTTGAGTGCACATTGGGCTAAGCGACCCAATTATCAGCCAATCAAATAACTTCAAAGAAAACAAATCTGGTATGAGTAATTAGCAGTGTTTTAAGCGATCATGTTTTGTTGTGTTTACTCAACCCAGATACTCACGAGCGGGTCACCTTTGATTTCAATCAACTAAGTAATTGCAATGATATTAATAAAAGACAATTTACATACGTAAGTGTCAATTTCCTTTCTGAACTGATTAACTGACAGTAATGGGTCTTTAATTTTTTTAACTGATTATAGAGAGGATCAACTTTAACGTGTGATACTGAGTCTGAAGTGAAACAATTAGGCCTACAACTACGCATAAGGAGTGGTCTGTGTTTGCATTTCAACAACAAAATGTATGTTATGATCACTTTAATATAAGTAGTTGTCAAATGAGCTGATCTTTTCGATTTAGCTAAAATGAGTATAATAAAAATAATTCGCAAGGAATGTTATGATGGTTCGGAGAAAGAAAATTTGGATGCAAGTGGCTGGATAAAATGTAAGGTTGCCATTGAGCACAAGGTCACAATTTCTCCAGAGACATAAGCCAGACTCTCTGGCAGCAAAAATTGTCAATATGACACAACTAAGAGACAAATAAATTTTCATCCACATTGGGTTGGTAATTATCCATGGCTTGACTTCAACGACTCAGAAGGATGTTTTGTAGTTATTGCAAACAATATCCCAAACTGACACGGTATGAAAAATAAACCAGTGTATTTGTTATTGAAACTGACAAATTCAGGATTTAATCAACCAAGTATCATGACAGTTTTGGACCTCGTAATGCCTTTGCAGCACAGTTTACGCATGATACTAGCCAGATGTGCAGAAAATCCATGAAGTCAGAGTTGCCGACAGCCTATTAGGAAAGACCATTTTAAAGCTAAATGAGAATGAAATGAAACAATAAAATAAACTGAGGGCTCTCTTTAACACAGTCTACACCCTAGCTCAATACGGAAAACTATTTTCTGATATGGAAATGCTGTGTGCTCAAGGAAAAGAATGGTGCTAATTATAAGAACAGATTCAGGGCAAGAGACTTTGTTTTGTCAGTTGATCAAGTCTTGAGAGAAGAAATTAGGGAAGGTCTGAATTCCAGTAAATTCCTTTCCATTTTTGCTGATGGAAGTACTGATGCTACTGTATCAGAGCAAGAAATAGTGTATTTAAGATACATTGACAATAATAATAATAATAAAAAAACAATTAAGCCCTTTGAAGAAATAAATATGTTGTACATTTATTTATTTCGTTTTTAATTTGCATTAAAATGCCTACATCTCATCGCCTCTAGGCAAGAGATTGGAATTTTGCGACAAGCAAAAATGTAGGTGGAACCAGTTAATAAAATAAAATTTGATCAGCACCGATGTGCCAAAAATTTTGATTTGACTGTTCAGTTATTTGTACATGGCTATTATAAGATGGGAAACTCGATAGTTTTCAAGTTATGACCCAGGAACCAAGTCCCGGAGGTAGAGATGAACCCCAATGGAAATTTCAGTTTTATCAATAAATTTGGCTTTTCATGCCCATTATGTATGTATATGGTTATAGGGTGGGGATATCAATAGTCTCTATGTTGTAACCCAGTAACTATTCTGTGTGAGTGCGAGATTCTGTCATGAGAGGCACCAACTGTCCCTTGATGGGTGAGAAATTCATCCCCACAAATGATATTCTGAGAAGGGATCAGAACCGACCTCTCCTGACTGGGGATTTGGCCACGGTCTCCCAACAGAGAGACAGATCCTTCAGAGCGGCAAGTATATGGACATTGTACATCAACCAGTTGTTCAAGTACTGGAGGATGGGAACGCCTAAGTGCCTTGAATTAGCTGCCATCAGACCCATCACCCTGGTAAAGGAAGCTAGACTGAAATTGAAAGATCTCCTGTCCCTGACAAAACCACAGGCATTTCCTGTGGGCTGGGAAGATGGGGATGTAATGACAAGTATTTTAGAGATCTATGACCACCACCCAGTCATAAAGCCTGATGGCATTCCTGATTGAGACAGATGTCTCCATACTGAAACACTCTCCAAAAAGAAACTTGTTAAATTAGAAAAGATCAACGATGATTTGAAACTTTCCCCCTTTCAAAAAAAATAAATTTGGGAATAAAATCCCAGACATTGCATGTTCTTCATCCTCTCTACTGCACCCTTCCTTAGATATGTATATAACTCTGCCCATAGAGCTACCAGTTTTCAATAGTGGAACCAAAAGGGGGTCCTTGAAAGCGGTGGAGGGTCCCAGAAGTGAAGCCAGTAACCATCCTTTTGTGTTGAACAGACACATGCATTGTCCTCGAGGTCCGACCAGAATGTTAAGAAGAGGAGGACTTGGTAGGAGGGTGTGTGACTCCCTTGGGATGACTGCCTCCCTCCTTAGATATGGTGTCTGTAGACTTCCGCCTCTGGCCACCTTGTCTTAAGAATGTCAAACGGAAAGGAGTTTCAAAGTGGGTCTGACAGTTCTGTAGAAGCCATGGACCTTCCGGGACGGCAGCATTTTTCTTCACTGGTTTTACAGTGCTTGGTACTATAACCAGGGACCATTGTTGCTGATCCCTTAAGTCTTGCAAGGTAACTGTAGGGATTAGTTTCCAAATAACATCTCTGCATCAAGAACATGTGCATCAACCCAGTCTGCTATGCTCCAGTAAATCCTTTAGATAATTATTCCTCTTTCAACAGATTGAAGGAGGCAGCCTAGAGCGCCTTGATGGGTAGATGGTATGGGTGCGCGATGATATCAAATATCGGTATATTGTGGTATTGAACCGGCGATACAATAATCGCGATATAAATATATTATATTGGTATATTATGATACTGACGTAAATTTTGATAAAAAGTTGCAATTAAACTCTATTATTTTTAAAAATTAATATTAGCAATGTTTCACCACTTAAAATAGTTTCCCATTGACAATAACCGATTTTATTCCAAAACTTTACCTTAGGTGATCTGCTTCATTAACATTTATATTCTGTTTCCCTGGGAAGTTGCAGGTTGTGTATCGGAAGTTACATTTAGGTAAATCTTCATCCTTATGAAGCTTTACCTTCTCTATGTCAACAAACAAGCACCTTGCAGACATTGATGACTAACCGACATTGACCTAGAGCAACAAGTGGTTCAAGCATGGCTGAGTACAACCTGGTGAAAATTCTAAAGTGTGGTCGGCCATATGGATTCATTTTGCTTTAAGAAAGAGTAAAATAGATGAGAAGATTGATGAGGAAATTGCTGTGTGCAGAGTAGGCTCATGTTAAATTTTCTGGTGAAACCACAAATCTAACCTACCATATGAACAAGCACCATCCTGGGAAAATTGGTCATTACAGAAGGCAGACAATAGATCATCGATGTCTACTGATGGGAGTTCATCGTGTGATGATAATTCCAATCTTTCTAAAGCTAAAGTGTTGCCGCCAACCTAGAGAACCTTACCAGGGCTCCTTGGCGCAAAATACCCCTCTCATTTATCACGTGCTTAACTGATAACAAGGTGTGCAGGTTCATCATAAAGGACTTGCGTCCATACCGATTTGCCAGAGTTTAGAGACATTTTATATACACTTGACACTGGATACAATATTCCAGGTAGGAAGCAGTTTGCAGAGGTGATAATTCCATTCTTAAATCAATATATTGCAATATTTCACAAATTATTGTAATATATCGCAATATGATTTTCAATTCAATACCCACCCCTAGTAGATGGGCCCAGTTCTCTGCCAAAATACCCACATGGTAAGCACCTAAGTCTAAGGTGGGGCTTAAGGGGTCAAGCAGGTGAATAGACCTTGTAGCCTGAGGCTAAAACAAGGAACTGAGGCCCTGAAGAGGGGGCAGATCACCTCTCAAGGTTACTGTCTTTGGCCAAAACAGAATCGTACAACAATTTTACTAAAGCTTTCCAACACATTTTGAAAATTATTTCATAAACTTCAATGCACGTTTCTTTCAATTTTAGTTTATTTGGCTCAAAGGAGTAGTAAAAAGGTCCATTTTCAACAACAGAATTTGATTCTACACTTGCTTCTCTCTATTTACCCACCACTTCGCCCTTTCTTGGCAGGGAGAAAACACAACTGAACACACAAATTTGATTCCAGTAAGGACTCTGCTATATATTGAGATAGTTTAGTGAACTTCAAATTGTGAATATCAAACTGCTGGCATAATTTCTGCTCACAATGTCTATGGCAACCATAATATTAGGGCTAGGCAACCTAAAATTTGAAATGTTCACAATAATAAATTAGGTTGCCCTATGACTTTTGTTTGCAACATACTTGGAGCAATGGGTTGTAACTCATCACAATGAGCACAAACTGACAACATCAAAAACAGCATCCCCAGCATTTGTATGAACCGGCTAGAAGAGCTCCTTAAGTCTACGTAGTGAACTAGCCACATTGGAGGTTCATTCTCTCTCCCAATTTGATAGCGCCCAATAAAACACATGTAAGCTCTGTACTTGAAAACTGATTTAAGTCATAAAATTCAATGGTAACAATGCAACAGGCATGCACATGCATGGTACTAGGTTCAGAGAAACAAACAATGTTTTTAAGTGGATTTCATCAGCCACTTCCCTTCAACAAGGAATGCAAAGATTATGCTATGATTATTGCACAATTTCTTGTTTTTAAGATAATACGACAATACTGTAATGCCTCCCAAATGTAACTGAAGATATGAAATTAGCAATACTTTGTTTATATGTACCAATTAGCTGTTGTCTCCTCATTATGTGCTTTATGAATGGATTACAATGGCATGCATTGTGTGAAAGTTGGTGGAAATTAGTGGAGACGCTTAAAATATTTCTTTCAAATGTAAACTAGCAGCATTCTTTAAAACGTAAGCTAGCAACATTGTTCTTGTGAAAAGTAATTACATACTTATAGAAATATCTCCTGGCATCTTCACTTCAGTGTAACAGTGCATCAATAAAGCTGCAACCTTCAAAATACCGGCGATTTGGGGCAGGCATAACAGTCTAACCACACGAAAAATCACAAAACATTGTGGCCATATTGGACATCAGATCTACAACATTTTCATTTTGGACCAACTATACACCCTAAGAAGTCTTCTGGTGAAAACCCCATGGCAATATTACTTTTCATTCAGGAGGATTAGCAACAAGAAGATTTTTAAGATGGCCACTGTGACGGCCATATTGGACATCAGATCAACACCATTTTCATTTTGGACCAATTATACACCATAAGAAAGGTTCTGGTGAAAAACCCATGGCAATATTACATTTCATTCAGGAGAAGTAGCGACAAGATGTTCAAGATAGCCACTGTGGCAGCCATACTAGGCATCAGATCGGCACCCTTTTTATTAAGGCCAAACTAGACATCATTTGAATTCTTTTAGTGAAAACCCCCTGTTGATATGCCATCCATTCAGGAGGAGTAGCAATAACACAAGGTGGCCGCTCTGGCAGCCATGCTGGCCATTAGATCAGTACCATTTTCATTTAGGACCAAGCAGACAATAAGATAAGAATTTTTCAGGAGGAGTAGGGGCCATGGATGGCTGAGTGGTCTAAGGCACTCACCTTTATAGATCACTGACATCTCACCTCTGTCTGTGTTGGTTTTAGTCTTGGATAGGCCAGCGTGGGTATATGAGAAAGCTTGCCAGTAGCTTCCTCTGGGTCAGTGGTTCTTCCTGTACCAAATATACTGGCCATCATGTATTATCATGTGCTGAAAAATGGTGTTAAATCCACAAAACCAACCCAAACCTCAGGAGGAGTAATGATAACAAGATTCTCAAGATGGCCACAATATTGGCCATCAGAACATCACCACTTTCATTTAGGTCCAACCTGACATCATAAGAAGTCTTCTGGTGACAACTTGATGTTAATATGATATTCCATTCAGGAGTAGCAATAAACAAATTTTCAAGATAGCCACTGTGGTGGCCATATTGGACATCAGATTGGCCCAATTTTCATTAGACATCATAAGAAGTCTTTTAGTGAAAACCCCATGTTGATATGACCATCCATTCAGGACGGGCAGCAATAGCAAGATTTTCAATATGGCCACTGTGGTGGCCATATTGGACATCAGATTAGCATCATTTTCATTTAGGACCAACTATACATCATAAGAAGTCTTTTAATGAAAACCCGATGTTGATATGACCATCCATTCAGGAGGTGTAGCGCTATGATTTTGAAGCTAGCTGCTGTGGTGGCCATATTGGATATCAGATTGGCACCATTTTCATTTAGGACCAACTAGACATCATAAGAAGTCTTCTGGATTCAACGCCATTTTTCAGCCTACGATAGGCTATACATGGCGGTCAGTATATCTGGTGGAGGAAGACCCCAAGAAGAACCACTGACCCACGGGAAGCTACTGGCAAGCTTTCTCACATACCCATGTTGCCCAAGCTGAGACCTGAACCCACGCGGACAGAGGTTAGATACCAGTGATCTGTAAAGATGAGCACCTTAGACCACTCAGTCATCTGGGACCCACGTCTACAAAGGTATCAGATTAGTAAATTTTAAATCTAAAGTAGCAATTAGTTTATGACATAAGAAACATTTATTCTTGTTACCGAAATAATTGCAGTGATAGTTGCTTTATCAGCAGTGAGACCTAAGTACCAAGTGAAAACTAGTGAAGTAATGATATTCAAGTGATGACACTGAGATGGATCTGTACATCACAGATGACTGTCAAACCTGAGAGTAAAATTTCACAAACTTAAAATAAACTTGTTTTTTTTTAAACTTGGACACATTAGCAACAGATATAATTATTCTTCAACATCAATTAAAAAAAAAATCAAAATATCAATTACTTTCTTGTTAGAGAAAGCCACCTTCATTATAAAATTAGAACATGCTCTGCCTTTTCCTCCAAGTTGAGAAATAAGCCTTGGATGTAATTCATTGCCATTGAGAACTATATTCTCAACTATTTTCATTAACATGGAACAATATGGCAGTGGAAAGAGAAAAAGTCACAAGTGGAACATTCTTGGCATTTGCTGTTATAACATTCTGTAGTGCACTCCGCCATAAGTGAATCACCAAACAAATCAAATTGATATGTATTCCTACAACTACTTCCAAGGTTATTTCACGACTCAATGGAGATGGCAAAGTGATGTTCCAATTGCTTCATTATGGTCTAAAATGAAAGATCAAATGTAAACAGAACAGCCGTAATTATCATACACAATGTAGCAAAAATGTGTTTATTTTTGCCAGCTTACAGTAACTTGCAGGCTTCTTGAAACTGGTTCACAGCTGTTGGGATCTCGCCACAGACCACATTCCTCCTCCCATTAGCTATCATGTTCATTGCGGTCACTGTTGATTCCATTCTAAAACAAATAAAAGATGAAATCAAATTATATTTGACCCATTAACTCAGACTCTCACAAAATTTAACTGATATTCATAGGCCAGCCCATGATAATTGGTGGCATTTACCTGCTGGTGCCCTGTTAAAGGCCATCTTCTTATTATGATGTAGAAACAGTTTGTACAGTCTACACTGCAAAACAAAAGATGATTTCAGACCCTTGACCATGATCCAAGGCAGAATTTCTTCATAAATACATTCAATTTTTTTAATTTTTTTTTACAGTTTTGCAAGGAAAATGTATTTATTATAAAATATATATGGCTACAATGGTTTCAATAACTGACAAGTAGACAACTATTTCTGTCAACACTGTTGGTACTAGCCATTGCTAAAATTATCAATAGCAATCAAAATGTTCCAATGGTAGTTAATTTCCATGAATATATCAGAGGTTTCAACAAGCTGGTAGCCAATGATTTTTTCAACATTTATTGTTAAAGGAATCGCTGCTTACAAATCCAGTATTTTAAAAAAGTTAATTTCAAATATTTAATAATTCTTCACCGTATTCAGCTGGAGACAATTCATCTAATTAAGATTAGTGTCTTCTTCCATTTGATACAGATCCATACATGTTACAGAACCAGGGCATCAAACCAGTAGATTTATACAGCTTGATCAGTAGATTGGCTTCTAAACCAGTAAATTTTTTAACAACACAAAATTTACATGTTTTGAGGGTACTGAAAATAAAACATACATTTCTGCCATAATATGTACTCTCTTCGTACTATAATAAAACAGCAAGTTTTGAACATAAATCAGTTTCTCCTGGATAATGGTATAATAATCATTAATTAATACAAGTACGTGTATTGTCAATTAAATGAAAAAGGAATTGTATATCTCTCAGTTCACTGCAAAGATTTTTTAAAATAAAATCCACAAGCATTTTTAGTTTCTCTCACAAGATCACTGACTGGTGACTACTGATGACATTCATTGTGATTATTAAGTTTCACACTTAACAGGCTCTCACTAGTTTTCTGGTCCAGATTTACCCTTGAATCACTTTGTATTTTGCACATTTTATCTCACCTCCGCCAAAGGTCGGTCGATTTATATTCAAAGACTTGAAAGCCATCATGGGCCACTTCTGATTCCCTTATTACTTCTAACACCTAATAAAACATCCTGCATTAGAACAGGAAGGTAATCAATTAACATGTACACATGTTAGCCTTCATATCAGAATAGGCCAACTTAGCCATGCATTATTGCACTGGTCGTTGTGCGACTTGATCAAAAGGATAGTCAACTTGAAAACAAAGTGAGTCCCTTACAAGCCAAAGGCTTATCGGCCCACATGCACTGGCAGATAACTTGGGAAATATCACTTGAGAATTAAATCTGAATTGTGGAAAAGGAAAATACAAATTAAATCAAAACTTTTATTGCATCAAGCACAGTATTTATACAAATACAGGTTGTTCGGACTTGCACGAAAATGGAGGCAATATACTTACTAGTAAACACCCACGGTAAACATTGACGGACACTTTATTTTGCCGTAGGTAGTATTTAATTTACCGGTAATATTTTCAAATTAATAAAATCCAAATAACTGTAGATACATGTATTGTGTAATGAATACCATCATGAAACAGATAAACACAGTGCATACCATATATGCACTACTGCATAGGAATAGCGGCATGAAAACGTAAAAATATATGAATTGACAGTATTTTTATGTACATGTATTGCAAACATCTAGTTTCCAACATTACCCCAAGATTTTTTTTTTATGTCGCGCTTATAAGACAACCCCTACTCTGCACGAGTCGAATTCTAAGTAAAAAACGTCGACTTATAAGTGAGTATACACGGTACATAATACTTACCTGCTACAAATACATTCCTTTCCTTTTCCAGGACTCATAGTCCTCCATCCAAGCTAATTGTTCCCTTCTCCAATTAGTATTGGAGGGCCAGAATTGAAAAGAATATGACCCCAGTCTGACTCCTTAGTCACAGCCAGATTATCCTCCTCTTTTGACTTGGACCCAGACTACAGGACATCAGAGCAGGGTGGGAGGACGGAATCTTTGCAATAGTAGCTGATAAGTATTACATAATTAAAATTAATTTACCCCCCCACCCCAACTACATTTTAATAGCAGCAATATAATACCTACTACAACTGTATTGCTAAATTTACCAGTTAGGAGGAAGGCTGATGGCCTCAACAAATCTGGTAAAGAAAACTGTACTTTACCCCTATGGTAGAAGTGTTCTCTACTTTAAGCTGGTAGAAGGTTGGACCACATGTGCTGCACCTATAGGGCCCAATGGAAAAAAATGCCTTCGCTCTGATGCATAAAAGAGTGAAGGTCAAAGGAGAAGGTAGTGCCAGACCATTAGAAGGTGGCTCTCATAACCTCATCCAACGAGGCCCAGGATGAAGCAATAGACCCAATTTCATGTGCTTTAATTCTTATGAAAGAAAGGTTCCTCTCAGTGAGGGACTGATAAGCTCTTCTGATACAGTGGTCCCCCTCTTGAACGGCCCCCTGACCAGCGGCCACCCGCTTTATACGGCCACAATCCCTTGGCACCGACGAGTTTGTGTTCAAAAGTACCCCTCAAGGACGGCCACCCCTCTAACGCGACCAGCGGCCAACATTTTTGTGCAAAAACGGTCAAATTTACCCCTCGCAAGCGGCCACATAATGGTCGTTTACAGAGTAGAATCTCGATAATATTTTTTAATTTCTCAATTCAACATATTGACATTTTGTTCCAACATGCCAATAAAGTAACTTTAATCCTTACAAAGAGGTAAGTAATCCGATTATCCTTACTGCCATGTGTTCCTTAGATGTTAGCTTTTGTCACTTTGATAATTACTGGCTATTATTACCACCGATAATTATCAAGATGACAAAAGCTAACCGCTGAGAAGCACAGCATTGTTCAGCTCAAGTCAGCGTGACATCCGGTCGCCAGATAGTAAAATGGTATGTTAGCGTACTTACTTATTTGGATTAAACTCGCGTGCGACCAATTTGGTCATGTGTGAGGATGGTATGTTAGCCTTTCTGGCTTCCCTCTAATAGATTACGAAATGTACATAACCGGGTACCAGACTGGGGAAGAAAAAAAAAAGTCGATCACGTGACAGACTCACTTCCGTTGTAAACACTGCCTCACGAGTGATTGCCCGCGAAGGAATAAGTTGTCGCAAAATATCGTCAGACATTCTCAGTTTAGAACAAAAATGAAAGCAATTAAATTAAACGAAAAGAGTGGGAGTCTTTTGATAACTACTGAGAAATTTTATGTCAGAAAGATTCAAATAAACATCGTCAATATACATTCAACTTGAGTGGGAAGACGGAATCAACGGACGTACATGGATAGTTGCAACCAAATATTTGAGCCCCGAATTTACCGACAATGTGGTTTTGCACCACGATTCATGATAATTCATATTTTTTAAAAATAACATTGATACTAGTTTTATCATATTTAGTCCTTAACCAGATAATATTCCTGTGATTTTTAAATGCAAATATTAAATATATAAAAATTAGTTACATCTTTTATACTTTATATGTAGTTATTACTCACAACTGTGTGATCCCCCTCTAGAAAGGCCACCCGTCTTATAAGGCCACTTTCTTGCTGCAGAAGGGGTGGCCTTATAAGAGGGGGACCACTGTAGTGAGAACAATCCACCTGGAAACAGTGTATGCCAAAACATCTCAGAAACCCTTAATAAGTAGGAGACACTTCCTACCCTTCCTTTTCTTTTTAGAAGCAAATTAAAACCATAAAGCCCTAACTGGGCAAAGGAGCCTATCTTTATTGTCCCCAGTACAGATATAACTGAGACTGGGGCTCTCTACAGGAAACTGAGCTATTGAAGATAGCCGCTTCTTAGCCAGAAACCCAGGTTGGCAAAGAAAAGAAACTGAATCATAATTACCATTGAATTTTAAACAACCCTTTTCCACTGACAAGGCATGAAGCTAGCTCATTCTCCTTGCTGACGCTAAGGACAGCAGGAAGACATTCTTAAGGGTAAGATTCATGAAGGAAGCTACACTCAAGGGTTCAGAAGGGAGTTTTGACAATGCCCAAAGAACACACGAAAGATTCCATCTAGGCATTAGTGAAGCTGAAATACCTGATGAGATCAGAAATACGAGGGTATGACCCAATTACAAAACCCCTCGAGAATTTGAGTGTTAGAAAGGGCCACCATATGGCCCTTTAATAGTGAACACAGAACATTCTCTCTCCTCAAAAAGAAAATCTGCAACTGTGCTCAAAGAGGGACAGCTCGGATCAACGGGTTTCCTATTGCACCAATCAGAGAGGATTCTCCTCTTTGCACTGTAAACCTTGCTCGAAAACTGGTCCTGGAGGACTGATTGCTCAAGACGAGCCAAGTGTAAAGGTGGAGAATTTGTGGGATGTTGTGGAGGAGAGACCCATGTGCTGCAACAACAGGTCCATCCCCTGTGGTAATCTCCTGGGCTCACTTAACAGGTTGAGTAGGTCGTTGAGCAATGACCATTGGGACCACAGGAGCTACCAGGACGAGTCTAGCAGGGGAGATCCTGACTTGGTGGAGCACCTGCAGAATTATTTTTAAAGGTGGGAAGACATATATATACAGACGATGAAACTTTAGACTAAAAGTGTCCACTGCCCAGGCCCTCTGATTTGTGAATGGAGAGACATAAATGGGGAGCCTGTTGTTCAGCCTTATAGCGAACAAGTCAAACAATGTTCCCCCTACAGCTGGAGAAGTGACTCTGTTAACGAATAGTATACAGACCACACAACCCCCTCTGGACAGACTGTCTACTAGGATAATCCTCTTGCATGGAATATGGCAGACTTGGAGAGGCCTGGCCTTATGGGTTTAAAGCCATTCTTCAGCACATGATAGGCTACACATGGCGGCCAGTATATCTGGTGGAAGAAGAACCCGGGAAAATCCTGGGAAGAACCACTGACCCACGGGAAGCTACTGGCAAGCTTTCTCACATAACCACATTGGCCGAGCCAAGACTTGAACCCATGCAGACTGAGGTGAGATGGTAGTGGTCGGTAAAGGCGAGCGCCTTAGACCACCCAGCCACCTGGCGCCCCGCAGACTTGGAGAGTGATCTCCAACAAGGCTGCCCATCGAAAGAGGTTCCAGACTTCCACGCAAAGAGAAGAAGCATGTGTAACCTCAAGGATGAGTCTGCTATATTAATATTTTGTTGGCGGCTGCCGATTTTTTTTAGTTTGAAATATTCCAATCAAAACTTAGTAAATCTTGCTTACTAGAATGTTTCCCTCATTCCATTCACATCTATTACATGTGTTACTAGATTGTAACTGTGGTTTTATCTTTATCCTTACTAGAAATCATTGCATCACACAAAAGCTTGCTAAGTGAGACAAAGCTCCTTTTCCCCTCCATGACAACGTTTGACGAGTACTGCATATCCCTAATGACAAAATCTGAGGAGTTTAAAAATAGGTGCAAGTTTAGGGTTAGATTTTGCCAATAAATGTGGGGCATTATTTTCAGAAAATTGGTTTGAAAGAAAATAGAATACTGTCCTTATTCATTGTGAAATTTGAAACGTATGGAAATTTTAAGCGCTATAAATAGTATATTACAACCTGGAAATCAATGCACACACACCGGGTTTACTCAAAATGACAAAGTATCTTTCTGATTTAGAGGGACGTGAACAGCGAAAGATTGTGGGAAATTATGAATGAAAGCTTTGAATCTTAGTTTTCTGGCTTTAGTGCTGATGATATACCTAGTGATTCATACATCTCTGACCCCGTATCAGAGTCGTGTTTTACCCAAGTAAACACAAAAAGTGAAGATACACTGAATGGCAAAGTCGCAAAGTTCCCAGGTATGATCTTCCAGCCGGTCCTTAATTGCCAGCGGAGTTAGATCTTTCCACAGCAAAACCAGTCGACTACTTCTCTCTTTTCTTAGAAGACACCATGTTTGAAACCATAGCCAATGAAACCAATTTATATGCACAGCAAAAACAACAGCAATCTAACATCACAGACAAGCACTGGTCTCCTGTCACACCAGACAAAATTAAAGCTTTTCTCAGTTTAAATATTATCAGGGTGTCTCTACACGTCATTCTTACCAGGATTACTGGTGCACAGATGAATTTTTAGGGTCCAGAGGATTTATGAACACAGGTACAAAAAACAGGTTATGAAAAAATCAGTCATTACTTTCACATCAATGCACAAGCCTCACAGGTGCAAAGGAATGACCGAGGTTATTATCCCATTAACAAGGTGCAACCTCTTCACAACATGGTGTTGGCCAATTTAAAAAAATACTACCAGCATTCCACTGAGATTGTAATTGATGAGGCAAGGGGCATTCATAACTGAGACAATACATGCCTGCCAAACCAAACAAATTTGGAATAAAGTTTTGGGACAGGTGTGATGAAGTTACCTCCTAGACAAGTATTTTTCAGCTGTATTGTGGCAAAAAAGATTTAAAGTGAACTCCAGACGAGGTATTGTATCGTCCATGATCTATCGCGAGATCTGTTGGGAAAAATCATCATTTATACTTTGATATGTACTTTTCCGGTATTACTCTTGCTGAACATCTGCAAGAAGATAACATTTACACCTGTGGCACTATTTTAAAGGTCTTCCACCATTTCAAGTCAGTGAGAAGGAGTCAGATACCAAACAGGGGGCTATCCACAACCTATGCATGGAATGACAACAATATTGATGATGATGATGTAATCTGTGAGCGCCAGGTTGAAGTAGATATTCATGACCAGTTGAAAAAGCAATGTGCTGCTGGATGAGTAAGCAAAAAATACACCAGGTACATTATCTGGTTCATCATTGATTGCTGTCAGGTTAATGCTTACCTGATCTACAAACAGGTATCAGCCAGGCAGGTAAGCAGTGCCAGATACACACATGCCAACTTTATCCTGGAATTTGGGAAAGATCTGATTGGCAACTTTTGTGAAAGAAATACATATACATGCTTACCTGTCCGAAAGAGGTACAAGGTGTAAACCATGTTTTCAGAGAAAAGTTAATCATGAATCTGTCTATGGTTACTGTGTGTCTAATATTCATACATGTCATGTCTGCTTCCTTGCAGTACATCATCAGGAATTAACCAAATGCGTTTCAAACAGACTATAAAATTTAGTTTCCTGTTTGCATCTGAAGCAGAAAAATTAGATTCAGCTGTTGTTTACCTATTTTTCACCTGTTTATTAATGTTGTAACTATTCATTATCTGGAAAACTTTGTTTAAAGTTGAACAATAATTTCCTGCCATTCGTTTTGATGTACAATATACATGATATATGGACTTTGTAAACATAGAAAAAAGAACGATACAGGTCAGCATTATATTCCAGTTATTTCATTTAAAATTCTTCTGGGGGTTCCTTGGCTAATAGTATGCAGTATTACGTAATGGCATCAAATGTTGTCATTAGGGTGTACAGGCGGGTACACCATATAAGTGGTAAAGAGTTCACAAGTCAGGGTCCAAGCTTGACCCTAATATCTGGACAAAATTACCTTTCCAGCCAGAATAGGCGAAAATAGGGAAAAGTGGGTATAGAAAGTTCATAATACATGTAGTCACTTCACACTAATGTTTTTGCATAATTTCAGTCAGATTATTAAGATGATGAAATATTATTACAAGTTTATACAAATAATAAAACTTTTATTTCGCTTCACCACAGTTGTTGTACAACATAAAATGTCAACCTCGAAAATAGGTTACAGTTGAAAATCGGCAATATCTTCAGTAGCAGAAGTTCCCTTTGCATCTGTTTATATGATGAATTATTGGATAAAATAATTTTATCTGTAATGGACCTGGACACGAACAGCAAGTCATAATTTGCTTCAAATTGGGCAACAAAGTTAAATTTGTCACTTGTTTTTCAAGGCTCCTGTGAATTTTCGGTGGCACTTCCATAGACAGCAATGTAATTTCTGGTATTTATGATCATAAAATTAGCACCAAAATTTACAACAGAACAAAAGACTTCTTTTTCTAACTTTCCGCCTTCCTCTTTGAAGGAAAAATTGATAGTAAAGTTGAAGTTTACGCATTGTCAGTGCCCAAAGAAAAAAGTTGCCAGACAAAGGCCCAGGGCTGTGACTTCAAACAAATCACAAGCCGGGACTAGAATTTCCATAATCCTGACTCAAACTCAACATTTTTATTCATTAACATCAACTCGAAACAATAACTGTATTTCATCAACAAGACTCACAAAGTACCATGCACTTTCGTATTTCTCCAAACGCTCAGTGTAGAAAGTGCACAACATCACAGTCTGTCCTGGGTCATAGTTCAGCTGTTTGTGTTCATTTTGCCAGTATTTCTGGTACACTCTTTGTCTCTTCTCTTGATCATATGTGCAATCACACTCTCTCGTCATGTAATTTATGCAGTTTTTGTGGCAACCTTTCAAATACTTCCATATTTTAACAACTGTCACTGCACAATTCATGATATAATTATTCAAACAATTTGTTCTGTATGATTCTGGATTATTCATTGACTTGGCGAATGTGACCTTTTCCAACGGGTCAATATTAGACTGATACCCTATACCATTTGCTATCACATGTAGTGAAATCAGTGCTTATTGGCAGTACACCAGGCTAATTCCATGTGCATGAAGACTGTTTTGACAATAATCACAGTAATTTACTTAACGAGTGGATGCACAGCTAGCAATTCAACGTTGTAAAGTGTTGTATAACATTGTGGCAATGTGATTTGGTGAACTTGCTGGAATGTTGCTACAACGTTTAACATCATAACATTCTTACAACATCCTGACAACATTCAAAAACTATATTGAAAACTAGGAAGAATAAAAGCTACTTGTGTTTCTGTAACACACATGCCCCACTGCTGGCAAGAAAGCCCAACAGGGCTCCAAATACGTATAATGTATTCATCGCTGAATGGCTACCAACTTAACAATAAAGTCCCATTTGCAAACTTTTGGTTGCCAATTATGAAAAAACTGGTTTACTAAAACAAACCAAACACAATATACTGTGCATTTTGTTAAAAAAAAATTTTGTCGCCAGCCGGAGACTTCTGCAAAATTTATTTGCCAATTAGAACTTTTAGTCGAAATTTCAAATAGTTTACTTGCAACTTGGAGCACTGTCCAAAATCTACTATTAAATATTACAAAAATGTCTATATGACCATTCATCTAGGAGGAGTAGAGAAAATGGCTGCCATTGTGGCCATATTGTACGTACTAGCAACAAGATCCCAGGGTGTGCAACATGAAAAAACTTCTACAAATTTGCGCACTTGTAAAGCAGTGATGCATGACAACTCCTGCAAATTAGTTAAAATCTAATAAAAACTGTCTTTAATACGGGTCACAATTCAAACTTGAAAACTGACCATAAGCCATTAGTACCACTAAAGAACATAAAAAACCCTCATAATTCAACGCTTTTCAATGCATTTATGAGATTCCACTTTTTTAAAGTTCATGTTGCTGCCAAGTAGGGGTGAAATGATACATCTCTGCCACGTATTGATACAATTCACGATATACAACCTACGATATGTTACATTATCGATACACATCAACTTGATGGTATTTTCCTCTTTAGAAGGTCTGTCAGTCATAGGGTGGTGCCATTTTATATGAGTCGACTCATTGGTTGTATTTGTAGTATGCAGATTACAGACAGACATATACTTATCATAAATTCATATGCCATTCTCATCCTGGACAATATTTTTAAAAAAACAACAACTTTCAAACAGCCAATCTTTTATTTGTCAGTGATTTTATTTCAACTTTTAGGCCATTTCAGGCTGCTCCATTGAATCAGATGCAGGACTCCTCTAGGTCACCAAGTCCTTTGTTTTGCACTGCACGAATGCTTTAAAAACATCTTACTACCAACTGCACGTCTTCACTTAAATTTGGAAGGCATTATGGTGTTATCTTCAAAACAGAAGAAATAGTGCAATTTCCTCTTCCCTACTGCAAATTAACAAAGTGGCTATAACTCGTGCGGTTTGGAATCTGCCCCTTTGCCGATTCTGTGCTCAAGTTTTTTTAATCCCATAGGCACGTTCAGTTGCTGCTTACATGTCAGCGTAAAAGGAGACATTCCAAAAATTGTTCCCAGTGTACGATTTAAGTACTTTACAGATAATTTAATAGCCACTTTTGCCCGAAGTTTCTCCATTGCTTTGAATCTATTTGGGCTGAGTTTGGATGCCAATACTTCTGGTGTGTCATTCAGTGAATAAGCTACAGTTAGTTCTGATTTGTGGTTATTGTTTTACTCTAGACTTAAACAAACAATAACCACCAATCAGAATTGAATAAAACATATTTCACTGCGTGGCACACCGGAAGTAAAGCCCACCAATTCGATCCAAGTAGAAAAGATGCGAAGCAACAGAAACTGTGCGTAAATGTGGTTATTAAATGATCAGTAAAGTACTTAAATTATACACGGGGAACAAATCTGGAATGTCTTCATTACGTTGATATATGTTGTCAGTGGCTGATCATGCTGACAGAATAAAATAATCGGCATAGAACTGGCAATGGGTGGAGGGGAGGGGCAGATTTAAAACCTTATGAGTTAGTCACCTTGTATTTGTTAATTTGTAGAAGGCGAGTGGGTGTTGTCAATAGTTTTTCTCAGATGAATTCTCAATTCAAAAAATGAAAAGGCAAACAACTAATAATTATTCACAACTGCTGAAGGTTAAAGTATCTTGTATAGAGTAAGTATCGTTTTGTATCGATTCTTCACCTCTTCAGGGGTCTCAATAAATTTAAAAACTGAAGTCATTTGACCCCTGACCCCAAAATCTCAAGCGTCAAAATGATAATCTCAAGACTCAAAACTGAAAGCTCAAGAGTCGTATGTTTTTGACAGCCCTGAGCTCACAGCTGGGATTGTTCGTTATTCATGAAGCAAACTGATGTTAAAGATTTCTTATCTCATGTTGAATAAAGAGAAACACTTGTACAGTATTTTGTAAGAAACGTACAAGCAGACAGTGAGACAGATATGACCATTACTACGTTTTGTATAAGTGTTTCTCTTTCTAATTATGTACGACTGGCAGGTTTTTCTGAAACTGAGCCAGAAAGGAAAAAATATACTTCATTGATCCACTGTGATTTAACAGTTCACAAATACATCTAATGTAACAAAACTATTCCATCTCATTATTTAATCACAAGTAATTCCAAAGCACAAAAATAAATCACTAGAAGAATGACTGGTAAATTCTTAATGAATGACACATTAATTTAAACACTCGAATTTTTTAACGTTTTATTGATTGAAGCAAATTAATCGCCAGTAAAACACAAATAAAGTTTGTCCACTTACCTTTGACAAATGGCTTCACAAGCCGCTGTATTTTTCAGTTTTGTCTAATTGGTTATAATAGGATGGGCAATGAAACAAATGCTGATATTTAATTTAAAGTTAATCCAATAAAGCTACAACCTATTATAAACATCAAAGATAAGCTCAAAACAATTTAACCTTGATTTAAATATGCACGCCTAAGCATGACATCAGTAACCTGTTAGCTCAGTGCAGTTCATATTGACTTTACATAGGTGCGATAACATTTGCTGATAATGTGTAAACAGTAGTCTAGCAAATGTAAATCACTGGCGCATACAGTAAATTTGTTAGGGACAGCGCATGCTCTGCAGGAAATTGTCCAAAGGCGAATCAAGGGCAATTAAAACCGATGATCCGGCCCAAATCAACGTGTCATAAAAACGCACAGGTTAGAATTTATATTCATCAGAAATTGGGCAAATTTAAATTCCGAACGTCAAAACCTGAGGGTACGCGTTTATTGAGAACTCTGCTCTTGAGTCTATATGGGTATCGATTTTGGAAAAAGAATCGATACATCAAGTAATCGTTTCACCCCAACTGTACTGGCAAGAATCTATTAACTGCCAATGTTCTATCCAAAGCATCTTTAAGTTATCACCCTGAGAGGAACAGAGAACTTCAGGCTGAGACTAATGCCTATGTTGATTTCATAGTTAGCAATTTGCCCGCATCAAATACTTGACTTAAGCAAATCCAGTCTGAATATTGAAATGATTCTATATTGTTACGGAATTATGTATCATCTTTTAAATTATAATATAGTTTTCATTTGGTTTATGACCTTTGTATTATAATTTATATTTTTTTTAGTAGCCAACGCTATTATTGAGTACTTGTATATCTTATGTTGGGAATGTTGGTTTAACACGACTCACGACGTCACGCGAGTAGCGCGTGGTGAAATGTATTATTCGTGACCTGGTTCCCATGATTCAGTAATGGTACATAACTTGTTTACTTGGAACAAGAAATAACATCACAATTCGGGTTTGTTTATTTGAAACAGAGTAGATTGGGTTTTTATTTGTTTTACGCAGTACAGATAATAAAAACGAGATTTAATCACTGCGTGGTTCATTCTTTGCAGTTATGACAGTTCATAAAGCTGTAGATGAAATGTATTTATTGTTCGTGATAATCAGCTAGTAATCTTAACTCTAAACAGTACATTTGGGATTATGTACTATTATTCAAAGATCTGAACATTATTCAACTCTTGTCGGAATTATCGGAAACATTTCAAGAACTTTTGTGATATTCTACGTTCACAGGAATTTACCTAGAATTAATAACATTTGGATTTAGATTTGTGATCCTTGTTGACACATAAACACATTAGTGTCCTCATTCGGAATACTTTTGGACAGTTTCCGGATTAGTGAATTCAATAGAACAATTTAGGATTATTTAAGGAATTTCTACACTGTAAGTTATTTTTAATTCTTTCACTTTGTTTGTTTTAAATATTTTATATTTTAGGAAAATAAATTTGTATTTTGGAAATCGTGAAAGCTTGTTAGTCTTTCTTTCTTTTGTTACATATTCGAACCCCTTGTCGTAACAATATGCATACTAATTATACAATTCTGTGAACAGGGGTGGCCTGAGAAATTGGCTATTGACAGAAAACTTTAATCAAACTGTTCAGATTGAGGGGAATTTACAGTGCAAAATGGTCTCTTAATGAATGGTACATGCTTGCTCGTTCCAGAATCACTTCAAAAAGAAATTCTAGTGAGATATCATGATGGTCTCAAAGGCATAGTTAAATGCAGAGAATGCGCCAAAAACGTCAGTTTGGCGAAAAGCACTAAGTACTCAGCTAGAACACTTAGTAAAATTTTGCCAAAATTGCATCAAAAATTCGTGAAATCAAGCTGAACAAACAATACCAAATGAATTTCCAAATCAACCTTGGAAAAGAGTCGCATCAGATTTGTTTGAACTGAATGGTCAAACATATCTCTTGGCGGTTGATTATTTTTCATGATACACTGAAATAGCAAAACTGCAAGGCACAGGTTCAAAAGAAATTGTCAATTATCTCAAATAAATCTTTGCGCGACACAACATACCAGAAGTATTAATTTCAGATAATGGTCCACAATATACATCCACAATATTTAAAGAATTTGCGAAATATTATGGATTCAGTCACATCACAAATAGTCCAAAATCACCAGATAGTAGTATTCTTGCCAAAATAGTTGTTCAAAATATTAAAATATTGCTAAAAAAAAGGCAGACGATCCTTACATAGCTCTTTTGAGATATCGTGGAATCCTTACATAGCTCTTTTGAGATATAGTGCAACACCATTACCAAATGGATACAGCCCTGCCAAATTAATGATGGGAAGTAAAGTACAAACTACTTTGCCAATGGCACCAGAAAACTTACAGCCAAGATGGCCAGATTTAAAAAAACTGAAGAAATCAGAAAATTATCAGAAGCAAACTCAAGAGATAATATTATGATCGTCGGTATTATTGAGTCTTTGCAGTACAGATATCCAGATAAATACTGAAAATTCAAAATAGAAGAACTACTTCAATGTTAACAATTTACCTGTGTATGGTCCATTGCATATTTATAATATTTTTCTAACTCCACCTTCTTTCCACGCCAAAATGTAAGAAAATAATGAACCTGAATAATCCAGTCATTATTTTCACCTCTCTCCATTCGCTACTAAAGGTCATTGAATTATTCCAATTAGGAAATAATATACGATATTATAATTTCCGGTCCGACACATTTTAATTGACTCCCCCTTCAGGTGTTAATGTAGCAAATGGAGAGGCAGAATATAACAACTGGATTATTCAGGTTAGATACTTGGCAGTTAGAATACAATGAATGGACGATAGCTTTTCGATAATATTTGTAGCTTCTGATAGATTTGGGACAATATTTTGTTTGCACCTGCATTTTTTATTTGCACTTCTTTGAATATTTACTGGCCTGGCGGACCTGTGAACTTAGAAATTATGCTGACCCAATCAAAAAAACACTGGCATCGAGCTTCAGACTGGCACTTGTTTCAAACACTGGTACAATGTTGTAAAAACATTACATATTATCTTTTCAAAAACGACACTATTTGTTGTAAAAACGGTTATGATCAATGCATATACATACTATTTGTAATTTTCTATATTTTCAAGATCAGCCATGACAAATTATAATGTCAACGTGCAACGTTTAAGCACATTGCTAGAACGTCATTTCCACACATAACAAAATCACAACCGTACAGCAACATTGAACAAATGCTCAGTGTTGGCTGGGATATGCACGAGTGGTTTAACACATGTCGATTTGTGCCACGAGCATTTATTGTACCTCATCAAGTGCAAGATGTTGGTAGCTACTCAATTAACACAATAAACAGATCTATTTACCATTAACGGAAATAACAAATCACAACCAGCACCCAACTGTTATGATGGTGACGGGCTGTAATTATCAATGCTTTAACAGGTTAGTGACAGCTGGGTTTTAGTAATCAGTTGGCAAAATTACTAACCACAGGATAGCGGATTAGCGTTAATTTTGAGCCTTGTATCAGTACAGGTTTTGTGGCTGATTTATCAGAATATTCTGTGCCCGTTTTATCAGGCATGGGGTCCTGGACTCCCAGTTTCAAAATCCTACTGAGAGCTCAGACAGTTTTAAAATAAGAAAATGTAATGCTATGCCAACTCGATGCGACTATTTGTCCACCATGCTGACAATTCCAGAGAACATGCCATTAAGTAGTACGAATGGTCTCCCAAGCTAAATAGTGCTTAAAACTATTTTTACTGAACGCAATAATGGTTGGCAAAAAAGGAACATTATCAGGGGATCGACAACTCCAGGGGAGGAAAAGAAAAAAAAAAGCGTACAATAGCCTATTGTGGTGCAAATCATCTTCTAGGAAAGAGTGGAAATATCTTTACAACCAGTTAGTTTTCATCTCATCCGAAAGAAAACGAAAAACTGCATAAGGCATGCACCGTTTCCTTCATATTATATAAGGAAAATAAAATGTCTCTGTTGTACACAATTGATATCTCATGTATAATACCTCTCTTTGTCTGAAGTTGAGGATGTACCCGCACACACTTCAGTAGCCATCCTTCTGTAATCTTTATAATTATTCACCAAGCTCACTCAACGAATTTCACGAGATTATTTCGCGCCTTACTTTTCACAACAAATCTGATGACGTCAAGAAGCATACTCTTAATTTCTGGTGAATATATAGTTCCCATAAAAGCAATAGTTCAGTCTGAAATGTAAATATTTTAAATATAAAAATTAAGAAATTATTCTTCCATCCACATATTTGTCATTATCGATTAATGTTTTAGCATACAACATTATGAGCTTTTGGTTTCAAAGCTACAAGCCAATTTTGGAGCGTTTTCCTCGTTATTTGATGACGTTCTGTCTTTTTCCTTGGCGGCCATCATACCTCGTGGATAGCTCACATGCTTACCAACTAAATATAAAGTGAATATACAGCAAGTATTACTTTCAGAAATCTGTTGAGTCATTTAGTTGACTTTCCTACATTACGAAGGCACTTTTTACATTCTGTGAATTTAATATTGACCTTCACCTTGTTGGAGAGCGTTACAAACTGAATCCCATCTTGCCATAGCTTGTTAAAGTTTTTGTTTTTGATGTTTGCAGTCAACAGAGATGGCAGTGTGATTTATACACGTTATGTTTAGAGGAGCTTGATTGATGTTCACTTTAATCTAGTGCAGAAACTGAAATTACCTGCCTTTTGCAGTCCAATGTTTCAGTCACATCGTTGCTTACAATTTAAATCGTCTCGCACCGGCCAAGTCGCCCACTAATAAAGTTATGTTGCACCCCAATATATAGACGCGTCGCATCAATCTGTAATATGTCACATGTGAAATTATTGTTACCATGTTATATGTTTTCCGTTGCGTTAGCCTTATTAGTGTGCGACTTTGCCATAAATTGTGCTTGATTGATGAAACGATTGATTCATTCATTGTTTTGTTATTTATTTATTCGAACCAAAATAGATCACAGCCTCATGCATTTTCACACTCCACTGATTGCATTACGTGTTTGCATAAAGCTCAGTTTCTCTGACACTGGTGTATCTGCAGTCATGAAACTTGATGGACGTATTTATTTTTAATGGTTCCACCAGCTAGGTCACAGTGACTACTTTCTTCCTCATTTTTTTAAAATATTTTTTTGTAATGGTTTAATCAGCAGATGTGTATATCTTGATTATTGAATTCGTAATGTCCCATATCTTTTCATTGGCAAGTTGTATTTCACAGTGACTCCACAAGATTTTTGTTTGCACAAGGCTTACAGAGTTGCTGCTATAAGGCTTTTTAAGCTATATTAATATAAGCTGAGAAATCTATTTACACAATGTGTCGCAACTAATATAGGTGTATTGCTACAAAGCATCTGGCATTGTGGCTGTGTTGCTTTCATTACAGTTTGAATGAGGTGTATGCAATATTAAAAGTCTGCAAATTCCGGGTACGTACAAATATTACGATTATAATGTAACAGAAGTTAAAATATAAATATTCCTTATTTGTTAAAGCTTGCTTTAAATAGTAAATATTCAGATTATCACATCTGTGTGAGAAAATGAGACCCCAACCTTGATATTGACTACACGATGGAAACGACATACTATAGATCATAGATGAAAGAAACTGGCCAGTTAAATAGAATAAAAATGTGGTACATATAAACACTAAAAAAAGGTGCTGATATACATAATGTGTGGCTAGATCGCAGGGTATGAAGCTTTCTGAACATAAAGCATTACGAATTGAACACAACCCCTTGTCATTAAAATAGCCCACAGAGAGCTAGTGTTTTATGTATTTTATGCAGACCCCCAACGTTAAATAATTTCTTGCATCTCTATCCCAATTTTTTGGACTTGCCCACGGACAAGTGCCTTACAAACTTGAGTTTGCCTAAGCAGAATTTGAGCTTGTCCCGGGAGTCGGGCAAGTGGATTTGTAAATCCTTCTAATATCTGTTTAACTTGTCCTCGCTGCTCAAGGCATTTTCAGCGCCTTTTATTTATTTGGGTTTATTCTCTTAAAATTTTTAGGGAAGCTGGCTTGTTGAAATTTGATACTCATAAAGCCTCGATTCCTCGATTTTTTGTATGCTTACTCCACCCCTTTTCTGGCTGCTTCTTGAATCGGTGCACATATGACTCCATTCGGATGTTTGAGGATTAAGCAGTATGTTGTATTCAATTTATAGGAACAATTGAGAAATATTAAAGGTCCAAACACCTAATGCTGGTAATGCATGATGGGTCCATGGCCCAAAAAAAAATTGGTCCTAGGTATTGTTTACCATAATTTATATGCTGTGGGCAAGTTCCTTTGGAATGCAGGAGTTTAAGCAGATCCTTGCATCAATACAAACCACACAAACCAAGGTTGAGATGGCCAGTATGGAATAACCATAAGAGCTTTGAAGCTTTTTGAAAGGCATTAACAAATAAACAAATAAAGGAAGCTAACTCTATCATGGAAAGAGATTTTTTTTCATATTTTTTGAATTTTCATCTGTACCTGTAAGGAAGAGATTTTTAATTATATTGAATCTGTGAGAAAGAAAGAAAAAAATATTATTTAAGACAGGATGAGGGAAGACTCCATGTAATTATCCTTAAATCAGATGTTCATCTTTTCCATCATGAAATTTGTATTTTGTAGGCATAAGATGGAGTCGACAACAGGGTTCATTTCAGGCTGCACACTTGCGCTAGTGTTCTGTATGTTTAGCTCTTCTGGTCATAGACCAAAAGAGCTTATGGGATGTTCTGTTGTCTGTCGTCTGTCTCTCTGTTAGCACAAGTTTGTTATTGCTACTTTTCCTAAACTAGTTGGATGATTGCCATGAAACTTTACACACACATTCATCCCATGGTCTAGTTGGTCCTAAATGAAATGGGTGCTGCTCGTACATGCAATATGGGCTATGGCAGCCACCTTGAAAATCTTGTCGATACTCCTGAATGGATGGTCATATCAACATGTGGTTTTCACTAAAAGACCTTGTGATGTTTAGTTGGTCCTAAATGAAAATGGTGCCGATCTGACTTCCAATATGGCTGTCTTGGTGGCCATCTTAAAAATCTTGTTATTGCTACTACTCCTGAATGGATGTTCATATCAACATGGGGTTTCACTGAAAGACTTCTTATGATGTCTAGTTGGTCCTTAATGAAAATCGTGCCTATCTGGCATCCAATATGGCCACCACTGCAGTCATCTTGAAAATCTTGTTATTGCTGCTCCTCCTGAATGGATGGTCAGATCAACATGGGGTTTTCACTAAAAGACTTCTTATGTTGTATAGTTGGTCCTAAATGAAAATGATGCTAATCTGATGTCCAGTGTGGTGGCCATATTGAAAATCTTGCTATTGCTGCTCCTCAACATGGGGTTTTCACTAAAAGGCTAAATACGATATCTAGTTGGTCTTCAGTGAAAATGGTGTTGATCTGTTAGCCAATAAGGCTGCCACAAAGCAGCCATCTTGAAAATTTCTTTATTGCTACTCCTTCTGAATGGAAAGTCATCTTGACATGGGGTTTTCACCAAAAGAGTTCTTATGATGTCTACTTGTTCCTAAATGAAAATGGCGCTGATCTGGGGTATAACATGGCTGCCACAGTGGCATGCTTTTAAATCTAGTTATCACTACTACTCCTGAATGAAAGGTCATATCATCATGGGGTTTTCACTAAAGACTTCTTATAATGTAATGTTGATCTTGAATTAAAAATTGTGCTGATCTGACATCCAATATGTGGCCATCTTAAAAATCTTGTTTTAGCTACTGCTCAAAGAAAAGTCATTTTGACATGGGGTTTTCATCAGACAATTTCTTATGGTGTCTGCTTGGTCCTAAATGAAATGACTAACCCTAAATATGGCAACCATGGTGGCTGTTATCTCTACTCCTTCAAAATGGATTACTATATCGACATGGGGTTTTAACCAATAGACTTCTTTTTATGCCTAGTTGGTCCTAAATTAAAATAGTGCCAGTTGTACATCTAGTATGGCTGCTATGACAGCTATCGTGAAAATCTTCCTGTCACTACTCCCCTTAAATGGATGATCATTATGACATGGGGTTTTCACAAAAAGACTTTTGATAATGTCTACTTTGTTCTAATGAAAATGGTGCCAAGCTGACATCTAATATGTCCACCACAGCAGCTAATTTGAAAATCTTGTTATTGCTGAAGAATATCAAAGATGGTTTCAGTAATATGCAGTTAAAAGGAAGAAATTGTCTTGTCTTGAATTCCTGGAAATTCTTTTACCCCAGTAGAGCATCAGTCCCTTTAGGGGACTCGTGTTCATCTTTACCACAAGAAAGTTCCATCTATGGCAATCGTTGAGCACAAAAAAAGACGCAAGAAAATATTGTTTAAAGATTGCAACAGTTGATTTTAAATGACTGAATCTAGTGCATTCCAAGTTAACCGAATAGAGTTCACTCATTGCTAAAGAGGCATAAGACTACCAATTTCATTAGCTCACAGAAATGTCTGATTTTGATTAGCTTGGGCACCATTTGAGAGCACATTGTTGATGATCATTGATGGAAAATGTAAAGAAGAGAAAGTACATCTTAAGTAAAAGCACTGCTGCATTTATTTCTAAAGTTGCATACAAGGAGGAAAAATGGAGACTTGGATTTCCGAATTAAACGCTAGAGGGGGAATGTTTACTTCAACATGAGAAATTCAAAAGCCAGTGGAAGGCTCGCAACATCGATGGCTGCATAGTTAGAACTTTCTCCCTACAAAAAATATTGTGATGACACAATATTCTTTTTTTTTTCAGAATCCACAACAATGAATCCAGAAAAACTAAAGCTGCTGCAGGAACAAGTCAGAATTGGTGGAAAGGTGAGTGTCCATCACCATCTGGCTGAGCATTACAAGAGATGCATTGTTTCCTTTTTGCCTTTCTATGAAAGCATTTGGTGTATTTTGTGTTTTTCTCTTAGTGGTTTTGACATTAAGCAACCTTGCATAATGATCTACATATTGTTCCATGGAATTGATGTACTAGAAATAGGAAATCTGATGAAATACTGTCAGCACAAAATATTGCATCCAGCATTATTGCCTTTCAGATTTGTGCAGTAGATACCAAACTTGTATAAAATGTGGCCAGTATCACTTTAAATAGCAAAACCTTGGAAGGACTTTTCAGAACTTTTGACCGGTCTTCACTAAATTGGAGACAAAGCATGCTGGCATCAAAGATGTACAAATTATGCTGATCATCAAATATGAATTGTTTATCAAATGTACCTACATTATTTAAAATTAATGTAAATCTCATCTTGCTAGTCAAAACATGTTGACATCATTGGGGTTTGTGGTGGTACATCATCAGGGTTGCTGTTGATACAATCCAAAGTTTTTATAATTGAATCTTTACACTCATCATCCTGCTTACCACTACTAATTAAGTCTCTATAACTGAACCAATAATGTGTGCCGTCATAATTGCTTAGTCTTGAATATTCTCAAAGATGTTCCATTTCTCTGACTGCTCATTCCAATCCAGTGATGAAACTTGGAATTACCGTTTGATGATTTCATGAAAACAATTTCATGGCTGTATTTTTTCGGAGGATATAGGAATGAACCCCATGGTTGGAATAATTTTGGACTACCTGATAGATGTTTTAGCTTTTCAAAAGCCTTGACCCATTTCAACCAAGTTAGTTCAGGACTAACTGGGTATCATTGTCCTTTTGCTACTTTAAAAGTAATTCCTTCCCCCCCCCCCCCCCCCCAATCAGGTGTACTATTACTGAAGTTACAAAACTTAAAGGTCTTTAATTTGTGTGTCAGTGATGCCCATCTACCATCAAAATATGCCACTTTTTTTCTCTCTTTTTTTTTAATACAGAAATGTGAGAAATGGTAATATCAGTGTCTGGTGGTGGCATCAAATCGATAAGGAAGTTTTTATGTAAGGCCCATAACTCATTTCATGTTAACCAACAGAAGGGCAAGAAGCTGAGGCTTCTGAGTTCAATATCAGCTGTGTTTTTGCAGTATTGGCACCAAAAAAGTCACTGATGACCCACAAATATGGCTGCCACAATGACATTGTTGAAAATCTTGTCTCATTCTTCTGAATAGATATCAAGTCTTCTAATGGTGTATGGTATGTGCTAAATGAAAATGGTGCCAATCTTACATCCAATATGGCTGCCATATTAGCTAATTTGAAAATCTTATTGCTCAAGAATATCAGAGATGGTTTCAACACAATAATTAAAAAGAAGATAACTGTCTTATCTTGAATTCCTGTAAATTCTTTTCAGACAGTAGAGCATCAGTCCCTTCTAGGGACTCGTATTTAGACATTAGTGTGAAACCATGTAGTTGTGCATCCTAGAAGAGAACTTGTGAACAAATAGTCATTTTGACAGGCTTTTGACAAAAAGACTTATTCTGGTGTCTTACTGCTCCTAAATGAAAACATTTGACCAGTCTTATCTAAATTCGAGATGAAGCATGCTGGCATCAAAGATGCACAAATTATGCTGATCATCAAATATGAATTATCAAATGTACCTACATTAATTAAAATAAAACCTGATGGGAATTAATGTAAATCTCATCCACCTAGTCAAAACATGTTGACATCATTGGAGTTTGTGGTGGTACACCATCAGGGTTGCTGTTGATATAATCCGAAGGCTGGTGATGGAACAATTAGTTTTTATAATTTAATCTTTACACTCATCATCCTGCTTTCCACTACTAATTAAGTCACTATAACTGAACCAATAATGTGTGTCATCATAATTGCTTAGTCTTGAATATTCTCAAAGATCGTTCCATTTCTCTGACTGCTCATTCCAATCCAGTGATGAAACTTGGAATTACCGTTTGATGATTTCATGAAAACAATTTCATGGCTGTATTTTTTCTGAGGATATAGGAATGAACCCCATAGTTGGAATAATTTTGGACTACCTGATAGACGTTTTAGCATTTCAAAAGCCTTGACCCATTGACCCATTTCAACCAAGTTAGTTCAGGACTAACTGGGTATCATTGTCCTTTTGCTACTTTAAAAGTAATTCTCCCCCCCCCCTCCCCCCCCCCTCCCCCATCAGGTGTACTATTACTGAAGTTACAAAACTTGAAGGTCTTTAATTTGTGTGACAGTGATGCCCATCTACCATCAAATTATGCCACTTTTTTCTTTTTTGTTTTTAACACGGAAGTGTGAGAAATAGTAATCCCAGTGTCTGGTGGTGGCATCAGCTCGATAATAAAGCTTTTATGTAAGGCCCATAACTCGTTTCATGTTAACCAACAGAAGGGCAAGAAGCTGAGGCTTCAGAGTTCAATATCAGCTGTGTTTTTTGCAGTAGTGGCACAAAAATAAAGTCCTTGATGACCCACAAATATGGCTGCCACAATGAACATGTTGAAAAACTTGTCACTCAATCTTCTGAATAGATGTCAAGTCTTCTAATGGTGTATGGTATGTGCTAAATGAAAATGGTACCAATCTTATATCCAATATGGCTGCCATATTAGCTAATTTGAAAATCTTGTTGCTCAAGAACATCAGAGATAGTTTCAATACAGCAATAAAAAAGAAGACACGGTCTTCTCTAGAATTCCGTTCAATTCTTTTTAGACAGTAGACAGACCTGATTTGTTTATGTTTTAAAATGGAATTGCGCTTTTCTCCTGATCTGAATCCGAATTTCCTTGATATGGTCCATTTTTTTATATCGTCTCTGATTGAGTTTTAAAATAATGGTCCGGTCCCATTCCGCAACAATCCTTATAATAGTATTTGTTCCATATATTATTTAACAGATGATCGCTGTAAAGAGCTTTCCGATTAGTCATAAGTTTTTACTTGTCCAATGAATCTTTGTGTAATGGAAACTGATGGAAATAAGCATGATTGCCAAACATGGCATCTTATATGGTCCATTTTTTTATATCGTCTCTGATTGAGTTTTAAAATAATGGTCCGGTCCCATTCCGCAACAATCCTTATAATAGTATTTGTTCCATATATTATTTAACAGATGATCGCTGTAAAGAGCTTTCCGATTAGTCATAAGTTTTTACTTGTCCAATGAATCTTTGTGTAATGGAAACTGATGGAAATAAGCATGATTGCCAAACATGGCATCTTGAATTATCGATAGAGATATGGACTCCAAAAGTTTGAATAAAGGTTTGAAAAATTTGTAGAAATGAGAATGATTTGAATGCAAAGTCGATGGGAACGTAGTTGGTCAATTTGTATGAAAACTGAACGCCAGAGGACTAGCATTTTGCGATCTTTGCCAGAAAGATTTGAACTATTACCAGCTCAACAGTAGCGTCTAACATGTTAAATGAGAAGGAATTGGACCGGTATGATTTGGAAGTTAGAAAATTTCAAACAGATTCCTTCCAGAATTTCGGCAGGGATATCATATAGATCACTGGCAGGGAATTGATGATGATGTTGTCAGATACCTGTGTCTGTCAAAGATGGTCATGTCTTTACCAAGTTTTCATGTCCCACAAGTAGAATTATCCTTTAGTGTCATGAATGATATTGATTCCAAATCAGGGAGGATAATTATAGAAACCTACAACTTGGTACAGGGCATCAAATATGGTCTGAAGGCATCAGGAAAAAGTGCAGTACCTTATTTTAAGAAAGATTTCTTACATGAGAGGGCAGAAGCAACTCTGTTACAATATGTGAAAAGGAAAGCAGAAGAAATCTTGTCCAAGGCTGCAAAAAAAGCAAGACTAGGTCATCAGTATCAGCGGATTGTGTCCAATGTGGGGAAAGAAAAATGAATTTATGTGAATATTTTTATATAGTGGATGTATATAATTAAAAACTTTTACAATCAAAGATAAAAAGCAGATTTGTTATGAGAAAAGTGATTTACATGTAATATGTGCTGCAAAAATGAACAAATTATTGTGACTGAATTATTATGTGGACACTTGACATGCACATGTAATAACTTGAACACTAATATTTTTGGACAAGTTGATGTGACAATGAACATTGTGAAATTCTTCAAGTATTGTTTAAAGTTGGGCATGAAATTCTTCAAGTATTGTTTAAAGTTGGGTATGAAATTCTTCAAGTATTGTTTAAAGTTGGGTATGAAATTCTTCAAGTATTGTTTAAAGTTGGGTATGAAATTCTTCAAGTATTGTTTAAAGTTGGGTAAGTTTATTTTTCAAATGATTTTTTTTGTTGGAATGAAGTAACAACTTTGCAAAATATTATGATAAGAAGGGCCACCACGAGCAGTTTTGTATGCTCTCAGAGTCTTAAAATCATTTTTGGCTGGAAGGCCCCTGGACACCCTGATCAGGGGCACCGCCCCTTGAGACCCAGCTGGGGAATGACCCCCAATCCCCCCTTCACAATTTAAGTTTTGTCTCTCAGGAACCAAAACCATGTCTGAGTAGAGCATCAGTTCCTTCAAGGGACTCGTATTTAGACATTAGTGTGAAACGATGCAGTTGTGCATCCTAAAATAGACCTTGTGAACAAATGGTCATTTTGACAGGTTTTTGACACAATGACTTCTTTTGTTATCGGACTGATCCTAAAAGAAAATGGTGTTCATCAGACCTGCAACCTGGCAGCCATGGTGGCAATCTTGAATATCTTCTTCTTGCTAATGTTGAAGTCTTGAAGTGATGGTTGCATCAACATGGGCTTTTTGCTGAAACACTTACTGTACTTGGTTCTCATATGTGGCTGTTGTTAATAAAAGCTAGAAATATTATCAAACAATGTCTTTCAAAAATCATTCAAGAGAATTGGACCACACTTGACCTTAAGCAGCTTTGCATAATGGTCTTCATAGTGTTCCATGGAATCGGTGTACTAGAAATGGGAAATCTGATGAAATACTGCCAGCACAGTTTTTACAAAATATTGCATCCAGCATTATTTTCTTTCAATTTTGTGCAATGGATACCAAACTTGTATAAAATGTGGCCAGTATCACTTTAAAAAGCAAAACCTTGGAAGGACTTCTCAGAACTTTTGACTAGTCTTCACTAAATTGGAGACAAAGCATGCTGGCATTAAAGATGTACAATTGTGCTGATCATCAAATATGAATTGTTTATCAAATGTACCTACATTATTTTTAATAAAACCTGTTGGGAATTAATGTAAATCTCATCCTGCTAGTCAAAACATGTTGACATCATTGGAGTTTGTGGTATTACACCATCAGGGTTACTGTTGATACAATCTGAAGGCTGGTGATGGAACAATTAGTTTTTATAATTTAATCTTTACACTCGTCATCCTGCTTTCCACTACTAATTAAGTCACTATAACTGAACCAATAATGTGTGCCGTCATAATTGCTTAGTCTTGAATATTCTCAAAGATGGTTCCATTTCTCTGACTGCTCATTCCAATCCAGTGATGAAACTTGGAATTACCGTTTGATGATTTCATGAAAACAATTTAATGGCTGTATTTTTTCTGAGGATATAGGAATGAACCCCATGGTTGGAATAATTTTGGACTACCTGATAGATGTTTTAGCTTTTCAAAAGCCTTGACCCATTGACCCATTTCAACCAAGTTAGTTCAGGACTAACTGGGTATCATTGTCCTTTTGCTACTTTAAAAGTAATTTCCCCCCCCCCCCCCCCCCCCCAATCAGGTGTACTATTACTGAAGTTACAAAACTTAAAGGTCTTTAATTTGTGTGTCAGTGATGCCCATCTACCATCAAAATATGCCACTTTTTTTCTCTCTTTTTTTTTATACAGAAATGTGAGAAATGGTAATACCAGTGTCTGGTGGTGGCATCAAATCGATAAGGAAGTTTTTATGTAAGGCCCATAACTCATTTCATGTTAACCAACAGAAGGGCAAGAAGCTGAGGCTTCTGAGTTCAATATCAGCTGTGTTTTTGCAGTATTGACACCAAAAAAGTCACTGATGACCCACAAATATGGCTGCCACAATGACATTGTTGAAAATCTTGTCTCATTCTTCTGAATAGATATCAAGTCTTCTAATGGTGTATGGTATGTGCTAAATGAAAATGGTGCCAATCTTACATCCAATATGGCTGCCATATTAGCTAATTTGAAAATCTTATTGCTCAAGAATATCAGAGATGGTTTCAACACAATAATTAAAAAGAAGATAACTGTCTTATCTTGAATTCCTGTAAATTCTTTTCAGACAGTAGAGCATCAGTCCCTTCTAGGGACTCGTATTTAGACATTAGTGTGAAACCATGTAGTTGTGCATCCTAGAAGAGAACTTGTGAACAAATAGTCATTTTGACAGGCTTTTGACAAAAAGACTTATTCTGGTGTCTTACTGCTCCTAAATGAAAACATTTGACCAGTCTTATCTAAATTCGAGATGAAGCATGCTGGCATCAAAGATGCACAAATTATGCTGATCATCAAATATGAATTATCAAATGTACCTACATTAATTAAAATAAAACCTGATGGGAATTAATGTAAATATCATCCACCTAGTCAAAACATGTTGATATCATTGGAGTTTGTGGTGGTACACCATCAGGGTTGCTGTTGCTATAATCCGAAGGCTGGTGATGGAACAATTAGTTTTTGTAATTTAATCTTTACACTCATCATCCTGCTTTCCACTACTAATTAAGTCGCTATAACTGAACCAATAATGTGTGTCATCATAATTGCTTAGTCGTGAATATTCTCAAAGATGGTTTCATTTCTCTGACTGCTCATTCCAATCCAGTGATGAAACTTGGAATTACCGTTTGATGATTTCATGAAAACAATTTCATGGCTGTATTTTTTCTGAGGATATAGGAATGAACCCCATAGTTGGAATAATTTGGAGTACTGACAATTCTAGGAGTCCAAGGTCTCAGTTGTAGCCATGGATTTTCATTCCAATTCTGCAGTGGGGCCCATGGAATAGTTCAAATTTATGCATAACAAGCTAAATTGGGGATTTTCTGAACAAAAGAAACAAGACTGCATTTATATTAGCAATCTTAGCACAGCACGTTTTAATGTGTAAAGGTTTATGTAAACATTGAAGTAATGCAGGTTGAATTGTCAAGATGGAGGTACTGAGCAATTTCATACACTTGGTTTTCCTACTTTCCCATAAAATAACCATGAATAGGGATTTAATTTTTAGCTTAACTGGCCTAAGACATAAAGAGCTTATATGATTGTCGGGCGTGTGACCAATTTCACTAGTTTGTTATCACTACTATACTATACTATACTATACTATACTATACTATACTATACTATACTATACTATACTATACTATACTATACTATACTATACTATACTATACTATACTATACTATACTATACTATACTAATACTAATACTAATACTAATACTAATACTAATACTATACTATACTATACTATACTATACTATACTATACTATACTATACTATACTATACTATACTATACTATACTATACTATACTATACTATACTATACTATACTATACTATACTATACTATACTATACTATACTATACTATACTATACTATACTATACTATACTATACTATACTATACTATACTATACTATACTATACTATACTATACTATACTATACTATACTATACTATACTATACTATACTATACTATACTATACTATACTATACTATACTATACTATACTATACTATACTATACTATACTATACTATACTATACTATACTATACTATACTATACTATACTATACTATACTATACTATACTATACTATACTATACTATACTATACTATACTATACTATACTATACTATACTATACTATACTATACTATACTATACTATACTATACTATACTATACTATACTATACTATACTATACTATACTATACTATACTATACTATATTATATTATATTATATTATATTATATTATATTATATTATATTGAAGTTGTCAAACTTTGAACTTAGTTTCATCCTGATGTCTAGTTGGTCCAAAAGTAAAATTGTGCCCCTTGGGCATCCTGTATGACCCACACGGCTGCCATCTTTATTTCTACTTCTCCTGAATGGATGGTTGTATTGACATGGGGTTTTCACGAAAAGACTTGCGATATTTAATTGGTCCTGAAAATTGGTGTAAATCAGCCTCCACTATATCCACAATGCAACCAGCATGAAGTTGTTACTACAGCTTCTGAATCAAAGGTTGTATCAACATGCAAGTTTCAATTAGTCTTTTTACCATATCTAGTTAGTCCTGATCTGACATCCAGCATGGCCACCATTGCAGCCATCTTGAAAATCTTGTTATTGCTAAGTCTCCTGAATCAGCATGAGGTTTACACTGATATATTTCATACAATCCATGGTTTTGAACCTAAATGAAAAGAGAGCCAATCAGACTCCCAAAATGAATGTTGTGGATTTTTTCTTAATTCTAATGACATGTAGTTGTTTTTTAATGAAAATGGTGCTAACACGGCCACCACAGTTTTTTGCCACTCCTGAATATGGGATCTATTTGAGAACAGAACATTTCGGGATGGAGGAAATATCCCCCCTACACACACACACACATACACACACACACCATTAGAGAAGAAAAAGGTGAATTTTTTCCTCAGTATAGAAGGGATTTAATCAATACATCAAGGTGTGACTTGCAAATATGATGTGCCATTTTAATGCGTTCAGTTAGACCAGAAAAGCGTATGGGATGGTCTTTTGTCCATCGTCTGTTAACACTAGTCCTAAACTCCTAGAGTACTTCGAGGATTGCCATAAAACTTTACACACTAATAGTGCTATCAAAAATGAGATGATTTTATTTGCTTTGACAGTTTTGCCAGCTCAACTTTATTGTCTGCACTGTTCTATCATTTTTTC
The DNA here is from genome assembly GCA_029931535.1 of Margaritifera margaritifera. Classification (NCBI taxonomy): domain Eukaryota; kingdom Metazoa; phylum Mollusca; class Bivalvia; order Unionida; family Margaritiferidae; genus Margaritifera; species Margaritifera margaritifera. The sequence goes on along the minus strand of JAQPZY010001243.1, from coordinate 1,415,345 downwards.
CTTGGACACTTGCATTATTGCAATAAAAGTTTTATCATGTGCTTAGATTACTAATGAAAACATCAACACATTTGAATATCTTGTTAACCTGAAATTAACTACACCATGGAATTTTCCGTTCCAGGTCTTCCGCTCATTTACCTTTAGTGTATACTCATTATTTACCGCCATTTATTCTAATAAATACCTTTGTTTTCTGAACTACTTTTCTTTCCAAACTAACAAATCATTAATTAAATGACAAATTGTGTGTTTGCATAAATGTAGTCTCTCTTGTCATTATTTCAACCTCAAAATAAATTAATTCGTTCCTCGCCATAGGGATGACTTTTGCTTCAAAAATGTTACACTACCAGCCATCAAACACTTTACATTGCAACGCAGCCAACTACCATAAACCTTGAATCATTACAGATTCATGTTTTAAAATAGAAATAGATATTAATTGCCATCTTATAGTTTTATCACCTTCCATGACTTTGACCATTGCTTGCACCAACAGAGGCATGGATGGACATCCACTAATGAAAAGTTCTAGCCATATTTTTTTTTTTTTTTTCTAATGAAAAAGCGTGCACAATTGTCAAGATTTGGGGGACATAGGAGAAAAAAATGTGGGAAACTAGCGAGCCCACGCTCAGTGTGCAACACTGAGAAATTGTTTTATCTTGAATTCCTAGAAATTCTTTTCAGCCAGTAGAGCATCAGTCCCTTCCAGGGACTCTTGTTGAGAAATTGGCATGAAACCCACAATAGTGCATCCTAGAATAAACAATGTGAACAAATGGTCATATCGACACCAGACTTTTTACAGAAGGACTTCTTATATCATCTAATTGATTCTAAATGAAAATGATGCAGTTTTTACTAAAACACTAATCACTGCATGTAGTTGGTCCTGAAATATGGCTGTTGTTGCTGAAAATAGATCAAATCTTCAAACATCTCAAAAACCATTCAACAGAACTGGACCAAAAAATTGTGTTGAAAGCATCTTTGCATAATGGCCTACATAGTGTTCCATGGAAACCTTGTACTGGAGATAGGAAATCTGATGAAATACTACCAGTACAATTTTGATAGAATATTGCATCCTGCATCAGTTTTGTGCAATGGATACAAAACTTGTATCAAATGTGGCCAGTATCACTGAAAATAGCAAAACATTGGATGGACTTTTAAAAACCATCCAGGATGTACAAATTTGTACAAATTATGCTGATCATCAAATATGAATTGTTTATCAAATGTACCTACATTATTAAAATAAAACACTGTTGGGAACTAATTCAAATCTTATCTTTGAAGTCATCAAAGTTGCTGTTGATACAATCTGAAGGCTGATGATGGAACAGTTGGGTTTTATATTTAAACCTCTACACTCTTCATCAAACTGTCCATAACTAAAAAAGTCACTATGACTGAGCCAATAATGTGTGCCCTCATAATTCCTCAGTCTTGGATATTCTCAAAGAAGGTTCCATCACTTTGACAGCTCATTCCAATCCAGTGATGAAACTTGGAATTACCGTTTGATGATTTCATGAAAACATTTTCATGGCTGTATTTTTCTGAGGATATAGGAATGAAGCCAGGTTGGTTTTGGACTCCCTGATAATTCTAGGAGTCTGATGTCTCGGTTGTAGCCATGTCTTTTCCTACCAGTTCTAAAGTGGGGTCCAGGGCCCATTGGAATTGGGCAAAATTAGTGCATAAACAGGCTAAATTGGGAATTTTCTAAACAAAAGTGTGTGTGTGTATGAATATATATATATATATATATATATATATATATATATATATATATATATATATATATATATATATATATATATATGTAGAAAGTGAAGCTCATCACATTTTAATGTGTAAAGGTACAAGGGCTGAATTGTCGTAATGGAGGTACTGAGCAATTTTGTACAGTTCAGCGCAGCAAACATTTATTTCTACTTTCCTAGAAAATGACCACAACTAGAGATTTTTCATTTTTAGCTTGACTGGTAGAAGACATGACAAGCTTATACAATCATCTGGCATGTGTCTATTTGCACAAGTTTGTTATCACTACTGTTAAAGTATACAGAAGTAAGTGGTGAAACTTTGGCACTTAGTTTCATCCTGATGTCTGGTTAATCCTCCAGTAAAATTGTATCCTTGGGATGTCCAATATGGCCCCCACTGCCACCATCTTTGAAATCTTATAGCTGTTTCTTCTGAATGGATGGTTGTATAGACATGGGGGTTTTCACTGAATGACTTGTGATATTTAGTTGGTCCTAAATGGATGTTTGTATTGACATCGGGTTTTCACTGAAAGACTTGCGATATTTCATTGGTCCTGAATGGCTGGTTGTATTGACATGGGGGTTTTCACTGAAAGACTTAAGATATTTAGTTGGTCCTAAATGGATGGTTGTATGGACATCGGTTTTTCACTGAAAAACTTGCGATATTTTGGCAAGTTGTATTGACATTGGGTTTTCACTGAATGACTTGTGATATTTAGTTGGTCCTAAATGGATGGTTGTATTGACATGGGGTTTTCACTGAGTGACTTGTGATATTTGGTTGGTCCTGAATGGCTGGTTGTATTGACATGGGGGTTTTCACTGAATGACTTTTGATATTTAGTTGGTCGTAAATGGATGGTTTTATTGACATCGGGTTTTCACTGAAAGACTTGCGATATTTCGTTTGTCCTGAATGGCTGGTTGTATTGACATGGGGGTTTTCACTGAATGACTTGTGATATTTAGTTGGTCCTAAATTGATGGTTGTATTGACATGGGGTTTTCACTGAAAGACTTGTGATATTTCGTTTGTCCTGAATGGCTGGTTGTATTGACATGGGGGTTTTCACTGAATGACTTGTGATATTTCGTTGGTCCTAAATGGATGGTTGTATTGACATGGGGTTTTCACTGAAAGACTTGCGATATTTAGTTGGTCCTAAATGAAATTGGTGTAGATCAGCCCTCCAATATATCCACCATCAAATCTCTAAATTAATGCTAATCTGCTAACCCACGGTTAATGACTTTGCCAACAGATCACTAATCTGTTGGAACAGTGAAAGTTACTCGCCGTCGCTATCATAACCGTTAACATGTGGTCTTGTGTTAGATGTATAAAATAAAACGCGAATCGGCATTCCCTTTAATGGTTAATTGAGCTGTTTAATGTGTTAATTGAGTACCTACCAACATCCTGCACTTGATGAGGTACAGTAAATGCTTACGGCGCAAATGGACAAGTGTTCCAGGTCTTCGCTAATTACGCCAATAATTGGTAACCTAATAATTGCACAGTCTTGAATACTATCAATTAGGGTTTCATTCTTTGACATCTCGTTCCAATCCTGTGATGAAACTTGGAATTACCGTTTGATGATTTCATGAAAATATTTTCATGGCTGTATTTTTCTGAGGATACAGGAATGAACCCCAAATTTTGGAGTAATTTTGAACTATCTAATTATTTTACGAGTCTGAGATCTTGGTTGTATCCAGGGATTTTCCTACCAATTTTAAAGTTTCACCCAGAGCCCTTGGAATTGGAAAATTTCACAGATAAACAAGCTTAATTGGGAATTGTCTAAACAAAAGTAAAACCAGACATATTTTGGTGTGTACAACACACACTAACGTTTAATGCACACCCTGATTTATGACCCGGCATGATGTGACAAAATTAGTTCTGCAATGTAACATGCACATGATCTTCATTTCAAAAGCTTGATGATTTTGTTCCATTTTTGTCATGAACAACTTTCCGCCATTTTGGATACTGCACTGATCATCATTTGTTATATGACGCTTTTATTGGTTTACAGTAAAACAGTGATCGACTGTTTCTCCTGTTGTTGTTTTTTTCTCGGTGATTGACACCTAAGCGTCTATTAGCTTGTCTAAATGTACGAGTTTTTTTCGCAGGTGATGTGGATATTTTGTCTGATTATATCCATTCACATTCAAGATCAAACACAGGATGCATTATGAAAGTTCAGGTCCAGTATTTATACTTATTTGGACTAGCATGATACCTCTGAAATACCTAAGCTAAAATTTACCCAGACAGTGCATCATAATTATGTTTAGCACATCAAAGCTTTGGCCAGTGCAGATTACCTCTGAAAACACCATGCCGAGTCAGTGAAGTATTGAACACTGTATGGCCACGAAGAAGTATAAATTACTGTGATTTAAAATGAGCAATAAAACAAATAACCAAGTTTATTTTCCAAAGAAAAGTAAACAAATTTTAAATTTGCCTGGACAATGCATTGTAATTACTGCTACACTTAGCAAATCAAAGCTTTAGCCAGCACTGATTACCTTGACAACACCATGCTGTGTCAGTGGTGCATTGATTACTGTGTAATCCCAAACAAGCATCAGATAATGCGATTTAAGATAAGAAGAAAAGGAAGTACCAAGTTTATTTTTCAAACAAAAGTAAAAAATTGCAAATTTCAATATATTCAATTATTTTGTTTCATGATTTTTATCAATGTTACCTTATGTGGTGTTTTGCACAGCTTGAAAGTATTCGTGGCAGAGTAGATGAACAAGCTACCAGTCTCTCATGTGTATTTGTGGTTGAGAGTCGGAGAACAGAAACTATACAGCAGTGTGAACATTTTTTTTATTGACATAATCAAACAGGACTATTGAGGTGTGTAAGCATTACTTCTTTAAGTGAATAATAATTGTAATTTAGTTGACACGCTAATTACTAGTGGTGTAATGATTCGCCACTGTATCGATGCATCAATAATTTTGTCATTTTCATACACACATTGATACTAAAGGCGAAGAATCTATTGAAAACGATACATACTGTACACAAATTACTTTTAATCCTCAAATGCCATAAATAATTATTACTCATTTTCCTTTTTGTTCTTTACATGTATCATATCGTATGTTGTATATCACAATACACACTGATATATGGCATTTCATTTCACCCCTAGTAATTACAAATGTTGTGCTTGTGATGAGTATTTGCAGTACAGTAGTCTACACTGTACATGAGACATTGCATGGCATATAATTACTATCCTCTTCATGCACCATTTCTGTATGTATTTATTTTTCCACAGGGTACAGCCAGGAGAAAGAAGAAGGTTGTACATAGGACAGCCACCACAGATGATAAAAAGCTGCAGTCTTCCTTGAAGAAATTGTCTGTAAATAATATCCCCGGAATAGAAGAGGTATTTCATCTAGCATATATAAAATTGATATTTGATAATGCAAATAATAAGGCTTTTGGGAATGTATGTTACATACTGCAGTATCATAAATTTTCGTGGGGGTCCAATTTTTCGTGGATATCGTTGTCCTGAACCACAAATTTAAATACCCAAAGAAAAATTGGCCATGTATGATTATGATCCCCTGCTCATTTTCTTCTGTGTGCCATTCCTAGAGATTAATGAAGCTACTAGTATTTGATAAATCAACATCAATACTGTAAGTTGGTAATAAAATATTAGCTTTTACACATGTTTAGTTTTATTTTAACCTTTTAAAAAAAGAATCATCAAACATTTTATATTGTTTCAATGCACACGTATCGATAAGGTATCCAATAGCTCTAATTTTGACTCGCTGCCTTAAATCGATGTGAGATAACTAAGGACAGAGAGAAACGAGAAAAAGCACAAGGTATTCAAACACTAGAAATGCTGAAAATGAAAGAAAAAATAACAAAAAATACTAGTATATGAAAATTAAATTTAATTCTTATTCAAATCGATCCTTCACAGGCGCAACTGTTGTTGAAAAATTCAAATCCTCCAGAAAGCACATTTAATTTTATCAACGCACTTTTAATCCAAAAGATCAACGAGCCTGTAAAATACTAGAACTAGTGCTTGAAGCACTATTATTAATGAAACACTTTGTATATACACTAATTATAGCCGAGTATTAAAGCTCACACTTAACTGATTTTTGGACAAAGCCACTGTATCAACATCGTGTCAATGACGTCTAAAGGTACACACAAATGCTTGTCAGGTAAATAATCCCCAAATTGCAGAATTAAACAAGTCCAGCGTTCTCAAAACCACTGATAATTAGGTCCGATCTTTCACTCAGTGTCGCGTGAGCTGCAATTGTCCGTTCGGCTTGATTAATGGGCTTGCAGTCAGAAATTGTCACCAGTACCATCTTCCTTTACGTGATTGCCTCCATCACATGTATAACATTCCAGTTGTGGAAGTGTGATTTTAATTCTTCTTTGTACTATTTATTTATTGTCAAGTTGAGTGATGAAAGTTGGCCTGTACATGATGCAGGCACAAACAAATGTGTGATTCCACTGTCTTTCAGTTTAGTTAGCATCTTCTCACATTGGTGGGCGCTAAACACGTCAAATATTGCCACTGCCTGCTGATTGCATTGAGCAAGGGGTAGCCGGTCACGTTTTGTTCACTTTATGGACAGTGGTTTAAGTAAGAGATCATACAGATTTACTTTAATAACTGTTTGGCTTAGTGTTGTCGGCTTCCTTTGATGTTGACCACTCAGACGAAAACACTGTGTAAGTGATTGATCTTGACGTGTGTTTTATTTGTGTTCATAGAGGTGGTAGTATTGTTTTAGTGTTGTTGGCTGCATTGGTTTCCATTGTCTTGTTCACTTGGATGAAAACACTGCAAGTAATGAGGTCTTTGATTTGTGCTCATACATGTGGTAGTATTATTTTAAAGATTCAAGTGACCGGCGTTTGTGTCGCATAGTTTTATTCTTTTTTTTCTTTATTTTGGGCATTTGTAGAGGTTAAAACACGAAATTAAACACTTACTAATATGCAAACTTCGACAGGCAAAACCACAAATTTAAGTATCCACGAAAATGTATTTTTTTACAAAACCACAAAAATTGAGCCCCACAAAAGTAAATGATGCTGCAGATACTTACATTTGCAAGGCATGTGTTTAGTGTGTATTGGGTCATTTACATCTTCGTCTAGACTAATTTGTGTTGCAAATCCAACTTTGTCAAAAAATATTTGGTATATATTGGGCCAATTATAATGCCTTCCAGATTTTTTGTTCATAACTGCATGTCCAATAGGTGTATTTTGCAGTCAGACAAGGTATGTTTTCAAAACCTGTTCGGTTTATTTTGGTTCATAACAATGTCTCTGTACTGGATAGATTTTGTAAAGCATACCCACAGAGATGCTGCCTGGATTCTCATGGTTTGTGGTATCTAATGTTTGAATATTTATTTTATTCAAAATAAACGTTTATCACATCGTCTATTTGTACTTTTGTCCATGATCTCCGTCGATCTGTCTTTATGTAGACATATGTGTGCATGCAATGCTTGTATGATCGAGAACTTGTGTGGTTTATGCAAACTATTAATGGGTTCTGATTGAATTGTCACCTAGAGGGGTGTAGTATATTGATCCATTGATCAGCCATGAAGGAAATTTTTTAGTACCCAGCCTAAATTGACAGGCTAATCTGATGACTACCAGAAGTTTGATGCAGTAGAAAGCAAATGAAGGAAATATTTACAGCATGGAGGGTCAATAGTAGCTGTAAGTTATTTTAAACATAAATGATTAAAGTGGAGGTGGTGGTGGAAAAATTTTCTGCTAAGGACAACACTAAGGAAGAACAGAGATCAAATGTTCAGACTCGGACTGAAAAAAAGTGCAGAAAGCAGTGATGCACAAATGTCCAGGCACCTCGGCATCTCAACATGTGGAAGGTGAACAGTCGTTAAATTTTGCACAAATATATCATACCATAGTCCAGATACTGTTGCTTAAATTTTGAGTTGATCACAGACATGCATCATTCAATTTCATAAGCAGTTCTTATAATCGGTGAGAAATTTTGTCATTTAAAATGCAATGAATAAAAAAAGAAGTACTTGGGCAACATTTCCAACATCATATTTGTACACATGTATCTATATTTCTTAATTGCTAATCATTTCTCCATCATGTCGAAGCTTGCTTCTTTGGTTTGCATTCTGATTTTGAGTGTTCAGGGTTGATATAAAGACCAATAATAAATTAGCCAGTCATTTGTTGTCAACATTAATGATAGTTTTAGCAAAAGTAGCAGAACAGATTTCGTGCATATAGTTTTTAATCCTGTATGGTTTTGATTGTTTTAGAAACTGTTTTGGAAAAATTACACATGTATGTGTCTGATACATTTACTTTTCATACTAGGTCAATATGATCAAAGAAGATGGTCAAGTTATCCATTTTAACAACCCCAAAGTACAGGCATCCTTACAAGCAAATACATTTGCCATCACAGGACATGCAGAAACAAAACGTAAGTCATAATTGTCCGATCAAAGACATGAAAAAACTCTCACATCTTTTAAAAGCATTCTAGCGATCTTGTGATTTCTGCCTATTTTTTAGTACCTTGCAAGAAATATGAGATATCTTTTATCAGGATCAAATGGCTGAGAAAAGAAATAAAAATGGAAGGGTATATATGCTAACAATTGACTAACGTGTTTAAGTCTTTGACTTCATTCCTATTTATACACCAATTCATGATCCTTACAATGATTGGGTGCACAAGATGTCAGAGCGGTATCATTGCCATCAAATAAGAACAAGCACTTGCCTTGATATTGCCCCAGTTGGAAGGACACAGCAATATAATTATGTAATTGTGACATCCACTGCACCCCCATGTGTGGAACTTGGCTGAGCTACAGTAGACTGTGTAGAATGTTCTTTTTAAGTTGTACTCGATGCGATTTAATATTCAAAGTCTCAGCCACTGATACTGATTGATATGCGTGTATTGCGAGAGATGAAGGATACATTTCCGAGCAAAAAAATCCCATGAGAATATTTAGGTGCTTCACAAAAATATCAAGTTTAATGATAGTGATTTTAATAATGGCTAGAGAAGGAGATATATTCTGCTTTTAAACAAAAAAGAAAAAGAAATAACACGCAAGTATTAGTGGGTTAATACGAGAAGAAAGAAGACATTGAAGCACTGTCACATGATTGCATGGACTATTTATTCAGTTAATAAAATAAGGAATGTGATAAACGCTGTGATTTTTAGCTCTACTGGTTATAGACTAGAGCATTTGGGATGGTTTTTCTTTTGTTGTCCGTCTGTCCATTGGCTCAAGCTTGTTGTCGTGACTACTCTCCTAAACTACTTTGAGAATTACCATGAAACTTGACATGCATTCATCCCATGGCCCACTTGATCCTAACTCAAAAATGGTGCCACTCGGATATCCAATGTGGCCACCAAAGCAGCCATCTTGAAAATCTTGTTATTGCTACTCCTGAATGGATGGTCATATCAACATGGGGTTTTCACTTAAAGTCTTCCTATAATGTCAAATTGGCCCCAGATGAAATGGTGCCGATCTGATGTCTAATATGGCCGTCACACCAGCCATTTTGAAAATCTTACCGCCACCCCTCCCGAATGGATGGTCATATCAACATGGGGTTTTCACTAAAAGACTTCTTATGATGTCTAGTTCGTCCTAAATGAAAAATGGTACCAATCTGATGTCTAATATGACCACCACAGCTACTGTCTTGAAAATCTTGTTATTGCTAGTCGTAGAATGGATGGTCATATTTACATGGGGTTTTCACTAAAAGACTTGTGATGTCAAAGTTGGTCTGAAATGAAAATGGTGTTGCAGAGACATCCAGTGTGGCCACCACAGTGGCCATCTTGAATATCTTGTTATCACTACTCCTGAATGAATGATTATATTAACATGGGCTTTTTCTGAAAGATTTCTTATGACGTCTAATCGGTCATAAATGAAAATCGTGTCAATATGGTAGCCACAATGGCCATCCAAAAAATCCTATTATTGCTACTTCTCTTTGATGGCTGGTCATATCAACATTGTGCTTTCACCAGATGACTTCTTATGTCTAGTTAGTCCTAAATGGAAACGGTGCACGTCTGATATCCAGTATGGCCACGATAGCAGTCAACTTTAAAATCTTGTTACTCCTCCAAAAGGGAACATCCTACATGAGGTTTTCATCAGAAGAATTCTTATAATGTCTTGTTGGTCCTAAATTAAAATGGTGCTGATCTTAGATCCAATATGGTGGCCATCTTCAAAAATCTTGTTATCTCAAGAATATCAGAGATGATTTCAACACTCGGCAGTTAAAAAGAAGAAACATGTCACGGATTCCTGGAAATTCTTTTTGGTCACTAAAGTGTCAATTCATTGTGGCGTTGTCCGCCATCTACATTTGCCAAACTTTGTGGATGGCTTGCACTTGGGGTAAGGAAGAGCAATGTTGATTTTGAGGTCAAAGGCCATGGTCACTGATTAAATGAAGATAAATTGTTTCTGCACAATAACTTTAGTTTTCCATCATATGTGGTTACCAAAGTTTGTGGATGACTTGCACTTGGGATAAGGAAGAAGCCTATCAGTTTGGGGGTCAAAAGGGCAAAGGCTAAGGTCACTGACTGAAAGAAGAATGGTTTGTTCACAGAAATTTTAGTTATCTACATTGAGGACTGTTAAACATGAGACAGGCATATAATATGCCATTCACAGTCCTCTTTTTCAAAAAATATATTACTTGTGGATCAAAGCAAACTTATTGGATATATTTTGACATTTCCCATGAGTTCAGTGGTCCATGGTAAAAGATTCAAGGTCAAAGTCCATGACCGAGATTTTTGTACTGCACTTATGCTGTGAACATGTTAATTCTAACGTATAAGAAAATATTTTTTATTACCAAATTTGATATGTTGGAGTTTCTCATGTATATCGGATATGACTTTCAATATCGGCAATTAAAAGAGATGAAAGGCGGGGGGAGATGCTTCTTGCGAATTCCTACATATTCTTTTCCACCAGAAGAGCATCAATCCCTTTGAGGGACTCGTGTTTAAGTGTGTTGGGCATGACAACAAATAAAAGACTGGAGAAGACTTACTCCAAAGATTTGACGAGTTTCTTTAAATGCACTGAATACCAGTCGACTGTCTCATGGTCATTTCCTGTGCATTGTCTGTAATGCATTCTCTAGTCTGCTACTCTAAAAGACTTGAATAAACCAAAAAGTCCAACCAAACTTTTGGACCTGTAATGCCTGGAGTTTGTGAAGTTATACTGCCTTTTTTTGTCCTCGTCCCATGACACTGTAGAGGAATATAAAGTAGCAATCTTGTACATTCTGGGTTAAAGTGCATTTAATGCCAAGTTACTTGTCTTTGAAAAAATGTACATGTAACTTGTCGTGCTTTATTAGCTTCTTTTTTTTCAATTTAGGAAAGACATTTAAGCACCTTTAAAAGTTTGTCGATATATATTTTTTTCTTTTTTCTTTTTCACATGAACAGAAATAGCAGAGATGTTACCTGGCATCCTGAACCAACTAGGAGCTGAAAGTTTAAGTAGCTTAAAGAAACTAGCATCCACGGTGGCAGGAGGTAAGGACTATTGAATAATAAATGCAGATTTTATTCCACTAATTCAGAGTTATTAGGAAAAATATCTGAGGCTATTATGGTTTAGTGTTGAAATAACTTGCAAGAAGGAAAGGACAGTTGACATGTTCATATAATGTCTAAATCTGAGCAGATTTACTTAACAAGCGTATCAATATATGAAGCTGCAATTGCAAAACAACGTGATGGCTTCTATAGCCTTTCAACACTAAAGTAGGTTTTCTCTCCCCTCTCCATCTGTTTTAGTGTAGGTATGTTTCCCCATAGATGTTTTAACCTGGACTTGCACATGGGATGAGGAGGAGGCCTATCAGTTTTGTGGTCAAAAGGTTGAAACGGCAGGTCACTGACTGAAAGAAGAAAAATGGTTTGTGCTTGATAAAATTAGTTCTACAACACTAACCTGGACCAAACTGTGGATGACTTGTGCTTGTGGTAAGGAAGAAGGCTATCGATTTTTGGATTTAAAGGTCAAGGTCACTGATGGAAAGAGAAAAAGGTTCCACAGAAAAATTTCAGTTCTCCACCATGCACCTTTACTAAAGTTTGCGGATGATTTATACTTTGGGTAAGAAAGAAGTTTACAGAGCACTGACTCTTTGTTGGGCCAGCCTGTATCATTAAGGCTTAGAAACAGATGTTCACACTTAAAACAAAATCTGGATTAACCATTTGCTGAACTTGAAATCAAGACATTTCGACTTATGTGAAAGGCCTGTGATGAATAGGGAATGAAAAGAAGCCTTATATGGCTATTGCTAGTAACACATGAACTAAAACTTCACTGCCTTTACAGACAAAAGGTTTTAAATATTGAATGACCCTTGACCCTAATGAAAAGGGATATAACTTGTATCTTTCCTCAGAGATGAACTTTTTCATCAGATATAGCTTTATTTCATGGGCAATTAGATGAAGTTGTCAAACTATACCTGTCACACTGGCACAAGAAGCAACTCCCATTTCTGCTGTGACAACACAACTGTTTTTCTCACCATCCAGCAAATGAATTGCTTCAACCTGCTCCCTTATTTGATAAAATCTGCCTTGCTTTCAAATTTTGCATATTGATACCGCAGAGTTACACTGACAATGTGACGGGAGTATGGTGAGTACAAGCAGAATAAGAAATGTTTGCACATTGATTTACACTATAAGCCTTTATATAAAATATGCCTTCCTACTGAAGCAAAAGTTTATTTTGCATACACTGAGTTGTCGCTATTGATACACTCCAGTGACTGCTTAAAGCAGTGGGAAACCATTATTTGATTCGGAACACCTGGCCACTGACAGTGGAAAGCAGGTGACCATTATATACATGACATTTATAGAGGAAATTTGCTGGAAGGATATTGGAACGGTCGTTGTGACCAGCTGACTGCTATATAAAGTTGACCGTTAGACAGGGAAAGCTTCTTTTCTAAAATCTTAAAATGATATGAGGGAATGTATCAGTTCTGTGTATAAATTTACATTCATACTTGCATGTCAGATAATGAAAACTTGGAAGTACATTTGTAATATCACATGATTTTTGCAATCAATTATTCTTTTGGTTTAATATTCCATAAATGTTTTTAGGTGGTTTGGTTATAGTTTGTTTATCATTATCATCCTTTGGGGAAAGCAGTAGGGGCATGAAATGTACACCTTGCAGGGCTTGAAATTAACTTTGTTCATTACTAGCAGCATTTTGATAGTTGTAATATTTTCAACTAGCAATATCAGAATTGTAACTAGCAAACTGCTAGCTCGCTGTTGTCAGTTTCATAACTTGCAGTCCATACAGCCACTTCTCAAAAATGTTACTGTATTTTTAGCCTTTATAATATAATATTTCAGTTTACGAGGGGACAATCTTTTGAACTGAATGTTTGTATATTTTCTTAGCAGGAGCTGGTGATGTGAGTAAACCTTCAACAGATGACATTGATGAAGATGATGATGGTGTACCAGGTAAAACTGCATACTGTATTTCCTGCAATTTTCATACCTGAAATTGTTTTTTCTTTCAAAGTATGAAAAATACAATGTAAAAAAAATTATCATTTTGGGGAAGTAATCGAGTACGAAAAAATAAAGACCTGACATTGAGGAGGATTCCAAAACATCAACATTATTATTAATATTAAATTCACATGCATCCGACATAATTGCAATAAAAGTATGACAACATTGATGAAGATGATGCTGGTCTACCAGTAAGTATTGCCTATGTGTTACTTCAGTACTATGTTTATGGAGAAATACAACATTTTTTTATTTTCAAAAGGACTCGGGATCGATGGGGATGGGTCAAAAGTAATTTAAACAGCAGCTCCCCAGTAAGGGAACCTTTCCTAATTTTTTAATACAGTGGAGCTTGACAAAACGGGTCTTCTCTCAATACCGGTCATTAGCTCACCTCCCTGAATTAGATGCAAGCTGTAGTACTACCCTTGACATTGGCGTCTGCACAAATAAAAGCATATGCACATGTACACCATCACTGAATGTCAACCATTCTTTTTTCCTAGGTCCTAAGCAACAGTTTTGGAGTGGGTCTCATAGCACTAACCTACAGAGGAGCGGTCTAACTTGGTACATACATGTACATCAGTTGTACATTCTTGTTTTAAGTTTTTGCATTTAGCTCATTTTTTTTCTGCACTGTATAAATACTCTTATATCTGGAATCATGAATCTTGGTGATGCAATGCATCTTGATGAGTACTACACCCTCAACACAAAACTAGGTCACTTTGACCTATATTTAATGCATCAGTGACTGGTTAAATTTTCTGGGTCAAGTTTATTTCTCTAGCTCTGTTTATGCTAGAATCATTAGTATCAGACCCTTATAACAAAGGAAGGTCACTGTGACCTACATTTCATATTTTACTATCTAATGTGAAGTTTTGCATTTAGCTTGTGACTAAATAGGTTTTTTACACATTGTTGATGTTATGTCTAGATTCATGAAACATGGTGAAGAGATTCATCTTCATGAGAGTTACACTTATATGACAAACATCTATCACATGACTTTGGTTAAATTTGTGGATTAAGTTTATTTCTGAAGTTCTGTTCATGCTAGAATCGTCAAACTAGATAACTGTATGCATCTCTATTAGTACCACACCCTTACCAAATAAAAGGTGGTCACTGTGACCTACATTTCCCACAATTTACTGGCATAGGTTTTTAGCCCCCTGTATACATACTGTTATGCCTAGATTTATACAATTTGGTATGGGGATGCAGGTTGAAAAATACTATGCCCTTATCACAAAAGTAGGTCACATGGTTATGATTTGGTTCAATTTTGTGGATTAAGTTTATACCTCAAGTTTTGTTCATGGTAGAATCATCAAACTAGATGATTGTATGCATCTCTATGAGTATCGCACCTTTATGATCAAATAAGGTCATGGTGACCTACATTTTACATTTTTCTGGCTTAGGTTAAGTTTCTACGTTTAGCTCATAACCTAATAGGTTTTCATCACCCCATACGCATACTGTTATACCAAGATTCGTGAAACTTGGTGGGGGATGTATTTATTGAATGATATACACTTGTCACAAAAGTAGGTCACTGTGACCTGTATTTCATGCTTCATTGACTTGGATTCATTTCAAGCACTCTTCATGTCAGAATCGGCATACTTGTACCACACCCTTAGAACAAAAGATCATTGTGACCTATATTTCACATTTTACTGGCTTGTTTTCAGTTCTTGCATTTAGCACATGACCACATTGGTTTTTCGTCAACTGTATAATACTGTTATACCTGGAATCATGAAACTTGGCAAGAGGATGAATCTTGATGAGTACTACACCTTCATAAAAGTTGGTCAGTGTTAACCATATTTTACATTGCACTGACTTTGGAGTCCTGCCAGCCCTTTCAATTTGACTGCAAGTCTTGATGAAATGACCCTTAAATTACAGGCTTATGAGCCATATTTTTTTATCTGTTTAGTTTATTATGAGCAAGATCTGGATGACTTCGATTATGAGCAAGAGACTGCATATTAATTACGACTTTGCCTTCAGGAGAAATACTTTTTATCAGGATAAAGTTAAATATGTAAAAAAAAAACATGATAGAAAGTTTAATAGGAGTAATACAATACCTTCTACTATTGCATTTCTTTCCTTTTCTGGGACTCCCTCATTCAAGCTAAATTGTTCCCTCCTCCAATTAGTATTGGAGGGCCAGAATTGAAAAGAAGGAGATCACAGTGTAATGCCTGCATTGCAGCCAGCATTTGAAACCTCCTCTTTTTCCATGGATGATCGTACGTGTTACAAGTATGTTATATCACTCGGTGAATTTTGCCTTCACTTTCTATTCTAAAGATATTATTGTCATTCCATGTACCTTTTTGTTTTGATGGAGTGTTAGTCTCTCTCAGTCCTAGCTATATTCAAGTGTTATCTGTGTTCTTTCTGTAAATTTTAGTTTTTGTTTTTTTTTAGCATTGCGAAGCAAGCGGTGTTTCAGTTAATTGTAATCGCTTTCATTGTTCCAATGCTAGGGTTAGTATCGTCTACCCTTTATTGGTTGCAGATTTTTATGGGGGGGGGGGGGGGTTGCATACTTTTTTGCTCTTTCCAAATATTGTGTCACAAGGTGTGGAAAAGTGGGGACACAAGAAGGCCCCATGGGACACTTCACCATACTTGCTTAGCGTGCACAGGGTGTGCACGTATGGTTGTGTGCTTTGTTGTCTTCCTCATCTTCATCAGACAATCCTCTCCATTCCCAAGTAGGGTCTAGATCTTTTCCCCTTTTCCCCCTGTGGGGAAAGAATGATTGGCAACCTTCTAGGCTAGATCGTTTAAGGCCAAAGGATCCCTGATGCTCATTACAATATCATCAGTGCTGAGGATGAATCCATCCTTGGCCCCTCCTAAGGGAGGCATAACACCCGAGAGCAAGTCGTACCTCCCAGTTAGGGATGAGCAACTAACACTCTAGAGCAGTGTCCAGTTGAAGGTGATTAACAAATTGTGCCTTCCTGAGAAGGAAGAGCAGCAGTTTTGCTCAGACAAGTCTGATTTGGGCTCTTCCAGCAGATCTTCATCACCTGATCAGTCCTTGTCTGGTGATAGTCAATGGTCTATGGGGTTTTGATAATCAGTCTGGGGACAAGGATCGGGTCGATACCCACCCAACCCTTTTCTCTGCTACGAGTTGTACTTGACTCGCCCAACAAGGGAGGGAGATCAGATTGGCATCCCCCTCCCCCCCTTGTTACCTTTTAGCCTCTCCAGTCCGGGCAAACAATAAGGAGAGGGGCCGCCAATCTCCCAACTAGATGATCTAGGAGGGACGAGAAACGTTCTCATCCGACTAGAAAGTCCACTAGTAGGGTCTGTCCCATCACCCCACATGAGAGGCTTCAGGATTAGGACATCCCTATTTCTACGCCACCCCCTCTGCAGAGAGGTACTAGGAGGGACAGTCAGGTCTTGCCTCGGGATGATGACGTTATTTCTATAATGGTGGACTTGAATTAATATGCTGAGGAACCGGTGGTGACTGTCCCTCCCCCTCCATTGGGCTCCCCAGCCCCCTCTCACCTTTTGGGCCAGGTGTTGGAGGAGGACGTCTGAAAGATTGATGCAGCGGTAATTGAAGTTTACTGCAGACTTTTGTTGTCCTAAGCCTTCGGGCACTGAGGACAGAAAGATTCTCTCCAGTCTGGAGAGACGCCCAGGGGCAGCATCGCATCCAGACTTTTTCCCACATTCCACAATAGTCTGCAGCTTGGGAGGTTTCCCCACACTCCCCCCCACCCCACCCCACCCCACCATCCTAAGAGACTCTTCTGACCTCCATTTGGGACAGGACCATTCTCCACTACCACGAACCCCCATCTTTTTTCACTAGTCCAAACCAGCTCAATTAAGGGAAGAGGAACACACCATTCTGCAGAAGGGCATAGTCAAGAGGGTGGAAAAAAAACCAGTCTCCAAGTTTGTATTCCCAGATCTTTATGTGTCAAAAAAAGACAAAGTTTCTGCTCTGAACAGATTGCTTCAGAAAGGACACTTCAAGATGGAGACTACCCCTTGGTCTGGAACGCTATAAGGCAAGGTGATTGGGTAGTCTCCATCGATCTTCAGGATGTGTACCTTTGCATCCCAGTCCTCTCTCAGAAAATTCCTCCGGTATTGTCTCCACCAGGAGGTATTTGAATTTCGAGCTCTTCCATTTGGCATCACCCATGCCCCTAGAGCCTTACCAGTGTCATTTTACCAGGGTCATGGGGGTAGTCGCAGGCCACTTGAGGTCTTTAGTGATCCCCAGCTTCCATTATTATTTTGATGATTGGTTGATGCACAGCATTCTCAGAGAGACACTTCTGAAGGATCTGTCCCTCTGCTGGTCCACGGTGACACGTCTAGGTTTTATTCCAAACCTAAAGATGTCGATCTTGTCCCTCCTTAGGACTTATTATATGTTGGGATGAATTTCCTTACCTGTCTTGGGAGAATTAGTGTTCCTCTGAACAGGATCAACAAAATCCTGTCCTTCATAATGGCTCGTGGCAAAGACTTCGTTGGCTTGATTTTACCTCTTTCTCCTGGGGACTGTGAACTCAACTGTGGATTTGATTACCCTAGGAAGACTTTACTTGCACCCTCTCCAGTTTCACCTTCTTGCAAACTGGAGACCACACAAGGATCCTTTCTCGGCTCAAATTCCCTGGGGATACGATTTTTACTATCACTTGAGCTGGTGGCTAAATTGAGACTGGTTACGGACTGGAGTCCCGATTCACACTCCGAACCCCACTCCTGTCCGTACACCAGCACATCGGATTCTGGTTGGGGCGCTCATCTGGAGCTCAAGGGCATATTTCTTCAGGGATTGTGTCCCAGGAAGAAGTGACCCTTCACATAAAGAAGTTAGAAATGTGGGCAGCGTTTCTAGCCCTACAGGGATGCATCAGCCTCATAAGGCGTCATTGCATGATGGTCACCTCGGACAACACATTGGTAGTAGCATACCTCAAGCAGCAAGGAGGTATACATGCTCTTTCTCTTTGCATGGAAGCCTGGAACCTCCTCTGATGGGCAAATTCTGAGATCATGCTTGAAACCTGCCACATTCCAGGCAAGAGGAATATCCTGGCAGACAGTTTGTCCAGAGGGGGTCATGTGATTCTCGCAGAAATGGTCCCTACACCAATCGGTTGCAGGGTTTCTTTCCAAATGTGGAGGAGACCCTTGGTGGACTTCTTATTTACAAGACTGAACAACAAGCTACCCTTTTATGTCTCTCCCGTTGCAGATCAGAGGGCCTGGGCAGTGGACACTTTCTGTCTAAAGTGGGATCATATGTTTCCATACACCTTTCCACCTTTCAGATTGATCGCGCAGGTGCTCCACCAAGTCAGGACCTCCACTGCTCAGCTCATCCTGGTAGCCCTCCTTGTGGCCCCAACGATATTGGTTAAGCAACTTGCTCAACCTATTGATGGGCGAGCCCAGGAAATTACCACAGAGGAGGGACTTGCTGTCACAACACAGGGTGTCTCTCCTCAACAGCAGCCCACAGATTCTCCACCTGCACGCCTGGCTTATCTCAAGCGACCAATCTGCGAGGACCATTTTTCAATCAGGGTTGCCAGATGCAATTTCCAGGCTAGGAGGCAATCTACTTCCAATGTCTATGATGCAGAGTGAAGAATCTTATGTCATTGGTGCAGTAGGAAACGGGTTGATCCTGGTTGTTCCCCTTTGAATGCAGTTGCAGATTTCCTTCTCTTTCTTTTCAAGGAGAGAGAATGTTCAGTGTCGACCATTAGGGCTATAGAGCAGCCCTTTTCTAACAGTTCTCTAGGGGTCCTGCCATTGGGTCGGACCCCCATCTTATTGATCTCATCAAGGAATTTTGAGCTTCAGATACCACCAGTATCTTGCTTACTAATGCCAAGATGGAAACTTTCATGTTTTCTTTGGGCATTATCAAAAACGCAGTATGCACCGTCGAGTGAAGCCTCCTTCAAGAACCTTTCCCATAAGACCATTTTCCTACTCAGCTTAATCTCGCCGAGGAGAAGGAGCGAGCTTCACGCATTACCAGTAGAAAGGGTTGTTTATAGTTAATGGCAATTATGATTTTCTTCTTTGCCAACCTGGCTTTCTGGCCAAGAATCAGCTACCTTCGGTAGATCTGCTCCCAATTGAGATCCCTAGTCTCGGTCGTATCTGTGCTGACGATGATAAAGATAGGCTCCTTGGCCCAGTTAGGGACTTGAAGTTCTGGTTGGCTTCTTGTGAAGAGAGAAGGAAGGGTCAGAAGCATGTTTTCCTACCTATTACTGGTTCCTCTGATATTTTGGCATCCGCTATTTCCAGGTGGATCGTCCTCACTATCAAGAGAGCTTGTCAGTCCCTCACTGAGAGTGATCTATCTTTCATGAGAATTAAAGCTTGTGAAGTTAGGGCTATTGCTGCTTCTTGGGCCTATTCGAATCACTCATATTTTGATGTTGTTGTGAGAGCCACCTTCAGGGGCCCTGGGTGGCTGAGTGGTCTAAGGCGCTCATCTTTACAGATCACTGACATCTCACCTCTGTCCACATGGGTTCGAGTCTCTGGCTCAGCCAGCCCAGGTACATGAGAAAGCTTGCCAGTAGCTTCCTGTAGGTCGGTGGTTCTTCCCGGGGTTTTATCGGGTTCTTCATTTACCAGATATACTGGCCACCATGGATAGCCTATCGTGTGCTGAAAAATGGCATTAAGCCTACAAAAGAAAGAAACAGAGCTGCCTTCTGGCAGTCTCTCACTACGTTCTTTTACCTTCAATCTTGGGCATTCAGAGCAAAGGCATTTTTTCATTGGGCCCTATAGTAATGGCACAACATGTGACCCAACCTTCTACCAGCTTACAGTAGTGAACACTCTTACCATGAGGGTAAATATGATAGTTGTTTAATACCAGACTTGTTGAGGCCATCAGCCTCCCTCCCAGGTAGTGTTACTGCTATTAAAATGAAGTTGGGGGTGGGTGGGGTAAAACTAATTTTAATTATCTAATACTTACCTGCTACTGTTGCAAAGATTCCTTCCTCCCACCCCACTCTGATGTCCTGTACTCTAGGTCCAAGTCAAAAGAGGATGCAGGCATCAGACTGGGATCTTGTCAGTTTTGACCCTCCAATACTAATTGGAGGAGGGAATACTTTAGTTTGGACGAGGGACTACGAGCCCTGGAAAAGGAAAGCAATGCAGCAGTAGCAGGTAAGTATTATATAATTAAAATTAGTTTTCCCCCAACCCCCGAAGAAAGTTACATGTTGGGAGATAGTTTACATAGGCTCGGTTCTTACAATATGATCTAAGCCTGCTTAGTGAAATGGGCAACTGTAAAGTTGTGTAAGCAGGTGAGCAATATTGGGCCCACTTGGTTCATTTGTTCAGATTCAACTGTGGTGACCAATTTTTTTAGGTATTGACAAAAAAAGTAAAAAAGTTTTTACTGCGACTTCATTGTTTTATGCTGTAAGGGAGAGTACATTTTTCATAAAATCATAAGGGAAATTAACCCGTTTGATCAAATTTAAAACTCCATTTGAAGGAATTCATATCCCTGGACAAAATTCTTGCTGAACAGAATTTGAACAACTTTACAACACAGCATCCTCGCATAGGGACCTTTCAATATTGGACTAATGATGCTGGTGTGCTGTGAAGACACTAAAACTATAGAAACCTTGAAACAGTTGTTTTCATAATATATGCAATCAACAACATTGAAAGAAATTTCAACAGAAATCATCCTACTAACCCAGATTTTTTCTTGGCCAACTGCTCTGGAATTGTGAATTCGGCAGATGTCAGCCGGATGAGCGATCTCATTTGGACCTTTTGTTTAGCTCTACTGATCATAGACCAGAAGAGCTTATTTAAAGGCCTGTTGTCTGTCATCCCATGGTTAGTGCAAATTTATTATCACTGCAACTCCTGAACTACACATTAATCCCAAGGTCTAGTTGGTCCTAAATGAAAATGATGATGCTCAAAACATCGAATATGGCTGTCACTGCAGCCATCTTGAACATCTTTTTATTGCTACTTCTCATTGAAGGGTCATATCAATATAAAGTTTTCACTAAAAGACTTCTTATGATGTCTAGTTGGTCCTAAATGAAATAGTGTGGATCTGACATCCAATATGGCCACCATGACAGTCATCTTAAAAATGTTTTTATCGCTACTCCTCCAGAATGGAAAGTCGTGTAAACATGCACTTTTCACTAAAATATTTCTTATGATGTCTACTTGATCCAAAACGAAAACTGTGCTGATCTGACATCCAATATGACCACCAGAAAACTTCTTATGGTATCTAGTTCTGCCTAATGAAAATGATGCCAAGCTGACATCCAGCATGGCCATCTTGAAAACCTTGTTATGGTTTGTCCTCCTGAATGTATGGTCATAATCACATGGGATTTTCACCAAAAGACTTATAATGATGTCATGTTGGTCCTAAATGAAAATTACGTCGATCTTGCATCCAATGTGGTCACCACAGTGGCTGATTTGAAAATATTGTTATTTCTCACAAATATCAGATGGTTTCAATACTCCACACTTTAAAAGAAAAAAATGGTCTTGTCCTGAATTTCTGGAGATTCTTTTCGGTTAGTAGAGCATCAGTCCTTTCATGAAACTCTTGTTGCCAGAGTTATAACCTTTTTTTTCAGTGTATGACACAAATCACATTAGTGCAACTAGCCTGCCCAGCCCCGCCCCGCCCCGTTGTAAGCACAACTGGCTAAAGTTCAAGTGAGCTTTTTGTATGGTTCTTTGTCCAACATGCATTGTCCGTCAGTCTGTCTACACTTGTTTGTGAATACTCTTGAGGCTTCATTTCTGAAGAATCAAGAGGTTGACTGAGTTAAGTTATGAGCAACATCCACACATATTAATGAGGTGATCTTGTTACCACTTTGCCTCTTTGGCTGTGCTTGTGAACACTCTTGAGGTCATATTTATGATTAGATTTTGGTAAATTTTGTATGTAAGCTTTATCATCAAGATATTGGATGAGTTCATTTATGAGCAATACCTGTGCATATTAATGAGATGATCTTGGATCTGATTTGCTTAGCTTACGAACACTCTAGAGGCCACATTATCAGACCTGATGATCAGACTTGGTAGATTTGGTATTTAAGCATATGTCATCCAGATCTTAGGCGAGTTCAGTTATGAGCAACATCCATGCATACTTATGAGGTGATCTTGCATCTGACTGGTTGAGCTTGTGAATACTGTAGAGGCCACATTTATAATCAGATTCTGATAGATTTTGGTCACAGGTGCCTTTACCACTGAGTCACTGCAGCTCATATGGGGGGAGGGGGGAATGTCACTGGTTTCTACTTGGGTACCTGCCCATTGACAATTACCCGAGTAATAAAATGAGCCATAGGGTACCCGTATCATTCATGCAAGACAACACCACTAAGTTCAGATCAACGATTATATCTGCCAACATCAGGAGCGACCGTATCTGCTGGGGCCCATAAGTCGATACTTTTGACCAGGAAGTCGATATGTAAACAAAATGGTTGGGGGGGGGCAGTTCATGTTTGTACACATTTACCGTAATACAATTTCGATCGGGTACCCGATAGATGTATACTAAAATTTTGACAGCTTTACTGCTTTAAAGTTGTGACATAGGGGTGGAGCCCCACAGGGTTAAAGACAAATTCTATAGTGACTGCGCAGATTAACTCTGCTTATAATGCCAAGTAAGTGTATCTACTGTAAGGATAGGGCTATGAACAGTTTTTCAGTTATGATCTGGGGCATCATCCACAGGAGCAGGGAACGATCCAGCGAAGAACTGATTGTATAAATGACCTGCCTTTTTTATGCCAAGAAGGTGACCTATATATTTGGCCTAGGAAGAAGATAAATGACACAAAAATTAATAGACAGTGTAGCAACTATGAACTTGAAGCTTTTCTTTCCCCTCTACTGTTTCAATGACACATCAATTACCGAAGTGAGTGATATCAAGCCCACTTGAGTCTCTTGTTAATCAATTCCATCATGTCCACTTGAGTCTCTTGTTTATTGATTCCCAAGAAACATGGTCAATATTATGCTTATCACCTCTAGATGCATCCTGCAATTTTTGTCAAGAGTAATTGCACCTTTTATCTTGTAGTTAAATGAAGTATATGATGTAATCTCAATAGAGGAACTAATCCTGCAGTTTTGTTGATCTTGCGGTTTTTAGTTCACCAGGCCTGACGGCTAAGTGAGTTTAATGCTGTCCAACCAAATTTGAAAGAAAGCTTCCTGGTATTATGATCTTTCAAATTTGTTCAAATAATGCCGATCCGACATCAAATGTGGCCACCATTACTAAAATTAGAAAAACCTTTGTCTTTTCAAAAAGCGCTCAATCAAATTTGAGCAAATGTCAATGAAAGCATTCTGGCAAGAGAGTCTTTCAAATTTCTTCAGATGACACAGTGGAAAGGCCATGTGAGCTTATAGTATCGCTGTGTGTCCATCGTGCGGCATCTACCCCAACAGTTACCTGTTACCACTCTAGATTCCATATTTCTGATCTGTTTTGATCAGACTTGGAATATGGGCTCATATCAAAATTTTGAACAAGTTCGATAATGCGCAAGAACCATTCATATTCATGAGCCGATCTTGCATCTGATTGGCTGACCTTGTTAACACTTTGGAGGCCATATTTTTACTTCTTCTGGTCTATGACCAGAAGAGCTTATGGTATGGCCTGTTGTCCATCATCTGATGTTCGTTGTAGGTCATCTGTCTGTCCATTATCACAAGTTTCTTACTGTTGCTTCTCCTAAATTACTTGGAGAATTGCCATGAAACTTTCATCCCATGGTCTAGTTGGTCCTACAAGAAAATGGTGATGCTCAGATGCCCAGTTTGGCAAGCACAGTGGTCATCTTGAAAATCCTGAATGGATGGTCATATCAACGTGTTTTTTTCACTTGACAATTTTGTATGATGTCTAGTCGGTCCTTAATGAAAATGGTTTGATCTGACATCCAATTTGGCCCCAATCACAACCATCTTGAAAATCTTCTTGTCACTACTACATGAAAAGTCATATCGACAAGGGATTTTCATTAGAAGACTTCTTATGGTATCTATTTGGTCCTGAATGAAATGATTCCGATCTGACATCCAGTAAGGCCACCATGGCAATCATCTTGAAAATCTTGTTATCGCTACTCCAGAGGAATTGACGGTCATATCAACATGGGGTTTTTATCAACAGACTTCCTAAAATATCTAGTTGGTCCTAGATGAAAATGATACCCGGCAGATATCCAATATGGCTGCCACAATGAACATATTGAAAATCCTGTACTAATTCTCCAGAACCGATAGTCATATTGGTATGTGTCTGGTGAAAGGGTGCTGAGCTTACGTCCAGTATGGCTGCCACAGTGGCTAATTTTAAAATCATTACTCGAGAGTGTCAGAGATGGATTCAATGCTCAGCATTTAAAAAGAAGAAATGGTCTTGTCTTTAATTCCCAGAACTTCTTTTCAGACAGTAGAGCATCAGTCCCTTGTTTATCCTATTTTGAATAAACTTGCATATGAGGTGATCTTGAATCTGATTGGTTGAGATTGTTACCACTCTGGAGGCTGTATCTCTGAATTGATTTTAATCGGACTTGGAATATATGCTTGTATCATCAAGATCCTCAACACTTTTGATAATGAGTGATCTTGCATCAGATTGGCTGAGCTTTTTACCACTCCGAAAGCAATAATTTTGGTTAAATTTGGAATATGGGCTTGTATCTTCCAGATTTTTGAGTTAGATAATGAGCCAAATCCATGCATATTAATGAAGTGATTTTGTATCTAAGCCTCTTGCCACTCTGGAAGCCATATTTTGGATATAGGCTTACAATCAAGATCTTTGACTGTCAGTAATGAGCTAGATCAATGCATATTGATGAGATTATCTTGCATGTGATTGGCCAAGTTTGTTTCCATTCTGAAGACTATTCTCAGACCTGCCAACCCTTACAATATGACCATAAGGCTTCCAGAACTTACCCTTAATGTACAGACTTATGGAATAATAGCAAATATTAAGGAAATATGATTGTTGCGGTAAAATCTGGACACTGGCTTGACGTGTATGATTTAAATCCGGGTTTCATTTTAGAATCAATGGAGTTGGTCAGGGAACCAGACTAACTTTATGGGAATACTTCAGACGCTTTAAACTGCACATATTGTTTCATGCAAAACATCTGCATGATCAAGCTGTTGCTTATAGAATTTTCTAAAAATGGTGTCCAACAAACGTGTTCAAAATGAAAGGGACAATAAACCTCTTAAAAACTTTAAATAGTCGGCACAGAAGAATAAAAAGGAATATTCAGAATTCTAGGGGGGAAAAAAGCAGGAAGGGCAATAATTACATTTATTGACATATGTTGATTTGAGTATATCGCGTGGCAAGAGAGATGATTGCCTTCACCACGTGAAATTGAAAAGAGAAATAAAAATGCCAAGGATTACATCAAGTTGAGAGATAGCAAGAAGCCATTGAGCTCCATATGGTTTGGAACTGCAGTTTGTGAAACTGTACTGGAGGTAATTAAGGTCTAAGTGTATTTTACAAACTTTTTACTTGAACATAATGTTTACCGTTGCTGCATCAGCCTCCAGTTACACTTGAAGTTTTTAAATGCATGTTTTCCAACCTGACAATATCAGTACATGATATTTTATTGCAACTTGGTGAAAATTGGTCTGACTTAAAGAAAAATATTGACTGCTTTACTGAGAATGTCATGTTAGGGTTGGTAGGTCTGTATTTTGGATCTAATTTTGATCAGACTTGGTACATAGGTTGAAATCATCAAGATCTCGGATGACTGATTATGAGCAAGAGATTATGCATATTAATTGTGCCTTTATCTTTAGAAAGAATTTTTGATCAAGATAGAGTAAAATATGTAAAATCAACATCATATAAAAGTTTGCCTTTCGCTTAGCTAATTTTAATTCCTATTTCCTTTTTCAGATCTGGTTGAGAATTTTGATGAAGCATCAAAAGGTGAAGGAGTGTAATCAAATTTCTGTGTTCCAATATGATGACTACATCGCATCCTCCTGTATCATCAGTTTGCCCTACATATGACTGGAATTCTTGCATGGGATTTAAAGCATGAAATAAACATCATTATGTACATTTCTAAATTATTTGTATTGGTTGTTATTGTCATGTGCTGGAATGCTGGAGGATTTCTTAGTGGTAAATTATGTACACATGAATGCTGTGGACACTTGAACTCTAGGCATGTACATATGCCACTTCAGATGGCCGTTTTCCTTGCTTACTTTTCAAATATCAAGAAATTATTTTTCACATCATGTCTTCAAAAATGTGTATCTGTTGAATCACATTAAAGCCTGTACTAGAAACCCCAATGTCTTGTGCCTTTCTTTTACAGCAAGTAGGACAAGATTTGTTCCATATTTATGCCCTGCCACAAATATAGAAGGAAGATAGTGTTGTCATATTCCATTCATCCATCTGTCCATCCCATATATATACATCTTGGCTAAATTTTGTGCTCATGTCAGTTCCTCTGGCATTTTTTTACCACAGAGCCGTGCAACTTTGTGGATGCATTATTTGGCATTGTTTGTTAGAGAAGCCTGGAACTTTGTGTAGATGCATCTTTTTAGGTACAACTCTACATGATCAAAATTAGATCACTGTGACCTATATTTCATGGTTTAGTGACCTAGTTAAGTTTTGCCTCAGGGCAAGTTTCTGGGGCTTTGTTGGCCACAAAGTAATGCAACTTGCTTTTTGGCTTCATCATGGTGAGTGCAACAACAGCCCACCAAAGTATCTCTCTGGTGGCACATTTGTGTTCCATAAACATGTTCTAGTCATTCCCAATTATGCTTGTAAAATTGGTATCTACATTTGGTATGCATGTGTCTTCTAAGAGTGCCATTTCAATCAGAATTGTGATGTAGCAGGATAGACTATTGTGCCCTCGTCGGTGCAGTTGCTAGGAGATGTAGCATTTTGCCTGTTTGTTGGTTTGTTTGGTAAATGTTTTTCACACCCTCGTTATTTCACCAACACTCTAAATTGTACATGCATCTCAGAAAGAGTAACTTAACCATACCAACAGTAGGTCACTGTGACCTATTTTTGTTGCCTGATCAGGTTCTGTATTTTTAGATGATCGTATATCGCATCCTTCATAGAAGGAGCCCTATTTCACCTGCACATAAAAATTGGTATGTGATATCTCTGAAAGAGTAACTGAAACCTGTCTAAATTAGGTCATTCTGACCTATATTAAATACTTGAGTGCCTTTGTATTTCAGATGTTTGTTCATCAAACCATCTATTACTGGATCCTTTAACACTTACAGTCATTGAAAGTGGTATACAGGTGCATCTCCCAAAGAGTATCTAAAGTTGATCAGTGTGACATGCCTTTCGTGCTCAAGTGCCTCTTATATTTTGAAGTATTTGTTTATAACACCATCCATAACTTGAACCCTTTTTCATGTATGCACATCCAAGTTGGCATGTTGATGCATCTCTGGAAGGATACCATACCAAAATTAAGTCATTGTGACCTATTTTTATGCTTGATCAATTTTCTGACCCATACCTTCTGTCACTGGAAACCCTATATTTGTTCTACATTATACATGTATTCGTCTTTACAAGCATTACACACTGGTGCAGATCACTGATTTACTTTTCAAGATTAAGTGACTCTCAAAATGTTTAGCCTAAATCTCTTGTTCAACTTTTAATGTAGATGCATCTTCTGTGGTACTACACTAACTTTCCAAATTAAAGTCACTAAGATCAAAGTTTTACACTTGATTGACTCACAGAAATTAACTTTACCCACTATCTTAAACACACTCGGCTTTACATTAAAGAAACTTTTTATATTGATGCATCTTTATGAGTTGTACATTGTAATACCAAAATAGGGTCATTGTGACTCAAATTTTTAGCTTGAGACCCATTTCAACTAATATACTGTTTCAAAGAATGCATTTAGTACAACATGCTCTATACTTGTTACATAATGTAACCTTCAGTAACCTCGCCAATTAATATGTATGTAAGCCTAGATTGAATTGACAAAGAACTGTATGGTTGACATCAAGATTTGTATTTTGAGAAACGGCTTATTTTACCATGCATCTCTGATTCTTGTTTTCTCTAATGTAATACATCCAGCATTCCCAATCACTTAAATTGTAAATGATGGAGGGAAAACCATTGCAATACTGCAGGCTCTTTCCAGCATTGGTATACCAAATTTGGTACGGGGATGTTTGTAACAAATTGAAATAACATGGATGTCGACTTCTGACTAAAAAAGCTTTTCATTTTATGAATGCTTTTATGCCATGCATTTTTATTGGCCTTTATTAGGTTAACCCACAAGGGATTGCTTACTTCAAATTTTTTTAAGCGTTATTGGTCAAGACCAGAAAAGCTTATGTCGGGGTCCTACATCCATCTGTTGTCTGTTAGTATTTGTTTGTTATCACTGCTACTCTGAAACTAAACTGAGGAAAGTCCTGAAACCTGGTATACAATTACATCCTGGAGTCTAGTTGGTCTTAAATGAAAAATGGTGCCCTTAAACATCCAGTATGGAGGCCATGTTGAAAATTTTGTTATTGCTGCTACTCCTGAATGGATGGTTAAAACGGCATGGGTTTTCCCTAAAAGGGTTTTAATGATGTCACATGTAGATGGGCCTAAATGTAATGGTGTGGATCTGACATGCTACATGGATACCCTGGCAGTCATCTTGAAAATTTGCAAATGCTACTATGATAACACAAGGTCATATCAGCATGGGATTTTCTCTTAAATGAAAATGATGCCAAACTGACGTTAAAACAAGGCTACCCAGGTGTCCAGCTTGAAAATCTTGTTATTGCTACTTCTCTGGAGCACATCAATGTATTAACATGCAGGTTTTCACTGAAAGACTTTTTGGATGTGTTTGTCCTGAATGAAAATGTTGCCAATATGACCTGTCATTAAGGCTGCCATCATGAAAAACTTTTACTAAACAAATGGTCTTGCCAGCAAGGGATTTTGTTGCAAATGTATTTGGTCACTCATTAAAAGAGAGTCACAGTGGCTTAGTGGTTAGCATGCCAAACTTCTGACCAAAATGGTGCTGATTTGAATCCTACTATCGGATCAGCCTGGGTCAGCTACTGTGGTGTGTCCTTGGGTAAGGCACTTCACTCCCATTGCCTTAGTACTAAATAACCTACTTGTGTTGCTGTGCCATAAAACACCAAACCAAAAACATTCATTAAAATGATGCTTGTCTAGCCTCCAAAATGACTGCATCTTATGACTACTTCTTACTGGATCATGTTATCGACATTGACTTCTTACTAAAACACTATAAAAGTATCTAGCATGTCCTAAATGAAAATTTTGCTGATTGACCTCCAACATGGCAACCATATTGGCCATCTCAAAAATATTGTCACAATCTCCTTTTGAAAAAATGGCAGCATTGTTGTGAGGTTTTCACTCGTGTAATATGTAACTGGTCCTGAACCAAAATGGAGCAGATCTGACCACCAATAATGTCTGCGCTGTTGTGAACAAGTTGGTACACAAGACCTCCATATCTTGAGGTCAAGTCCAAGGTCACTGCTTGCATTTTTTTATACTTCATTGAGCTCATGAATGTAGTGACTTGAACATATACAAATGAATTTTGACCTGACTTTTTATTGGTTGGTTTTTCAATAAATAAGGTGATAGTCAGCACTGTCATTGATTTCAAGGTCAAAGGTCTTCATTAGGAAGGGTATGGGGTAGCTGTACTGGCTTCTGAGAATGACAACACAAACAAATGTGAATGGAATTTTAACAATACATCTAGAGAATACATTTACCATGAATGATGCTATTTCAATAAGTTATTTTTAGCTCTACTGGTCATACACCAGAAGAGCTTGTGGCATGGCCTGTCATCCCTCACCTGTCTGTCATCCATTGTCCCTCCATCAGTTAGCACAAGTTTGTTATCACTTCTAGACTACTTGGAAGATTGCCATAAAACTTTACACAAACATCATCTCAAGGTCTAGTTGGTCCTAAGTTAAAATGGTGCTGCTTGCACATCCAGTATGGCTGACTCGGGGGCCATCTTGAAAATCTTGTTATTGCTACTACTCAATGGATAGTGATATTAACATGTGGCTTTCACCAATAGACTTCTTATTATGTCTTGTTGGTGCTAAATGAAAATGGTCCTGATCTGGCAGCCATCTTGAAAATCATGTTATCAGTATTCCTGAAGGGATGGTCATATCAAAATTGGGTTTTCATTAAAAGACTTGTCATGTCTAGTTTGTCCTAAATGAACATGGTGCCAATCTTGAAAATCTTGTTATCACTACTCCTCCTGAATGGAAAGTCGTATCCTCATGGGGTTTTCACCAGAAGACTTCATGTGGTGTCGAGATGGTCGTAAGTGAAAATGGTGCTGATCTCGCAACCAATATGGCCACCATAGAAACCATCTTGAAAATATTGTTATTGCTACTCCAGAAGAATTTATGTTCATATCTACATAGGGTTTTTCCCCAAAAGACATCTTGGTATATCTAATTGGTCATAAATGCAAATGGCTGCCATTACGGCCATCTTGAATATCTTGTTAGTGCTACTTCTCCTGATTCGATGCTCATACTGGCATGGGGTTTTCACCAAAAGTCTTCTAATGTCTAATTTGTCATAAATGTAAATGGTGCCAAGACGGTCATTTTGAAAATCTTGTTATCGCTACTTCTCCTGAATTTATGGTCATATTGGCATGGGGTTTTCACCAGAAGTCTTCTAATGTTTAGTTTGTCCAAAATGAAAATGGTGCTGAAACGGCCATCTTGAAAATCTTGTTGTGGCTGCTCCTACTGCATGGATGACCATATTGGAATGCAGTTTTCACCGAAAGTTTTCCAGTGATGTCTAGTTTGTCTTCAATGAAAATGTTGCCGATCTTGCATCCAATATGGCCACCACAGCAGCTAATTTGAACATCTTATTGGTCAAGAATATCATAGATGATTTCAGCACAGGGGAATTAAGAAAAAGAAAAAGTGGTCTTGTCCTGAATTCCTGAAAATTCTTTTCAGACAGTGGAGTGTCAATACCTTCAAGGGACTCTTGTTAACTCTGCTGGTCATAGACCAGAAGAGTAATGGGATAACCTGTTGCCCATTGTCAGTCCATCCATTGGCACAAGTTTGTTGTCACTACTTATAAACTACCAACATGGGTTTCACCAGAACTATTATGGTGTCTAGAAGGTCCTAAATGAAAATGGTGCAGATATGACATCCATCTTGAAAATCTTGTTGCTACTCCTTCTGAATGGATGGTCATATTGACGTGGGGATTTTTAAAAAAAGACTTGTGTTTATGTTGTGAACATCTTAACCCTGACAAATAAGAAAATATTTGTATAACCAAATCTGATGTGTTCAAGTTTCTCAAGTGTATCTGAGATGACTTCAATATTGGCAATTAAAAGAGATAATAGTAGGGGAGAAGTACTTGTTTTGAATTCCTAGAGGGACTCGTGTTTAAGTAGGTCAAACTTTTAACAACCAATAAAGGCTTGCAGAGAAGACCAACTCTAAAGACTTAAATCGAGTTCCTTTGAATAGACTGAATACGAGTGGACTGTATCATCGGCATTACCTGTACATTGGCTGTAATGCAATTACTAGTAAACTACCCTGGAAAATTCTCTTCTACCCAAAACTCGAACCGAAATTCTGGGCCTGCAATGCAACTCCAAGTTGTACTGTTTTCTTGTCCTCATCCCATTACTCAGTAGAGGAATATAAAGTAGCAGTATGATGTATTCTGGGATAAAGTGCATTTTCTGCTAAGTTGCTTTCATTTGAAATGTATGTGAAAATTATCATGCTTTATTAGCTTTCCCACTCTATATAAGACATTTAAGCACCTTTGAAAGTTCATTGATATGATGTTTTTCTCTGTGAACAGAAATAGCAAAAATGTTGCCTGGCATCCTGAACCAGCTAGGAGCTGAAAGTTTAAGTAGTTTAAAGAAACTAGCATCCACGATAGCAAGAGGTAAATACCACTGAATAATAAATGTACATATTATTCCACTAATTCAGACTTATTAGGAAAAATATCTAAGGCTATTATGGTTTAGTGTTGAAATAACTTGCAGGAAAGAAATAATGGTTGATATGTTCATATATTGTACATTCATATAAAAAATTTATTCTGATCAGACTTGCTTCACCTTTTGTCTATGAATATATGAAGCTTTAATTTTACAAAGCATAGGAACAGCTTGTGCAGTCGTTTGATGTTGAAGTAGACTTTGTAACAGTATGTGACTTGGATAAAGAAGAAATGAAAAAAAATATTTCCTTTTTTTTTACCGTAATGGATTTTTAAAAAAAAATTCTCGTGCTTCATCGGAAATGGCATTGAATATTCCAAAACTAGGATTATGTGGTCTCCTTCAAATCGACGGAAGAGTGAAGCACTAGCATTCATTTCACATGAGCAACACTTGTTTCCTCTCTGCGTCAAGATAGATATACTGGCAGTTAGTTATAATTGCATTCTTTGAATGCATTAGAATATTCCATTAGACAATGAAAGCTTCATTTCTAAAATCTTCAAATGAAATTAGGGATTGTATCAGACAGTTCTGTATATAAATTTGCATTCATACTTATGTGTCAGGGAATGAAAACTTGAAGTACATTTGTAATATGACATATTTTGCAATCAATTATTCTGAGTTTTAATATTCCATAAATGTGTTCATGTGGCTTAGTTATTAGTGTGTTTGTTATTTTCATCCTTTGGGGAAAGCAGGCACGGAACATACCACTTATTATAATGTGCAGTCCATATGGCTACTTCCCAAAAATGTTACTGTATTTTGACATTTCTAATATGACATTTTAGTTTACAAGGGGATAATCTTTTGCATTTAATGTCTATACAATTTTGTACCAGGAAGTGGTGATGAGAGTAAACCTTCAACGGATGACATTGATGAAGATAATGATGGTGTACCAGGTAAAACTTCCTATGTATTCCTTCATTGCTATGTTTAGAGGGAAATATAAATTTTACAATATTTTAAAAAAGGAATATCAACAGTGATAGGTCCAGTAATAAAAACATAGGCAACTCAAGTATAGGCAACTGTCAAGTATAGGCAAGTGTCAAGTATAGGCAAGTGTCAAGTATAGGCAACTGTCAAGTATAGGCAACTGTCAAATCTAGGCAACTGTCAAGTAAAAAGAACCTTTCATAAGTTTTAAATACTGTGGAGTTTGAGTAAACTGAGTCTGGACACATACTGGTCATTTTGTTCAGACTGAATTTGTTTTCTTTATTCTCAAAGAATATTCTCTATATAGCAGTAGCTTGTGAATTCTGAATTTGATCAGAATTTACATTCCCTCTGGATAATTTGCACTGAATCTTCTTTTTTTATTTTTAATGGCCCAGGTAGGCATGTCATGAGTGGTACCGACCTGTTACCACAATCCCTAGATGAAATCTTTAATCAGTGGCTATTGTTGTGCTCTGTGGCAAGATATTAATAGTATTAATTAATAATGTTTCATTTTGGGCAAAGATAATTATTTTTCCAATATCTAATATTAGCTGTATTTAAAGACTAGTCCAATGCATCATCCATTTATAACAATACATATTAAATGAATGATACATATCAAAGTGTTTTAGTTCAAAGACTTTGATATGATGCACGTTGTGATATTGAATTTGCCATGCTATACACATCAAGATGCAGCAAATTTTAGAGCCTGCAAACATGCCAGTTGAAGTTTCCACTGGTGCCTAATCTTCCAAGAGTATGCCATGCTCCATACAGTAACATACTTTATAACTCGTACTATATTTGGGTATGTTTACTGTTTATCGTTGCTCTAATTATATATAATTCTCTCTTGGTTGGAAAAGAGGAGAGAACCAGTCTGCTTTTTTGGTAATTTCTATCATTTCTTATTTATTATATGTATTGTGATCAACGATATTTTATGAGGTGTATTGATATATTGTCTCATGATTTCTGATGTATCACATGCGATTAATAAGAAATTAGAGATCAGCCAATAGATGCATCAGCAGAAAGAAATATGATACTAAAGTGCATCAATGAATAGTTACAACTCTAATAAAGACCAGTGCCTTTTAACAGGTGCCTTGGAACTCTTACCTCTGTCAGAATCTATGCTTGGAAATATATAGCACCCGTCTGTATCAGATCTTTTTTGCTGTAAATACCATGTTGAAAGTTGTGACATTTTTAATTTGATTTGATTTGAACATTGATATGTAACTTGGCAAACAACAATTTAAATG
The DNA here is from genome assembly GCA_029931535.1 of Margaritifera margaritifera. Lineage (NCBI taxonomy): Eukaryota > Metazoa > Mollusca > Bivalvia > Unionida > Margaritiferidae > Margaritifera > Margaritifera margaritifera. The sequence continues at coordinate 1,380,390 of JAQPZY010001243.1, read as the reverse complement.
TTTAAACACCAGCGAAGTGAAAGTTTAAATCATTATGTTCCATTTTCCAATTCAATTTTAGATTTTACCTTTGTTAGGGATTTTTATTCAGGTAAAGCTGTACTCCTTGATAAAATTAATTTTTTTTCTTCAAAATAAAGGTGTGTTAATACATTGTTAAATTTCAGCTTTTAAAGGGGAAAAAAAGTAAAAGTCTCCAGTGATTTGAGCTTTACTTGTATTCATAATTATTGATATGTGCAGTGAATAATAATTTGAAATGGCTCACAATACATGTTTTGTTTGATAGATTTATCTTTTTCCGACTTGCATCATCAAGCTTAAATTTCCAATGAAATTTTGGTAATTTAGGAGTACCAATCAACAGCAAATATCTTTCAAAGTCTTTGGTTCCAAGTCTTGCTGGTTTTTAGCTCACCATGCGAAAGACTAGAAGAGCTTATGCGATGGCATGTCATCTGCCTTCTGTTAGCAAAAGTTTGCTATTTCTCTCTTCCTAAACTATTGAAAGGATTGACATGAAACTTTTCACACACATTCATCCCAAGGTCTGGTTGGTCCTTAATGAAAAAGGTGCACCATGGACATCCAATATGGCTGCCATAGCAACCATATTGAAAATGTTATCGTTTCTTCTCCTTAATGGATGGTCATATTGACAAGGGTTTTTCACTAAAGACTTCCTATGATGCCTTGTTTTTCCTAAATGCAAATAGTACCAATCTGACTACCCAGTATGGGCAACAATCTTTACAATCTTCTTGTTGCTACAGCTCCCGAAAGATGGCCATATTGATATGTAGTTTTCACTAAAAGAATTCCTATGATGTCTGGTTGGTCCTAAACAAGAAGGGTGCTGATATAACATCAAACATTGATGCTGCAGTGGCTGTCTTGTAAATCTTGTTATCGTTACTCTTATCAACATGTTGTTTTCATAAAAAAGACTTATGATATCTAGTGTGTACTAATGAAAATGGTGCCAATCTGACCTCAAGCATGACCTCCAAATCTTGTTATCGCTACTTCTAAAGAGAGCTCATAGCAACATGGGGTTTTCACTATAAAAGACTTGTTATTGTGTCTGTTTGACCCTAAATCAAAGTGGTGCTGATGGAATATCCAATATGGCCTGCATTGTGGCCATCTTGAAAATCATGTTACCACTACTTCTTCTAAATGGATGGCTGTAGCAACATGAGGTTTTCACTAAAAGACTTCTTATGATGTTTATTTGGCACTAAATGATAATAGTGCCCCACAGACATCCAGTATGGTATGATGGCCAGTTTGAAAATCTTTTTATATCTACTTCTTCTGAAGGGATGATCATATCACCGTGGGGTTTTCACTTACAGGCTTATTATATGTAGCTGATCAATAATGAAAATGGTTCCGATCAGACCTTCATGGCTTCCATGATGGCCATCTTGAAAATCATGTTATTACTGCTTCTCCTAAATGGATGATCATATTGACATGAGGCTTTCACTGAAAGACTTCTTATGATACTGAATAAAAATGGTGCTGATCAGACCTCCAATATTGCTGCCATGGTAGCAATCTTGAAAATCGTGTTATAGCTAGTCCCTCTGAACAGATGGTCATATCAACATGGGGTTTTCACTAAAAGACTTCTTAAGATGTCTAGTTGGTCCTAAACAGAAATGGTTTGAATCAGACTTCCAACATGATGGCCATTGTGGCCATCTTGTTATTACTACTCCTCTTGAAGGGATGGCCTTATTGACATGTGGTTGTCACTAAAACACTTTTCATGATATGTAGTTAGTCCTGAATGAAAATGAAGCCAATGTGACCTCCTGAAATTCAAGTCTCTTAACAAACTACTTCTCCACTAACACACTACAGCAACACAAAACTGGTTCTTAATGAAAATGGTGTTAATCTGACCTCCAACATGGCACAATAGTGCCCATCTCGAATATCTTATCTCTACTCCTATTGCATGAATGGTGGCATTGACATAGCATTTTCACTAAAACACTTGTTGCATTATTTGAATTTGTTCTTAATGAAATGGTGCAGATCTGACCACCAACATGTAAAGGTCAAGTCCAAGGTCATTAATTGCATTTTTGTACTTCAATACGCTTATGAACACAGTGACTTGTAAACATACAGGTGAATTTTGACAAGACTTGTATTAAGTTTTATTCCAGTGAACAAGTGGATAGTCAGCACTATGACATTGAGTTTAAGGTCAAAGGTCTTGGCTTTGGTTTTTAATTGTACTGGTTGGTGTGCATGACAGCACAAACAAGCATGAGTGGATTTTTATCAAACCTAGTTTGTGGATACATCTGAACAATATTTTGAGTGATACCACTTCAGTATCTTCATATTTTTGGCAAAAAAGTATTATTTTATAGCAGTAATACATAATCTGCTATTGTTGTGTTGTTGTATATTCTCCTGATGCTGGTGCTTAGTCCAAGGTGATTATTTCCTCCTCCAGTTAGTAATTGGAGATCTAGAGTGAAAGAAAACAGCATAGTCCCAGTCTGATACCTTAAGTCAACTTCTGTTATTCTGAATATCATCCTCCTTTTCCTTGGACTTCATGCAGTTCTCATGTGTCACTTGTGGTTTCATCATCTGAGTTATCTTTTTGGTATTTCTACATTCAGTCATATTCTTTATTTGTGTCATATTTGCTATTTGCCCCCTAGCCCTTGCATACTTTTCATTTATCTGTGTCCATTTTCCCCTTTTCAATGATTTTGAGGGTTTTGAGGACCTTGCTAGTGAAGCGGTGCTACTTTGTTTTTATCCCTCTCTTAGTAACCTGTATTAGGGTAAGTATTACCCACCCATTCTTGTTCTGGTTCATTGTTTATTTCTTGTATTTCCTTTCAGCACTTGGTATGCTTCAAGGTGTGGATAACTGCAGTCATAAAGAGGCTGCTTGGAACACACTGACCTACTTAGTGCGCACTGCATGAGTACACACAGATGGGTCTTCTTTTTGTTGCAGTTGGCCTGACGAAGTGTGGGACTTGGCAGAAAGTCATTATGCCTATAGGTCCTGGAAGAAAGGACCCAGTTCTTTCTCTTTGTCATTGGAAGATCCCCTTTGTTTCAATGTGGGGTCTACGGCACTTCCAGAAGTACAGAATTTGCCCGCTCCCACAAGAGAGGGATCCTCGTCACTTCCCAGTTGAGGGAAGTCACCATCACCCAGTAGCGAGTCCTGCCTTCCCAATGCAAGGGACATTTTCTCCCCAGTCCTTGCATAATTTTCATGTATCTGTGCCCCTTTTCCCCTTTTCATTGATTTTGAGGGTTTTTAGTACCTTGCTAGTGAAGTGGGGCTGCTTTGTTTTTATTCCTGTCTTAGTAATTTATGTTAGAGTAAGTATTACCCATATCATTCTTGTTCTGATTCATTGTTTATTTCTTGTATTTCCTCTCAACACTCAAGATTCCTCAAGGTATGGGTAAATGGAGTCATTAAAAGGTTGCTTGGGGAACACACCTGACCTGCTTAGTGTGTACTCTATGCGCACACACAAACAGGTGTTATTTTTTTTTCCTTTGGTCTAACGAGGTATGAGACTTCACAGAAAGTCACCGTGCCTATAGGGCCAGGAAGAAAGGACTCGAATCTTCTTCTTCATCACTGTTCCCAGGTGAGATCTACAGCACTTCCCAATTTCTGAAGTCACCAACTCCTGTAAGAAAAAGGGGTCTGTGGCAATTTTTGGGGTGCAGAAGTCATTTGCTCCCATGAGGGAGTGATCCTCTACACTTTCCTCTTGAGGGAAGTCACCATCACCTGGTAGCAAGTCCTGCCTTCCCAGTGTAAGAGAAGCGCAGTTTCTCACTTCGGTAGACCTGTTTTTAAAATCTCGTTTATCCGAGTCAAGTTCCCTGGTGGAGAATTTGCAATAAGGTCTACATCTTTCTGTTTCTCCCTGACTCAGCAGTGGTGAGGGAGCTAACTCAAAAGTTGTCTTGAGGCCAAGAGGTGGCCAGACAGCAGAACATGTGGTCTGTGTCCTCTTCTATGCTTCAGCCCCCAGGTTCCACCTCCAGTTACAGGGTCCATGCACCTGTTTGGCCCATTAAGCCTCAGCCTTTGATTAAGGCGCTTCCCACATGGGAACCTGAGCATGTCTCCCCATGAAGTCTGTCGAGGCTTTGCAACTGAAGGCTTGTACACTTGTTACTATAACCTCCTAGTTAGTTGTCTTGGATTGGTTGTTTGGCCTACCTAGTGAGTAAATGGATGAAATTTAGATTACTTATTTTTTTTATTTTTTTTAATTTTATTTTTGACCCATGATTTGTGCTCTGCTAGCCTTTTTTTCCTCACATCCAAAACTTACCCAAAGATTTCTGAAGGTTAGTCTGTCCATGTTAAGTTTGGTCAGGTCTGCTTTAGATCTAACAAGAGAAAGTCTAAAATCGTGACATAAACTCCAGTTCTGGAATCAGTGATTTTTTGCCTACAGAAAATCTAGTCTCTAAAGTTGCATTTTTTTCAGATGTATTTTTTAATATGCGTAGACTGTCTGCAATACTTGACATCACTGTGAAGCTACATCTTTTTCTGGCAGCCATGGTAGCTTAGTTGGTGGAGCATCAGACTCGTAATCCGAGGGTCGTTTGTTCGATACCTGCTCGGTCTTGCCTGTGTCAGCTGCATCAGTGTGTTGTTGGGAAAGGCACTTAGCTCACATTTCCTTGGCATGATATAGCCAAGAATGTGTTAAAACTGTCATCAAAGCCAACAAAACCAAAATGAAACATTGTTCTTTTCTCTGATATCACCCACCTGGGTCTATCTCATGATACAAAATTACGGCTTTCAGCTTTAATAAGTTAATGGATTTTCTAGGACTTTCTTAAAAATTGCTTGAGAATGAATATTTTCTAATTATTTTTTTTAACCTTTTTTAATGCAGAAGCTAAGAAATAAGTGAAAAATAATAAAATTTAGCGACATCAGTGAAATTCCTCCCTGCTATATTAACTCATAAAGACCAGGAGCTTATTTTCATATTCACTTAAGATGAGGGTAGAAGAGAAAGTTTTCTTATTACTTCCAGTTGAATCCAAGCACATCTGATTCAGAGAGACTTTCGTATTGCCAGTTGCTTAGATATGTAGAAGAAGTTGTTTGGATTCGCTATTTGGCCCATGTATTAGCACATGGGTAAAATTTGGACTTCTCCATTTTTTAAATATATTTATTTATTTGTTTTTGCTTATTGGATCATTGATTTTCACTTTCATGAAAATCAAAGCCCATAAGGTCAGGGCTATTAATGCATCTTGAGCCTTTCCTAATCATTCTTTTTTGGATGATGTCATTAAAGTCACATTCTGGCAGTGTCACTTCACCTTCTCATCATTTGAACTTCAGTCAGTGTTGCACGTGAATAAAGTCCTTGATGCATTAAGCCCAATTGTATCAGCCAACAAGTTATTATGGCAACCTCCAGTCTGCATTAGATCATCCTACTTGCAGCAGTGGTAAATTCACTTGGCCAGTTTATATTGGGCCATCAGCCTTCCACTGGACTGGCTATTCAGCAATGGAATAATAGCAGGTAATTTTAGCAGGTTTTTTAGGGGTAAAACTAATTTTAATAGTGTAATACTTGCCTGCTTTTGTTACCCAATTTCCTCCTCCCTCCCTGACCTAACATATAAGAAAATACTTTTGTTAAAAAATTTGATATGTTGGAGTTTCTCAAGAATATTTGAGATGTTTTCAATACTCTGCAGTTAAAATGAATAAAACAGCAGAAGAAACGAACTCGTCTTGGATTCCCTGAAATTCTTTTTGACCAGTAAAGAGTCAGTCCCTTCAGAGAACTTATTTAAAATTCCACTCTTGACCAATTCACAAAAGATGTTAGTACTCGGACTTAAGTGAATTTTTCATTGATTTTTGCTAAGTCCCATATTGTAATTTAAAAATGCATTTTAAGGAATTCATATCACTGGAAAAATTTTCCTTTGTGAACTGGCATGACAAATTTGAATGGCAGTGTCAGCAAATTGTAGTATATATGGCTGAATTTTGTCTTGTATGTAAATGGCAAGACATCGGTATCACTTTTTCAGCACCCATCTGTGTCGACAATGTTATGGTGCAGTTTTTAAGTTTTTCAAAGTCCTACATCAGTTGATGTTTTCAACCAAAACATTCAGGGCCCCGGGTGGCCGAGTGGTCTAAGGCGCTCGCCTTTACCGATCACTGCCATCTGACCTCTGTCCGCATGGGTTTTAGTCTCGGGCTCGGCCAATGTGGCTATGTGAGAAAGTTTGCCAGTAGCTTCCTGTGGGTCGGTGGTTCTTCCCGAGATTTTCCCCGGGTTCTTCTTCCACCAGATATACTGGCCGCCATGTATAGCCTATCATGTGCTGAAAAATGGCATTAAACCCATAAAAACAAACAAACAAACAAACAGCCAAAGCATTCAGATAATATAATTATCGCTGGCAAATTCCCAATATTTAGTGCTAAATTTGGGCATGTATTATTTTCAAAGAAGTCATTTTGAAGAACAATTTACTATAAGAAGAACAATACATCCCTGTCTTCTCTCTCTCAGTAATCAGCTATTATTATGTCTTCATTCCAAGTTGTTGAGTAAATGCTTATTGAATGCAGGACACAAGACTGCATTACAGGTGCTTGTTTACCTTGTAAATTTGAATACCTGGGCTAGTTCATAAAGTAGAACAAATTTATTCAAACTTTGGTGAGGTATCCAGAATGCCTGCATGTAGATGAGAAATATTCAGTGCTCATTTCAAGCAATTTATTTTATACATCGTTTATCTTTACATTGTTTTAAGTTCTCTTCCTAAACCCATCTATCCCTAAAGGAGAAAATGGGATAACCACTATGAATAAAATAAAATGTGCCCACGACAAAGTAAGTTTGTAAAGCTTTGCATGTCTAAGGTTTGAACATTGCTGTGCTGCGAGTTTCTGTCTTGTTTGCATAGCAGAAAGCTACATCAAACTGTTCACATGTTGCATTCCACAAAAATCATTGATATATTAAGTATTGGTAGGGAGTAGTTTGAAATAAAAGATTGATACAAAAAAACAAAACATGCAGCAAAACTTTACTTAATGTACACCTGATTTCAAGAGACATCTGCCTATGAACAGATTTTCGTTTTACTCTTAAAATTATTTTATACCATATTGGTGTTGAATGAGTGTCTGATAAATACAGGTTTTACTTTTAATTCATAACATTGGAAGATCATATTCAAACTTTTGGCCCGCATCTTTGTTTCCTTACAAATTGCTCCCATACAGCATAGAAGTTTAACTAGCCAATTTTATCATACTTTTTTAAATCAAACAAAGACTACTGGACCTCTAGGTCAGAAATGAGGTCTAGGTCAAGATGAAACTGATGCTTTACATCTAAAATAAACGTCCCTTTTGTAGGCCAGTGGTGCCAGTTGCTTGTTTGCAGATACAAATAATGTGAATTCATTGATTTTCATTGATATCAAGTTGTATGGTTTTGTTGAAAATAACATTTTTTCTTCAGTACTTAGATTCATGCATCTTGGGAAGGGGAATTTCTACAGAAGAATAATTGTTCATTGGGTCTGTAAATTCATGATTAGTAGCCACAATAAAAATTGGTCCTACGTAAAAAGAAGTCAGTTCACAGTATACCTCGTAAACAACAATGTGCGTACAAAATCTTACCTTACGCTTAGCTAATTCACATTTGATTTCCTTTTTCAGATCTGGTTGAGAATTTTGATGAAGCATCAAAAGGGGAAGGAGTGTAATCAGATTTCTGTGACCAATTTTGATGACTGCATCACATCGTGCTGTATCATCAGTTTATCCTGCCTGTGACCAAAATTCTAGTGTGTGGTTGAGAGCATGAAATAAACATGTACATTTCTAAATTCTTTGTATTGGTTGTTACTGTCAAGATGGAATTGAGGAGGTTTTCTTAGTGGTAAACTAGTTACACAAGAATGCAGTGGATGCATGAACTCTAGGCAATATAAGCCACTTCAGATGGCTGTTTTCCTTGCTTAATTTTCAAATGTCAGTAAACTATTTTTCACATATTGTCTTTAAAAATATGTGTATCTGTTGAATCCCATTAAACCATGTACCAGAAACCACAGTGTCTTTTACAGCAAATGGGACAAGATTTGTTTTCCATATTTGTGTCATGCCACAAATGTGGCAAGGACATAGTGTTGCCTTAGTCCATTCATCCATCTGTCCATCCCAGATATACATCATAACTCAACTTTGTGTTCAGGTCAATTTCTTGAGCAATTGTTTACCACATAGTCATACAACTTTGTGGGCACTTATTGGTGAGTGCAATACTATCTGACCAAAATTTGGTCACAGAGACCTATATTTGAAACTTCAGTCACTTTGGATTCATTGGGTATGTGGCTTTCATGTTATGGTTTGGTTTGGGAGCTATACTGGCAATGCTAGGAACTCCCCCAAATCCAGTGAATACTATTAGTTGCTTTTTGAACAGAAGTATTTCTGCAGAAGATGTTCTGACTAGCACCATGTCATTTGTGATTCTAAGTACCACCACAACAGCACCCTCTGCTGCAATGGTCTTGGTATTAGATCCTCTTGAGGAGTTATATAAATTGTCCCATCTGTGGAACATTGGAATAGGATTTGTGGTGGAAATTGTCATAGCACTTATTGTCAGCTTCCTCGCTGGATACACCAAACCGGAGAAGATAGACCACTGGTTTATATGGCTTTTTTTTGACAGAATTTTCCCCCTTTTCCCAGAATGGATCAGAAAACCACTTGGGGGGGGGGGGGGGTTTGGTGTGACCTATATAGGGAATAGTGAGACCAATTACATCAAATGTTCTCACAATGTTGTACTATCCGATTCAAAACAGGCTGACAAAGGACCTGTGCGGTTAGGTGATGGAAATGAAACACTGGTTGCAAATAATGATGGCAACATTCATAAAAGGAACCGATACACTACTGGTGGGATCAGAAAAGACCATAAATGCTTGATCTCAGAAGTTACCAGATTGTAAATTCAGAAATTTATTTTCTTATATTATCCATTGCCATTCTTTTAAGATAGTGTAAACTGTAACAACATGCCTTAGAAAGCAATATCTTCTTTTTTGAGGCAGAAATAAAACCTCTAAATCACGAGGGATTTAGCTGTTTAAAAATTTACTTAGAAAATTGAAAAGATCTGAAAGTTAAATAGTCACCTACATGTATTGCCAATGAACAAAAAGTTTCAATTTTGGATGGATAGTAGGAGAAAGTAGATTTTTGGGAGGTTAAAACTAATTTTAATTATGTAATATTTGATTGCTACTATTGCATTACTATCCTTTTCTGGAACACTAAGTTCCCAGTCCAAGCTAAGACGATGGAGGAGGTGTGAAGGGCCAACAACCTCCCTCCTTAGGGAAAAGGGGAGGAGTCCAGACTTCCTTCACTGGCCTCTATGACTGCATCATCCTAAAAAAGATGAGCAGAAGGGGATTCTGAACTAGGGCTGCTTGTGTGGCTGTTGAAATTGACTGTTTTGAAAAACTTTGCAGCAGGTCCACTTTAATGATCAGGGTGGGTGCACTTCTTAGCTGGTTTAAATGGACCCAGAGTTGTGGCCAGGGACCAGTGCTGTTGGTTCCTCAAGTCTTGCGACACCACAACGGAGATTAGATCACTGAAGGGCCCATCTGCATCAAGCAGTGCAGCCCTCAACAAGTTTTTGCTGTGATCCAGCAAACCCTTGGAAGACTCTAAAGCAGCATCTCTATGGAGGTGGAGAAGCTGTGCATAGAGTGCCATGGACATCAAAAGTTCATGCCTTAACGTTTTACTTACAGCCTCCAACAAGCACTGTAAGGCTGCTGGAGACAATGATTCCTCCTTCAACAAGCTGTAGGAGGCAGCCAAAAAGAAAGAGATCAGCATGTGAGGCTGCTGTAACCATGGTCTTAGTCTTTAGTTCCAAGGCCTTGAAAGATTTGACCAGGAGACGACGGGTTACAGCCGATATCCCCACGTGGGGAGCGCCAAAGTCCTGAGGGGATGGGGGGGGGGGGGGATGGAGAGAGATGGAAGTGCTTAAGGGATTATACAGTGGAATAGATCTGATAACTAGAGGTGGAAACCAGTGGTTGGAGCATAGAAGAGGGGACATGATCCTTCTACTGTCTGGCAGCCTCTTAGCCTTGATAAAAGCTCTGATTAACTCCCGAATCATCATTGAGTGCAGGAAGAACAGAAGGTCTGAATGAGAATGTCCCCCAGAAAGTCTCTCCAAAAAGAGAGAATCTTAATGTCTTCAGCTCCCAAAGGCTTTGGACATAGGCCTTATCAAAAGTCCAGAGTTCCTCCTCCATCACCTGCCCCAAAGGGTGGGATAAAGGCGAACCTAATGTAAGGGAAGGTCCTGCCGAAACCGATTCTTCTGGAAACTTTTTTGAGTCAACCAGAACTGAAAGGGCATTGTTGTCCTGGTGTTGCTCTCATGGCAAGACAGGACTATCCTTCCTGGTCTCCACCTCTGGAGAAGGAAAATTTAAATTGGGGGTTTTTGTCGTCTCACAACAGCTCACAGGGGGTAACTTGATATTTCCTTTGATCTGTCTTCATTGGAGAATGGGATCTTGGAGGAGTGTGGTGGCCCACTTTCTTTTTGTTGGACAAAGTTGGAGGGGATGGAGAAGGTCTATGGCCTGCATTATCTGGCAAACCTTGGAACCACACACCTTGGAACAAAGAGATTTCCATGATGTCATGGGGGGGGGGGGAGAAGACTCACTACTAGGAAGTGGGGGTCCCCAAATCTCATAAGGATTAAATGAGAACATAGGGAAAAGGAGGATGCCAATCTGACCCCCCCCCCCCCCTTCACCGCTGGGTGAGGAAAGTCCGACTCCCCATCCCAATAGGGATTAAACAGTAACATAGAGAAAGGGAGGATATTGACTTGATCCCTGTCCCCAGACTGTCGATCAAAACCTGATGTCTGGTTGCTCGATGAGCATTGCCCAGTGACTAGTGACCAGTGCTCGAAGCCTGGTGCCCGGTGACTGGTTTGGTAATGATGATCTAATGGAAGAATCTCTGTTTAGAGGATCAACATCTGATCTGTTAGAGCGAGAGCATTGTTCTTGCTTACCTTTGGGGGAAAACACAACTCTCTCTTATTGGGCACCAATCTCTCCTCAATAGGAGCCTACAGCATTGGTTCGAGTGTCAGTGATCCAAGGCCTTAAGGCAATTTCTGAACCATGGAAAGCACTCCTGATCCCTCGCTCACTGGAGGAGTTGACTTTCCCGAGACAGTAAGTGATCTAGACTCCTCCTGGGAATGAAGGGGTTCATCTTAAGATGAAGAGGAGGAAGCGGGCCCCTTTTTCTTTTCTCTGTAAGTGCACCAACCTTCAGCCAAGTCCCACAAAAAATCTTCCCCTAGACAGACAACAAATAGGAAAACTGTCGGTATGTATACGCTTAGTACATGATAAACAAGTATGGGAGTGACCCATGGAAACTTCATATGCCCACACTTATCCACACCTTGCAACATAATAATCTGAAAAGAAGAAAAACCACAAAAACAAACTGAACCAGACCTAAAAATGAGTAGGTGATACATACCCTGATACTGGTCTGAAGAAGGGGTAAAAATTTACTGAGGCACCATTTCACTAAACGAGCTGCAAAAATCCTTCAAAATGAATGAACAGGAACAGATACACACAAATAAAGCAAAGACTGGTGAGAACAGGACTAAAACAACATCAAAATGAAAACAGCTTTGTCCCCAAAAAAGGCAAAGACAAAAATGAACGTGAATTTCATTCAGCATCCTGACACGTATATTGCCACACAAAACCAAGGAAAAAGAGGAAGATATTCCGTATGTTTGATATGACTAAGGCATCAGACTGGGATCATGTTCTATTATTTTCTGGCCCTCCAATTACTAACAGGAGGAATAATTAACCTGGACTGGAGACTTGGCGTTACAGAAAAGGATAGCAGTGCAAAAATAGCAGGTATTGCTATTAAATATGCAAATCAATATCCCCAACCTCGTTTTTGCTGTGGGGTCACAAAGCTTTAATTTTGATAGGAAACACTTTTGCAGGTATCTATTCTGATCAATCAACACAACATTCACATGCATAGCATAGATTTAGTGTAAACCTTATGTAGGTCATGGTCAATATCATGAAGTGGAATTTTAACAAATTTCTTACAACGGTTCACAAGCCAAATTTGATCGTCTTTCATTATATTGTCAATCCTCCCTATTTGGGATGTATGGCTTCTACTGTAAACCTCAACATTACAGCAACATTTTCGATTTCCAGACCTCAGTTTTACTACAACTTTTCTGAAACTTAGATTTCATTTTATTTTAGGATTATCTTTTGCTAATGTTAAAATTTTTCAAAAAAGATAAATGTTGAAGAAAAAAAAAAAGAATGGAAACAAAATTATTTTTGTTTGTTTTTTTATTACTTTTTTGTATTGCTTGTTTTTTTTTTTTTTCTTTAAATGTAAATTAATATCTACTAATGACTTTAAGAATTCTTCCAACCTGAGGAATCACTTGGGTTTGATTCTGAGAATATACAACATTGTTATTGTAAGATTTCAGGATATAAGAACTCTATTTAGAATGTTAATGTCTGCAGAGTGATCAGACAAAATTCCATTACTGGTGAGAAAGCAATATATACCTATGGGCTTTAGAAATGCAACACTTGATCAAAACATAAGATGGGCCAAGAAGACTGGAAATGTTATCGTGCTGTAAAGACTATTATTATCCATAGTTTATTGCAGGTCACATGGTATGTTAGTCAAACTATATACTATTATGCATCTTCGGAAAGTTTAATATAATTTTGTTTTCAGAGAAAGTTTAGTTTTTTAATGTGTGGTAAAATAGAGAAGGATTGCATTTTTAAAGTCTGTCAGTTTATTTAGAGGTCTCGGAGGAAATATTTAGATGAAGTTTTTTTTAACACGGACAAGATTTTAACATTTATATTTATTACCATCAGGCAGATTCTAATGTAATTTAAGTTGCAAAATATGCCAGGAGGAATTTGTTTGATTATTCTTTACAAATTTCATAAATTATGTGTCTTTTACCCTCCACGACTTACAGTATTTTCCTTAATAACATGCTTAAATATTATGCCAGGGAAGATGAGAAACAAGCTTAAAATTACCAAGGATTCAGTAGATGGTAATGTTAGGGCTGCTCCACTGATCCATAATCCAAAGAGAAAACCACCAATAGTGCTATGGCTGATCACAAAGCTATTATTTAGTCACAATGATATAGTAATTAAACCAAGTTACATTACTACATAGGCAATAGTGTCAACACCCCTCCAACCCCTGCACTAAATACAAAGGTTAACACATACCAATGGAGCATGAAATGGAGGTCAAAGTGACCTAATTTTGTCTGAAGGGTGTAGTATTTCTCATGATACATATAGATATCAGTTATATGACTCTGTAAGTAAAAGTGTCTCAGAACAACTAAAAACAAAGGTTAACCCAGATCACTGAAGCCTGAAATAGTGACCTAATTGTGACTTAAGGGTGTAATCCACATCATAATGCATCTACATGCTAAGTTACATGACCCTGCAGGTGATAGTGCCAATGAATTTAAGCTAAATGCAAAGAAAAACGGATCGATGGATCATGAAACATATGTCACAATGACCTCATTTTGAGTAAAGAGTGTAGTATTCTTCATAATGCATTTACATGCTGTGTTACATGACTCTGCAGGCAACTGTGTCTGAGAAAAAGAGCTAAACGCAAACCCCACCAAAGTTATGGTTTGCAGCCATGTTTTTTTTGAAAGACATTATCATCAATCCATTGGTCAACGTTGCTTTGTAATTTAGCTCACTTGGTTCAAAATGAAAAAGACCATACATTAGTCAAATTTTATCAGCAAATGTTGAAAACTGAACATGACCTAGTTCTTCTCAATATAAAGCCCAATACCATATTTGGTTTTTAATCCATGAAGTCCTTTTACAATTTTTTAGCAGAATTGAAAATGAAATTTGTGACGGACTTAAGATGTTGTGATGGACAGACATATGTAACCTATAGGCACCCTCCACTGAATATGGTGGAAGCATAAAAACAAATAAGGCCACTGTGACCCATGTTGCAAGAGTATGAATATGAGTCTTTACAATGCAACTACATGCACGAGTATGAGCAAAATACAAAAACTTAAACGTTGCCACCAGAGCATGTGCTTCATTATCTTTCCTCAATAATATTTCATTGCAAATGCTATTATGTGGTATATCAAAGCCTTACAATAATTATATTTTGGGAGGTACAAAAATATCTACAGCACTCAAAAAGATTTGGGATAATTAATTTCAATGGACATGGATACCACTACTACAACTACATGTACAATGCCATCTTTTTTCTTTACATGTACATTTTCTTACAATATTATTTACAATGTGTAATATTTTTTTATGCTTTCCTTTTTTGTAACTGTAGATACACTTGAAAATTTATATTGACAAAGAATCTGTACACTTTGCTGCAATACAATATAAGTTTGAAATTTATTACTGATCGTAGAGATAGGACAAAACTTGGTAAGCAAGAGTAATGTGAATGGCACCCATCTTGTGTTTAATAGTCTCCATGTAGGCACTTGCAGGATATGGGTTACACTGGCAATTCATGACCAATAGGTCTCAATGGCCTCGACCTTTGGTCAAAGTATGTGGTCTTGAACTAAACTTAATGTGCAGAAATTATTTTTTTGTTTTTAGATTTACAATGACTGTGACTTCTGACCTTTAAACCCAGGAATCTATAGACTTCTTTATTACCGTAAGTGCAAGCCATCCTCCAAGTTAGGTTAAGGAACTTACTCATAACAAATTAGGCAAAACCCATTTTCCTGGAACCACAATATCCTTTGACCGTTTGACCCACCACCACCACCACCAACCAATTCATAGGTCTCTTCCATACCGAAAATGCAAGCCCTTCACAAACTTGGTCAAGGTATGTGCACAAAAGTTATTATTAGTCATAGTGACCTTGACCTCCAAAAACAATAGAATTCTTCCTTACCCCAAGAGTAATATGTATGTATTAGCATTTAATGGCACATCGGCACAATAATGGCTATATGATACTTATTAAAAGTAAAGTTCTAAAAGATAAACCTTCCAAATAAAATGTTAACATGATGTACAATAAAATAAAAAATCAGTGCTCAAAGAAAAAAAATTCAGACACAGGCACAGGGCAAGTAGCTTTGAAAAAATCACTTGCCCAACAGGGCCATATTTTTTTACTATTTACTAGTATTTTGACACACACACACCCTCCTGAAAAATTAAATGGTTAGTCCCTTATACTTGTGATATTGTTCATGAGACTGAACATTCTGCTGTTGAGTGGTTCACAACAAGATTTCCAACAATTTCACAATTTCTGCATGTTTAGGTGTGGTCTTCAGCTTTTCCTTCAGGTCAATTTCATCGCGATCTGTAGGGAAGAGTATTTGGGGGCCTTTTGGAAAAGTTTTCTTTTCTGAACACTGCAGACATCTCCAAGTATCTCAAATAAAATTGAAAACAGAAAACAAGTCAGACAGGCATTGGTCTTTTTGTCATATCAATCTGTAAAAACAGTAGCTTCAAGTTTCATAATTGGTTTGTGTGATATACTGTGGATGTGTCACATACAGAAAACACTCGCTCTGTATATCAATGGAATCAATGGCTACCAACTCTAACTCTTTGAACTAAATGGATATAATGTAATTAGCTCAGTTCTTCAGGGTGAAAAACATTGTATTAGAGGTTTTTATGTCACTAATCCCCCAACTTTGTTTACTTTTCAAACAATCGCATAGGTACCACTAGAGATGTTTAACCAGTGATGCATTACTAAACGTAAGTAAGGGACAGCTCATTATTATTCATGTAGGACATGTGAGCACTAATTAAAAGTAACCAATGAATTACAGAGATCAGAAATAGTGTAGTTTCCCATTCATAGGTCACGTGCTTCACTCTGTACACAGAGTTTATAGCTTTCAATACAATTAAGCAGACGATCTTCATAAGGTGGAGGGACCTACAAATGAAGCCCCAGCAGGGGTTGAATATTAATAATTTACCAGTGTCTTTCAAGAATTTCAAAATGAAAATGCCACATTTCATCGGCACACTCAAAGGTTTCTTTTCAAGCCCGACGGGCAACTCGCTTATATCATGGGATGGGCCTCGTATAGATTTAGAAGGGCCACAGGTGTCGAGTTATCCAAGTTTTGGACCTCTGAAAATAAAAGTTAGATGCAGACCGGTTTAATTCCCATTTCAAGATGTGTAATTCTTCAGGTAAAGAAGTGTAGTTTTCTATCCTAATGTGAAGTACTGACCTAATTTTCTAAGAAAATGACCCCATTTGAACAATTTTATGAAAGAAAAATCACGTAAGAACACATGAACACAAAAATAAGCTGAACCTAGCTAAATTTCATGAATGAAGAGGAGTTTTGCTTTTCTTGTTAATTCTAATTTAATAAACATGAGATCAAGTCTTTTGTGATTTTAGTACAAATCTGTAATCTTCAAGACTCAAAAGTATATATTACTTGTGCCTATCAAATAGTACTGTTTTGACAACTAACAAATATTTTATGTCTTGTACACTCGAGTCTAAAATCTAATAGTTTAAGGTACTGAAAAAGGGGCTATCTAAAACTAAAAAATATTTCAGTGAACAGTGAGCAAAGTCCTTGTGTGCCTTATACTTTACAGGTCACTTTCAGTCAGACCGTCTGCCATGAGCACAAGAAAAATCAGATTTGCAAAATGAACAATGTATAAAAATGTATCCCTTCTTGATGGTCCAAGACAGTTCCATGTGTCTTGATATGATGTTTTATATTTCTGCTTTGAAACTGATATTTTCTCTGCAGGGTCATGGTTATCTTCAGGCTTGAAAACCTTTTGTTTTAACTGTTTGTACTGAGCATGCGTGGGCGGAAGTCACGTTTCCAGTAAAATTCTGATACATACTACATTTTGAAAAACAAAATCCGGAATAGGAATGGATAGTCGGGACTTTACAACAATTTCTCATAGGAATGAGTAAAACTGCACCTCCATGCGTAGTGCATATTTTGAATCCAAAATGTGTATAAATTATGCCAAAATCATAGGGGTCTGAATATGTCAACATTTTGTAAAAACAAATATAAAAAATAAAAGGTAAAGGTAAAAAATATACAATCCTTAAAATATTGGGTCCTATTTTTTTTTTTTTATAAACTACATTCCATCAAAAAGTCCAAGAATTTCTCTGTTGGTACATCACCATAAAGTTTCTTAACTGAGTTCATATTAAAAAGCTTCTGTCTCAATGAGTGGATACCACAAATGCAAGCCATCCACAAAGTTTGCTAACTCTAGATGGTGGACAACTCATGTTACTGTGTGGAAACGAAATTGGTAACAGATGGAAAGAAACACACTCCACCTAATGAAATTCACATAAAAAGGCGATAAAATATCTTTAAGATAAAAGTAGGTTGACCTTATTTTGCCAGAAATTAGTACTCTTCAAGGTGAATGCATCTATCAAGTTTCATTACTGTACATGCCACAATATGAAAGAAATAGACATAATGCAAAAAATGTCTATCTGAACAACTACAACTGTACAACAATGCAATTGGTAAAGTGATACCTATGTCTCACCTACGCTTTGCAGATGAAACAAAATCAAGAGGATGATAGATCTGTTGATATTTATTGCAACAATCAACTACAAAAATGAAGAAGATTAAAAAAACAATGCACAACACACATCATTCAGCATACATTCCATTTAGGCCCAACATAAGCTTTTGAAATTCAGAGATTAGCTAGTGCATTTTGTGGGACATATCCAGTATTTTCTCACACATGTTTATCTGTATCACATAATACTCTGCAATCACTCATGACAGGTAGCTGCTACCAGCCTTGGTAATGGTCATAAGTAAGGAGATAAGAAGGTGGTTAAGTAAGGTTGATTGACATGGTGGAACTATTAATAGTTTCTGCATTCTCTTTATGCAATATATATACTCAAATATATATTCAGCTATTTCAAACAATACTTTAACAACAATTTAAATACTCATCTAAACAGGTCATTCTTCATTACGAACAGACACATCCGCTTACAGTGAATTTTCAAAACTGTAATGATTCACAATAATGATTCTGTATTTCATGAAATTCTAAATGACCACAATATGCCTTGCAGTAAGGGAATATCCTGAGGGCAGTATATTCCTATTTAATGGTAATACACTACCAGATAAGCACTTTTATGCTATAGAACCTTGGTTTGGGTTATAATTTTATGTCTCTGTGTATCTTGCACTATATTGATAGACTGGAAAGGGAAGTAGCTCTTAACAGTATTTCCTCTGGTTACCTGAATGCATGAACCAGACCCTCTGATTCTGTAATTCTGAATGTGTCTGGAAAATTATCATGCCTGTGATAAGAATTCCGAATAGTCAGGGTTTTGATTTAACAGGCTTCATCATACTAGTTAAGTTTGTGACTAGTTGGTACTATGTATGGATCACAACTAGACCACAGGTAACAGGCAACCGGAGAGACTTGGGGAAAAAAATCCTTACTTTCCACAGTTTAGAAATTCTATGCACATTAAAAAAATCAGTAGAAGTTGCACTGAAAACCAATCTCTCATTTTCATGATATTAATCTGTAATTCATCCCTTCAGATTACAATACTTTCAAATACAAGAGATATTTTAAAAAGAAAACTTAGCAGCTGATGCAGGAAATGGGAAGAAATAGTGATTTAACTTATAAATTTCCTATGCAGACATTATTGCACAATAAGCAGGTATCAAAGAGCAAACAAGTATAATATGGAAGACCCAAAAAACTACCATACTGTCACTTCCAACAAAAAGGTATTCTTTTGCTGACAATACAAGTATTTATTATATATTTTAGTGTGAAATATAGAAACTTACTGGCAAAATAATTTTCATATTTTTTCATTCCTATATTTTCACATGTGAAAAATATATCCTTATATATGTGAAAATATATGATTTCCCATCATGCCATGCGACACTGGATTGTGTGTGCCAACAGAAATTATACCTGCAGCAACAAAAACGAGCACTATGTGAGCTAGAACAAATAAATAGAAACTGCATTACATTTCACACATGGAAATTAATTTTTGTCGACGAAATCTGAGTCAACGCCATTAGCGTCTCTATGAAGTTATTTCCCCTTACTTCCTTGACAACAATGATAAACCCGCTGTGATGCATTGATGAATCGGACTTGCTTTGTGGTCAAATATGATCAAATAGTTTACAAAATGTCAAAAATATAATTTACTGCGACCGATTAGGTCAACCCAATCATACTGCTATCTTAAGTCACTGATATTTATATGACCAGCCTATGAAAGTGACGTGAATTTACGAAAAAGGGGGTGGGGGTGGGGGTGGAGTGTGGTGCTGAATAGTGAGTTTAATCTTCTAAACTTCGATTCTGGAGAAACTTGGATATATAATAAAAAGAAAATTTTCTTTTCCTACGTTAATACCAGATACAATATTTTCAAATAAAAGAGATATTTTAAAAAGAAAACTTAGCAGCTGATGCAGGAAATGGGAAGAAATTGTGATTTAACTTATAAATTTCCATCATGACAAAAATCTGCACCTTAGTATTATC
This sequence comes from Margaritifera margaritifera, assembly GCA_029931535.1. Lineage (NCBI taxonomy): Eukaryota > Metazoa > Mollusca > Bivalvia > Unionida > Margaritiferidae > Margaritifera > Margaritifera margaritifera. Next base: position 1,360,569 of record JAQPZY010001243.1, on the reverse strand, counting down.
CATTTGTATATCCATAACTATGATACAAAATCTGTATAATGGTGAAAAATCCATCAGTTTGGGATAAGCTGAAAGCACTATGCAGACATTTTTGCACAATAAGCAGGTATCAAAGAGCAAACAAGTATAATATGGAAGCCCCAAAAAACTACCATACTGTCACTTCCAACAAAAAGGTATTCTTTTGCTGACAATACAAGTATGGATTTTTCCAGTTTTGTATAAAATTATGTGCATTTGAAAGATTCAGAGAATATCCTTGGTACAATAGCACTGTCATACAGTCAATCTCTGTTCCTCATGTGACCTATGATGAAAGACAAATGATAATGCTGAGTCCCAGGACCCTTTAAGGATGATGTCCACCAATCCCTTTTTATCTGCAGAGTGGTGCCATTGTGATAGATCAGAATTACAGTCACTATCAGGGGGCGGTGGCTTCACCTGAATGTTGTTGACACATCGTCGACACTTAAACCTGAAATTGACAAGAAAATCACATAATTGTACCTAACAGAGCTAATTCTGTGAAATGTGAAAAAATGCTTTCCGTCAAATTTTGCCAAGCAGATTTTGAGAAGTGGTTTAAAGGTTTCTCTAGTTTTTAGTAGTGGTAGATCATCATCATTTGTACAAATGGACAGATTTTCATGTAAGAATGCTTACTGTAAAATTTGGTCCAATTCTGTTCAGCAGTTTTTCAGAAGTCATTGAAAAATTTCCTATTTTAGTAACAGCTGCCCTGTTTGATGGCAGACCAGCATCATTTGTATAAACTTTAAAGGCCTTCATGCAAGATTGCTCTCTGTCGAATTTGGTCAAATTCTGTCCAATGGTTTTTGAGAAGTCATTGTTTAAATGTTTTTCTATTTTTAGTAAAGGGAGGCATATTTAATGATCAAAGGGCATCATTTGTACAAACCTGAAAACCTACATGCAAGGATTTTGTATGTCAAATTTGGTCAACTTCTGTTCAAGTTTTTTTGGAGAAGTTGTTGCAATGTTTTCTATTGTTAGTAACAGCCAGCATATGTGATGGAAGATGGGCATTTGTGCAAATCTTAAAGGCTGACATTTCTTTCAAATTTGGTCAAATTCTGTTCAGTGGTTTTTGTGAAGAAGACGTTTAAAGCTTTTTCTATTTTTAGTAACAGCAACATATTTGATGATGGATTGGCATCATCTTTATAAATTTGAAAGGTCTTCATGCAAGGAAGCTCTCTGCCTAGTTTGGTTGAAACTGGTCTTTTGGCTTGTTGAGAAGTTGAAAGTAGCTAATGCTGACAGACAACATATGACAGATGATACACCGGACACAAGACCATATCATAAATTCACCTGGAATTATGGCCAGGCAAGCTAAAAATGAAAGGTCTGTGTACCTGGATGTTTACTATCAAATTGTATGACAGGATGCTTTCTTCCAAATGTTGTCAAATTCTGTGAAATGGTATTTTGGAGAAGTCATTTGAAAGTATTTTTAGTTTTAGTAATGTGGCCATATTTGATGGCATATCAGCATCATCTGAATAAATTTAAAAGGCTCTCGTACCAGGATTTTTTCTGTCAATTTGGTCAAGTTCTATGAAGTGAGAAGAAGTTGTTAAAAAGTTTTTATTTTTTATTTTCAGCAGAGGCAGCCATATTTGATAATGGATCTGCATTATTTGTAGAAATTTTAAGGGCCTGTATGGCAGGATGCTTTCTTTAAAATTTGATCAAATTCTGCCAAGCAGGTTTTGAGAACAAAGTCGTTCAAAGGTTTCTCCATTTTTAACAACAGTGGTCATTTGACAGCAGATCAGCATCATTTGCACAAAACTTAAAGGCCTTTATTTCAGAATGATGTCAAAATTGCTCAAGTTTTGTGGTGGTTTGTGTGAGGAAGCTGTTAAAAGTTTTTGTCTATATTAGCAACAGTGGCTGTATCTGCATGGATTTATACAAATCTGAAAGCCTTCATACTAGGATGCTTTCTGTCAAATTTGAAACATTCTGTAGAGTGTTATTCTTACAGTCATTTAAGGGTGTTTCTATTCTTAGTAACAGTGAAAATATTTAATGGTAGATCAACATCATTTGTGTAAATCTGAAAGGCCTTCATGCCAGAATGCTCTCTCTAATTTATATTAAAATTCTTTTAAGCCGTTTTTCAGAAGTCAAAAGGGTTTTCTATTTCTAGTAAAGTCTACCATATTTGATAGATGACTGGCATCATTTTTTGTACAAACCTGAAATACTTTCGTGCCAGGATGCTTTCTGTACAATTTGATCAAACTGTGCAGAGCAGTTTTTGAGAAGGTGCTTCTTGATTTTTAGTAATGGTAACAATATTTAAGGGCAGATCACCATCATTTGTATAAATCTGAAAGGCTTTTATACCAGAATGCTCTCTACTAAATTTGTTTGAAACTGGTACAGTGGTCTTCAAGAAGAAGTCAAAAACAGCAAATTCTGATGATTGATACACGATGGATAAAGGGCCATATCATAAGTTCACCTGACCTTATGGCCCTGTGAACTTAAAGTTTCAGATGTAGGGATAAAATTAACAATAATGAAATGCAAAGAGAGTGACTCTTACTTGTCATGTGTGTCACTGAGGGTATTTTCATTGAGACGGAACAGGTCGCGTAGCTCGTCACGGCTAAAATGCCTCTCCACATCTTCCTCCTTGTCCACCACACAGCTACTGAGCGCCTTCTTGTGAGCCTGGCGCTGGAAAATCTTCTCCTCTATTGTACCAGTCTACAAATATTACATGCTGTGCATCAATATGATCTGAATGAAATAAAACCCAATGAAACATCATCATCACCACCTTAACCCATATAATATATACTAGTCAGACATGGAAACTGTTTATAGTCAAGCTGAAATAAAAATATGATTCATCATATGTGTATGTAATCATGGAACATAGATGCCACACCATAGTGCCTGAAACTGACCTAAATGCAAAAGTGTATTAAGGTGTGACAAATGAATGGATGTCCAAAAGTATCATTTTTTTATTTCCCAGCATGACAGTGGTGGAGAATACCAATCCCTTTTTGAAAGTGTAGCTGAGGTGTGGATGCTGGTATTTTGTTTGATACGCTAATTAGTTCTGTAATTATCTCCATTTGAAAACTCCCTGGACATACATGTTTTCCTACGCTTCTAAAGTGAGTGTCATAAAAATGTGGTTTTTTGTTTCAATTTCTCTTATTTTTCTTATAAGCTGATGGCAGTTGTAAAGTCTGCAATGTTCAAAATTATTACTAACCGCTACTTCTGCAAATAAACAGGACTATATGAGCAGAAAAAATAACTTCTTTTTCAACGACTTGTGTAGATCTTCACAATAGGAAATTTTTATCTCTATTTTACAGAGAAATGTTGTTTTTGTGAATATACTGTGGTTTACCGTTTACCTTTTTTGTGGGGTATTTGATCCCTTTTTGAAGAAAACAAAAATATATAAAGCATTTTATTTTACTCAGATATGTTTGTATGCAGTATCCGATAGCTGCCAGTTCTGCTCACTGCCTTAAATCAATACACAAGATGAGTGAGAGAGAAAAAAGAACGAATGTAAATAAAAGTACTAGCATTACTGAAAATTAAAGGATAATACAGGCCTAGAATTTAACATAAATTTCTTCATAGCGAGAAGGACTAGCAGATTGAGAAATTTACTAGCCCTGTTGAATCCTCATTAGTCCTTCCTACAAATGCTGACTAGTAACAACTGAAACTTTACTAGACATCGGAGTATTGAAATTATGAAAACTACTAGTCCTAAATAGCGTACTACCACTAATTTTGAGCCCTGTAATGAAATGATCTATATAAAAATGAGACTTCATGCTTATTTTACATCAATCCTTCATTCAAGTTTATCTGCTGTTGAAAATACATGAAAAAACTGCACTTACTTTATTCTCTGCATACAAGCTTTTGCCATGTAAATAATCCCAAATCCCAAAATTGCAGAATGACACAGGTCCAGCTTTATGAAAGCCACAGACAGTTAGGTCTGATCTCTCAGACATTTTCTTGTGGGGGATGTAACTGGAATTTTACTACTCTTAACACCATGACTGTCAGAATGTACTGCTGGCACAGCTTTATGGGCAGTGATTTAAGTACAAGATCATATATAGATGTGCTTTAATAGCCACATGGCTTAGTGTTGTTGGTTGCATTGGCTCTGTTTGATGCTGATCACCCAGATGAAAATACTGTGCAAGGGAGTGATCTTGATGGATGTTTGATTTGTGCTAATACGAGCATCAGAATTGTTTTAACTATCCAAGTGACCAACCTTTGTTGCTGGCCAAGTTTTGTTTTTTGTATTCTATATATTAAGTATTTATAGAGGTTAATGCATGAAATTAAATACCTAAACAATGACAGTGTCAAATCCATGAATTTAATTACTCACGAAAATGTCTCATTTTTACAAAACCATGAAAATAAATGAAACCACAGTAAATGCTACCAATACTCATTGATTTTTACATTTGACATAACAAATAAACATAGCTGATAGCAGTTAAAGCTAATCATCATGCATGATTTATACAATGAACTTTTAAATTACCTCCACTCTCTGTTAATTAAATTTTTGCACCTTAAACTAGCTACTGCCTGACAAAAAAGGACAAAGGACAGTAGATTGAACCTATCACTAAATTGTTTTGTAAATTATGTTTCTCGGAGAATACTTACCCAATCACATTACCTCCCAAATCCAGTTCTTATGAAAAGACAACTCATTTTCTTCCCATCTATAGATGAAAAGAATTAACAAATTACTTCCCCTTGCCCCCACAAGGTGGCCACCCGTATACCAGATGATTACGCATTTAAGCTTGAGCAAAACCAACAAAAGGATGCTCACATTTCCAGGGAAAGTTGTGAGGGACTTATTGTAACGTGATCAGGTAAGTATTCTTGGATGATTTACTAAACAATTTCCTTTCTCTGTTGAATACATCATCTGATCACATTAACATTAGGAAAATAGCTAAAAGGAGGAGGAAATGCAGAAGCATCCAACCTCTACCATCGTCACCCCTCTGGAACAATAAAAAAGCAAGAGTCCCTTAAAGTTACTGATGCTCTACTTTCCAAAATGAATTTCCAGAAAATCAAGGTAAGACCATCCTTTTATCTGCCAAGTGTTGAAACCATCTCTGATATTCTTGAGTGATAAGATTTTCAAATTAGCCACTGTGGAAGCCATTTTAGAACCATTTTTTTCATTTAGAACCAACTATACATCATAAGAAGTATTTTAGTGAAAATCCCATGCTGATATGACCATCCATTTAGGAGGAGTAACAATAACAAGATTTTCAAGATGGCCACTATGGTAGACATGCTGGATGTCTGAGCAGAATCAATTTTATTTAGGACCAACTAGATATCATAAGAAATCTTTTGGTGAAAACCCCATGTCGATATGACTTTCTGTTCAGAAGGAATAGCGTGAACAAGATTTTCAAGATGGCTGCTGTGGCGGTTGTATTAGATGTCAGATCGGCACCATGTACATTTAGGACTAACTAGACATCATAGCAAGTCTTTTACTAAAATCCCCACGTTGATATGACCATTCAATTAGGAGGAGTACCGATAAGATTTCAAGATGGCTGCTGTGACTGCCATATTTGATGTCTGAGCAGCATCATTTTCATTTAGGACCCATTAGACATTGGTATGAGTGTGTGTGTGTGTAAAGTTTCATGGCAATCCTCTAAGTAGTTTTGGGGTAGCAATACCAAACTTGTGCAAACAGACAGATGGATGAGTGACAACAGATGATGGACAACAGATGAAAGACAACAGGCCACCCCATAAGTTCTTTTGGTCTATGACCAGTTGAGCTAAAACAAAAATTATGAAATTTCTACTAACATGAAGGCAGCACAATCGGAAAGTATGAGATTAAAATTGTGCAAGCCAATCCCTGTAGGGTTCTACACACGAATGTTGCCTTACTGACAAAAGTTGCCTGGGCAAATGCAGCGAAAGCTATGCCTGAAATGAAGGTTGTGCTGTCATAAATGGGGCCTTGTAACCATCAGGGCTGCCACAAGAAGCCCAACGAGGTTTAACTCTCGCCTTTGCCATCACCATATTGGATAAACAGAAGCTGGAGAAAATAGACCGAACATTCAAGGCAACTGACTTCACAATGTGTTTTTAATGGAAACTTTACCTTCAAATGCGAGACTCATTGAAACTGCTCAAATTTTGTGAACTGAGATCAATATGAGGTGTACTTGATCCCAAGAGAGCTCAGAATATGTCAATCAAATACCCCACTTGAACCATGAGGCCAGTGCTTGATGGTTTATGTCTTGCTTTCCTGGAAGGAAAGACCTGTTGATGGACACTGCAAATGATGGACACCACAAATGTTCCCCATGGACCTCAGCACTTGCGCGAGCGAACCAGATCCTGCAGCTTTGCCTCTCTCAATGAATCAATCAAAGAGAGAGGGCAAACTATTATTTCTGATTGCCTTTAGATGGCAACCTGTTCTTGGATACAAAACCAGGCCGCATCATCAGTATGACTGAGCCATCAGAACGGAACTGAAGGTAATTTGGATCCACAGACAGGGCATGCGGCTCATTCACCCCTGCACGTTGAAGCTAGAGCTATCTGGAAGCAATTTCTATAAGATGACAGCTTCAGCAAAGACGAAATCAGAGGCTCAGCATGCTCCAATTTGAAAGATCCTTGATGTGACCAATATCTTTTCTTCCATTATGTCTGAATGTGTCAGAAATAATAAAACAATACCCTTTGATTGTGATAGGAGCTAACCTCTCCATTAAGAGGATAAGGAAGAAGCTACCCAAGTGAGGAATCAAAGCTAGGAGGAGAGGGGGTGGTAATGATGTCATCGTCCTGACACCAGCTGATGAAAACATGCCACTTCCGCTTGTATGACTTTAAAGTGAAGGGCCTTATAGCTGTTGAGATCCTCTCCGCAACTGAAGTGCTGAACTGTTTTTTATGCAAAACTCCCTTAAAAAGAGCCAGGCACGAAGAAGCTTGTCTGGACATGGATGGAATACCTGCTACCTCAGTGAATTAAGCAATGCATGGGTTGCCATCTTTCTGGGAACATCCATGAGACTGAGCAGATCACTAACCCAGGATTTGTCCCATCAGAGAGAAGTAATCAGAACTAGTCTCCAAGTCTGGCCCGAACTACCTTCTGGATCAGGACCACTTGGGTGGGGGTTTGGGGAGGCATAGGATCATATTTCCTCCCAGCTGATTGACAGGGTATGGATGGCCCAGACCACGGAGTCTGGACATGGAGAGATGAAGGTGGGCAGTTTGCAGTTCCACCTTGTCACAAAGAGGTCTATCATAGGGGAGTCCCACAGGGTGTATACTCAATGAAAGACAGATGGATGAAGAGACTAATCCATATGAAGCAGTTGGCCTCTCCTTGATAATGAATTGGCCAGGATGCTAAGTCTGCCCAGAATGTGTCTGATTTTTAAGTAGATATGATATCAGGAGCACAATTGGAGGAATTTCCATACCATAACGCAAAAGTTCCAGTGATTTTGTCCTCATTGCTTGAGGAGATAATTCACCACCAAAGTTGTCTGACATCAAGACTGTCTTTCCGAGTATCTGATCTCTCCAAGCATGGAAAGCATAGAGAATAGCCTTCATTCACAAAAAACAAATAGAAAGTGCCTGTACTGTACCATCCACTTGCCGCTGACTATAAAGAAGATGAGCGGCAAGTGGGTCCCCAACCTGAAAAACTACTGTCTGCACAGACAGTGACTTTAAGTAGGCGGGGGTTCAATCCATGGGCGGGATTCATTGTGACATTATCTGCAGCATTGGATGTGACAGTCACCATTGGAGCTATGCAGTGAATATTCATGGGGTGTGTGGATGCCATCAAGGGGTGAGAACTAAAAGGATTTGGACCATGACCTCTTTCCCTCCATCCTTAAGTTGTTTACACAAGATATTAGACCACACTCCTCGGCCCATAGACACAGCATGGACTACAAGACGATCACTTGGTGCAGGACAGGCACTTCTTGCATTTTGAAGACATTTCCGATAAAATTAGACAGATAAATACCAAAATACAAAAAGTCACACAAATTATGTGAAACTGACAAAAAATATGAATATATTTACCCAAACTGCACAAATAAGTATACACAGGTAAAACTCACTAAATCACAAAAAAAAAATGTAGATGGATGGTTTGAAACAATTAATAAATGTCAATGGATTCAGAAGGCACAATGAAATGATGCTGCAGTTCCAAACGAACACTTAAATTGGTAAACATCCAATATATGGTTTGCCACCTAGTGTGGGCAAGAGGAGGTAATTTGTAAGAGTTACTTCTCTTCAACTATTCAGCTCGAGAGAGAGAGATAGATAGATAGATAGATAGATAGATAGATAGATAGATAGATAGATAGATAGATAGATAGATGAAAGACAACTGTTGTCATTTTAGGTGGTAGCGAATCATCCTAATGTTAATGTGACTGGGTAATGTATTCGACAGAGAAATTATCTATCAGTCTACAAAAGCCATTCATTTGTTTATTCAGTCATTCTGGTAGATAGGTGGATAGGTAGGTTGGATAATTAAATAAATGATGCTGATCTGCAGTTCAATTTATAAAGGATGAAACCAAGGTGGCATGCTTAATTACTGTAGTATCATCAATTTTCATTGAGGACCAATTTTCGTGGTTTTCGTTGTTGCCCCGAACCCCGAATTTAAATGCCCAACGAAAAATTAGCCACATATGATGATGATGCACCCCCCCCCCCCAGCTCATTTTCTTACTGTGTGTCGTTCCTAGAGAATAAGGAACCTACTAGTATTTCATAAATCAACGTCAATACTGTAATTTGTAAATAAAATATTAGCTTTTACAAATGTTTGTTTTATTTTAAACCTTTGAAAAAAGAATTATAAAGCATTTTATATTGTTTCAATGCACACGTGTTGATAAGATATCCGATAGCTGTAATTTCCACTCACTGCCTTAAATCGATATGCGAGATAAGGATAGAGAGAAACGAGAAAAAGCACAAGGTATTCAAACACTAGTAATGTTGAAAATGAAAGAAAGAATAATAAAAAATAATAGTATATGAAAATTAAATTAAATACTTATTCAAATCGATCCTTCATTCGAGTACAACTGTTACTGAACAATTTAAAACCTCCTGAAACCACATATAATTTTATCCATGGATTTTTAATCCAAAAGAACAACAAGCCTGTAAAATACTAGAACTATTGAAGCACTATTATTAATGAAACACTACGTATATACACTAATTAGAGCAGAGTATTAAAGCTCACACTTCACTGATTTTCGGACAAAGCTACTGTATCAACATCGTGTCAAACACGTCTCCATGTACACACAAATGCTTGTCAGGTAAATAATCCCCAAACTGCAGAATTAAACAAGTCCAGCTTTCTCCAAACCACTGATAATTAGGTCACATCTTTCACTCATTGTCGCGTGAACTGCAATTATCCATTCAGCCCGAATTGGCTTGATTAATGAGGTTGCAATCAGTGATCGTCACCAGTAGCATCTTCCTTCTTTGTGACGGCATCCATGACCTGTTTAGCATACCAGTTGTGGAAGTGTGATTTTAATTATTCTTTGTACTCTTTATTTATTGTCAAGTCTAGTGGTTGAAGTTGGTCTGTACATGAGGCAGGCACAAACAAACGCGTGATTATACTGTCTTTCAATTTAGTTAGCATCTTCTCACATTGATGGGCTCAAGAGGCATCACTGTAGATTGCATTGAGCAAAGGGCAGCCGGTCACGTGTTTTATTCCCTTTATGGATAGTGGTTTCAGTTAGAGATCATACAGGTTACTTTAATAACCGATTGACTTGGTGTTGTAGTCTGCGTGGGCTTCCTTTGATGTTGAGTACCCAGACGAAAACACGGTGTAAGTGATTGACCTTGACATGTGTGTTATTTGTGATCATAGAGGCGGTAGTATTGTTTTAATGTTGTTGGCTGCGTCAGCTTCCTTTGATGTTATTCACTTGGACAAAAACACAGTGTCAGTATTGAACTTGTCAGGTTTTTGATTTGTGCTTATACATGTAAAAGTACTGTTATAAACATTCAAGTGACCTCCGTTTGCGTCAGCAGAGTTTTATTCTTTTTTATTCTTTATTTGTGGGTATTTGTAGAGGTTAAACCACGAAATTAAACACTTAGTAATATGCAAACTTTGACAGGCAAAACCACGAATTTAAGTACCCACGAAAATGTCTTTTTTTTACAAAACCACGAAACTTGAGCCCCACGAAAATAAATGATACTACAGTACACTAGACCTACAACTGAGCTTTCTCTTACAATAAGTACATGTGATATACTGATTAGCTGTGAAACAAAGATTTATTCACTTAAATAATGTATTCATGACAAAGGAGTCAGGGTGCTTACAGCAATAAGCCTGTATATGTAGCACTGTTTCTTCTGTCCATCTCTCCAGCACCGAGCCATGGCCTGTTCATCATTAGCGGGGTTCCAGTCAGGGTCAAACATCACCAGACGGTTAGCACCGATCAGATTTAGTCCACATCCCCCTGCCTTGCTGCTCAACATGAATATAAACTCAGGACTCTGAAATATGCAGGAAGCTTCAGGTCAATTACTCCGCTATTCTTCTTCTCTTGCACAACTCAAAATATTAAAATATTTACATTTTTAGCCATTCAGTAATTCAGGCTTTCTGTATTTTTTCTAATTATTTTTGTAAGTAATCACACTTCAACTTTGTTAATATCACACAATGGATATTACACCCTAGTCCAAAGAGACTGTTATTTAAGTCCAGTTGCATTTTCAAGGCATTGAAAAAGCAATAACAGGTCATACCTGAGATTGGGAAATAGTTTTTCAAGATTGTTAAGTACTGAGTATATGTGAACCTCAGACTGGTGCTTTCCCCACAAAGATATGTAAAGAACTGAAGAGCAAGTTCAACTACTACTACAACTACCATGAAATCTACTGTGATATGCTCAATCTTCTTTAAGGATCCTCATGGGCTGAAAATGGGTTCCATTCCCAAAGTAAAAGGTCCCCAGTCAAATGCAAAATATTTTAAATTCATGCTGAATTTGCTATTTCAGTAATTTACTTCAGAAAATGTTATTCCAAACTGATCCATTTTTTTCCACCAAATAATGAGCCCAGGCATTTTCAATGACCTAAATAAATATCCCTGGGGATAAAAATATCAATGTTAAATTTATTCCCAAGATGTGAACATGACTTACAGAAGGATCGCCAAACTTTTCCACAATCTTTGCTCTCTTTTTTATTGTCATTGACCCATCAAGCCTGACAAACAAGTACCTGAAAATACAGATAAAGATGAGTACAGCATGGACAAAATGATAGCTCTGTCATAGTGGAAGTGTGAATTTATATGTGCAAATATGCCTACACAATGGTAAAACTCTTCAGCAAAGATATCAAAAGCACTGAAATAAGGAAATGAAGTCATGAAAGTATATGACATGGAGATTGAATGAAAAGGTAAGCATTAAAAATATCAATAAAACAGTTTTCTCATTAGCAGTCTGTAGCCAGCTTGAACACCTTCTACTTGTATAAACTGTAACATTGTAACCATCTATTTTTACACCACTTTATCAATTTTTGTTATATTGTTGCACTGACCCAGCCTTGCAGTTTTGAATTTGATCCAGCTGCTACAAAGAAGAAGACTGATAAAATATCACTGTCACTTTTAAGTTTATAAATCTGAGCAAGTATTTGCATCGTACATTGAGAATTCGTTCAATGATTTTAATTTCTCAACTAAACATGAGATAGTGTCATGGAACTATAAAACTCCCCTGTAATAGTTAATCAATTACTCTACTATATTTAACTGTGCATGACTTGCTTTCAACTGCACATCATGTAGACCCAAATCTGCAGTGCATTATGCAGGGTCTATCCTGTTAGCTCAAGATTATATGTTGAATAAACAGCATGGACCATAATCTGCGGGCCCATTATGTCATGGAAGATCTGAATATATGCTGTTTTGCAGTTGAATTTGTTATATACCAGTAACAATGGTATTTGAAGAACAAACCTGGTTTTCTAAAGGATGATCACTTGTGAAATGTTGAAGTATTTAATTTGTTGAAAAATACATATTTTTAAATAGCTATGGATCCAAGTAATCCATAATCACTTAAAAAATGCAACACTTGGGTGTTCATTTTCTTGTGATATTTTAGTTCAATATCTATTAGTGGTGTCATGATAATCAAAAATAATTGAAGACTGGTCGGAAAAGTTGACTGGCCAAGCATTTGATAATGATTTTTCCATAGCTGAATATAAAAGATTCTATTTTTTAATTTAAAATCATACTTTTTGAGATGAAATCTTCCAGGAAAAGTAAAATATGTGAATAACAGGTTCTAGTTAATACAGTCTTCAGTTGCTTAGTACAACCCAAGTGCCAACAAGATGGCAGACAACAGATGTGCCACTGAACCATTCAACTTTATTGGATACAAATAACCTAAACATTACGAAGTATGCGAAAATGACACTGTCCATGAAAAATTTAGAAATATCTCCAAGCAATTAAAATCAATGGTTGACTGGTTATAATGAACAATTAAACTCTATGGTTAATTAGTTCTGATGAACAAATCATAAAACTTTAAATTTAAACCAATTCCCAAGACTTGTATCTATCCCCAAGTGTGGGTCCTTACATATAAAAGTTTGGTAAAAAGTACACTGTCACTACTTGTCTGTAAAATAATACCTGAATCAGTAATTAAAATTCATCAAATTTGCACAGGTTGAAGATCACAAACTCCTCTTATCAAATATACAAAGAAAAAGCATATGTTGGTGAGTGAATTCTTTCAGTGTGACACAACTATTAAGATCACATTGGTTTTCCGCAACAGAAAGCCTACATGCTCATTACAGCAGGTCATAAATCACTAGAGATTTCCCAAGGTCTTGTACACTTTTCATGGACTTTTTCATTTTCTTTCACAGGACTATTATTGGGATTATTAAAATTATATGTTTTTTTTCTTACCCATTATTAAATAGGAGACACAAGTCAAAACCATATCATTTTACATCCAATCTCACCCTTTCATAGTACTAAGATACACTTAGGCAACAAGTGACATAATATTGATGAAATTATAAGATAATGATCGCATCATTTTGAGCTGTGCAGTAAGCGTTGATTGTACAAAAGCAAAGAGCCTTGAGAGTTGATCTTACCCTCTCTGCCTGAAGAGTTTCTCAAAGAGATCCAGCGTTTGCGTGTAGTTGGAAACCAGCACTACTTTGTCATTGGTGGTTGTCTTAATTAATGCCAGCAAACAGTCCAAAACCAGAAACTTCCCTGTGGGGAATTAAGCATAAATAGATATTCTATCTATCTGAACCTATAGTCTAAATAGAACTAAATGGCAAACAAATATTATGATCCTAATTAAGTTCTTATGAATCAACAAAATCTCTATTAATGTATCTTATGAATCAACAAAATCTCTATTAATGTATCTATTTGTATAAAATGCATGAAAAGTTTGAAAATTATCCTTCTTCCTTACCTGAGAGCTCAGGTTTGACCTGCTTAAGGTTGTAGCCTGAGGGAAAAAGGTTAATAGTTCCTTCAAATCCATCAGCTTCCTCCCGACACTTGTCATAAATCAAGTCTGGGTCTAAAAAGAAGGACATTTTTTTTATTGAATACAAGCATGTCATAGAGGAGAGATATCTGCAAATGTTGTAAAATGATTCCAACCAAATCTGGTATTATTATTTAAATTATTCAGAAAATCATGACTGTACATGCCGGAGTACTTAAGTGTATCATTCTGTGTAAACTAGTGGATAGAATGATATATAGGTCATCACTATTGTAAATCGGAAATTTGGAGGATCAATTCTGAAGTCTACAACCAATTATCAGAAGTAACTCTTTTTTTGCTGTCCTCTCCCGAAGAGATTCCAAGTTGTGAATTTTTTTTTCAAATTATACTTAAAATATGTTATAAAAGCATGAAAATGATGACTACATTTTATTACAGCTTGTTTGTGCCATAATAAAAAAATTTGCATTCTTAGTATATGTCTGCAATCCAAGATACAACTGTAAATATAGTTGGCCCATAGTCCTTTAAATTCTTCCTGTGGACTGTTGTTCGGCATAATGAACAACAAAAAATACAAAATCCAGAGTTCTGGATCAATGTGGAAAATTCTCATAACTGTTTGAAATGAATAAAATCCCTTGGAAGGTAAGCTTCTTTCATTGTACAATACTGAATTTGTTTTGCACATAGGGTACAGTCAATTACTGCGGTAGTAAATTGGTTTTAACAGTGCTGAACAACTGATGTAACTGCAGCTGTCATGGCTGTCATTCCCATGACATTACATTGTTATATTACTTTTTTCCCCCAAGATTACAGTTTCAAATTTGTGAATTCATGGCACATGTATTTTATTAGTGTTCCAATTCCACCACTGATAGATCTGTAGCTTATGAAAACAAGTGCCAAATGGTAAAATTTTTATGATAATGGGAATAGTGGAGTGGGAGTAATGAATATGAAATTATTTTAGAAAGAAACAAGCATCGGATTATTATCAATCAAAACCTCCTGATAATCAATTCCTAGCCTTCCATTCTGAGCCCATTCCTAGTGTAAATCATTAATCATTTTAAGAACTTGTTAATAAAAACCAATTTCAAAAGTTTGTAAAAAAGAATTTAAACCTAGAAATGTGTTCATAGGAAAAAAATCCAGTCACCCTCTCATTTGCAATAGGAGAATGTTGTACTCACCAAGACACATCCACACACAAAATGCATGTCCTGCAGTCGGGGAAATTTCTGACATCAACACAAAACTTAACCAAAGTCATTAATGCATGAAATATTGGTCACTCCAACCTAATTTTGGTGGAATGGTGTTGCACTTACTAAAAGGCATTTACATATAATGTTGCATTACTCTGCTGCCAAGGTACAAGAGAAACTAACCAAGGTGTAATGTGCAACAGACAGACAAAGATAACACTGTATGTCCCTTTCATGTTTTTGACATAGAATAAAACAAATATATGAAAACACACCCATAGACTGGTTACAAGGTCTATCCATCAGATGCCAGTGCCCACTCTAACACATCTGCAAACCAAATGCACCTTTTGATTGTTTTGGTTCCGGTCTAGTTATTATGTACTTCTGAGAGAGGGACCGGCATAAGGTGAAATTGTTTGCATTGGCAACATGCACAATGGAGAGAATGTTGGCATACCTCTATGCTACTTTCATGTACTATGACAAATTTCTTTACATGTGGTAATTATGGAAACTATGCACTATCTCAAGCAGACAGCTATCAAAATGGCTGCTCCCATGTGCTCGAAAAATGAGCCTGAACTGGTAAATAAAGTACACTAACTTAAGCAGTTATTAAAATGAGGACAATTAATTTTGCCAGAGTAGATAATACCAGCTTTTGAAAGCACAATAAATGAATTACAAATATATAAAAAGTAAAAAAATTTATTGGCTCGTTTTTTTTCCAATTTACCTAATGAAATCCAGGAAGTGAAAATGACCAAGTGAAGCAAGCAGTCTTTAGAGAGGTACACATCTGAAGTAAGGCCAAGCTGTATACTCTATAACCCAAATTACACCCATCAATCATACACCAAAATTAAGGGAAAAGTTATCTTAAAAATACCTAAGATATACAAGATCTTTTGTAAATAACCAGGATAAGCAGTGAGGAAAACCTGGGAAATTCTTTGTCTTTAAAAATCAAACCCTATGCAAAGTGCAAAACTGTAGAGTGGAACCTTTAGCGTCAAAATTTTGGGCAATATAATCCACAATATACAGGAGGAATCTTTCACACCATCTTGATGTCCTGACGTTCTCTATAATGTGGTGCTACGTAAAATGACATTTTCATATAATTTTCAACAAAATTTTTCCAAAGAGTAGTGATAACTGTATTGTTTTCCAATTTACTGATGTAGTTAAAACTTGCGAATTTTATGTTTCATTGGCAATGTGTGAACACAATTGCTAAAAGTAAATTTGTAACAGTATATTTCACCAATATGTCAGTAAATCATAGTACAGTTATCACCCTAATGAAGGCTGGTTGATACCACCACAAGTGTGTGCATAAGTACATGTTTGTGTAACGTCTTGCAACTCTTGTGCACACACCAATGCCTACATCGGTGGTATCAACCAGTCTGCTCATGTTTTGAACTAGACATCTTGATTAGATTAGATTTTCATGCCATTAGCAAGTTTTACATTTTTCTACAGTTTTTAATTTTTTGGGACTTGGACTTTTTGGGTCTGCAGTCCGGATATAAGTGTTGTACAAACACAAATCTAGTTCCTGGAGATTTGCTCACCAGTGAAGAATGTTATCTGTATTCAACAGAAAGCAGCATTGAAGCCTAAATAGAAAATAAAATGTTTATTGAGTTCAGCCTGCATCAGACAGGTCACTTGCACTAAAAATTCCAGTTATTTCATTCAGATGCAACTATTTCCAAAAAACAGAACTTGTGCTGAATTTTTTACATGCTCATACTAAGCTGAGCATATTTTGTTATGGTGATGTTCATCCGTCTGTTAACATTTGTTTGCTTGTCTGGCTCATGACTTTGTACAGGTTGGTGAGATTTTCATAAAACTTTGCCCAAGTATATTTATCATGACTAGACAGCGAGTCGCATACCATAACCATACTGCCTCAAGGTCAATCTCCAGGCAAGCAAAAATGTAATTGTGTGACACATTTCCTTGTCCAGAGAATAACTTCTGAACCACTGCGGATATTTTAATAAAACTGTTCCCAAGTATATATAATTACCTGAAAGTGTGCAACATACCATAGCCACACACCCTGCCTCAAGATGAAGGTCACTGCAAGGGCAAATGCAACCCTGACTTGTATCCTTGTCCCGTGTTTAACTTTTGAACCAATGATAATTATTTAACGAACTTTAAGCAGTTATATATCACGACCAGGCAGTGTGTCACATACTATATTTATATCCCTGCTTCAAGGTCAAGGTCACAGCAAGAGAAAATACAAATCAGTGATCTCTGTCCATGTATATGTGTAATATTTGAACCAAAGAAGACATTTTAATGAAACTTTAGCCTGTTATGTATCTTGACTTGACAGTTTCTTGTGTATTCAAAGTCATATTGACAGTTTCTTGTGTATTCAAAGTCATACCCCTTGCCCTCAAGGTCTAGACCACAATAAGGGATAATGTATGTCAGTGGCCTGTTTCCTTATCCCCATGCTATATTAACTTTGTAACCTCTAAGAATATTGTAATGAAACTTCACCTATATCAAAGGTCAAGGTAATTAGTAGGAAAAAGGTCATGAAACAAGAGTATCATGTGCTGTTTGCATTACTCCTGTTGAGTTCTGTGTTACAGAACGAAGTTTTGGGTTCGAATTTCAATTTCATCTACCTTGGTAGAAGAAAGTATTTCAAATATTTTCTTTCTTCATGCACAAACCAGACCCTGTAAAGCTGGAATTCTGGATTGATCAAGACAATTCTCATGGTTGTTTATCCCACCCTAAGTATTAAGAGGCACACTGTGTACAACGCAAATCTTTGTATATCCCATGCTGTTTTAAATACAGTGTTAACAAGATAACATAATGTTACTGCCTGTAAAAACTTACGATTGCAGAGTTTCTTTAGTTGTGTGATGAAGGAAAGACTTCCTGCTGAGACTTTATCTCCTGATGCCAGCTCACACTCAGCTGCTTTAGACTGTACCAAGGTGTTGTAGAGCACTGATTGTAGGGGTGTCAGTCGACAGCAAATCACCTGCTCAACTACAAAGAATTGAAACCTCTTAATGTAAATCAATCAGATGTAAACTGTACAGTATACTGTATATCCTTTAATATGAAAGAAGAAATTAAGCAACCTTCTTCACAATATTTTCCCTTATAATTTCCTTGAAAATTACAAAGTTCGAAAAATCTGCAAATGGAACACAAAAGCAATGCATACACAGGTATATTAAATCTGTAGAGGGGATTACTGTTATTCAGAAGAGTTCCTCATTTTTTCCCCCCAAAGAGATGTCATTCCCATAAATAGTCAAGTGATGATATGACAGTATTATATGACAATGGAATATTCAAGACAGTAAATAGACAAACCACAAGCTGACTACAGCGTATCTTCAACATATAACCTAACTTGCTCATGTGACAGACTTTAAACAATACAACATTTTTTCTTCTTTCTTTGTCCAAACTATTCAGTTCCAAGCAAGACTTTGAAAATAAACCTATCTTTGGTTCCAGTTATTGCCCTTAAGCATACTTTATGAAGTAATGATAATCCTACTGAGTGAAAAAAAAAAAAAAAAATTTGTATGTACATTAAAGATACAGAAAAATTTGGACAGTGATCAGTTATACAAATTCTCTATCCCTCTCTCTTTGTCTCTCTCATCATTGCTATATTTATTTTTATAGGTTTACTATGCGTCATCATGTTCTAAAGCTTTTTTATTTGGGTATCATGTAGACAGATAAAGAAGTACGTTGTTAGAATTTCTGTCCAATCTCACTGCACATTATTTAGCAATAAAATATGTTTAAACTTATAAAACTAAACTTACTTTTAACAGGCAGATATTGGGTCAGCAGGGCCTGTGTTCTCCTAATGATACATCTGTTGACAATTCCAAGCAGCTGGAAAAGAAGAAAAAAAAACAAGGGTAACACTATATGCACTGACCCATTTTCATAGATATATTCCTTGCAACCGAAAAAGCTCAGCTGTAAGTGAATTCTAATTTGATTACCATAAGAAAATATTATCTTTTACAGATGTTTTTTTTTATTTTGACCCTTTATGCCCCCCTCCCATCAAATTTTTTTTAAAGAATTAAAAAGCATTTTAAATTGTTCTAATTCATATGTATGCATGCAGTATCAGTATGTTAGCTTTCGACTCCACTCATTGCTTAAATTTATATGTGTTGTGAGATCATTAAGAACAGGAAGAAATGAGAAAGAGCAAAAAGTATTTAAGTACAGTCAAACCTATCAATAACGGCCACCCATGGGGAAAAGGCAAAACTGGCCTTTGTACATTGGTGACCTCTGTACACAGGTTCACCTTTTAAAATTGATTTTTGAGCAAATATCAAGCAGCGAATATCATTATTATTATTATTATTATTATTATTATTATTATTATTATTATTATTATTATTACGTTATCATGACCATTTTATGTGCACTATTCATCGAAATAATAAAACAAGTGTATAGTTGTTCTCTTCCAAATGTATGTTCCACACAAGATTACTTTATCTTGCTCAGTTTAATCCATCTATAAATTATATTATCACAGACTTAAAATAATCACTGATGACAAAACAGTAATTTCACTACTGATTGACAGCTTACATGTCTGTAAAACAGAAGACTGACTCTTTTGTCGGCCAACTTGTATAATTTAGGCTTGGAAACAGCTGTTCACGCTTTAAAAATAATATCTGCATTAGCCAGTTGCTCAACTCCCTGAGATCAAAAGACAGTCGGCTTATGTGAGAGGCCTGTGATGAATACGGAATCAAAAGAAGCCATATATGGCTATTCTTTGTCACCCATTAAGCAAAACTTTGCAAACCTTCACAGACAATTTTTAAATATTGAATGACCCAGTTATTGCCTTTAAGCATATACAAAATTAAGATTTCAAACAATACCTGTCACAAAAGGTGACTAATTTCTGCTGTGACTATAACATTACTTTTCCCACTATCCAGCTATAAATAGAAAATAAGGAAAGTCCATATAGGTCTACAATAGACAAATGTATTCTTATGCTATTCTTATGCATCAGTCTTCTTTTTTTTAGAATATTCTCAAATTTATATGATGTGTGGGATTAAAGAGACAATAATATAAATGACAAACACAACTTTTTATTGCTTTAATTTTTTTTTTTTTTAATCTACCAAAAAAGCATAATCCATCTACAGGCGAGTGTAAGACGTAATTAGGTGCAAAAAAAATGTAATGATTATGCCAAAAGCGTAATGGTTGGCATGTATGCCAACCCCCTGAAAATTAAATGGTCGGTTTCTTAAGCTTCTTTTCATTCCAATTCATCAGAGGCTTCTCACATAAGCCTACTCTTTTGATCTTGGCAAGCTGAGCAACTGGTTAACCTAGATATCATTTTAAAGTGTGAACACCTGTTCCTAAGCCTTATTATGCAAGCTGGCCAGATAAAAAGTATGTCCTCTGTTTCACAATAATATATAATCTGTCAATTAGTAGTGAAATTAGTGTTTTGTCTTGGAGCACAATACAAAGATCATAGCTTTTTTGTATGTTTGTTTTTTTAGCATTAGTGATTATTTAATTTATAGGATGGATCAAAAAAGTGAGCAGGATACAGTAATCTTGTGTGGAACATAACTTTGGGAGAGAACAACATATATTTTATGATTTGTGGAAGAGTGCACTAAATTAAATCTGTTGATAATAATAATAATAAGAATAATAAGAAGAAGAAGAAGAAGAAGAAGAAAAATAATAATAATAATAATAATAATAATAATAATAATAAAAATAATAATAAGAAGAAGAAGAAGAAGAATAAGAATAATAATAATACTGGTATTTGTTAAAAAAAACAATTTTGAAAGATGAATCACTGAGTCATTTTTGCTGTTTTCCAAGGGTGGCCGCTGTTGAAAGGTTTGGCTGCGAACATTTATACTCCTTATTCCAAGCAAATTTTCATGTTAATAATAATAATAATAATAATGACTTTATTTAGAGAGGGTAACTCAGTTACAAGAACTAATCTACCCTGAGGCCTTCTGTTATGAACAATATATACAGTATATACAGCACATTTAAAATTTAAATACTGCTTTCCTTGATAAAAGCACATCTCATTTTACTCATACATTTTGTTATTGAAAGGAACAACAAGACTATAAAATAGTAAAACTATTGCTTGAAGCATAAGTACTAATTAAACACTATGTATATCACTAATTACAGCACAGTACTAAAGCATACACTTCACTGATTTTCAGTCAAAACAACTGAATAAGCTTCATGTCAATCAAGTTTTCTGGTACACACAAACATCTGTCATGTAAATAATCAAAGCCACAGATAATTAGGTCCAATTTCTCTCACATTTTATCTCGAGCTGCGATTATCCATTTAGCATGAATCGGTTTAAGTTCTAATATTTGAAGGTCCTCTGATAAAGTATAGTGATCTTCACCAGCGACATCCTCCTTTTTCCCTCATTGTCTCTATGAACTGTTTCGCATTATCAGTGGAAGTGTGATTACATTTCTTCTTTGTTGTGTTTGTTTACTGCCAAGTCTAATGTTTCAATTTGTCCATACACAAGGCAGGTACAAACAATGGAGTGATTCAATTGTCTTTCAGTTTAGCTAACATCTTTGTTCTTTGATGACTCTGTATACATAAAAAATTGCCACAGCCTGCTTATTGCATTGAGCAAGGGGCTGTTGGTCACGTGTTTTGGTTCACATATGGAATGATGACATTATCCACCTAACTTGAACTTTACCACTATTAAGCCACTGTATTATTGCCATAATCATTGGAACATACTGATGATGCAACTTTAGGGATAGTGGTTTAAGTAAAAGATCATAGAGATGTTCTTCAATAACCACTTGGCTTGGAGTTGTTCGCTGCATCTGCTCCATTTGATACTGAGCACTTCAACAAAAACATGGTGTTGGGGATCAATCTTGGCAGGTGTTTGATTTATGTTCATACTGGCTGTAGTATTGTTTTAACTACCATTCAAGCAACCACCCTACGTTGTCAGCATAGAAGAATAATTGTTCACTGGGTCTTTGATTTCATGGTTTGTAGCAACTACATAATCCAGGTACTCAACCAAAAATACAGTAATTTGCTTAAGATTAAGAAACTAACATTCAACAGGCAAAATTAGCTCCTTAAAATCATAACTAGACCAGAATGAAATACATTTTATTTTATTTACTCTAATTTACTTGGGATAAAATTGAAAGTTTTCAATTTTCAATTTTACACATACATTTTTTATGTTCTTTGGTTGATTATAATAAAAATGTTTTATCCATGAATCAATATTTAAGTACTTCTGACATTATACACATCTTTGTTACCAGATCTGAGATAAACCACAAGGTACTGACTCAAAAAATTAACTTCTCCAAAACAAAACACAAGAAAATACGAGCTCTGTATGATTTACCTCTTGTAGTTTTTCCTCTCCTCTCTTGTGCTCAGCCTCTGATGCATTCGCATCTCGGCCACGTAGTATGGGGATTTCAAACCTCTTGCGAAATTCTTGAGAAGTACCTGAAAAAGATGGTTACATTTCCAACACATTCTTAGCTATATCATGCAGAGGAAATGGGGGCTTAGTGCCTTTCCCAAGGACAGACAGAAACAGCCAACCAAGACTGGGTTTGGTGGGTAGTGAACCCACAACCCTTGATGATAAGTCGAACACTCGACCAACTGACCTACCATGACTGATATGGCATTTTTCATCATGATACTGTGAAAGTTAAAATTACTAGTCACTCATTGTGAATCAATCAGAAAAATGAGGTGTAAAACTTTAGAATATATATATATATATATATATATATATATATATATATATATATATATATATATATATATATATATATATATATATATATATATACATATATGAATCACATTTGGTGTACATAAATGCCAAGAGCAAGGGAAAACCTGGGAAATATTGATGACTGATGGTGACACTATCAGAAAAAAAGGTGCATTTTGTTCCTTACTTAAATGAAAAGGAAATTATCTGTCATTTAAGTCTTCCATAAGCTAATGAGTTTGTCCAAATTTTATGGACAGATTGATAAATGAGTCTTTAATCTTATTTTAAATCACAGCTTTCTTCTCATTGCAGATTTAGCGGAGCATATAATTTGTTTATAAAACAAACAAGAATTCTGCAGAATGCTATGTCTCACCTGCTCTGTCATGGCATTATCCACAAACCTTGCAAAGCCACTGGAGCAGAAAATTGGGTCACTATGATCAACTTTTGCCCATGGTGAAAAGTATCCCTCAAGGTAAATGCACTCATCAATGCAAAGTAGGTCACTGTGATCAACTTTTGCTCATGATGAGAAGTGTCCCTCAAGATAAATGTACTCATCAATGCAAAAACTGGACATAATCAATGGAGCATGAAAACTGGGTGACTGTGACCTCTTTTTGCCTGTGGTGTGCAATACCCTCTATTATGAATACACCTGTCAAGTTTCATGACTCTATATACAACAGTGTCAGAGAAACTGAGTTAAATGCAAAAACTTAACATTATGGCCTACTCCACTAACAACAATGTCATTGGAAAAGAGATGCCTAAGACCTACCTATGCTTTGTAGGCAAAACAAAAAGACAAAGACTTCTGAATCTTTTACTAAATATGAAAGTAGAAAGCAAAGTCCACTTCCACTACTAGGTGACAAAACCTTACAATAATAGAAAGCAGACCAGCTATTACATATTAATAATTACACTGCAGACAATAATTGCATTTTGAACTTTGCTCAGATCTAGATTGGTTTGTTACAGTCTTGCTTAAGATTTCTCTGGTCTAACTTGTATTACCCTGTATTCCTTTGCTGACAAAGTGCAAAATAATGAAGTACTCCAATATATTAATTTTGTATGTATTACCTAGTATTCCTGTGTTGACAAAGTGTAATAGGCTGAAGTACTCAAGCAGGTCATTCTGTATGGGGGTCCCTGACAGCAAGATTCTCCGCTGGGCCTTTAGGGCACTCAAGGCCTGGTAAGTCTGATTCTCACAGTTCTTCAGGCGGTGACCCTGCAGAATTATAGTGCACTTGATAATACAAACCAAACCTACATAATAATCAACTGAGCAAAACATTGGCTACAAAGTTTCTGCAGAGCCCAATATCTCAACTACAAGCTGTGCTGTGATGTATACACACAAAACCACAGTTTTTGTTCCAAGTCAGCAGATAGACTGAGTTTGATATGGCCCAGGAATACCAAAAAGGCCATTAGGCAGACACATATTCATATGCCATATCAAACATTCTTTCCCTTGACTCAGAACAAAACAAAAAATGTAGTTTTGTATTTATTACATACCTCCTCCTTTATGCTTTCCAAATATTTTTAGCCATGCAGTATGAATAAAATTCAGAAGAAATTATGATGTATAAAAGTTAAATTCAGAACATCTAAAAATACTGACATATGGATGACAGTTAAAAGGAAATACTTACCCGATCACATTAACATTAGGAAATTGCTCTCTGCTACCTCAGAATCCAGCCCTCTCGAAAAGAAGAAAAAAACGTCTTTCTGTCTATATATATCATATAGACGAGGGCAGATTTGGGTGTACACTGTTTCCTTTAAGTCATAAGAAGAGTGAACAGCACAGACCCTGATCTGATGGTGCAGTACGAGAGGGCAGAGCTGGGTTGTGCTGTTTGCTTTAAGTCATAAGAAAAGTTAACAGCAAGGACCCTGACCTGCTGCTGCAGTATGAGAGGGCAGAGCTGGGTTTGTGCCGTTCCCTTTCAATCATAAGAGTGAACAGCACGGACAATGATCTGTTATAAGATTTTCACACCATATCAGGTAAGAACCCTTTAGATTCTTGATTCTCATATAAAGGTCTTACTTCCTTCTCCCCACACCCCATTTTCTCCTTGAATTTACAATGATGTCAGAGAAGACCTTCACAACCAAAAACATTGTACAAATCTGTGAATCTGTGAAAAATTCTCATCCCTGTGAACATAATGGACCCTGATCTGTTGGTGCAGTTATGCAAGAGCAAATCTGGGTCTGCACTGTTTCCTTTAAGTCATAAGAAGAGTGAACAGCATTGACACTGATCTACTGGTTAAGGCTGCAACAATTACCAAAATTTCTAAATGTGTACAATAAATGAAACGATGCCGTTTAATTGAAACAATTCGAAACTCAAAACCTTTCCTTCAATTTGAACATTATACTTATAGCTGATTGCTATTTATATATAAACCCTTGACAATGTGCATGCTGTAGTTAGCTCAACATTCAATTGTTTAGTTTGAAGTACATTTATTTTATCTCATATTATGATAGGATTCAGTTTTTTTCCTTCTTGAATCTGAAAATTTAGGTAAAACATCCTTAGGATCACCATGATATTGTATCGTACTGCTACATTTATGTACATAATGAAAAACTCAATAATGCAACGTATTATCTGGACATGTGCAAAGGATGCTTTTGTAGGATCTACAATGACTAAGAAACTGCAGTGTCTTACAAACTTGAATCAGTGTTTCTTCAAAATAAAATGTTATTCATCAATGGTTGTGTAAACAACCATGTTTTTCAAAGGTAAATACTGTACTTTAAAGAATTTCTGGTCAGCAAGGTCAGTAAATTAACCTGATGTGTAATATTGTGTAATGTGCAGAACAACCAGTTCTAATCAACTCTGGCTTTTTCTTAGCAATGCCACATTTAATGTAAACATTTTTATAGATATTTTAAGAACAGAATTAACAGAAATATCTT
The DNA here is from genome assembly GCA_029931535.1 of Margaritifera margaritifera. Classification (NCBI taxonomy): domain Eukaryota; kingdom Metazoa; phylum Mollusca; class Bivalvia; order Unionida; family Margaritiferidae; genus Margaritifera; species Margaritifera margaritifera. Next base: position 1,334,806 of record JAQPZY010001243.1, on the reverse strand, counting down.
ACTAAACAGTCATCTTAAGCAAAGATGTGGAAATATTTAATTGAAATGGGTAGTTCCATTGTCACTGATGTCCATATGCATGTTCATTCACATCAATTTTGTAAACATTTACAGGCAGTAAACTAAATCGAGCCATTTACACGTTTAAACATTGCAATCTTACTGCTGGTGCAGTATGTGAGAGCAGATCTGGGACTGTGCTGTTATGTTTAAGTCATATGAAGGATGAACAGCATGGATCCTGATCTGCTAATGCAGTATGCAAGGGCAGATCTGTATACATGTCTTTTGCATGATGCAGTATGCAAGGGCAGATCTGTGTCCATGTCTTTTGCATGATGCAGTATGCAAGGGCAGATCTGGGTCTCTGTTGTTTGCATTGTGCAGTATGCAAGGGCAGATCTGGATCTGTCTTTTGCATGATGCAGTATGCAGGGGCAGATCTGGGTCTGCGTCTTTTGCATGATGCAGTATGTGGGGCAGATCTGGGTCTGTCTTTTGCATGATGCAGTATGCAAGGGCAGATCTGTGTCTGTGTCTTTTGCATGGTGCAGAATGCAAGGGCAGCTCTGGGTCTGTGTCTTTTGCATGGTGCAGTACGCAAGGGCAGATCTGGGTATGTGTCTTTTGCATGATGCAGTATACAAGGGCAGAGCTGGGTCTGTGTCTTTTGCATGGTGCATTATATGAGGGCAGATCTGGGTCTGTGTCTTTTGCATGGTGCAGTACGCAAGGGCAGATCTGGGTCTGTGTCTTTTGCATGATGCAGTATGCAAGGGCAGATCTGGGTCTGGGTCTTTTTCATGATGCAGTATGCAGGGGCAGATCTGGGTCTGGGTCTTTTGCATGATGCAGTATGCAGGGGCAGATCTGGGTCTGTGTCTTTTGCAGTTGGTTATGCATTACAAATGAGCTGGTACATTACTTATCTGCTAAACAAAACTTAAATTTGTCCAAACTATTTTCTGGCCAACTACTGAGTTCAGATGAGATTCTACCAGGCATGTGACTAATTATTATCACTTGTTAATATTACCTCATCACAGATAACTAGTCCTGCCTCCCCTTTGTTAAGGACAGAGGCATGAAGCCGGAATGTTTCATAGGAAATGATTAAGATAGGGTTGATTATTCTCCTCCCCTTCAGCATCATGAAATTTCCTGAAAAATAAATAATAAAATTTGTTTTCAAGTAATTTTCTGAATTTAAAGAAGATCAAAGTATCCATGATAGTGATGCATCCATCAAAAGAAAAGTAGTGGCAAAAAGGTGGAAAGACAGGAGCAGGATAATGTTCACTGCTGAGAGTAATTTTGTTTTAATTAATGCTCCAAAGTCAAATGCAAAATCAATTCAATCTGTAACAGAAAGGCAACACACAGCTTATTATAATCAGAAGCTAAAAGTTAGTTTTTTTTGGTTTTGTGGTATTTAACACCATTTTTCAGCACATGATACGTGATACATGACTGCCAGTATATTTTTGGAGGAGGAAGAACCTGGTAAGAACCACCAACCCACGGAAAGCTACTGGCAAGCTTTCTCACATACCTACATTGGTTGAACAAAGACTTGAACACACACCAGAAGTTAAAAGACTATGAGTATTACAAATGCATAGATATACTAGAGCTATTTGCAATGGGTGCATCACAAGGTGCCGACTCACTTCAACTCACTTGGCAGGGCCTTAAACAGAGAAACATATGTTTGGAAACCAAAGTAAGGAGAAGATGGATATTCAGGGGATATAACTCTTCTAAATCATGACATGGAGTGCTGGAAATCCAAATTATTCAAGGTCTTGTAAACATAAAGGTGCATGACAAATCTGATTGAAATCCAACATTCTCTCAAAAAGTTTTGCTTTGGAAACCAAAGTTAGAACGATGGGCAATCGGGAGCCATAACTCTTTTAAATGATAATATTAATGGCTAAAAATGTAACTTATTATTTGATTGTTAACAGCAAGTTGTGTGGAGGGGTTCTGAATAGAAAGTATTTTTTTTTTGTCTTGCCTGTGATGAATGGCACAAAAGAAAAGACATGGCAGTCGCAATGTTTGTCTGTCTGTCCATCCATCCATCCAGCATGAATATTTAGTTAAAGTTTTCTTAAAGGACAATATCTAATGTTTTCATCAGACTTTGCACACAAATTGATCAGGGGGAAAGAATATTCCCAGCAAATGATGGTCAAGGAACTCTAAGGTCAAGGTTACATGCAGCAATTGTTTAAATGTTAGGTGGATGGTCAATGGTTACAGTTTTTGGATTGGCAGTACTATATGTTACTGTCATGGATGAATTTAAATCAAAGATGCTTAACATGGGATATAATTAATGCTATTGGTGTGGAGGTAAAAAGGTCAAAAGTCAAGGTCACAGTGGTCAGTTTCTTATATTTGGGGTGAGGTGGGGGAAATCTTGTATCATGTTATCTATGGATAAGCATTAGACTTCTAACCAAATTCACCAGTATGCATGGCACAACCTTGGGGATGATAGATATAGACTCCAAAGGTCAAGGGCACAGGGTGAATGTTTGTGTACTTACTATTAAGGGATAAAATTGTTAAGATCTGTATGAAGGGGCTTTATCTTCTGTTACCATACATGTATTGTTATCAGATTTGTCAAATATTAGCAGAGGAATGGAGTGCATAAAAGACCAGAGGTTAGGGTCACAGGGGTTGTTTAGTCATGTATATCGAGGGAAGAAGCAACATCACTGCAGGCAAGATGATAAATTTATAGATTATAAGAAAAGGTAAGCAGAGCAAGAACAAGCCAATTCAGATTTTCTGAATTTCATACAATTCAATCTACTCCAATGAAGGAGAGGGAATCACATAAAAAGATTTTTAAAAAACAATTTAAAGCAGAAACAAATTGAATATTTTGAACTACTTTTATTCTATTAGCATATCAGATTCTTTTGTTTTCCACTTAAATAGCATAAGAGGTATTTCTTCTTTTCTTTGCAAAATACTGACTGCTTCAATCAATAAAATACAAAAGGTATTTGTGTATATAGATTCAATGAATATGTAAACAAAATCAAATCTGGGCTGGAAAATCTTGTCAAATATAAGGATAAATTCAACAAATAGATCTCAAAAGATAATAAATAGTGTGACAATGGTGATTATAATAATAGATAAATGATGTAACAATCCAAAAGAACAAATTATAAGTCCATTGCTGAGAATTAGGACATGATAAAATAGATACTGAAAATCTTGTATACATATCAGGTATTGCAAGATATGACTATCTTATATACATATCAGGTATTGCAAGATATGTCTGTCTTGTACACATATCAGGTGTTGCAAGATATGTCTATCTTGTACACATATCAGGTATCGCAAGATATGACTATCTTATATACATATCAGGTATTGCAAGATATGTCTGTCTTGTACACATATCAGGTATTGCAAGATATGTCTGTCTTGTACACATATCAGGTGTTGCAAGATATGTCTGTCTTGTACACAAATCAGGTGTTGCAAGATATGTCTGTCTTGTACACATATCAGGTGTTGCAAGATATGTCTGTCTTGTACACACATCAGGTATCGCAAGATATGACTATCTTATATATATATCAGGTATTGCAAGATATGTCTATCTTGTACACATATCAGGTATCGCAAGATATGTCTATCTTGTACACATATCAGGTATTGGAAGATATGTCTATCTTGTACACATATCCGGTATCGCAAGATATCTCTATCTTGTTACATTTCTCTTGCGATCATTTGACCTTTGAGCTTGGGATCTGACTAACAGGTCACAGACATACATTTTCCCCATGATGGCCTTTATCTTTGAGGTAGTGAGAATGATTGTGCTGTGTGTGACACACTGTCTAACCATAATGTATATCTAGGTAAAACTTCATTAGAACATCTGAGTTACATATTTCCTTGCTGTGCCCTTGAAACCTTTCATAGGGTACATAACTTTGCTAACTTGTTGTGATATATATGGGTAAAGTTCCATCAAAATAACTTCTGTGGTTCTAAAGTTATAGCCCATACAAACGACAACTGGTCAGAGTTATATTTTTCCTTGCTGTGACCTTGACCTTAAGGCAGGGTGTGACTGTAGTATGCAACAAACTGTTAAGTTATGATGTATAATCCATGTAAAGTTTCATACAAAATATCTTCAGTAGTTCAGAAGTTACCAAGGAAACAGGTTGAAGTTACATTTACTCTTGCCATGACCTTGATTGTTGAGATCTGACTATGGTATGCGACATACCATCTAGTCATATTTATCTAGGCAAAGTTTCATCCAGATTTGTCCAGGGTTTGCAAAGTCAAAGGCCAGACAAGCCAATGTTAACAGACAGACAGACACCTTGACATAATAATATAGGCACATGAAAAGGCAACATGGAGACAGTGTATAACATATTTCTTCTTTCATCTGTGAGAAATTTCCTCGATAATAAGACCGGGGTTATGCTCTGTACACTATCTTGCCTGTATACCACACTGTGATGCTTGACTCTCAAACAAAATCTGAACACTGTTGGTGTCTTGTGAAAATGTGTTTAATGTGTTTTGCAATCTGCTATCACAATTGAGACCATATACAATTATAGATGTTTGCCGAGGTGAAAATGAAGTGCTAAGAACCAGTAAACCTTGTATTGATGACATGAAGCAGATGTCAATATATATGGTTTACTGGTTCATAAAACTTCACATTCATCGAAACAAAGGTTTGTAATTATTTCATTACATTATTTCAAAAACAAAAATTGCAATTTAATTTGCTGTAGAATTGTATAAATGCCAAATCAACTGCACGACACTAATAACTTAAGGTTATGACATCACATTAAAGTCAATGACAACACACCCATATGACATTTAGAAATATCACAAATCATGTGATGTTGTGCCATCCAATAAAAATCATTTCTCATGGGAATCATGTTATAAAATCTTAATCCCTTAATGGCCAAGTCCAAACAAGGTGGCCCTGAACCTGGCTGCTCAAGAGAAGTGAAACAAACAAGAAAAACCTCTATGGCAATAAAGCTTACCATATTGGACCAGTAACTGCCAAGGAGCTATTACAAAGGTGATTTGGAGGACTGTACTCACCCAGATTTCTGTCAATTTGGTCCTTGCTGCCAGAATCAATTGCCAAACTATTTATCCGTGATCCAAGCCACTTGTTGATCTCATTGTACCAGTTCTGGAGTAGAAAGATAACATATCTTTCACACTTCTTTAATACCGCATTCCCTCCAGAACAAATATGCACTAATATGACAAGAGTGTTCTTTGTAGCTCATTACTATGGAAAGCAAATGTTTTACCACCAAAATCCACCCTGAATGTCCAGTTCAGATAAGTTATTTTAAGGCAAGCCCTGGTGTTGCAGACTAAAAAACAAGACTTGCTTTCCACACATTGTAAATATGCATTGTAATGAATATTGTTTTGGTTTCTGATTGGGTCTAATACAGTTTTTGTCTGGACAACTGAACAGCTTGTAGATTGGACACAAATCATCTAGTAGTGATACTGGGACAGTGACAGCATCTGCTATACACTTAGTTTTGCCAACCATTGAGTTAATTATGGGTGATCTGTATAGAGTCGAGTATGCCATGCCGACTTTTTCACATTAGTGATAGGTGTGCATGACAAACAACATACCAGAAATCACCCAAGCTCATCTGCATGCCAACATGCCTGCCCAACATGCTTGCCTCAAGTTTACATTCTGTTGCAAAACATTTTTTCATTTCTCTTCACTTGAAAAAAAAACAGATTCCTGTCATGTCATTATCTCAATTTATGATTGTTTGTGATGGAATGCAGCTTGAAATACAAACAAACATAAAATCTTGCAGTGATCAATCTTAACCAAGAGTTCCAAAGTTCCATGCCATGGTAAAATAGGGTAAGTGCAGTTTTACAAAAATAATTTATATTACTATAATACATACTCAGAGCAGTATGTTTGTTAACGTTGATAATTACACTGCTGATACCATCAAGATTGTACTAAAAATAGTGCAGTGACTTTCCCTTTTATTCATTTACTCTTTGTACTATGATCAAAAGTTATCCAGGGGTCATAATGCTAAATCCATCACATAAATGATGCATTTTCCAGCTATGTCTGCATATATGAAGTTTGGTCAAAAAATATTTGAAACTGTCATTGTAAATGATATTTTTGTACATTTGACATGGGACTCCAATGGTCGACTTAACACAGATTTTTCAATTGGCCAGCACACATGGATATGAGCTAACCCTTCAGAAAATCAACTTGCCTTCCCAATCAAATTTAATAACAACTTCAGAAAATTTAACTGGCCCTGTGGGTTTGCAGCTGACAGTATTAACTGGCCAACCCCAAAACCCACAGGCCACAGACTGGCGGGTCAGTAGCTAAATAAACCCCTGGGACCCTCTCTAACTGGGAACCAAGACATGGGAGCCAATAATGACATTCCTATCTCCGCTGATCACAATAGGGGCAACATAACTATACAGATTTGTGAATTTCCACCCAGTGGTTTAGGAAGATATGTGGTAATGGACTGACACACAAACCAATGGATGGGTGGACAGACATACAGAGGGTATCACAATATCCCCAATTCTTTTTAAAAAGCTTGTGGATGATAATTAAGGAAAATGTATGGATCTAAATCATATAAGTCTTCTTAAAGTATAAGCATGATTTGATAAGCTAGCAGTTCAAGCAAATAATCACCATTCATGCCAACCCCTCTGGAAGCTTGTCAGTAGTGGAAGTTCTAGTTTTCAGTAGTTTGGGGTAGTTTTCAGAAGTGAAAAAATGTTTTAAATTCTGCTATAAGTCATAAAAAAACAACACATTGTTGTAAATTATAAACAAATGAACTCTAGGTATTGTCACAACATCAAGCATTTTCAGATGACAATACTTTTATTTTCAATGCATAAAACACTTATATATGAAATTTCAACCAAATAAAATATGGATATATTATGTTCAATCAAAAAGTCCATCAGCAACATCTCTGCATAAGTCATTTGATCTTCTGCTGGTCCTGGCTTGGAAAAAGAAATGGATATCTTCACATTTCTCACCACCAGCCTGGCCTGCTGCTTGAGTTTTGACCTGGTTTATAAGCCATCTACAATCATCACTACCTGTGTGCCTGATACTCACTATTTTTCTACACAATGTGCATAAAATGGCACAGTCATCATTTCTACCACATTTCAGTACAGGTCAATCACTCGACTATGCAGCTGATACTTCTGATATGACTTAGATGAGGATGACATCATAAATAAAGGCTATTTTTCAGAGCAAACTAGTTCAACACAGATCCTCACCATAAGCTTCATGCCTGTGTATAAGGATTTCCATGAAATCCTGCCAGCTTGTCCAATCCATGTTCGCCTTTCGAACATAGAATCATCCGCCAAGCTCAGACAAAATTGGAACTCAGCTGGGATGAACACGGAATCCATAGTGCAGCTGCACTCACTGTTTGTGCCATAGTGACACCCAAAAATGCAGAGTTACTACGCAGAATTTGTAATGGCTGGCATGTATGAATCACATCTACACAGTGGTCTCCCAAAGAATGGCCAATTAAAATTAAGAAGCATATTCAAAGCAAGAGTTTTTTTCCTTCCCTTGCATTACTGTAACACAGAACATATGTGCTTAATTCATGGTTTGTAGAAAGCATGAAATCCACAAAAACTTATATTGATTTAACATTAACATCCCTTTATGATTGAGAGGAAACTTAAAAATATTCAACAAAAACTCGCTGTATTATCTTTACCTGTACAAACTTTTGTTTTATTAAAAAATATAGCACTATTCTTAAAAGAGTAAACTTAATTGGGAGAAAAATTATAATTCTGTATTAATACAATGGAAAGATTGGTGCAAAAATATGTTACTACAATAAAAGCACTAATTTTTTAACCTTCTATTGACTGGATAGGAAAATCTTAAAAGCTCCTTTCCCCCATGATTTAGATTAACATCCCCTCACCTTCTCACAATCTATAGAAAAGTGCATGCATACCTTGACTAGACTGCTGGGGGCTACAACAATGACCTTGTCTATCAATGGGCAAGCATCAGAACTCTGTTTCTAAAAAATAAAGGATCTTACATGACTGCTAATTTCAAATTTAATTTATGAAGTATATTCAATTTCATAAATTTCATTTGAAATGAGCACAAATGAATGATTTTTTTTTATCAAAAGTTTTAAAAAAAAAAGATTTTTTTTCTCCATAAAAATCTAAATAGTTTAGGATATGACTTGCAAGTATATTTGGATGCATCAGACTTTATATATTGGCCTTATATAACATTCTGTTATTATATGTGTGTAATATGAAAACAAGAATTATACAGAATGCTATATTTTGCTTCCCCTTCCAAGCCATATTCAAAATAGCAACAAAGTCACTAGAGCAAGAAAAGTATGTTATTGTAAACCACATTTCATAAGTGTGAATATTAGTCAAAAAAGAGACTACCATAAAAATTACATTATAGGTCCACCACATGGCAAATAGTGTTATTATGTAAAACACACTTTCATTGGTTTGATACTCAGGTACTAAAAGATATAGTACCCATTTAATTCAGGTATGATGTCATGTCGCTAAGCAATACTAAATGAACCATCTATTTCATTGATCATTGATATCAGTGTATGTTTTGACTGTTATGTCATAGTATGTACTAGACCTAGGGGTGTCATAGCATTAGTAGGTTTGCATTTTTCCAATGCTGATGTGTGATTTTGAGTTTCTTGATTTATTCAGTATATAGAGGATATCTACGTTTTTTGAGTAGACATAAATAAATATTTCATGAGTGATGTGGAAACATTGTATTGTCACAAGTGGCAAAGAAACCATTTTTCTTCTTTCAGTCTTGGTGACCATGACCTACTGAACCCCAAAATGTATAGATGCCTTTCTTGTCTCAAATGTAAGCCATCCACAAAGTTTGGTCATGGTTTGTTTTATACGACATAAGTTATTTTGAGGAAACTCTTTTCCTTCTTGGAGTCCCTCTGACCAATATGACTTTCTGTTCATGAAGAGTAGTAATAATAAGATTTTTCAAGATGGCATCCATATTGGACATCAGATTGGCATAATTTTCATGTAGGACCAACAAGACATCATAAGAAGTCTTTTAGTGAAAACTCAATCTTGATGTGACCATCCATTCAGGAGGCATAGCAAAAACAAGATTTTCAAGATGGTCACTGTGGTGGCCATACTGGATGTCTTAGCAGCACCATTTCATGTATGACCAACTAGACCTTGGAATGAATGTGTGTGTACAGTTTCATGGCAATCTTCCAAGTAGTTTAGGAGGAGTAGCGATAACAAACTTGTGCTAATGTACAGACAACGGGAAACAGGCCATCCCATAACTTTCCTGGTCAATGACCATGAGAACTATAAATGAATAAACCCATCAAGTTTGATGACTGTACATACAACAGTGTCAGAGAAACTGAGCTAAATGCAAACACTTACATAGTCACTGAAGCATGCAAAAGGTCACTGTGACCTCCTTTTGCCTGTGATGAGCAGTAATCTCCAATGTAAATACATCCATCACATTTCATGATTGTATACAACAGTGTCAAAGAAACCAATCTACTACACCAATGACACTGTTGAAAAATTGATCCCTATTTTTCACCTAAGTTTTGGAGGCAATACAAAAATGATATGGGTCTAATTAACACAGACATCATGTGATAAATATTATATGTCTTACAAATTGGGACATTATGAGACATGGAAGCTTATCAGAGTAATGTTTTTCCTTTAAAATATCTTTTGAACATGGTCAATAGTCTTCTATGTCCTGTGATGGCAAACTTTAACTCTGCAGTATGGCTTATTAACAACAGTACCACAAATGGTACATAATCTGCCAGCTACCTGTTTGGTTATGAGTCATGGTCAACTTGACCTTTTAATCCTGATATCATCAGGCTTCTTTGTCTCATAAAGACGATCTACATGTGAAGTTTGGTTCTGGTATATTCAGTTGAACTCCAGTTGTTATGCCAAAATGTATTTCCCTTTGTCAGATCACAGTGACCAAGATCTTTTGACCTTTAGTGCTAAAATTAATAAAATAGACTTCTTGGTATCATCCAGGATAACATACCATATATACTTGCTTATAAGTTGAGTCCAACTGCAAAACAACTGATCTGCCATCACATAATGCTCCAGCAGATCAGGGTCTATGTTCTTGTTCTACTAATTACTCCTAACAAACTGCAGAGACCCAGATCTGCCAGCACATTATGCAATGGCAGATCTAGGTCTGTGTAGTTTGCAGTCAAACTCGGTTTATAAGTGAGTATAGATGGTAATTATAAGGTTTGGTGAATGTTTGTTTTCTAGGGATTTTTTTTACTTCTCAGAAACCATAATTGTGAGACTGATTTTTTTAACCCCAAATTCAATAGTAATCTTTTCCTTCTACAGAGCAACCCACCAGCAAAGTTTGGTGAAAGTATGTAAGGCACAACTCATGTTATTGCATGGAAATCAATTTGCTATGGTCGATCATGGTGACATTGACCCTTGACCTATTAACCCCCAAATCATTTGGGTTATGTATCTCCTATAGAACAACTTGTCTGCAAAGTTTGGTGCAGCAGTGTGAAGCAGATGTTTCAAGAATCTCTGATGATGGGTTCCACTCGATTAAAGCAAATTGTAAAGCAAGTTATTTTTTAAAAACAATATTTCACTTTGATTTTTCTGAAATTACAGGCTTTTTTGCTGTTGTTGATCAGTGACTGAATTTTCAAGTCTATGCACAGTGGTGGTTGAAGATAATTTTCCATCAACTTCAAACAGGGAACAGTGGAAATAAACAGGGTTATATGATGAAGTCAAGAAAAATGTTCTCACCAGTAAAGTCCATATTAATGTGATGCACTGCAAGGTTTTCCCCAGTCCCTGTAAATGTAGACATGTTAATCAGTTAATGTTATCACTGATACCAAGATTATATTAACATCATATTCTGTCTCACAGTATGTTTCTGACCCAAACATGCTGCAGAAAGTTTCTGGATGAGAGGAACTGTTCATACTTTTGGCTTCATTTCTGATAATGAAAAGACAACAACTCAATAATACAAAATCTGTTTCAATCGTATGGATTATACCATCACTGACATAAATATCTGGACATTAAGAAATAGTTACTTTTCGCTCACTCCAGATAATTCATGTACTAATGAAAATTATAAATTTTCCCAAATACTTTGTCCAAAAAATTAAGAACTTTATTGTCAGGATTGTGTATTGATGTACCCAGCAAGTGGTCAGAAGTGGTCTAGGTAGGTAAACTAGGCTGCATAATATCCTTGCCTGCCAATAAAGAACACTTTCATGATAATGTTCAGTGTTTTATTTTACAAATAAAGAATTCTGGTTGTATTTCTGATGTTTGTTTTTCTTTATGTATGTACAACTATGTTGATCATGTACATGTACTGCCATTGGTGATAAGTTTCAATTATCACTAGAACAATACCTACAAACATGACCCAGTTCTAATATTGATATTGTTTCATAATGTAACGATTGGCTTTGACAACAGAATGTATCACTGAAATAATATACATCTATTCATATTATCTTACCTCTGACAACCTGAAAGATAATACATATTTTCCTTCAAAAATGCTTCAAGCATTGTAAACATTACAAATCCAAATATGGTGATTAATGACCTAAATAGTCCAATCACTTAGACTGGTTCCAGAATTGAATTGCAGAATACCATAATCTGTAATGCTATTATAGAAATAAAGACCAAACTGACTACACCCAAAATGAGGTTATCAAGGGGAAAAATGCCATTTAATCAAACTGAGAGAACAAGAACTTGTGAAACTCGCATGTTGGAGATGTTGACTGTTTAATCAAAGTTAAAAGTAACCCAGCTGAGTTTACTGGCAAAAGTGAATCATCTGTTAAAGGTTCAGATTTACAGTACTCAAATTTTTTTTTCTTCCGATTTGATTTTCTTGACTGCTTTGTCTCTCTTCACATGCTCTCCAGCTGTAAAAATAAAAGCCTGCAATCACATGTTGGTATGATGAAATGCTGATGACCATTGATTTTACAGTTATCAAAGTGATTCATTAATTTTTTTGATGAAAGGGAGTTTTTCTTTTATCATTACCTTTGAAAAGCTTGTGACACACTTTGTTTAGGGAACTGCTTGATCACGAAATACAGAGCGTGTCATCTGTTTTTACTGCTGTCTATTTACAACACCTTCAGTTAATCCACGTGATAATTAGGATAATCAAAGCTGTTTCATGATCTGACGGTTGACTATTTCATCACTAGTATTTCAGTACAACATAATTCATACAGATATTTCATCAGGAAATGTAAGCACTCTTCAAAGACTTTTCAAAGAAATAAATTTAATTTTCAAGCACTATAACTAACTGCATATAAACTTAGGAAGAATGTTGATTATGTTATGTCGACTCCACAAAATATCAGAATTAAGTATTTCATTCTTAAACAAGAACTTGGAAATAATTTTTGTTAAACTACACCTAGGTGAAGACATTGTAGCTCAAGGGGTATTGGAGCATAGGGGTAGAGGTATAGTCATCTAATCAGTTTGGGAGTTAGCACTCAAGCAGTGTTTATAACTCTTAGAGCTTTTCATGTTTAAACAAAATATATTCTAAATTCATTCCTACTGTTGATATTTCATTTTTTGTATGCTTTTCGCACTTGCCATGAGACTTCAAAGCTCTCTGACTGATTGATCTAGCTGAGGTTACTTTAGCTCTTCAAGCCCCAAGTTATAATGATGGTGGAGCTTTTAGAGCCAAGGTTAAATGCATACACATGTTCCGCAGAGTTGCCAGATCCCAGTGATTTTGCACTTGGCACTAGTTCTGTGGTACTTCTTCATTGATTTAAAAATTTAACAAAAATAGTTTCCTACAAGTAATTTTCTACTGTATCAAGTGATTGTAGCTGCAAACCAGGCCAAAAATGAGCCATTTTGCAACTTTGATTTTTGATTATCATGATCAGTACATAAGTTGATGGTAATGGTCCATCAGTATGACATAAGGTGACCACAGCTACCATTGATCTAACATCTTTTGACAAACACAACACACAGATCATGCATATTTACAGCGTGTATAGTGCGTATGGCAATCTTGCTTGCAAATATGCTTCCGATTGCAGAGCACTTGACTGACTTTTTTATCAGCCTTAACATCCCAGTCAACACAGCATCCATTCATTGACATCATGTGGTGCTTACAATCCCAAACGAGGTTGAATACTAATAAGCCCGTAAACAACCTAACAGGAAGTCTTAATAAATACATAAGTGACCCAACACTGAAATAAAATTTCAGGAGGATCTAGTTTCAGATTTTTCTTAAAGAATCTTTCTTTTTATTTCTTGATATTTATGCTAGTAAATTGGTGTTTTTCATTGAAATACTATTCGAAATTCAAGCACTTATCAAAGGTTACTGATTGTTTTCAAGCACTTTTCCAGTACTTTTGGAGCCAACCTCAGATTCAAGCACTTTTCAAGCTAACCACCAATATTCAAGCACTTTTCAAGATTGTGTGAACCCTGTACAAGTAAAACATTCCTTAGTTTACGTTCCAACTTGAATTTTTTGTTTTTTTGTTGGCTTTAATAAACTTTCTTAGTGTCCAGATTTTTATTCCAGGTTAAAATTTTTACAAATTTTGAAAATATAGTGTGTGGAAAATTGGAGGCTCCTACTATTTGGGTTAATTACAGTAAGCTTATTATATATCATCAAAATATGCTTAATTAATATTTATGGGTTACTGCATTTGTATGGGAAAATATGAACGAGTTTTTCTGAGCTATACTGCATGACATTAGGAGTGCAGTATAGCTCAGAAAAAATGAGTTCATATTTTCCTATACAAATGTAGAAACCTTTTTATTATATACTCGGTTTGCTTTTCTACCTAAGGCTGAATAATAAACGGGACACACTACAAGAAACAAAGTAACTGAATTTCTGCTAGATTCCAAAGAAAATACACAACCATATTTAAACCAATACACAATAACCTTATTCATGTGCACATGGTACCGCCCAGCAACCTTTGAACTTGGTACCGTACTGTGCACTCAGTCATTCGTTACAAAAAGAAATCTCATTTTGATCTACTTAAAATTGAAATTTAGAGTCATATTGTGAATGACTGCACCTTGGAACAACCTTCCCAGTTGGTCTGGAATGGAGGGATTTTGTTTTTCTGTCGATCCAACTAAATTCTGCTTTTTTAGTTGTGGTGGGCTGGCTTTATTAGCTGGGTCGATTACGTATGATGTACATGTAGCTGGAGGGACTGGTCTTGACAGCAAGTTGCACATGTGTTTCTGTTCTTCCATTGATAGTTTGGAATCATAAGGTGGACAAAATATGAAATTCTTTTAATTGAAATAGTCAAGAAGATGCAGGATGAAATATTGTTTGTTAGGGAATATCAAATTCATTTCATTTTTGGAGTGCAGTAAATTCTCCTTTGGAATGTGATTTCTCTTGGAAATGTAGCCTATAGATTGCAGTGCAGTTTCGCACTGTGGATAAGAAAATACATTTTGAAGAAATTCAGGATGCAGAAAGGTAAGTATATTTATTATCATTCTTATTACCAGCTATAGATAACATATTTTTATGAACTGTCACTTGCATGATCTTTGTTCAAGGGACCACAGCTACATGAAAAAAATATGAATAATATGACCTATATCACTTGTACTATAAATCCAAACATTTTCTCACAAAATTAAAACAGGAAAATTGCAAAGCGGCTGGGGTGTGAGAGCCCATTTCGCCAGCGGAAAATAAGGCTTCTTCGTTATCTTGGCTTATTGTTTCCGAGGCACTTGCTTTTATACCAAAACCTGTTTTCTTTACTTGTAATTTTTTCAAACTTCGTGTTTGGACTGACTTGTAAAATGGGTATTCTCTGAGAGAGATTAAATATTCTTTGGCCTTAAGATACCTTTCTATGCTATTTTTACAGACGCTAAAGTGCACAGTTCATATTCTGAACCATAAGCTAAATAAGTGTTTATATGATCAGAATGATATTTTCAATACTGCATGTCTCACATTTGTTGTCATAAAGCCACCGCTGAACATTGCGAATATCAAGTTCAGCTGCTTGCTTGGTTGAAAATTTCTTTTGTGACTTAATGAGCTCATCCACATCGTCAGCTTTATCATCTCCACTTTCAAATGGCTTAAACAGCTTGCTTAGTTCATCCACAGATAAATCTAATAAAGCAAAAGTTCTGGTGTCTGCTATGTGAATGTACATTGTTTGTTTACAATAAATAGCAATTTCTAACACGTGATACTATTTTTAGACACATGTATCATGCAGTATGAAGCCATGCAGTATGGAGAAATACTGCACGATTCTGACAATGCAAAGTTAATGGAGAAAAAAATGAGTATATAATAAATATCCTTCTTAGATGAAAATATTAATTCCTGGCAAATAATGATGCATGTTTGGAACCCAAATAGTACTAATCTTTCAAAGGGTTGAAATCTGTCGACATACAAGCCATGGCTAACTAGGTGATTTGACATGAATGACAAATATGAAGCTCTATTTAATGCTTTTTTAAAATGAAGTCAGGAATACCCATCACATAATCACATAATGTGCTAATAAATCAGGGTCTGCACTGTTTGGTTTTAAACTGAAGTAGAAACAAAGCATAGATCCTGATCTGTCTAGACATTATATGAAGTCAGATCCAGGTATATGTTGTTCGCAGTTGGGTGTATTTTGTACACGTCAATACTGTATGTTACATCAATGTCAATCACACTAAAAAAAAAGCACTATATTCTCCTTCACATGAAATAATCATTGGTACCTGTTATTACAATGAATTCATTAATTTTTTGTAAGAATCAGTTTTCATGGTTATGAGCAAAACGATATTTCCATTGGTACTTAAATTATTGGATAAGGGAAGAGGTTCTACTGTTTCCACAGAAGGATCACAGTTCATTGGGTATTTAAATTCTTGGATATAAGAAGGAGTTCTACTGTTTCCACAGAAGGATCACAGTTCATTGGGTATTTAAATTCTTGGATATAAGAAGGAGTTCTACTGCTTCCACAGAAGGATCACAGTTCATTGGGTAGTTAAATTCTTGGATATAAGAAGGAGTTCTATTGCTTCCACAGAAGGATCACAGTTCATTGGGTATTTAAATTCTTGGATATAAGAAGGAGTTCTACTGTTTCCACAGAAGGATCACAGTTCATCGGGTAATTAATTTCTTGGATATAAGAAGGAGTTCTATTGCTTACACAGAAGGATCACAGTTCATTGGGTATTTAATTTCTTGGATATAAGAAGGAGTTCTATTGCTTCCACAGAAGGATCACAGTTCATTGGGTATTTAAATTCTTGGATATAAGGAGTTCTATTGCTTCCACAGAAGGATCACAGTTCATTGGGTAGTTAAATTCTTGGATATAAGAAGGAGTTCTATTGCTTCCACAGAAGGATCACAGTTCATTGGGCATTTAAATTCTTGGATATAAGAAGGAGTTCTACTGTTTCCACAGAAGGATCACAGTTCATTGGGTATTTAAATTCTTGGATATAAGAAGGAGTTCTACTGTTTCCACAGAAGGATCACAGTTCATTGGGTATTTAAATTCTTGGATATAAGAAGGAGTTCTATTGCTTCCACAGAAGGATCACAGTTCCTTGGGTATTTAAATTCTTGGATATAAGAAGGAGTTCTATTGCTTCCACAGAAGGATCACAGTTCATTGGGTATTTAAATTCTTGGATAAGGAAGGAGTTCTATTGCTTCCACAGAAGAATCAAAGTTCATTAGTACTTAAATTATTGAATAAGGGAAGGAGTTCTATTGCTTCCACAGAAGGATTACAGTTTATTGTACTTAAATTATTGGATAAGAGAAGGAGTTCTATTGCTTCCACAGAAGGATCACAGTTTATTGTACTTAAATTATTAAAAAAGGGAAGGACTTCTTTTGTTTCTACAGAAGGATCACAGTTTATTGTACTTAAATTATTGAATATGGGAAGGACTTCTATTGCTTCCAAAGGAGGATCACCGATTATTGTACTTAAATCCTTGGATAAGGAAAGGAGTTCTATTGCTTCCACAGGAGGATCACAAATTATTCTACTTAAATCCTTGGATAAGGAAAGGAGTTCTATTGCTTCCACAGAAGGATCACAGTTCATTCAGTATTTAAATTCATGGTTTGTAGCCACCATGAAAATTTGTTTAAAATGAATTCACAATATTAAGCAGTAAATTACTGGGTGATAGTTCAAACAACTTTTCCATGTTTGCTTACCATTTCGTCTGCCATGATGCATCCATAGTTGCCTGGAATTTGTTGCCCAGTCACACAGTCATACATGAACTTCACACCCTGGAATATGTAACAAATACTGTGTTATTGATGAAAAAGTTTCCCACTGTCCAAGCTGTAATTTTAGCCAACTGTCTGTAGTTTGCCATAATAAACTGGTCTAACATGAACAGTTTTGAAGAAACTCACAAAGTATGCATGTGACTATTTCCAGCATCAATGATCCTCTAATTAGCTCACCCCCACCAAACCAACAGCAGTTTGCATGAAATGACTGATCCAAGGTCATAATTCTTTGTGAATACCTTTATTTCTATTTAAATCCATCTTGTCTGTTATTCATAATGATCATAAATCTCATTGCTTTATTTGTCAACATTTCATCACAACATCAAACTTCACATTTAACAGCCTCACTCATAATCATACAAATGCATGACTTGAATGCAGTACAGCACTAGTAAGTGCTTCACTGATAGAGCCAAAGAACCTAGTAAATGAATAGAACTTGGGCATGTAGCATCCTTATTGAAAAAGACTGCCTGTAAAATTGATGTCTTGAACTGTAGTCTGTATTAATGTGAAATATTCCATAGAAACTACTGTGACACCATACCAGTAAAGAAGTAAAGAAATCGTACAAATACAAAAACATAATTCAAAGAGGCCTGGTATGTTTTAATGATCAGTATGAATGTTAGTAATTTATCAGCTGTATTACATGGCTCTAAAACAAGAATTACAAGGAATAATAATAATAATGTCATGCCTACTCCACTTTCTGAAACATTTTCATTTTAAAATGACCTTGACCTTTCATGCAAGGCAGAGGTGTATGAATATGAAGGGCAATGCTTAATGATTCTACAATTAAAGTACAATAGATATCCATCTCAGGATCTGGGACTTATGACTGTACAAAAACAGTTTCATACAAAATTTAACCAAGATTTTAAAATGACCCTGACCTTGCCAGAGGAAGAGTAGGGTTGTGTGGATAATATGTAGTCATAAAAATGAAAATCTTGCACATACTGTAAAATATAGTCAAAAAAGTAAAAAAATCCACTTCTGTTATTGTGCAGAAAATTAAAGCAACAAAAATAACCAATTATGTGATCCATTTTATACCTGTGGCCATAAAAACTTGAACAGTGCATTGACAATACTTCTTTTTCTACTACTCAAGGTTCAAACAGGCATGCTCTTGTCAATAAACCTTACTGATTGACTAACACATAATTGTTCTGTACACCACAGCAATTTCAAAGATGGTGAAAGTGACACTGTAATCTGTTTTCTTGCCTGCACATTTCCCAGTTAAGTTATCTTCTGCTAAATATAATGTAAATGCAGCTAGGACTTATTCTTAGCCTTTGTCTAAATGTCACTTGGCACTTCTTTAATGAATTGGGGCATTAATGACCAATCCTCCAATATTTAGCATATTATTGAAGAAAATAAACACACAACCCAACCAAAGCAGTTAGACTCTGAATAAACATATTTACACCACATACATTAAAAATAACATGGCTTTTAAAGTGTTGGCATAAAACAATTTGATGTACATGTACTAATATTGTTGATATATCAAATTGGATACACAATAATTATGGTTTCAGCAGTCAACTATTGCTTCTATGCTCTCTAGATCAGTGATGAATTCCTACTTATTTATCATTATTAAAATAAAAAAATAAAGAGAAAAAATATGAATAATCCCCGTTTTCTAAATGAATTAAACCTGGTGTACCATCTCATAGAAATTCCCTCTGCTTTCCCTTTTACTTCTCACTCTCCCTCACATGCCATAAGGGACAAAAATACATGGAAATCTGTGGAGTGAGAGAGAAAAAAGAATTTCAGCTGGATGAATGTCTGAGATCAGACTTAGTTATCCGTGGCTTTGAGAAAGCTGGACTTCTGCAATTCTGCAATTTCAGGATTATTTACATGATAATCATTTGTGTGTAAATGACAAATTGAGTGACAAGATGTTTATTCAGTGGTTTTATCCAAAAATCAGTGACATGTGGGCTTTAGCATAATGCAGTAATTAGTGTATATACATAGCGTTTATGGCTGCAATGTTTACACGTTAGTTTACTACCTGTAAGCGTTTACAAAATCAGTAACCATGTAAACGACATGCATATGGATGTCAGTGATGCAGGAACTAATCTATGCTTAAGATGACTATTTAGTAAGATTTTTATAATAATTCTTGAGAAGTACAGATGATTTTCACATCCAATGTACCTCACATTACACAACACTACACATCAGATCAATTTATTGACCTTGCTGAATAAATTCTTTAAAATACATTATTTACCTTTGAAAAACATGTTAGTTAACAGAATCTTTGATGCATAACATTTTATTTTGAAGAAATACCATTTCATGTTTGTAACTCACTGCACTGTAGAGCCTTCAAAAGCATCCTATGCGCATGTTCATACAATACATCAATCGCATTATTGATTTTTTCATCATATACACCGCTCCCTCGATAACTCGCCTATAACGCGGGTCATGCATGGATCCCATTTTTTAAAAACTAGAAAATACAAAGAAGAAAAAATGGACCCTATTTGTTGAAGGTAAAAAAAATCGCGATCAAAATTAGTAAATGAAACCTTGATATATCGCTCGTTTTATCGTCAAAACCAGTGGTTAGTAGCCGTAAATTTGAATCAACATCATTAAATTTTCAGCTTTTAATAAGAAGTAATATATTTTGTTCAATTTTTTTCCAAACAACGTTCTCGGTACACTATAAATAACAATATTCAACGAAATTTCGATCAATGAAAACGTCACTAAAACCTACTGGTGGCAACACTTTACAAATAAATACCAATTAAATAAGTTTTGTCAAGTGAAATGTGTTTAAGTTCTATCTATTAATTCGGTTTCAGTGTAATCATCATAAATGTAATATGCCCTCTTGTATTCAAACGTGAACAATATAATTCAACCGACCAAGCTATCGCCGCGAGCGTTTCTGTGAGAATCTAAGTGACGACCATTTGTTTTTTATCTCCGACTTGTGAAAGTATTTGTTGTGTTGTTACACTCAATTAATAGCAGACTTGCTTTGTATTATCACGTTAATTACGTCTTTTGTATCAAATCAAACAAAGGGGGTGGAATAACAGAAAAGTTAAAAGGCGTGCAAATACTGCCTGCGTAAGAGCTAGCGGTCACAGCCGTGTGTCAGGTCAACTTATTTCAATTGATCAATCGAACACTGTTATAAATATTATTATGTAAGTAATATAATTAAACTACCTTAAATTAGCCTACTCATTCGCAAATGTGATCAAAAATAGTAAGGCAACCAAGCCAAATACTTGGTGAATAAAAAGCTTTGTTTTACAGATACGGTTCATTACGGAGAAGCGAGTTCCAGAGTTTGTACTGAACTTAAAATTTCTAACTTGCTACTCAGAGATTTCCTCAAGGATGAGAATAAGTTTCACTGTTACTTGATATGAAATCACGGCATCCATATTTTATTAACAGAACAATAAATAAATCGAGTTTTGACGTTGACGGTTGTTTCACGAAATAAACGTCCCTAGTTTTTGAAAAAAGGAATCTTGTTTAGTTGTGAATCAACAACAACAAAAAGCAGTGACTTAATACACAATATTTTCGCGTACACGTGTTGTTTAAACCGCTTGGACTAATGTTGTTCACGATCTTTCAGAGGTTCGTTATCTTGAAAATAAAGGTAATTTATACAGAAAAGCAATCAACTACATTAGAAAAAGCTCTTTATTGACAATTATTCCCAATGTAATTATATAACAAGTATTCAGCCATTAAACAGCCCCGTTACCCCCCCCCCTTGCGGTTTTCTCGATGTCCAGTGGGAATGGTATCCCCTTCCTAATTTTTTGAGGTCCCTCGGTAACTCGCACCCTCGCTTATAGTGCGGTCTATGTTTTTGGACCCCGTTGTGCGCGAGTTATCGAGGGAGAGGTGTACATATATGTAGCAATATGAAACTATATCAGACCATCCTTAGAATGTCTCACCTAAATTGTCAGATATATTCACCAATAACGTGTCCTAAAAACTGAATCCTGTCATAATAAGAGGTAGAAAAGAAGAACAGCAAAAATAACACAATCGCAAGTTAAGCTACATATGACATGCACACTGTCAAGGGTTTACATACGAGTTGCAAATTGTTTAAATTAAATGGCATCATTTCAGTTACTGTACACATTTAGAAAGTTTGGTAAACATTGCAGCCTTAATAGTGCTTTTTTAGTCCTTGTGCTTCAAGCAACAGTTCAAGTGTGTTTGTTCCTTTGCATTAAAAATGTGTGGATAAAAAGAGATGTTCTTTCCGGACGATCAAATTTTACCAGTAAACATTATTTGTTATTAGAATTATAAATGTTGGCATTTATCTGTGCTTTATGTACATAATTTATTCAGATGGATCACAACTTAGGTTAAATCCTGAATCACAGAGAATTGCAGAGAATAAAGTAAGTGCCATTATATGGTACAAGTATTTTTGACAGCAATTTTGCCAGAATGAATAAACAATGTAAATAAGCCATACATCTAATTGTTATAGATCCTTTCATGATTCGTTCTTTCATTTTCAATAATACTAGTACTTAAATACTTTGTGCTTTCTCTTTTCTCGCCATCGTTACAAACACATGTAAATGACAATATTTTATTATAGTAATCAAGCTGTAAGATAACAATGAACAAATAACTGAGTTTTTTTATAAATAGTAATGTATCAGTATAACAATGGGGGAGGGGGAGGAAGTGGCTAGCTTTCTGTATCATAATTGGCTCTCTATCTTCGTGTCTTTAAATTGGTGGTTCACAGCAACCACGAAATCCACAAAAAATGGTACCCCACATAAAAATGTGAAGCCAGCCAATTCATCAACAGAATTAAAAATGTTGTCCTTAGATTGATTTAATTTTTTTGCCAAGGTTAGAATGATATTGTAGAAACACATAACTGATAACAGCAAAATATCTTAATGTTTCATAGGCTTTTATCTGTAGATGTTATCTGTAATATGGAAATAAAATCCCTCTTTGGAAAATTTGCAGCTTCAACAAACAAAAAATGTATCAAGAGTATTTCAACATAAAATTCAACGACTTTGTGGTCCAAAAAGCAATTATCATGCGAAACATACACCTGAAAAATTGCAATACACCTCTCCCTTGATAACTCATGCACAATGGGGTCCAAAAACACAGACCGCGTAATAAGCGAGGGCATGAATTACCTAGGGACCTCTGAAAAATTATGAAAAAGACAGACATCAATAATTAGAAGTGGGGGGTGAGTTAAGTGGTTGAATACATTGTTTAATACTCGTGTTGGGAATAACTGTCAATAAATAGCTTTTTCTAATGAAGCTCTTCACTTTTCTGTATAAATTACCTTTATTTACAATATATCCAATCTCTAAAAGTTTAAAACCTACTCCAAGTGTTTCAACACACATCATGTGTACCAGCAAAAACATTGTGTATTACATCACCGCTCTTTGCATATAAATGTGGATCCATTCTAGTGTGACTGTAGATTCAGAATAAAACAAGATTCTTCATTTAAAAAAAGAGTGAAATTTATTTAGTGAAACAACATCGAAACTTGATTAAAATTTTTTTTTTACTGATGCTGTAATTTCTTTGCAAGTTACAGTGATTCCCCTATTATAAGGCCACCCCTTCTGCAGCAGAAAACTGGCCTTATAAGAGGGGTGGCCATTCTAGAGGGGGATCACACAGATGTAACTAATTTTTATATATTTTATATATTCTTTTAAAAATCACAGTAATATTGTCAGGTTATGGACTTGTTATGATAAAACTAATATCAATGTTATTTATGAAAAAAAAAGTATGAATAATCATCAATCATGGTGCAAAACCACCTTGTCAGTAAAATCTGGGCACAAACATTTGGTTGTAACAATCCCTGTATGTCCGTTGATTCCGTCCTCCCACTCAATGCAGTTGTATGTATATTGACGATGTTTATTTGAATCTTTCTGACATCAAATTTCTCTGTAGTAATCAAAGGACTCCCCCTCTTTTCATTTATTCTAATTGCTTTCACTTTTCGTTCCAAACTGAGAATGTCTGACGACATATTGCACTTTTGTGACAACTTATTCCTTTGTGGGCAATGTAGTTATCACATGAGATACGCAGTGTTACAAAGGAAGCGAGCTAGTCATGGGATCGACTTTTTTTCTTCTCCAGTCTGGTACCCAGTTAAATACATTTGATAATCAAAGAGAGGGAAGCCAGAAAGGTTAACATACCATTTTACTATCTGGCAACTGGATGTCACACTGATTTGAGCTGAACAATACTGTGCTTCACAGCGGTTAGCTTTCGTCATCTTGATGATAATTATCAGTCATCTTGATGATAATTATCAGTGGTAATAATAGCCAGTAATTATCAAAGTGACAAAAGATAACATCTAAGGAACACTCGGCAGTAAGGATAATCGGATTACTAACCTCTTTGTATGGATTAAAGTTACTTTATCGGCATGTTGGAACAAATGTCAACGTGTTGAGTTGAGAAATTAACAAATATTAGTGATATTTCAATCTGTAAACAACCATTATGTGGCCACTCATGAGGGGTAAACTTGACAGTTTTTACACTAAAATGCTGACCGCTGGTCACGTTAGAGGGGTTGCCATCCTTGAGGGGTACTTTTGAAAACAAACTCGTCGGTGCCAAGGTATTCTAGCCGTATAAAGCAGGTGGCCGCTGGTCAGGGGGGCCATTCAAGAGGGGGACCACTGTATAGCAAAATTTCTGCTCATCCTTAAAAAACAAACTCATAGTGCCAATTTGGGAATTTAAGTTCACTGGAAAACTAAGCTTTTCATGCATCTAGTACACCTTTAGCTTGGTTCCTTTGCTATTGTTGATAACATTTGTGAATGAGTATGATAAACAACTCAATAATGTTAGCTAATTTAATTATGTTACATGTACTTAGTGTTCTCAGTGTACGATTAGTCAATTGAAATGAGTTGACTTAACACTACCATGACTGCTAGCTCTTACGCAGGTAGGATTTGCATGCCTATTAACATTTTTCTTCTACCCCATTTATTTGATTTGATACAAAAGACTAATTAACATGATAATACAATGCAGGCCAACTTTTGATTGACTGCAACAATGCAACCAATACTTATGCAAGTTGGAGATCAAAATACAGTCAGTACTTAATTATGTTCTCATGATAACGCTCATGGGCACTGCTGTGACGGTCGATTGACACTTTTCACATTTGAATATAAGAGGGTACATCACATTTATGATGATTACACTGGAACTTAATTAGAAGATAAATATGAAACACGAATTTCACTTTACAAGACTTATTTAATTGGTATTTATTTCTTAAAGTATTGCCACCAGCAGACACTACTGAAATTTTAATTGACTGATATTTCATCATAAATTGTTATTTACCGTGCACTATGAATTGTTTTTTTTTTTTTAAAGAAAATGTAACAAAATATACAACTTTTATTAAAAGTTATGAATCTCATAGTTCTGAATCAAATTTCTGGGCTCTAACCACTGTTTTTGACGATAAAACAAGCGATATATCAAGGTTTCAGTTACCAATTTTGATTGCGATTTTTTCACATGCAACAAATAGGGGCCAATTCTTTTGGTATTTTCTAGATGAAAAAAAATGGGATCCAGACCTGACCCCAGATTATAAGCGGGTTCACAAGTTATCTGGGCACGAGTTATCAAGGGAGAAGTGTATCCAGAAAACATTCAGCGTTGTTGTCTTTCCATCCCTTTCGTTTCTATTTCATCAAGTTTATGCAAATATTTGCAGGAAATCTAACCTGACTTTTTTTTTTTTTTAATTTGTATATATGTAGTAGAGTGGCAGTGATATTCATCACTAAAACAATTAGGCTGAGCAGGACTAATATGGAAATGTGAAAATGTACATGGGATGTACGTGGGCTAAAAATAAGGCCACTGGCTGCACCTGTGCTATATCTAGCTGGGAATAAATTGATTGGACTAAAATATGACCACTGGCTGCACCTGGGAACAACTTGATTGGGAAACGTGTGGGCTAGCCTAGAAGTTGCAGTGTCTCTTTCACTGCTTTGAAACTGCTGCAGTGGAGGGGAACAATGTTTGGTTACCAACAGAGTATGCCAGTTTGAAGCTTGAGCAGTCATTGGAAATTGAAGAATGACACAACTTCCAGCATCAATAATATTCTCAATGGAATGTTCAAACTCTGTTGTGGCCACCAGCTTAACTGGTCCAACCCCCAAAACAGAAATAAAACAAAAGAAAAACACATTCTGTGTTGTGACATCTATGTCCAATGTAAAAATTCTTCCCCATCTTTGATTTTACGATTACCAGTTGTGGAAAAGAAACTGCAACACAAGGGCACTCATTAGTATATGTGAAATCTATGAAATGAACAACTATACAGAGACCTTGAACATCATAATATGTCATCAAGACCAAGGCAAGTCTTGATTGGTCCTGTGGCGTACAGTTTAAAAATGATAAAGTTTTTGTTGTACTACCTCTCTCTGATGTGGCCTAAGGACTTTAGACAAGGTGGGATCCACTACAACATGGACTGGCTGCTTCTCTCTACAATCCAAATACATATGATTAAAGTTAAGTTTTATCAAAACAGTATAAATGTATAAGGTTTAACAGAACATCAGTACAATCCTAGCTGTTTAGTATCAAGTGAAAGCAAGTGTAGAAAAAATGGCAAATTCAAACACCTTGCCAAATATCCCAGGAAGACAAAGTAAATACTTAACACGTGACAAAAGATAAATGGTACAAATGTTGCAAAATTTATAATTAGATTAAACAACGACACCAAGCCATTTGCTACTTATGTATATGCTGTGTAGCAAGTGTTATACTAACGGAGTTTTGCCATAATTAATATGAGCTAAGACAAGTTATTGTTGATCAATGCTGAAAATTAATACTCACAGACAGTATTACAGGAGTTTTTAGAGCATGGATTTAATTTTTAATTTCTTTTGTGCTGTGGTATTTTATTTATTCATGTTTTTAACTTAACCACACTGGAATCAAAGGTTAGAATCCTTTTCTGTCTCACTATAGAAACAAGAGTCCCTCTAAGGGATTTCCTGGAATTCAAGATAAGATCATTTCTTTCTTTTAACTGCTAAGTGTTGAAACCATCTCTGATATTCTTCAGCAATAACAAAATTTTCAAATTAGCTGCTGCGATATTGGATGTCAGATGTTCATTTAAAACCAAGTAGACATCATTATATTTTTTTCTGTGAAAACCCATGTCAATATGACCATCCATTCAGGGGATGGAGTGACAATATTTTCAAGACAGTTGTCATCGCAGCCATATTAGATGTACAATTGGCACCATTTTCATTTAGGACCAACTAGGAATCATAAGAAGTCTACTGGTGAAAACCCCATGTAGATATACCATCCTTTTGGGAGCAGTAGAGATAACAATATTTTCAAGATAACCACCATTGTGGCCATATTGATGGTAAGTTTGCATAATTTCATTTATGACCAAATAGACACCGTAAGAACTCTTCTGATGCAAACCCCATGTCAAAATGACTTTTCATCAAAGCGGAGTAGCAATAACAAGATTTTCAAGATGGACACCATGGTGGCCATATTGGATGTCAGATCAGCACCATCTGAATTTTCAGGACAAACAAGACAATATAAGAAGTCTTCTGGTGAAAACCAAATGTTGATGCGACTTTCCGTTTTGAAGGAGTAACAATAAAAAAAATTCACAGTAGCTGCCATGGTGGCCATATTGGATATCATAATCCTATCATTTCCATTTAGGACCAATGAGATATCATAAGAAGTCTTTTGGTGAAAGCAAAATGTCAATATGAACAGCCATCTAGAAGAAGTAGTGATACACCTGTGCCTCAATAATTCGCACACAACAGAGTCCAAAAACACACACCACAGTATAAGCAAGGGCGTGAGTTACTGAGGGACCTCTAAAAATTTAAGAAGGGGGTGCTGTCCCAGCTGGACATCAACAATGAGAAGACAAAGGGGGGGGGGGAGGAAGGGCTGTTAAATGGTTTTATAATCATGTTGGGAATAATTGTCAATTAAATGCTTTTTCTATTGTAGTTGTTTGCTTTTCTGTATATATTACCTTTATTTTCAAGACAACCAACCTTTGAAAGATCATTAAAAACATTACTCGAAGAGATTTTGACACACATCACGTGTATCTCTCAAAATATTGTGTATTACATCACTGCTTTTTGCATGTGAATGTGGATATATTTGAGTGTTATTGCTGATTCACAACAAAACAAAATTTCTTTTTTTCAAAAACTAGGGACATTTAATTCATAAAACAACAACAATCAACGTCGAAACTTGATTTTTTAAAAATATTGTTCCATTAGTAAAATATTGATAGTGTGATTTCATTGCATGTAATAGTGAAATTTCTGCTCATCTTCAGATCAAACTCCTGAGTGCCAATTTGAGTATTTTAAATTCACTAAAAAATGTTGAACTCGCTTCTCCATAATGAACAGTATCTGTGAAACAAAGCTTTTCATGCACCAAGTACTCTTTTCATCGCTTCTCTTGCTATCATTGATCACATTTGCGAATTAGTAGGATAAACCACTGATCAATGTTAAATACTTTACATTACCTATATAATAATATTTATAACTTATAACAGTGTTCAACTGGTCAATTGAAATGAGTTGACCGCTAGCTCTTACGTAGGTAAGATTTGCATGCCTTGTAACTTTTTTGTATTATTCCACTTCCTTTATTTGATTTGACACAAAAGACGTAATTAACGTGATAATACAAAGCAGGTCTACTTTTAATTGCTTGTAACCATACAACAAACACTTCTGCAAATCGGTGATCAAAACACAGTAGGCACTTATTAGGCTTTCAGAAATGCTTGTGGTCATAGCTGTGACAGTAGATTGACACTTTTCACATTTGAATATAAGACAGCATATAGCATTTATGATAATTACACTGAAACTGAATTAAAAGATAGAGCTAAAACACAAATTTCACTTGACAAAACTTATTTAATTTGTATGTATTTTTTTAAAGTGCTGCCACCAATAGGCATTACTGACATTTTCAAGGATCAAAATATTGCTGAATATTGTTATTTACAGTACTGAGAATTTTTTTATTATAGAAAGCTTAACAAAATATATGAAAATTAAAATTTGCATATTTTATGATGTTGAATCAGCTTTCCGGGGGTTAACCAGAGTTTTTGACAATAAAATAAGCGATAGTTTCGTTTACTAGTTTTGATTGCAATTTTCTTCATGTTCAACAAATAGGACCCAATTCTTTTAGTATTTTCTGGGGGAAAAAAATGGGATCCACACCTGATCCAGCATTATAAGCAGATTTGCAAGTTATCCAGGTGTGAGTTATCGAAGGAAAGGTGTAAAAAGATTTTCAAGATGACTATTGTGGTGGCAATAATGGAGGTCAGATCGGCACCATTTTCATTTACAACCAACAAGACATCATAAGAAGTCTTTCTGTGCAAACCCCATGCTAATATGACCATTCGTTCAGGAGAAGTAGTAATAACAAGATTTTCAAGACAGCCACTGTGGAGGCAATATTTCAGACCAATAAGATGTCATAAGAAGTCTTTTAGTAAAAGCTCCATGTTGATACAACCATCCATTCACAAGGAGTAGCAATAACAAGATTTTCAAGATGGCTGCTGTGGAGGCCACATTAGACCTCAGATTGGCACCATTTTCATTTAGGACCAACTCGAAATCATAAGCAGTCTTTTAGTGAAAACACATGTTGATACGACCATCCATTCAGGAGGAATAGCAATAAGATTTTCAAGATGGCTGCTGTGGTGGCCATGCTGGACATCAGTTCAGCATCATTATTTTTTACGGCCAACTAGAACATGGGATGAATGTGTGTGTTAAGTTTCATGGCAACCTTCCAAGTCATTTAGGTGGAGTAGCGATAACAAACTAATGACCAGTAGAGCTAAAAAATCTTTTTTGGTTTCAATTTTTGGGAGTTTGATTATAGCAGAGTGCCCCTCACCCCTATATATATATAAAACAATAAGACAGTAGCAGCTATGGTGCAAAACATTTTCCACAGTTTAGGGGTTCAAATTTGTTGATTATGGTAAAGTTTGCAACAAGGGGAGTGCACTTTAATAGTAAGAAACTCTATTATAACCAAATTTTAAAATGGCAACATGACAACGCATTCTAGTATACTGACCTAGTGACCCACTGTAGTCAGCACCTCAGCTTACAGAACAAACAAGAACAAAACAGAACGTTGACACTCTAATTTTGTTCCAGTAAATATGACTGTGAAAATTCATTAGTCAACTTCCAGCTAAAAAATCTACCATAAGGAGTGAAGAAAACAAGGTCATACATGAATCAAAGTTGTACAAAATTGAAGTTTATAAGTTTTAGCTCTGTATCTCAATGGATATTGAAGCTATGACAATTTCCTGTCCCCCTCTCGCAGCTTTTATCTGTGAGATTCAAACAAGGAAAATATAAAAACTTTCCTTGCAAGGCCTTAGCAATCCCATAAGCAGAATTGGATAAGTTAAAATAAGTTATTTGATAAAAAAGATGTATTCAAATTTGAGAGAGAGAGAGAGAGAGAAATCCCTAAACAAAACAAGGACGCGGGATGCCAGAAATATATAGAAGATAATATCTTCCCACCCTACCTGCCACAAACCCCAGTTTTAAATCTGAAATTGACTAGAGACATATACAAGATACAACACAATGACTGTCAGATCAGATTCCCATTTGTTTCCAGCATCCTATTGAGAGTCCATATAAAGGCAATATCAACTCTATTAGCCTGAGTTTCATTTCAAGTTTTTTCCATACCTTACAAGCTTTCCTGACCATTACTCCTGGCATAATGTGCATTCCCTAATTCCTGTATCATGTAATTGTTACTAAAGCGCAATTTAAATGGATAGATAGTCTTATGATCATTTTTACAGGATGTGCATCTTATAAATTTAAACACATATTTCAGTGTTCAGGGAAGTCCATACTTGACTCTGATCTGATCACCATGATAGGCAAATAGGTTGTCTACAGACCACATTTAAGACATAGAGATACTTACAAATCCACCTTCAGCTGCTCATGGGCAGATAACTCTGGAGGAGTGAACAGGACAAGGGCTCCATCTTCATACGGGTCATGTAGGGGTTGTCTGGCCCCTTGTCTACGTATCCCCAAGGCTCTGTTTCCTAATGTTGGCCCTGATATATATGAAAGACAGCAACTGATTTTCATTTATTTTGACTTCATAGCTTTCATTTCATGGCAGATATCTCTGAAGTACCACTTAATTCCAGGCCCTTGAGTACACAAAAAATTCCTCACCTTGCTGACATCTGCCTAACAGCCAAATATAAGAGCATTCAGCCAAGAAATCTGGTCAGTAGTATGCTTTCTGTTGAAGTTTCTTCAAACACTGTTGATTGCATATATTATGAAAATAACTGTTTCAATGTGTCTCTAGTTTTTGCTATCTTCATCCATATCTGATGGCACAGCATCATTTCTCCAATACTGAAAGGCCCCTATGCCTAGATGTTTGTGTCACAGTTGGTAAAATTCTGTTCAGTGTTTTCTTTTCGATAAAGTTGTGTAAATGTTTTCTACTTTTAGTAACAGCAGTCTTATCTTATGGAAGAACAGCATCATTTGTATAAATCTTAAAGGCATTCAAGGAAGAACACTTTCTGTCAAATTTTCATCAAAATCTATTAAGCAGTTTTAGAAGCCATTTAAAGGATTCTCCAATTTCAGTAATGGCTGCTATATTTGACTGTGAACTGGCATCATTTAAAAGCCCTAATTACCAGAATGCTTTCTGTCAAAAGTTGTCAATTTCTGCTGAGCAGTTTCTGCGAAGTCATTTAAAGCTTTTTCTATTTTTATTAATGGCAGCAATATTTGATAGTGGATGTGCATCATTTGTAAAACTTTGAAGACTCTTTGTGCCAGGATGTTTTCTGTAACGTTTGGTCCAATTCTGTTGAGCAGTTTTTCTAACAAAGTAATTAAAAAGTTTTTCTATTTTTAGTAATGGTGGCCATATTTTACGGCAGATCAGCATCAATTGTATAAATCTAAAAGGTCTTCATGCCAGGATTCTTTCTGTCAATTATAATAGTAATCAAATTCTGTTCAGTGGTTTTTGAAAAGAAGTTGTGTAAAGTTTTTTTTCTATTTTTAGTGACAGAGGCAATATTTGATGGCTGGTCAGCAAATTGATGACGTACAAAAGATGGGTTTTTCTATTTTTGCAATGGATGCTTTCTGTCAAATATGATCAAATTCTGTTCCGCAGTTTTGGAGAAGAAGTCATTTAAAGGTTTTTACCTTGTTAGTAGCAGTGGCCATATTTGGTGATCAGCATTTGTATAGATTTGAAAGGTCTTCATGCCAGGATGCTTTCTGTCAAATGTAATCAATCTCTGTTCATCAGTTATTGAGAAGTTGTTTCAATTTTTTTTTAATTTTAGTAATGGTGGCCATATCTGATGGCAGACCATCAATCTTTGCATAAATTTGAGACCCCTTGATGCCAGGCTGCTTTCTAACAAACTTTTAATTGGCACTATATAGCCAGTATTGTGCCGATATATTGTGTAGCCACCTATCTATCTACCCACCCACCCATCTTCCCACCTACATGCCAACCTGCTGTGACAGGGTAAAAAAGACATAAAACAATTTTAAAAAGGGCATCTGTTTCTATGATATCAATGTTGAGGTACTAAAATGAGATGATAAAAAACCAAGATTAATGTTGTTTTTCGTATTATCATTCTCCAATCCTAGAAGCCAGTTTTACTGGGTGAAAGTCACAGCCTTTGTGTAACCTTGGAGTGGCAGCCAGCAGTACAAAACATAGTTCATGCATCAATAATTAACTTGATTAGTCTCCCATGAAAAACATGCTGCATACACTTCACTCATCTAATTCCTCTACTCATTCACATGTACAATACAGTTAACCCATTGAGGGTAACACATCCCAATATACAGTGTACAGTCATTAATATGGAATGTTTACCGCTGAAAAAACATTTATTTCTACTTCCAAATGCATTGTTCACAAAGTGCCCTCTGAGGAGGCTAGGAGTTATATAGGTCTAACATAGATAAATCTATGTGAATAATACACATACATATTTAACTTGTGTTAGTAAAGCATAAAATGTAGGTCATGGTGACCTTCATTGGTGTTAAGGGTGTGGTAATAACAGAGATGCATCCAATTATCAAGTATCATGATTGGAACATAAACTGCACCCAAAACAACTTGTACACAAAATTTCAACAAAGTCACTGAAGCATTCAATATAGGTCACAAAGACCTGCAAAAAAAATGCAGAACTTATCCAAATGCATCCACTCAACCACGTTTCATGATTCTTGATAGAACAGTATGCATATAACATGCCAACAACTCATGTGGTCACAAGCTAAATGCAAAAACTTAACCAAAGCTAGTAAAAGATGAAATATAGGTCATGATGAGCCTATTTTGTTGCAAGGATCTGATACTACCAGAGATGCATATCATCATCAATTTCATGATTCTAGTATGAACAGTGCCTAAGAAATGAACATCAAACACAAAATTTAATCCAAGTCAGTGAAGTATAAATTATGGGCCATAATGATCTACGTTGCAACTGAAATGCTCAGCAAGATGCATTCCCAAGTTTCATGATTCTGGATAGGATAGTATGTACATAACATACCAAAAACCTATGTAGTCATGAGCTAAATGTAAAACTTAACCAAAGCTGGTAAAATATGACATACAGGTCACAGTAACTTTTTGGTATGGGTGTAGCAGTGTTGCACATAGGATCCCAAGGGCAGGGGACACTGTGTCCCCCAACCTCCAAAATATGGGGGACACAACATTTTAGAGGGACAAAGGAAAATAATAGTACATAATGCACTAATAGTGCTATAAAAATGACAACCTTATTCGCTTTGACAGTTCTGCCACCTTAACTCTGTCAATGGCACTGTACTATCATATTTTCCTTGGACACTTGCATTACTGCAATAAAAGTTCTATCATGCACAAAAGTAACTCATGTTTGAATATCTGGTTAACCTGAAATGAGCTGCACCATGAAATTTTCCGCTCTGGATCTTGATCTCATTTACCTTTAGTGTACATTCATTATCTACCAGCATTTATTATAATAAATACCTATGTTTTCTGAATTACTTTTCTTTCCAAACTAACAAATCATTAATTAAATGACAAATTGTGTTACTTGCATAAATGTAGTCTCTTTTGTCATTATTTCATCCTCAAAATAAATTATATCTTCATCGCTGTTGAGGGTGACTTTAACCTTGAAAATACGTTACACAAATGTCTGTCAAAGACTTCATTGCCATCTTACAGTTTTTATCACCTTTTGCGACTTATACGATTGCTAGCACCAACAGAGATATGGATGGACATCCACTATGGAAAAGTTGTATGTGTATTTTTCGATTCTGTTCTGACGAAAAAGCACACACAGGGGGGCACACTGGGTCAAGATTTTGGGGGACATAGGACAAAAAATTGCAGGAAAACCCATGAGCCCGCACTCAATGTGCAACACTGGTGTAGTACTAAGAGATGTATTCAATCATTTCATTCAATGATTAAAGCATTTAACAGACTAAACATGAAATTGAAACAAAGTCGCTGAAGTGTTAAACACGGAACACAGTGACCCACTTTTAGGATGAGGGTGTAGTAATCATCAACATGCATCCGCCCACCAAGTTACATGATTTCAGGTATAACAGTACTATACAGGGAAAAAAAACATTTTGGTTATGAACTATATGCAAAAACATAACATAAACCAGGAAAATGTTAAATGTAGGTCACGATAACCTTCTTTTCTTGTAAGACTGTGGTACTAACAGCAATGAATACAATCATATAGTTTGCAGACTCTGGCATGAAGAGTGCTTGAGACTGAACCCAAGTAAGTGAAACATGAAATATTGGCCACAGTGACCTACTTTTATAGCTATGGTGTAGTACTCATTCCCTCACCAAGTTTCACGAATCTTGGTATAACAGTATGTATACTGGGTACTAAAAACCTATCTTGTTATAAGCTAAATGCAAAACTTAACCAAAACCATTAAAATGTGAAATGTAGGTCACAGTGACATTCTTTTGTGGTAAGGGTTGGTATTAATAGAGATATATATAATCATCTAGTTTGATGATTCTACCATGAACAGAGCTTGAAAAATAAACTTAAAACACTAAAATGCTACCAATATCAGTGAAGCATGAAATATGGGGTAGTGACCTACTTTTGTGATGAGGTAGTAGTACTCATCAAGATGCATCCCCTCACAAGTTTCATGAATCTAGGTATAAAAGTATATATACAGGGCATATAACCTATATGGTCATAAGCTAAATGCAAGAACTTAACCTAACCAGTCAAATGTGAAATGTAGCTCACAGTGACATTCTTTTGTGGTGGGAGTAGCTCAGCAAGATGCATTCCCAACAGAGATAAATACAATCATCTAGTATGAGGAAACTAGCATGAACAGAGCTTGAGAAATAAACTTAAAACACATAATGTAACCAATGTCTGTAAAGTGTGAAATATAGGTCATCATGACCTATTTTGTGATAAGGGTGTAGTTACTCATCAAGATGCATCACCTTTCCAAATTTCATAATTCCAGAGGTACAATATTTATACAGTGTGCAATAAACCTGAGTTTAATGCAAAAATGTAACAGAGGATGTACAACTAATGTACATGTATGTACAAAGTTAGCCCCCACAGTCCCCTCCCCTGGGTGTAGGTGCCATGAAACCAACTCAAAACTGTTACCTAGGACCTAGGATGAAAGAATGGTTGACATTCAGGAAGAGTGTACATACATACAAGCTTTTATCTGTGTAGATGCTGATGCCTGGGAGGGGAGGGGGGTAGTAGTACAATATTTACCTCTACTTTATAGCTAAAAACCAACAAAGAATAAAATACTAACAGCAGAATGCTGTGGCTGAAACAAATGAGAAAAATGTGCTCTATTTACCTAGTTTCACAAGTAGCTCTACATTGTTGATTTTGTTTACTTCCTGTGTCGTGTGTGATTGACGGATTCATATGGAAACCAGCTGTTTATTTTATTGAACATTGTTTTTGATGAGAAGTTAAGCATTTGTTGGAATCTTAAAGTTTCTTTTTGAGCATTACAGTTAAGAATGATTATCGCTTATCATATCAGTGTGTAACATCGATCTCTACCAGTTTCACAGTATACTGATCCAGCCGAACAAAGAATGATGTCAAACGGGCTGATATATGGTATTTACTCATGCATAATGTGCATACAACTGCAAATAATGTAGACACAGAAATGGTGAATGTATGTATGTAATTATGTATTAGCATTTAATGGCACATCAGCACAATAATGACTATATGGTGCCAATTACAATTTCTAAAAGTGCAAAAAATATATGTATGTGGGGTATCCCAAAAGTTCTGAATATTCTCTTATAACTTTTTTGTTTCTTTGAACCTGTCAATAAATTTAATGCTGATAGATAGACAAAATAAGTTTGTAAAATGACCTGCGCTGCATGTGCTGCATGCTGGATAACTTCAGATACATGCATTAGATGTAACATAGGTAAATGACAGTGATGTAAAAATGTCAATTCTACTACTGAGAAAAAGCATACTGTAAAATCCATGTGCTCTTAGGGTATCAAGGCTGACTTGGATAAAGCTTACGGATATAATTCTGTCAGATCCTACAATTTTCTGGTGGTTTCATTGTTTTAAAGATGGCCACAAATCTATGGAAGATAATTCACATTCTGGAAGACTGATATCTGCGATTGGTGAGTGGGAAGTGGCTGCTGTGAAGGGGGCAACTGATGAAGATGCTCTTTACATAGCGGAAAGATATTCTATTTTATCATGGGTATTACTTCGGCAGCTGTTTCTAATATACTGAAGAATCATTTGAAACTCAGAAAGGTTTGACCAAGATGGTTTCCACAAATTTGTTGACAGCTAATTAAAAACAGACTTGGGTTTAAATCGGCAAACAGCTACTCGCCAAATATGAAAAGAGTTACCAGAGAAGTTTGAATGAGATTGTCACAGGTAATGAGACAGATTTACTTTTCTGAACCTGACTTGCAAGAAACAAATAAAGTTTGGACTGGAGAAAATGAACAGAGACAACAAATTGCTCGATGTGGTTGGACTGTCAAGAGAGTTTTATATGCATTATTTTTTTATGCAAAAGGCCTGGTCGTTTAGGTACCTATGCCTGACTCTGCTAGTGTCACTGGATATCTGTACGCCTCCAAAGTGTTGCCAAAAGTTGTGGAACACTACCAAACCACCCACTGGCGCAACAATACCCAAGGTATCCATCTACTCCATGGCAACATACCAGCACATAAATCCACCATTGTGACAGACTTCCTGAAGGAGTACAGCATCCAAACTCTGCAACATCCTCCATACAGCCTGATTTAGCTCCAAGTGATTTTTAGCTGAATCTCGTTATCAAAGATTCGGTGACAGGCAGACAATTTGAAAGCCATCATGCAGTTGGAAATGCAGTTTTCTAGTGAATGAACAACATACCAAAAAGTGAATACAAAAACCTTCAAACCCTAGATACGCAAAGGAGCATATCTTGATCATCCCCAACACCTTATGGGTACGGTTCTCGAAGGAAGTTTTACTCAAATGTTCATAAGGGGGTTTTGAAAATGCCTAAAGAACACACAGAAGATTCCATCTAGGCATTATTGAGCAAGATACTGGTTTCTGAAGCTCAAAATATCTGATGAAATCAATAAGATCAGGTTCTGACCCATTTGCAGAACGCCTAGAGAACTCGAGTGTTAGAAAGGGCTGTCCTACAGCCCTTAATAGTAAACACAGCACATTCTCTTTCCTCAAAAATGGGGACAGCTAGGATCAACACATTTCCTACTGCAATTACAGAAGATTCTCTACTTTGCATCATAAATCCTGGAAGCAGATTGCTTTTTAGCCTGAACAATGCAGTTGACAACCTTGCTCAAAAACTGGTCCTGGTGGATTCATCACTTGAGATGAGCCAAGCATGAAGGTGGAGAATCTGCAGGCTGCTGTGGAGGAAAGAGCCCACAGGCTGTAACAACAGGCACCTCGTCTGTGGTAATCTCCTGGGCTTGTCTAACAAAAGGTCGAGTAGGTTACTGAACCACAACCATTGGGGCCACGGGGAGGCTTCCAGGATGAGCCAAGAAGTGGAGATCCTGACATAGTGGAGCTGCGGAATTATTTTAAAAGGTGAGAAGGCATTTGCATACAGACGATCCCACTTTAGACTGAAAGTGACCAGGCCCTCTGATCTGGTACTGGAGAGACATAAAAGGGAAGCTTGTTGTTCAGTCTTGTAGCAAACAAGTTCACGAAGGGTCTCCCCCCACAGTTGGAAAAGTGACTTTGCTACTGACTTGGACATTGGGAAGAGGAAGAAACTGCAGGAGAAAGTGCAGATCCCTAGGGCCTTGGGGAAGGAAGAGGAGTCCAAAGACTTTCTCCCTTGCCTTCTTCGACTGGCTTGCCTAGCGAATGCTAGGCGGGAGGGAGCTTTGAAATGAGGCTGCCTGTGTGACTGCTAAAGAACTTTTGATCAGGATGGATGCGCTTCTTGGCCAGTTTCAATGGGCTCAAATTTGCTGCAAAGGACCTGTGTTTTGGTCCCTCAAATTCTGCGATGAGGCCTCTGAAGAACATCTCTGCCTCAAGCAATGCAGCCCTCAAAAGGTTATTGTTCTGGTCCAGCAAGACCTTGGATGTCTCCACAGCGGCATCCATGAGCAAATTAAAAAATTCTGCCAAAAAAGCCATTGACATCAAAAGTGCACAACGGGACATCTTCGTTATGACTTCCAGCAAGCATTGAAGGGCCACTGGAGACAAAGATTCCTACTTCAAGAGACTGAAGGAGGCCACCAAAAAGAGATCAGCATGCGATGCAATCGTCACTAGCATACGGGGCCTTAAGCTCCAAGACCATCTAGGTTTTTACTAAGAAGCAAGCCCAGGTCCCAGCTCATATCCCCACTTGGGACACACCAGATTACGGGCATGTGGGGTGGAGACTTAAGAGGCCAAGCAGGAGAATGAACTCAATAACTGGAGGCAGCGACCAGTGGCCAGAGAATAGAAGTGGGGACAGACCACCCCTTCTGCTGCCTGGTGAACTCCTGTCCCCAGGAAAATTTCTATTTAAGCTCCAGGACCATCGCAGAGTGCAGGAGCAGAAGATATGAAAGCCTCTCCATACTGAATCTTTTGTCCTCAGCACCAGAAGGTTTAAGACAAGTCTGGGAGAAGGAGGCCATAAACTTCATTCACCATCTTATCGAACGTCTAAACTTCCTCCTCCTCCAACACCTGACTTGACAGGTGGGAAGGAGCAGGAGACCCAAATGGAGGGGAAGGAACAGTTGTCACAGGTTCCTCTAGTAACTCATTTGTGTCCACGATGATGGAAAGGACATTGTAGTTCTGAGCCCACTTCCGAGTTGAGACAGTACTTTCCTTCCCAGTATCTCTCTCTGGAGATGGAGACTTCATAATGGGGTTTCCATCGTCCTGCAATCGCTCTCTGGGGGTGATGGGACTAACCCTACTAACAGTCCTCCAAGGTGAATGGGATCGCTGATACCTTCTCAACTGTCTTGAAGATAAGTGGCAGTCCCCCTCCATTTTGTTGGACAAGGCCTGAGGCGACAAAGCAGATCCATAGGCTGTCACGGCTGCCCTACCATGAAACCAGGGCAGGGACATCCAAGATGTCATGGAAAGGAAGACTCACTTCTCAGTACAGGGGGTCACCACATCCCATAGGAATTAAATGGGAACATTGGAAAGGGTGGATGCCAATCCGATCCCCATACCTAGCAAGGCGACTACAACCTGACTCCCTATCCCCATAGGAATTAAGCAGTAACATTGGAACAGAAGTGGGAATTGACCCAATCCCTGTCCCCAGACCAGTAATCAAAACCTGGTGACTGGTGCTCAAAGCCCAGTGACTGATGAATGACCGGTGTCCAGTGACTGGAGACCGCGACCCAGGTAGTCCAGAGACAAAGATCTAACAGTTTGGTTTTGGTTTTGTGGGGCTTAACACCATTTTTTAGCACACGATAGGCTATACATGGCAGCCTGTATATTTGGTGGAGGAAAAGACCCTTGGAAGAACCAACGACATATGGGAAGACACTAGCAAGCTTTTTCATATACCCATGTTGCTCAAGCCAAGACTTGAACTCACATGGACAGAGGTGAGATGTGTGAGTAATCTGTAAAGGCGAGTGCCTTAGACCACTCAGCCACCAAGGGGCCCTAAAGATCTAACAGACAAGTCCACTTCAGATCTATCAGAGGGAGATCTATGCCCTACCCTTTTAGGAAGGCACAATTTGCTCATCTCTGTCACCAAGATACCAACCTTAAGAGGGCACTGCTCATCCCTAACCGTGAAATGTGACTCACTCCCAGGCATTTTCCCTCGCTTGGGATAGGCCAAGAATTGATCCCTCACAGCAGTGATGGCTTCATAACAAGTGTCAGGGATCCTTGGCCTCTGGGCAATCTCCAAACTACAGAAGTCATAGTACATTCCTGGTCCACAAGGGGAGTTGACTTGCCCTACACGGGAAGAGATTCAGACCACTCCTGGAAATGGAAGGGGTCATCCAATGACAACAAGGAGGAAGAAAGGCCATTCTTCCTCCCTCTCGTGTGCGTTGACTTTCCGCAAACTCCTACACTTGATCTGTCCAGAGACAACAAACAGGACATCCATCCATGCATGCAGAACCAGTGCATGATAGGCAGGTAGGGTGCGTGTTCCTCAGGGCCTGTGCCTGCACATACCCACATTCTGTGACTAATAATCACTGCAAGAGAAAAACTCACATGAAACAAAAATTCCAGGAACCAAAACAGGGTAGGGAATACTAACTCTAGCACCAGAACAATGAAGGGGATTACAATTTACTGAAGCACTGCTTGCTAAGCAAGGTGCAAAAAGCCTTCAAAAAGATAAACACTCAATCCACACAAAAAGGTATTTGATTGACCTAACAGACATTAAAAGATGACAACGAAGGGCACATGTGTGCTACGCATGTAGTCAAAGAAAAGATGAAGATATTCCGTATGTTGGATATGACTAAGGAGTCAGACTGGGATCATGTTCATTTCAATTCTGGCCCTCCAATACCAATTGGAGGAGGGAATAATTAGCTTGGACTGGGGACTAGGAGTCCCGTAAAAGGAAAACCAATGCAATAGTAGCAGATAATATATTACTGCTATTAAAACCTTAATTTGAAAAAACCATTAATATCACAGAATTTACAAAAATATGCTTATTCAATCTGGAGTAAGTGTTCTGTACTATTGGCTACCCAGTCAAATTGGTATTAAGGGTAATGAAAGGGCAGAAAAAGCAGCCGGAGCTGCCCTGCAGTCAGTTTCCGAATGGAAGATTCCATAGTTCATAACAGTCCTGAAGAGTTGTTTTTCAAGGACTTTTCAAAGACTTTAAAGACTTGCAAAAATTTTCAAGAAATATTTTTTCTTATAGAAACAACTTTCTTCATATGTTTTGTTTATCACCGCATAAATAGGTACAAAAACAGAAGAAAAAAATCACATCTACTTAGCACACGACTACATCAATGGAACGCTATTCCATCTGGTATCATGTATCATTTGAGCCACCCAATTTTATCCTGTTTCAGTTATTTATTTATTTATTCATTATATTTAGAAAATAATCACCAAACCTTCTTACTTTAAAAAGTGATATATTTTAGTCAATTTTAACATTTTGTATTCCATCAACTAAATTCAAATAGTCCTGGGAAAAGTTCAAGGAGCACCACCACAGCAAAGGGATGATAGTGCATCTGGTAACTACTCATCTCATATGTCATTTGATTCACCTAATTTTATCCCATTTTATTTATTTATTCATTATTTTTGGAAAATACGTAAATAGTAAAAAGTCTGATCTTTTTCAGTTTTAACATTTTGTATTCTCTCTAAGAAATTAAAGGGATTTTGTGAACAATTCTAGGAGGTTTTTCAACAAATTCAAGGACTTTTCAAAGATAAAACAAACCTTTTCATAATTCAAGGAGTTTTCCAGGCAACCATCAAATTCAAGGACTTTTCATGGTTGTACAAACCATGGATTGTGCTTATACTCACTTCAAATATTATATACATTGGCATGTTCTATATACTTGGCATGTTCTATATATTTGGCATGTTCTGTATATTTGGCATGTTCTATATACATTGGCATGTTCTATATATTTGGCATGTGCTATCTGATCTGCTGGCGCATGATGTGACACTAGACCTGAGTACAGGCTGTTCACAGTTGAACATGTATTACACACAAGCAAAGATAGTATATGAGAAAGAAATTTAGTAAGGCATTTTGAAGTTTCTGTATATATTCACTTTAAAGTCACATTCAACTGCAAACAACACAGACCCTGATCTGCCATCGCATAATGTGCCAGCAGATCAGGATTTATGTTGTTTGTTCAACTGATTAGTTCTAACAAACATATTAGACCCAGATCTTCCAGTCCATTATATGATGGCAGATCTGGGTCTAGTTGTTTGCAGTTGGAGATGACTTATAAGCAAGTATATATGGTAAATGGAAAACAAAATACCATAAATGGTATATTATATGACTGCTATGTGGTAAGTAGTTTTATTATACTTCTTTTACATAAAAACATCTTTCATTGGTCAGATACTCAGGTACTAACAGATGCAGTACCCATTTATCTTGAGTACTATGCCATTGTTGCTAAGCAATGTTGACTAGCAATACTAAATGAAAAACGATATTTCATTGGTTGATGACATTATTTTGACAGTTACATTATAGCATGTGCTAACTTGAGGGTGTCATTACGGTAGTGGGAACGTTTGCATTTTCCCCATAACGATGTTTTGAATTAACCTCGTGTTATTTTGCTTAAACTATTTTTCTTTCTTCAGTCTCAGTGACCTTGACCTTAGACATATGTGCCTCAAAATCGATAGGTGCCTTTCTTGTTTCAAATGCAATCTATCCACAAAAGTTGGTCATGGTTTGTGGCATAGAACTGGAGTTATTTTGTAGAAACTGTTTTCCTTCTTGAAGTCCATCTGATCACGATCTTTAACCTTTAAAACCCCCAAATCACAAGATGTTTTCATAGTCTCAAATGCAAACCATCTACAAAGTCTAGTCAAGGCATGTGGTATAGAAATTCTGTTTTTTTATAATGGAAATCGTTTTCCTTCTGTGACCTTGATGTTTAACCTTCTGACTCCAATATGATTAGGTGTCTTCCTTGTCTCAAATGCAAGTCATCCACAGTCTGGTCAAATTAGTTGATAAAGCTCAAGCTATTGTGCAGAAAAATCTTTTTATTAGAGTCACTGTGACCTTGCCCTTTGACCTTTTGACACAAAATCAATAGGTGTCTTTCTTATCTCAAATATATTTTATTTACAAAGTTTGGTCAAGGTATCTGATACACAAGTCAAGTTATTGTGTGAAGTTGGTTGGTTGGTTGGTTGGTTTTAACAGCACTTGCAACACATTATTGGCTATATCATGCCAAGGAAAGGGAGCTAAGTGCCTTTCCAAAGGACACACCATGACAGCACATGGATTACAAGTCAAACACTCTCCTAACTGAGCTACTGCAGCTCCCCAAAATCGACAGGTTTTTTTCTTGCCACAAATGCAAGATACTTACAAAGTTTGGTAGTGGTAGATGGAGAACTCAAGTTATTAAACAGAAACAAAATAAGGAACAGACAGCTGGACAGACATCATAACATGATACATTCCACCTTATGGCGGGCATATATAAAGGAGAACTTCATTACAACATCTGTGAAAAAAAATCAGAATATCACTAAGTCTCTGCCTCACCTTGGTAGTTTGGAATTGGAATCTTGAATGGTTTGGACAACAGCTTTCTGATGAATGCCTCCTGTGAAGAACAAAAAAATGTGCAAGATGAGAAGCAGAATGGCAAGAAATAGGAAATAGAGTACAATCTCGCCTTGCAAAGCAACAGGTATAAAACAAAAAAAACGTATTTATTGAACACAA
Organism: Margaritifera margaritifera; assembly: GCA_029931535.1. Lineage (NCBI taxonomy): Eukaryota > Metazoa > Mollusca > Bivalvia > Unionida > Margaritiferidae > Margaritifera > Margaritifera margaritifera. The sequence goes on along the minus strand of JAQPZY010001243.1, from coordinate 1,290,931 downwards.
ATGCCCCACCATCCCCCTCATTTGCAACAGGGTAACCATTATGACATATACACATTTGAAGTTGTATTACCCTACACTAACATTGCATGGACAATTGACTTGAGTACAAAACATAACCAAAGTCACTTAAGTGTGAAATAAATAGTAACACTGGCCTACATTTTGATAGATTGGTTGCACTCATCAAGATGCATCCACACAAGACTTATGACCACGCAGCCAAAAGTGCATATGCAAAAATGACCATAACAACAACAAAAACAATAAATGAGGTCTATGTGGACCTAAGACAGCTCACATGGTATTGTATGCCACATACAGCATCTTAATACAAAAGCATTTAGCTAGGAAACTGTGCTAACAGAATCCTTTCTGTAAAATTTGGTCAAATCCTTTTTAACTAGTTTTGAGAAGTAATTTAAAGATTTTTATTGGATGGATGATCAGCATCATTTTTATATGACTTGATGCACAACACAACAAGCACAATGCATACTGGATACAGGGACATATCATAAGCTCTCTTTGTCTTTTGGCCAGGTGAGCTAACAACTAACACAATGTCAATGGCACACCATCCCAAAGTTCCATTTTTTTCTGTATGCAATTGGAATGTTGGTAACAAAACTTCAAAGCTATGAACATCATTTTCATGAAAACTTTCATTTCAGCTGCACAATGTGTAGGTTTGAAAAGGAAAGAAACAGCCATTTTTGAGTCTCTACTTCTCTCCCTAACTCTAGCTTGCCCAAGGGACAATCAATGAATAATCATATCCTGAAGCTTGATACTTATCCAAAATGTGTTTCGTATTGTACTGCTAAATCTAATTACTAAATAAAAAAAGGCAACAGGTTTCTAAAAATACAATTAAATATCAATAACTGCTGTCAGTTCATCCACAATCTGAAGCATACTATGCAATTCAAATGGTGAAATATTTATCATGGTCTCAATTGGTCCATGTTTCATGATAACATGTACTCTTACTTTTAACTCTAAGCATATATTTCAGTGTCTTATTTCCAGCTTTTTTTAAATAAATTGTTTTTGATGAATTTAATACATATAAGGTGAGTTTTATTTCTCATTTAGTTAAACATGAGCCTGTTTCATACACTCAACTAATGGATCAGTGGGTGTCTACTGTTTTATGATCTAATATGAATATAGTAGTGGGCAATATTAATCTAGAAATTAATGTTCATCAAGAATTTTTCAACTGATAATTGTTTTGTAAATTTCTAAATTAATTCTAGACCTATCTAAGGAGCCATGGTGGCTCAGTGGTTTGCATGCTGGACTCATGCTGGACTCATGACCAAAAGGGTACGGGCTCAAATCCTACTACTGAATCAACCCAGGTCAGCTCCTATAGTATGTCTTTCGGCATTAATAATGTACTTTACTCCAATTGCATCTGCACTTAATAACCTACTTGTGTTGCTGTGCCGTAAAACACCAAACCAAACTAGATATATCTATTGAGTCTTCTTTGTGCCTCTATAACAAATTCTTATTAAAAATATTCAAAAGTGGCACTGCAATTGAAATTTTCACAAATTCTTACTCAACTTTCCTTATACATGTACATATCTGGAGTTTGATGAGGTAGAGCCAGCAATAACAAATTTGCCATAACTTGATGCAAAACTGATTTGTACATTAGCAAAGGACTAGGTTCACTTTTGATATTTTTCTGAATGTATCTACTATATGGGTACTTCATAAAACAGTTTTGGTTTCAACGGGTATTAATCTTTACTGTGTTTTGAATGGCATCATATACAGCACAAAACATAAAATGACGGGCATCAATGTTGTGAGCGACTTGTTCTGTTTGTGTACTACAGTGTATACATAGATGTGCAAGAAGAAGTTTATATTCTCTTTTCCGTATATATTTATAAAATCTGATATATTTCTTATTAGTTATATTATTCTAAAAGTTTCTTCAATATGGCAAACATTTTCTCATTCATTATAAGGCTTGTTGCATCAGGCACCAACAGTTCTCATTTGTATCAATGGGAATTATTTTCTTGGTGAAATTATTCAATTTATACCAAAGATTTGTTTAGTAATGTAGTGCAGTTAGTTTTGCTATTTGTAGATTAGTTAAAGATATCAATGTTACTATTATAGAAAAAACAGCAGTAATGTTTCTTCACCTTCATATCAGATCTGTTCACATCAAACACCCAAATTCATCTTCATTATTACTGCCATTATTAATTGTCTTCATTACATACCCATTTAATATTACATGCGTGTAGATATTTTTGATGCAGTGAATCAAACTTTTATAAATCTCAATTTATTTTGAATTCATTCATACAGTAAACCTAAAATATTTAGAAAGCGTAAAAAGGGGGTGTATGTAATATATACAGAACCACATTCGTGTTTTGTTCTGAGTCAGGGGAAATAACTAGTTTGATATGGCTTATAAAATACCTCTTGGCCTGAGGGCCTCAAGGTATCCCTATGCCATATCAAACTCATTCTTTCTGCGACTCAGAACAAAACATGTATGCAGTTTTGTGTATGTATTACTGAAAAAAATGTGTATACTAATATTTATTACATACCCCATTTAATTTTTCTGAATGGGGTGGGTGTGTAAAAAATAGGGCCTTGTTGGGTAAGGGGATTTTAAGTTAGGGCAAGTAATTTTTGTTTTTGAAGCCACTTGCCCCTGGCCTGTGTCTCAAAAAAATTTCTTTGAGCACTGAAGCAATTGGACAATAGTTGACATCAGGACCTGGAAGAACACATTGCATTATGTGAAAAATTTGAGAGGCGAATAAACACAAGTCAAATTAATATGATTTTGTTTATTTCCTTTCATATTTAAATTACAGCAATTTCAACATTGTGTCAAAATAATAGTAAAAAATAGACCATTTCAGGGACATGGAATTGGAGTTGGGCTAGTGGAATTCGAGTCAGGGTTAGTGATTTGTTTAAAGTAACTTGCCCTAGGCCAGTATCAGAAAAAAAATTCTTTGAGCACTGTTAAATAGTGAGAAAAAAATAGGGCCCTTTCGGGCACATGGAGCCGAAGTCAGGGCTTGTGATTTTGCTGAAGTCACCAGCCCTGGGCCTGTGTTTGAAAATTGCTTTCTTTGAGCACTGTATGGTCAGATGTTATCACTTTATGAGAAAAAAACAATCTGAGTTGGGTGAAACAAATCATGTTTTTGATGGAATTTATGAAGTCTATTGTTTACAACAGAATTGAAAACCTTGCCAAGGATATAACATGGTAGTTTCCTGAATCATGTGGATCAACAAATTTGTATATTGTGCTCCAATATCCATTGGCCCACGAGGCAGGATATGCTCCATTTGAAAAAAAACATGAGTTGAATAGTTTGTGTAAACAAGGAAGTAATTGACTTTGTCCCTACAGTAACATTTCATTTGAGATAAGATCTTATCTTGGTGATTTATTTGATCTGAGATAGGAAATGGCTTCTGAACTTTCTTTTGTGGTAATCCTACTATCTTGCTCATTAAATAGTTTTTTTTCCTTCTTTTCTTCAAAAGCAATACAAGCTCTTTCACCCTAATTTCAAACTGCTTATTAATAATATTAAGAGACTGAAAGTATGTAACCGAGGAATCAGGATCAATACCAAGGATTGAGTTCTCTTTGTTATTCCCACAATTCATTTATTAATTTCCAATAAAGTTTTGGATTATCAGAGTGAATATAATCTAATTGATCCAGATGGTAGCATTCAAAACCCACACCTCCGTGGTTGTGAGTGCCACACTAACTAATCAGTCACCGTGAATAATCAGATCCTTAGGAATCTACAGTACTGCCTACCAGTGTCTACCACCAGTTTCCTCATCATTGTTAAAAAAATTTCAAACCACTATTTATTTCAATTTTTCTCTTCAATATTCCCAGGCTTTGGCTTAATTAATGCAGTCCATGCTGCATTGATTATAATGTTGGTCAGACCAATGTTGATACATTTATCATTGTTTGATAATGGTTTATTCCAAAATGATTTAATTTTTAGCTGAACTTCATTTGAAGACAAAGGTAATTGAAACTTTCCTGATGAATCATCCATCTACCTGAAATATGGTCCTAAAGGACAAGTATTTACAGCAGATGTTGGTTCTGTACAATATTTACCTGCCATTACACAAGCAATCTTTCAATGACAATAAGATAAATTTGGTACAAATTCAGATACCTCAAATTACAACAGTTAGTTAAGTAAATACTAAGTAGGGGTGAAATGATACACCTGTGCTGTGTATCAATATTATCGCGATACACAACCTACAATAGAATACATTATCGATACATATCAACTTGAAGGTCTTGTCATCTTTAGAAAGACTGTCAATGGTAGGGTGGTGCCATTTCATGTGTCAACATATTGTTTGTATTTCCAGTATGCAGATTACAGACAACTAATAATTATTCATGACTGTTGAAGATTAAAGTTACTTGTAAACGGTAAGTATCATTTTATATCAATTCTTCACCTCTTGTATCGATATGTGTATCGATATGGCAAAATTATTACTACATCAATATATCGATGAATCATTTCACCCCTACTACTAAAGTATGGATACTGAATAATACTACTGTACATTCATGGAGGGGCAACGAACAAAATCCTCTGACAAAAAATGTCAAAAGAAACTTTTGTCACTGATGAACAAACTTATTAACAAATTCAGGTACTAATGGATTAATTCAACATAAAATTCTAACATAAGCAATGCCTTGAAAATAACATCATGCAAAACAATTAAAAAACTCCAGCATAAAATGTAGGTTAGACTCAGTAATGTGGTTTAGAAGAATTCATATAATGTTGACATGCAACTGATAAAGATATGTGTTATGCAGCGAAGTAGATACAAGAAAACAAATATTAATTCCTGGGAGTTACTAACCCTGACAAAAGATAATTACAAAACCTGGAATGCTAATAAAGAATCAATGATAAGAGTAAACATGTTTTGATGTTATTAAACTAATCAACGAATCTGGCCTACTGAAAACTTTTTCTTCCACCTATCATAAGATAAGCTTTGTGACAGTGGGCGAATAATTACACTTCTTGACTGGCAGGGTATAAGTTTTAATTCCTTCCTTCCATGCAGACTATTGATTTTTGCCTACAGCCAAGTGACTGAACTGCTAAAATGCACATTTCTCCCTTTGATACACTACAAATAAGAGCCAGTGATTTTTTGTTGATTTTGTGAATAATGATTAACGTAAAATATCTACGTCATAAATTTAAAAAGTCACTGACGTGCATATACACACCTATAGGCTATATGAATATATTTAATTATGATCTAGGTTAATATATTCTTAAAAAAAAAGGACAGAGCAGAATTTCATGCTTTGGAGAAGTGACTTTAAAAAGACATTGCTATAGGAGAAAATAATGCTGTTTACGTCTAGGTAGAGAAAATTTTAAAGAACCTGTATTTTGAAAATGTACATGTAGCTTTAACTGAAAATCTTTTGTTTCCATACCTTCTTTGGTATGAGAGCTGTAATTTGTAACAGTCCATCTAAAAAACTGCACATATAAATTCTGAGCCATTTCTTTGAATTAAATGTGATTCTTCTGATGCAATGACTTTGTAGATCTACATTCTATATATTCATAAAATCATCCTTAAAAATGAGCACATCTTTAAAGTCTTTATAAATAACTTTGGGGACAAACTTGGGTGCTACTATAAGTTTCACATCTTTGGTTTTTTTTTTAACCCTTTTCAATATCAAAGTAATGACACACATATTATCCAAATTTACAGCAAAGACTGTTTTATGTAAGAAAGCTTGGCAGTAGCTTCCCGTGGGTCGGTGGTTCTTCCTGGGGTTCTCCCGGGTTCTTCCAACTGTTTCTATTTTTTATACACAACTGATTTACTGCAAGGTGCCTGTTTAGATACAGGCATATATCAAATTTAATGAATATATATTGTTTTCACACATTAGGAAAACACACTTATGTTTATACATGTAAGTTTATTGGTATATGTCAAGAAAAAGGCTAGAATAAAACCCTAGTGAGCAGGGTCCATGCTGGACTCAAATGTTTGGGCCAAGTGACTTCTCTCCTCCACCTTAATTGGGCAAAGTGGTGGGAAAATAGGGAGAAGTCAGTGTAGAGTTTATAGTAAAAATCAGAATGTATATAACAATAGATCCTTTTCACAATCTCCAATTACATGTTGCTCTTATATATCGGAGTGTATTAACCTTCAAATGATAATCTATTTAGTTCATTCAGTCAATTTTTTCCCCCTATTTTTTTCTTGTTTTAGTAAATGTATTTGTTGACGAACTTGTTCTTTATAAGCCAAGCAGTGCACCAACTCCCCCCCTCAAGTCACCATCTCGTATAGCGTGTTTATTTTTTATTTTTTTTCTCAATGAGACTTCAATTAAATTAAGAATATGCAGTAAGTATATACACCATATATTTAACTTCACTTATTAATATGCATAGGATTACACTGTATAGCAGTCAATCAAAGGGGAGAGTGTATCCACACCTGGGTCCATATTGCCAGTCACAAAGACGAGAGACCCCGGGCAGCCGAGTGGTCTAAGACGCTCGCCTTTAAAGATCACTGACATCTCACCTCTGTCCACGTGGGTTCGAGTCTCTGCTCGGCCAACGTGGGTATGTGAGAGAGCTTGGCAGTAGCTTCCCGTGGGTCGGTGGTTCTTCCTGGTGTTCTCCCAGGTTCTTCCAACAAATGTACTGGCCGCCATGTATAGCCTATGTGCTGAAGAAACGCATTAAACCCATAACAACAACAACAACAACAACACAAAGATGATGATCACTCTGTATTCCTCATGTTTTCTTGTGGCAATCATTTATCCTTTCCAACAATTTTATTTCTTTATCCCTTCTATATGTCACACTAGCTGATATATATTATTCTTTAAAGAATTAATTTAAAATATCGGTTTCTCACAGCAAACACAATAGATTTTCCTGTAACCGTTTTCCCCATGTCTTCACTACTGATAAGTCAAATGACTAAGTTACATTGAGGAATAATTTAGTCATTATCTAATGTAATTTGCAACCCTGAAAGATCATTACATGTAATTTACTTTTGTAAAAACCAAATGGCTTGCTCGTTAGTTGTGATGAAGCTCTCTGCACACTCAATTTTTTTTTAAATCGGAGAGTGGATCAAGAGTATAATATCTAGCTACTAGAATGTATTTATCGTCATGCACATTTTGTTTTTCTTCATTTGATTTTAAAGTCCCTGTCTCAAACAAGGACCATTAATGGCCAATAAAAGAGCTAGCTCGGCTGTTTGGCTACAGTAGTTCACTGTTGTCTCTAGTACATATACACAAGGCATACACCCTAAACCTTGCTTCCAATCAGCAAGATAACGCGATAACCTGTGTTACCTCCGATTATTGGCGATTGTGAAACTCATCTATTGCTGAAAACAGCCATTTTTACTAAATCTTTGATTCAAATAACACAAAAACAAAAGAAATACTTCTTAAACTTTATGAAAATATTAAATTTTCTTCTTTTATCTAATTCAGTAAAGTTGTTCTAGACTTTTTTATTGCAAAAGGACAGAAACCTCAAAAAAAGTTACTAATATAATTTGGGAACAGATATCGACATACAAGTCTTCTCTTTCAACTTTACAGGATGAAATATGAAATACACTTGTTTCTGTTTTGCAAGCAATCAGCTCATAATAAACCTCCACCGAATAATAACTGTCTTTTGACTGGGCTATTAATTTCATGTATGAATTTTATGGCAGTCTCACAGATTGAAATGTAATTGCACATATAAATAATCATTCAACTGACATAAAAGATGAGCAGAAAGCACAAAATACTATGTTTAAAATGTTCAACATTTGCTCATGGAATAGAAAGAAAACAAAAAAAAGCTGATATTGTAGTCTTCTAAGAATATAAAAGCATTCAATGGACAGAAAAAATGGGTGGGGTAGATGTCAGCTCAAGGAAAGGCAAAGTCAGCTTTGCCTTTTCTATGTATCTGGAAGAAATGACAGGCACTAGGGCGACTATTCTGCCTCAATCACGCCCATGTATGGTCATTGATAGAGTTACAAAAAAAAAATTAAATGGCTGCATAGGACAAAAGCTGATTTAATAGAAAAGGTCATGCACTTTCCCCTGCACTTGAGGAAACTGTGAACAGGGTTTGATTGAATAACCTAAAATGCAGAAAACACAACAGTTGATTTGGTGAAGAAGAAGCACAACTTGTGTCGGCTTATATGTCAATCAATAACAGTAGCAGTGGAATCATGATAAACTTACAAGCTGGAACAGTCTGTTCATTGATCCCTAAATCATGCAAAGTACAAGTCTTTAAAAAGAAACCAATTTCAACTGCTACATACTTTTAAATTTCATTGAGCTGACCAATAAATTTCATAGACTTCATAAAATCTCCTTCAAATCCACTGATACACTTAAATCTATAAAAATGATTCTAATTAAAATTTGATTTAAATACTGACTCTGATTTTCCGATTTTGTACATAACTATTTATTCATTCAATATTTTTCTGATTTTAAGATGCTGCAGACAGTCTCGTTTCCTGACCACTTGGCTGTTCCAACAAATCAATTAAACCAATAAAAAAGATTTCTAAAAATAAAATTATTTAATATCACAGACTTCAGTATGATGATCTGATGCTAGACCTAGAATTTAACATAAATTTCCTTGTAGCCAGAAGGACTAGTAGATTGAGACAGTTATTAGTCAGACATGTATCAAGATAAACAACACTTTTATTTCTTAAATATCACAATCATTCATAATTCTGAAGTACAAATTACTTTAGAAAATCACCAAGGTTACTTGAAAATATTTACTGCATGTTCACAAGAAAAACAATGACTGATTCTCCAGAAATTAACTGTAAAAATAAGATGACCCCGTAAATGTTTTTGAAGTTTCATCATGTGGAAGAAAAAAACAATAAGAGCAAAAGACAAGGACCTCACTCACACTGGTCATTACCGGTACATATTGTAACTCCACAGAGAGACAATTTAAGGTAGTACCCATTGTACTACAGTGAAAGCAGAGTGAGAAGATCTCTCATTATAGCAGTATATGCATTGTGCGGCTTTTCACAACAGATACAAATCTTTGAACAAAATATGCCTCCATCATGCTAATCCTTTAAAGATGGAATGGTTAAACATAATAAGGATTTTGATGACCATGGCACTATAATGGCAGTTTGATAAGTTCACAAATTGGTTTACAGTTGTTTAGTTGACAGATTCATCAGGCACTGAGCACATGTCAACATCATTTTTGTTAGCATCACATGACTACCGCATTGACATGTGCTCTCTACATGATGAATCTGGCTTTCTGCACAATGCTGCAACAGCGACAGGCTTCTGGTGTTTGTTCTCAGAATACATATGTTAAAAATTATGTGTCTTTTCGTTTCTTAAGAAAGCATTATGTGACTTTCATTTAATATTTTTTAATTTTTTGTACAACAACATTGGAAAGGTTTTTTTTTGTTGGTATCATGTGACTATTGGACCTCTGATGTCATGGATATGTGGATATGTATGTTGCGAGAATTGGGTAGTCATGTGACTAGTAATGCAAATGCAAATGGAGAGAACCAGGTCAAATTTTGTCATTGCAGTAGTTTCATCTTGTTTGTCAATGAAGTAAAGACATAACAAATGTTATACTCTCAATTTCTGATAAGATTAATCATTTTCCTATCAATGTCATGCGGATAGGGCTTGATGTAAGGTCATTTAAATTTGCTAGGCCTTGTAGTAAACTGCTATCCTATGCCAGCACTGTGCGGTTTCGGAGAATTCCAACTTTTCAATAGACAATGCACTCTGACCTCAGACCCTGGCATAAAGGTCAAAATATCTCAAATGGGGTAGGAAAGGCCAGAGGAAACTTTGACTAACAGTCTTTGACATACAACTTTACCATATAAATCTAACACCACTAGTAAAGATTTGTACAACCTCGTTTTAAAATACAATTTGTAAATTCCTCATTTGTTCTAATCCTCTAGGGGAGCAACTGAATCTCACGGATGTATGTGATTAGCTCCGAGAGAACTTGGACAATGTCCAATCATTTAGGTTTTCGAAAATTATGTTTGATGGCATAAATAAATGCTGTCTGGTGACAACTGAAACTTTACTAGCCATTGGGCTATTAAAATTATGAAAACTACCGTATATAATCGCGTATAATCTGGGTCCAAATGCAAACAACATAGACCCTGATCTGCTGTCGCATAATCTGCCAGCAGATCAGGGTCTATGTTGTTTGTTCTACTGATTAGTCCTTACAAACTGCATAGACCCAGATTGCCAGCGCATTATGCAATGGCAGATCTGGGTCTATGGAGTTTGCAGTTGGTATTAGCTTATACACAAGTATATACGGTACTAGTCCAACAGGGAATTTACTAGCCCTGGACCAGCAGACTACCACTAATGTCAAGCCCTGAGCTATAATTTCAACAAACATTATCAAACCCCTAAACAGCATTTAGTTTCATTTCATGACATCATTAAACTTTCTTAAATAGCTTTATGTCTGTAATGTTTCTGTGTTTCATATCCAGCTTTTATATCATAGTGGAACCTGAACACTAAAAGGTGGGTGTTGATTCTCATTTCAAGAACCAAGCCTTTATTTCCATTTATATCTATATATACACACACACACAAAAAACATTGATCAGTGGGCAGTCTTCATCCATCCTGAGATAGATTATGGCAGAGCTGGACAAATCCACTTGCTGGACACCCAGAACAAAACAAGCTCAAATTCGGCTTGGGCAAGCTCAAAAAATTGAGAGAGAGAGGTCATGTTCAGTTCATAATGATTGATGTTCTACAAGTTTTAAATTCTGAAAAACTTGCCACAGTACATATATCAGCACCTTTGTGTTTATTTGTACCACATGCTTCTATTACATAAATGCATGCAATCTGATTCATCCATCAATCCTTTATTTCATGATACACTGTCAAAGTCTGTAATTTCCGTCTTATTATCAATGTCAAGGTCAGTCTCACATTTTCTCATGCAGACATGATAATGTGAATGCTTACTATTTGAAGAAAGTTTTGACAAATAGGGAATAAATATTTATATTTTAACTTATCAGTTGACATTTTAATGTAATATTTTTAAGTATAGAGGGTTTGCTGATTTTCAAGTCCTAACCTATCCACAGGCAGTGGGTGAGCAAGTTCCTCACTTATCAATGTGTTGGTCAATGAAACAGCCTGACCCACTTTCTGGTCCAAGAAATGTGCCGAACTTGCAGACTCTCAAAATGACAAAAAGGGGTGGGGTAGACATCAACTTAAGAAAAGGTGAAGGCAACTTTGCTTGCTCAATGTATTTGGACGAAATAACAAGCCACCAAGTATGGACCTTGATATAGTTACAAAAACAAAAATGACTGTTTAGGACAAAAGCTGTTTGAATGGAAAAGGTCATGCACTTTCCCCAAATATTATGTAAAGAATATTTTCCTCAAACCATAGATACATAATATTCATCATAGAATCCAAAAATATGTTGAGGAAACTGTGACAAGAGTGTGATTGAATAACCTAAAATGCAGCAAATTACAACAGTTCATGGGTGAACAAGAAGCACAACTTTTCCCAGCTTATATGTCAATCAATAACAGTAGTTGAATCATAATAAACATTACAAGCTTAAACAAACTCTGTTCTTTGATCGCTAAATCTGGCAATGTACAAGTCTTTAAAAAGAAAATAATTTCAACTGCCACATACATGTACTTTTAAATTTCATTGAGCTGAGCAATTAAATTCATAGGCTTCATAAAATCTCCTTCAAATCCACTGATACACTTAAATCTATATAAAAAAAAATGATTCTAATTAAAATTTGATTTAAATATTGACTCTGATTTTCCGATTTTGTACATAACTATTTATTCATTCAATATTTTTCTGATTTTAAGATGCTGCAAACAGTCTAATTTCCTGACCACTTGACTGTATGGATAAATCAATTAAAGTAATAAAAAAGATTTCTAAAAAATAAATAGAATTAATATCACAGACTTCAGGTAAGATGATCTTAAGTTATAATTTCAACAAATATTGTCACACCCCTAAACTGCATTTAGTTTCATGATATCACTGAACCTTTCTTAAATAACTTTGTGTCTGGCATGTTTCTGTGTTTCATATCCAGCTTTTACATCATACTGGAAACTGAATACTAAAAGGTGGACTTTGTTTCTCATTTCAAGAACCAAGTCAGTTTTCTCCAATAATGAAGTGTGTAAATAAATAAAACATTAAAAAACCACTCTTACATGTATTTCAAAGTCAAGCTTTCATTATTGTTGATGTAGTCAAAGAGATGTCTGTTTGCTATCCATCCATCTTTACTTTTCTAACTTTCTAACTATCTATGCATTCTATTCTCCAGCTATCAATTCAAATCCTTTTTTTTTTCCATCTACATATTTAAGTCTACTATTATATATATCTTTATATAACTTTTATTGTTGCCATAGGTATTTCATGTGCAAAAAAACAATATAATGGAAAAAACGAAGCTGTTTCTTTGTAGAATAAATATAAAAAAATTTATGGAAAACATCACATTGTTTATTTTACTTTATTTCTTAACTTTTGTTGTGATATTATGTTCTCATATTTTTGCCCAAGCTCAAATCTCCCATGGGTAAGTTCAATTTTTGAGTCAGCTTGCCCTGGAACTAGCTGACTTTTATATATAAAAAAATTCAGACCTGTTTTTGCACATTTAGCCATTTTTTCAGCACAATTTTTTAGAAATCAGCACAAATCCCACAACCGTACAACCTGATTGGTTGGTTTTAATGGTACTTTTAACATATTAATGTCTATATCATGCTGAGGAAATGGGAGCAAAGTGTTTTTCCCAAAGACACACTGAGGTAGCAATCACCCGGATGGGTATCAAACCCACAACCACTGGATTATGAGTCCAGTGCTGTACCAGATGAGCAAATGTGGCTCCTGCATGTCTCAGAACAGACCCTGGCAAGTTCAGTTATCCAGTCAGCTTGCCTTTATTTAATTTGTCCAGCCACGTATGGGGATTGGAAACTCCATGAGACTGCCAAGCATCATCCATTCTCTTTTGTTATGCAAATGAGCTAAGTACTTAGGTTGCTCAATATTAGCCATATGACTAGAGTTTACAAAGATGTAGACTGTAGACTGGTGTTCATTAATTATGTGGAAACTTGGTCTCTTTTAACAGGAAAACAGGACAACCACTCTACCTCATGTATCATAGCATCAAAATAAACAAGATAGCAGAACCACAACATGTTTTGATAAAACTTAAGTTGACACACAGCAGAATTTTGGTTTTTACAAAATGTCAAAATGCTAGATGCCAAATTTTGTATAACTTAAAGGGAGAATGGCTCAAACTTAATGCTGACACTGGTATAAGCTATGATGCATGCAACATAAGTGTTAGCCTGTGTTACAGTTCATTTTAGTTCTCAAGAATGACGGCCTGTGGACCTGCAAAAATTGAGCGCAACACCTTCTGCTTTATCCCTCGGATTCAATGGGCTAATTTCAGGTTTGGTAACTCCGATCAAGTTGTCCCGAAATAGCCTGTTTAAATGTAATATCCACAATATACAGAAACAACCTGTTCATGTTTACGTTACCAAAATGTCTGAATAAATTGAGTGAAACACGAAGAAAGTGCAAAATTATCTCCTTGAAACTGAACCGTGTAATACGATTACATACAATGACGCATACAGCAGCATGCTTGCCTCATTTTGGATAAGGTCAACATCATGTGTAAATTGGCTATTAATAGGCTTAATCATAATGGAAAACACCTTGCATGTCCCCAGGCGTCGATATCGCAACAATCTCAATAGGGTGCCATTAATTAATGATAATCTATTTTCCATGGATTATCAGCGGGGGAATAAAAAGAAAAGAATATATTGGCAAAGCAAACATATATTGACGACTGTACCCAAGCTACATAAGTGTATGAATACCAGATAAGCAAGATTTTCATACCAAAGGGAATGCTGCAGTCATACAACTTCTTAGATTTAACTAGGATATTGTTTTTATGTGTTCTCTTTCCCCAAAGGTAATACAGAACATCAATTAATTTTTTATCCTTTGATTTCTCACATAACAATGTGTTCCAAGAAGGATTTTCTGGACCAGAAGATTTTAAATATTGATGAAAGGACAAGGTTGGATAAGGGCCAATTTTGGCCCCAAATTTGTGACAAATTGTAGTGTTTGTAAGAGTATTTGTCATACCATAATCACTACATGTCCACTGCTATGAATGTACACATAATACATGTATAATGAAATACTGTGAAATGAACGGATAATTTTGTTCCTAAATGGTATGTGTATATGCTTTACAGCTATTGTACTCTCTCTTCATCACTCCTAAAACCTGTATATTATAAAATTTTGGGATCAATCATCACTATAAGAAACAATATTATTTATTTGTTATTAAAATAAAGCAAGCTCTTCCCCTGTATACACAAAACAGATTTGGTCACTGTTCTGAACATTATAATTCTTCATTTATACACTATAGCAACATCCATCTATTTCTAATGTACACAATGTTTGCACAGCATTTTTGTCAAGAAAATGATTAAGAAATAAATTAACTGTCCTTTCTGGGGCAATTCTGAGAAGATTTTGACAAGTCAGTGGTAAACAAGTGATTAACATTTTAAATGAAAACAAATATACATGTAGGTATTGCAGGTAATCAACTGTACTTAATAAAAACAGGAGTCCTTTGAAGGGACTGACACTACAGACGGAAAAGAATTTCCAGAAATTCAAGATAAGACCATTTCTTCTTTTTACCTGCTGCGTGTTGAAACCATCTCTGATATTCTTGAGCTATAAGATTTTCAAATTAGCCACTGTGGCAGCCATACTGGATCTAAGATCAGAACCATTTTCATTTAGGACACTATTAGAAGACTTTTGGTGAAAACCCTATGTTGATATGACCATCCATTCAGGAGAATTAGTGACAAAATTTTCATATGTTCATGGTCGCAGCCATATTTAAGGTCAGATCGGCACCATTTTTATTCAGGACCAACTAGATATCATAATTAGTCTTCTGGTGAAACCCATGTTGATATGACTTTCCATTTAGGAGGAGTAGCAATAAGATTTTCATGATGGATGCCATCTTGGCCATAATGAATGTCAGATCGGCACCATTTTCATTTAGTAAGAACTAGACATCATAAGAAGTCTTCTGGTGAAAACCGAATGTTGATATGACTTTCCATCAAGGAGGAGTAGTGAGAAGATTTTCAAGATGGCCACTGTGGTGGCCATATTGGACTTCAGATCAGCACAATTTTTATTTAAGACCAACTAGACACCAAAAAAAGTCTTCCGGTGAAAACCCCATGCTGATATGACTTTCCATTCAGGAGGTGTAGCAATAATGAGATTTTCAAGATGGTTGCTGTGGTGGTCATATTGGATGTCAAATCGGCACCATTTTCATTTAGGACCAACCAGACATCATAAGAAGTGTTTAAGTGAAAAGCCCATGTTGATATGACAGTCCAATTAGAAGAAGTAATGATAACAAGATTTTTAAAATAGCCGCTTGGTGACCATTTTGGATGTCCAAGCAGAATCATTTTCATTTAGGACCAAGACATAATAAGAACTTTCTGGTAAAAAGACCCATCGTCACAAGTTACGGACGATAACCCTCTTCCCTCGATTATCACCTGTGGCTGCCTTTGCAGAGATTTCCTCGTTGCACAGGTAGCCATTGGTGATAAAGGAGTAAAGCAGCTTGTGATGTTAAAAACCCCATGTTGAAGAGAAGCAATATGGTTTGTGAGATGGTTGTTGTGGTGGCCATATTGGACGTCAAATCAGCAACATTTTCATTTAGGACCACTAAATATCATAAGAAGACTTCTGCTGACGACCAATGTCGATATGACTTTCTGTTCTGGAGGAACAGCAATAACAAGATTTTCAAGATGGCTGCTGTGGTGGCCATACTGGATGTCAGATTGGCACCATTTTTAATTAGGACCAACTAGACATCATAAGAAGTCTTTTCATGAAAACCCCATGTTGATATGACCATCCATTCAAGAGGAGTTGCAAAAGGATTTTCAAGATGGCCACTGTGGTGGCCATATTGGATGTCCATGCAGAACCATGTTCATATAGGACCAACTACACATCACAAGAGGAGAAAACCACAAGGTTTTTAATGGTTGCATTCTTTTATTAAAACTGGTCCAGGATAAAAATTAAATACATATTTAAGGAAGAGATAGGGACATCTTTCATCTGTGAGTTTCATCTAAATGTGATTTTGGGTCCAAATCAGCCCATATCCTACCTTTTCATATTCTGAGGATGAATAAAGCAAATACAGTATGAAAACATTTCTGATTTTGAAAGTGATGAAAATGAAAGCATTAAAAATTTGACAGTGTTTTCAGCAATAGTGTCAAGAGCCCAGGTACACCTAAACATAAGCATAAGAAAAACAAAAGCAGAAACAACACAGTGTGCACCTACAAATGCCCTGACTGTGGGAAGAACTACTTATATATTGTCAGTTTCAGGGCCACATGACCAAGAAGAATGGTAAGCATCAAATATGAGGTTATTTTTTAAAATTTATTTCTTATGTTTTTATTTATTTATTTTTGATAATAATAATAATAATAATAATAATAATAATAATAATAATAATAATAATAATAATAGTCTTCATCATCATCATCATGCAAAACCAGCCAGAACCACATTTTAAAAAAAAAATACAGTTGACTTGCCCTAGCCTTAACCCACCTAGATTAGCTATACTGCCTATCCTGCACACTGTTCCACTGTATTTTAAAACTAAAAGACCAGGTGAGGTTTGTTATTATTCCATTCAAGGTCATGATATTTATGTCATGGCTGTTAGTAAGAAAAGGCCAATTTTTTAAAAGATTTATCTCCATCAAATTTGTGTCACCAAACATTTTACTTTGGAAAGAAAACTAATTCATGAAAAAATTATTCCAGTCAAGGTTAAAATGAAAACATGATAAAGATATTCCCTAATTTTTTTTAATTTATTTTGGTAGATAGAAAAAAAATATTATTTTGAAAATATTGTAAAGAGCATTTAAATTAATTAACCAGGGAGAGATGTTACATATTTTTATGCAATAATAAATTTATTATCTTTTTGAAATGGCAGCCTTTTTTTCTGATGTGAAATTAATCCAACACTCTCCACATTTTTCTGCTACATACTGTACTTTTTAAATTGAATCTGCATCATTTCATCCATAATTGTTCGTACCCGAAATCATTCTGCACACAAGTATTTGCATCCGAAGTTATTTTGCCTCCAAATTCATGTCTATAATTTCAATCAACAATAAATTTACAGAAACTACAATTTTACCAATGATAGTATAGTTTTTCAATGTTTCCATTAGTTAGTTTTCAATTCTTCATTCTGTATTGCAATTAATTTGCTTAATTAACAGCAATTTGATTGGCTTAATTAAGTTCTGCTCTGTTCAATACTGTCTCATGCAAATTAGTTTATGAAGAAAAACATTAACGTTAAGTCCTCATATGTAAATGGCATTCACTCATCAAACAAATATCTCTATAAAGACAACAGTACCCTTTCCTCCAATTCATTACTTTAAGTTCTTCAGAACATGTAATTTTTGCAAAACAAAGAAAATGTATATCCACCAAATAAATTAACTGACAGTATTCATGATAATTAATATGCATGCAATAACAGTGAAACCTTGACTACCCATAAACTGGGTACCAATGCAAAAGAGGTTATTCCATTTGTTATGTAAGGAAGCAACAACATCAAAATTTCCTCTCAAACAAGACCACCTCTTGATTCAGAGCACTTTAATTCA
Source organism: Margaritifera margaritifera (assembly GCA_029931535.1). NCBI lineage: Eukaryota > Metazoa > Mollusca > Bivalvia > Unionida > Margaritiferidae > Margaritifera > Margaritifera margaritifera. Next base: position 1,272,880 of record JAQPZY010001243.1, on the reverse strand, counting down.
GTGCGATCAGTGGTCTTAAATGTTGGTTTATTGTAATATTAAATGTAAACAGAAGTCGAAAAAGGAAACTCTGCCTTGGAATGTTAAAGGAAATTTTAAAGTGTGTGTGTGTGCATGTGTGTGCATGCTCACATGTGTTGGTATATATTTTTATCTGAAAGGGAAGCACAGATGGATGATGCACAACAGACAAAGGATCTGTGATAAGCTTACTTGGCCTTATCACAGGAGAGCTAAAAAGCACATTAATATATAGCAGTCAAAGCTTGGAGGACACAATGTAGATGGATTTTCAGGATTAACATTATAAGCCTGGATCACTATTATGCGGGAGGTGGGAAATATAGAAAGACAGAAGGTCTAAAGCACAATACTGTTTCAAATTAGGCAATATTAAGAAAATGTGTGAGGATTTGTGATGTTGTGCCAATGAAGTTGCCCTAAGTCTTTTTTGGGGGGGTGGTTAAAAACTAACTTATTACATTTTCACCAAAAAGTGAAACGTACCCTTATAGATATCATAGTCCCACAGGTTAAAACCCAAAATCCATGGTCTTAAAATCGAATTCAAAACTCCACCTGGTTGATTAAGTGTATGGTCTTGTAGTAAATTTTTTTTTTATATTTAGCTTTCAGGGCCTGAACTCAACATCTGCAATTTGCTAGATAAATACTTAAGTTGTCCATTACTAGCTAGGTCTTAAACAAGCGAATTTCTATTAGTCACTATCAATGCATTATGATGTCAATGACCTAAACAGTTTCTTGTCGTACAGCGAAACCTCTCAAGACCAAAATCTCACTAACCCAAAATCCTCTTGAAACTGAAACATTTTTCTGGTCCCAAATTTGTCCTTCTATAATTTAAATTTAAAAACTATTCAGTAAACAAAAACCCCACCACTCTGAAACAGAAAAAAAAATTCAGTCAAAAATTTAATTTTTACACTAAAATAAAGTACATAAAAGTCCAGAAATAGCCTAGGGTCATGCGTAAAGTAAAACAAAGCCTGGCACATGCACTGGCACAGATTACAGCCAGTGTCAACATTAGGCCAGATGGTAGTCTCTACATCTGGCTGAAGTGACATCTTTCAAAGTAACTTTTTTGGAATATAGTGCCAGTGATAGTGCAAATCAAAGTAGATTATGTTTATTTGCTCTTAAAACACAGCTTGTGCCCTCACATTTGACATTAGTGTTGACAAAGACCAGCAAAAGAACACTTTTGCAGCAATGTTCCCTCATATTTATGGGCTAGTAACAGTTTATCACATCATGTAACAAATGCATGTGTTGAAAAAAATTTAGTGTAAACACACACTGTAAATATCAATAGAAACAAGATCAATATACAATCACAGCATAAAATAGGCACTAATCAATGTACAGTTTGTTATAACTAAGGGGACACAACTGACTACATCTCATTTTAGGTGAAATCTGAAAATCTCAGTAAACCGAAACCCCTCAAAACCGATCTCTTATTATGCCTTGTAGCAATGTAGTATGAAATATGATACCAAGAACTGAGGATCTTATATGCATGCTCATTTCATAAATGTCATTTGAAATGAGCACAAATCTAACATTAGGTTTATCACATAACAATACATACAAAGTTTATTCAATAAAACTACAATATCGAGTAGTGAAAGGACTCTGAAGTGCATTCAGGTGCCTCAGACATCATACCCTTTCCTTATGTGACATCATGAGGTGTTATTACATGATATAATATTAAAATATTAACCCTTTCCTTATATGACATCTTGAGGTGTTATTACATAAAATATTACACACTTTCCTTATATGACATCATGGGGTGTTATTATATGATGTAATATCAAAATATTACACCCTTTCCTTATATGACATCATGAGGAATTAATACATGATGTAATATCAAAACAATATTATACCAGTCTATTACCTAAATAACACAGGAGTCATGTGATAAAAGAATACAATGTATTTACTCACATGAGCATTTGCATCAGGAAATTGAGATGCCGGTCTGTTGGTGATGCTGTCAAGAGGCTGTCTGAAAGGGGAAATATATTGTTGTGGACTGCTTGTCTCATCATGGCTAAACCTCTTCTGAAACATAGAGAAATTTAACATATATTGTAGCATACTATGATGTGTAATTAGCAACAAAAATACCCTGATCTGGTCCAAAGATCAGAAACATAAAGAACATTTATAAATACAAATTAATTTGCAATTGTGCATCATAAGTGGTACACACAGACAAAACACACATACATGAGTCAGAGCTTTTTTATTATCACAAACAGGAGTTTTAGCATGAAATATTGTGGTTATCCTTTCATAAGGGACTTTATATTTCCAACATTTCTGATTGGCTGAAGTAAATTCTTGAACTAAAACTCATGTTCAGAGGTTTTATAATTTCTGGTACCATATTCATCAGCTTCCTCAACTTGAATGCACACTCAAAGAAAAGTATGGACATTCAGCAATAGACAAACTGATTTACATCTAAGAGATTTTATAGTTGTAATATATTTAGTTGGATAGTATTTTTATTTATAAAACATTATCTCATGTAATATTTAAAAAAAATGATGTAATCTGATGGAGCAATATTTGAGTTTGAGTGAGCACTCAAAATAAAGAGTTTTGTGAATATAGGTCCAGGACTCGACTATTGTAATGTTTGAGCTATCAGCATTAGAACTGATCAAACCCATTTTACATATAATGTCAACTTTGAGCTAATGAACCTAGTGCCATATGTTAATCTGCTGATACACATGGACTTCTGACAAATACTATCACGGACTAAAGTGTGAGGTACAATATAATCGCTAACGCAGTTCAAAACCTGCCAGATATTCAGGTTTGAAGACCATCACCAGGCTGGGTGTCACTAAACATGTACATCATATACAAATTAAAATTGGTCACAATATCAACATTTTGCAACCCTTTTTTTATGAAGTTTTGAGTTCATACCCAAATTTTATACTAATTCATATGGAAGTAATTGTCAAAATTAAAAAATATTATCATATATACTCACTTGCAAGTCAGGTCCAACTGCAACCTGCATATATCCAGATCAGTGTTGTTTGCAGTTGGACCCAACTTAAAAGCAAGTTGTAGATTTTATATGCTAATGAGTACACATGGTTAACTCTGTTCTGGTGATAAGTCAATTATCTGATAAATCTACATGAAACATGGTACTAAAATCCATTTAATGTTACTTTGCTAAAGCTGGACCAGCTATTCCCTGAAGAAAACGAAAATATATCACATCTTTTATCATTTCAACATGAAGATTTAGTAAAAGACCGAGTAAAACATAGGGTTTTCGGTGAAATATGCTTTTAGGTAAATGAATATTCACAAATCTGTATGTTACAAGACTGGACTTGGGGTGTGAATTTCAAGTCAATTCATATGTTTAATCGGGTTTATTGTGCAGGTTGTGCAGCATTAGAATATCACCAATGAATGAGAAAACCCTGAAAATACAAATAAAAAATTCAGTAAATATTTACAGAATTCCCATCATTGGTACAATACATATATTACAAGTCCATTTATGTCCATTTCCAAGTATACACAAATCAATACAAAGTTTAGGATATCAACTGATTGTCAGAGACTGAGAGTAAGAAAAGGAAAAAGAAGGCTAAAGTCTGATAGACAGATAGAATAAAAAACTAAAATAGAATCAAGTAAAAAAACGCTCACACTACAGATGAGTGTACAGGCTGGATGACATCCACAAAAAAAAGTAACAAGCAGGTGAAGCACAAACTCATAGGCATACATACATACACAGACAGAATGAAAGACCCAGCTAAGACTGAACAGATTAGGAAATGGTCAACTCTATGCAGCCCTGAAGAATTTGCTGGATACCAACACAAATTCGTCCAGAACTTATCAAAGACAGCCATAACCTTGTGAAAATGTATGCCAAACACTCACACCCGCAAGAAGAGTGAGCATAGACAATGGAAGTGTGGGTCGAAGTTGGAGAATGCATTTTAATAGTTCAGGGATGCGCTCTCATTACCAATTGTATTAAGATATGTTAACTAAGTTCAACTTATATACCGAGTTCTATATCAAATCCAGGATGGTGCCAAGCAAGAGATCCACTTTGCCAGTACAGAGGTAAGTAAGAGTTACTTACTCAACACATACAGTTGAATTAATTTAAATCATAAAGAAATTCAGTGACTACCTTAAAGGTACACCTGAAACCCCCTTATCGTTTACATCTAAATTATTCAGTATAATGATTTATGCAATATCTGAAAATTTTGACTCGATATTTAAGTTTAAATGTACATGTCAAAATATCCCCCCTAGACCACGTACAACTTCAACAGTTTCCATGACTTCAGTCAGTGTAACATCACTGGATGAACCCCGCATTGTGAATCACCATTGTTATTCAGCATGAGGAGGAGTTGTGTCAATGGTGGATGTAGCGGTATGAGTATGTCCTCGCCATCTCAACATCAGGCAAAATTGTTTTTTGTTTTTGTTGTTTTTAATGGCACTTTTAACACAGAATTGGCTATATCATGCTGAGGAAATGAGAGCTAAGTGCCTTTCCAAAGGACACACCAAGGCAGCCAAACTAGGCTGACCTGGGCAGGTGCACAAAAAATATGAAGAAGCAATTTAGTTATTAGCTAAACATCAAATGAAAATAAAATGTTGCAAGAGAGAGAGACACAGAGAGAGATGATGTACGACTGTGCTCACAACTGCAGAAGACGTGTAAATCTGTACTCATATTTTCACAAAACATGCAATCCCCCCCCCCAAAAAAAATACATAAACGATACCTTATAATAGATAAAGGAGTTTCATATGCAGCAGCTATCTGAAGTTAAAAAAATGCATGATTGAATTCTTCAAATAAAATGCTGTACTCGTCACAAGCATGTCATGGTAAAACATGGTTTTCTTCACAAGAATGTCTGTCTGAAGCAGACATATTAATATTGGCAAAGATATTCTTTGCTACACGTATATTAATACATTTACATGTATATATTTATATATTAAAAAAAAAAAATAGGTTCAAGTCACAACATGAAGAGAGAGAGAGAGAGATATAGTAGGTTGTGAGCGGTTGCTAAAAGTGAAGTTCATTATTTTAAATTAACCATGATTGGGAAAAGGTGTAAAAATAAAACACAAAAATAACAGAGAAGGAGGGAACAAATAGCAAAAGAGAAGGATTAAAGTAGGGGGCTAAATGAGTGCATGCATGCAGTCTCAACATCATGAAAATAGAATATAAAAAAACTATCGAATTTATTGTCAGCTAAAATTCAAATGAAAATGCAATTTACCTAATCCTCAGAAATCACTGACAATTTCAGATCTTGGGGGCCCTACCAGAACCCTGGACTGAGAGAGAGACAGAGACAGAGAAAATAGTCCTGGAATCATCACAATTTTCCCACATTATTATTCATTTCAAACAATAAATAAAATTCAGTTTTTACAGACAATTATCAATCATCAAACTTCTGCTTTTAACTGCTGGGCTACAATTGTGACTGTTAGACATGATGCTCCATGTCAGATGGCTTTATGTAATATAAATATCAATTGTCCAATTATCAAACTTCTGCAGTTAATTAACTGATGAGCTACAACTGAGGCTGTTAAATACTATAATCAATGTCAGATGACATTGTGTAATAAAAACAACACCTAAACACACATACATTGAATATACAAAGCTCTTTTAAAATGAATTATTTTAGTCCAAATATATAATCAACATGAAGATGATTGATTCTTTATTTGGTATCCAGCTATTACTATTGTACAAAAGGTTTGCTCATCGTTTTTGTGAAGAAAACTATTAAGAAACACATAAATTGTCCTCTTTGTGGTAGTTCTAGCAAGATTATTACACATAAGTCAATGGTAAACATAAACATAGGTGAAACTTCTTAATGAAAACGAAAACAGGTGTCAGAGGTAGTCAACAGTACTTAATGGAAATATACACATCATTTAAACTATATTGCAAAACAAAAAGCAAGTTTTATTTGTACTATCATTGCTTATTATGCATATTGCGCACAGTTCCTCCACTGACGTCACAGATCGCATGTGTATATCAGGTTGTTTACAAAAAGTTGTTTGGCTCTTTCTATAGAGGTCACATTCTGGTGGTAATTAAATAGCCACATCTCCAGATCCAGTGAAAGAATGTGTGTGAAGCCTTCACAGTGCACATCAAATATCTAACAAATTAAGATTCCCGTTTGTAGTATATAATTTTCAGGTCGACCTTCATGTTTAGGGAGAGCACCAGCCATTTATGGAAAGTTTGCCTGTCAGCAGATGTTGTTGATGACACAGACTCAGGCTCTGATGCTGCTGCAATGACAGACAGAGACTGGAGAGTGGCCCAATCGAAAGATCCCATTTTGTTGAAATGCATGGCATATCTACCATGCAAAAAGAAGCCAACTCAAGAATCCTTGTCGAGTGGTAGAGTCCATATAGTTTTAATTAGGACATTTGACCGTTTATGCATAAAGAGAGGAGTCCTGTACTGAAAGATGGCCATGAACAAATGCAGCTTGTAGTCCCCAAACCTCACAGAAAGGAGGTTTTACATTACCTGCATAATGACCATGTTCAAAACAGACAAGATTGACACTGTCCCTTTTGAAGGACAAATTTTACTGGCCTTGCATGCTCAAAGATGTTAAGAACTGTATATAGAGGTGTCGACACTGTCTGCTCGGGAAATAATCAGCAAAATGTTCAAGTACCACTTGTTAAAATTGTGACCACACAACCAATAGAATTGGTTTGCACTGATTTTCTGACACTTGAGATGTCCAAAGGAGGCCAGATTTAACTGGTTATCACAGACCATTTCCCATTAAGTTTGATTACTATGATGCAAAATCAATTAAATGAGCTGCCTACAGGTCTGTTGAATGTTATTCCTACTTGGTGTTAATGTTAACAAAAGATCTAATACTTACTTGGTATGAACCAATGAAGCATAATAACCTCACTTCATATCAGTCTATGATTCAAATCAGCCATTACAAAATGCATCAGCAGATCAGTCTGATTGAGATCTGCCACGACATAATGCACCAGCATAACAGTCTATGATTCAGATCTGCCATCACATAATACATCTGCAGATCAGTCTGATTCAGACTGGTCATCACATAATGCATCAGCAGATCAGTCTATGATTCAGATCTGTCATTACATAATGCATCAGCAACTCATGTGATGCTGTTCATGCTAAAATTATTTTCAAGATAAAAGTGTTGACCTTGATCTGCTGGTACATTATGCAATGGCAGACTAAGACTGTGTCTCTGCTGTTTGCAGTTGGGTGAATCTTACACATGGGTAAATACAGTAACCATTCTGCAGCCCCAACCTTGGACTCAAGAATCTGTATCATACCTTGAATTTTTTTGTGTCAGGTGTGTAGGATTCATCGGTAACACAGTCAGACTTTCTCTTCAGAAGTGTTACCCCACGCTGGCTAGGAGCCTGACTTCTACGCTGAAAAGATAAACACATGGTGATTTCAGTGGCTTTTTAATGCAAGAAAATAACCTGATCATGATTCAAAGTTGTATAAATAATGTAGCAGTACGAAATCCAACATTTTGTACCTTAAAGTGGTGGTCTAAAGCCAAAAGTATTCAGAAGAAATAAAAGGCCTCTAAATATTTTCGACAAGTTCTAAATATTCTGTATGATGCTACCTGGACTTGTTTAGTAATTGATCATTCTTTATATATTACACATTTTGAGGCTTAGGATTGGGGAGTGTAAGCGCTCTCTAATTTATCTCTCTGTTTAGTACTGCACAGCTTTAAGGCCACTTTTCAAGGTCAACTACTATTGCAGAAAGCAATGAAGATATTCATTGTTTTTAAATCGCAGTGTCGCTTGTAAACCATATCATTAACATTTATACAAGAAGTGATCTTTTAAAAGAAGTTACAGTAAACTTTTTTTTGACAAGTTCTAAATATTCTGTATGATGCTACCTGGACTTGTTTAGTAATTGATCATTCTTTATATATTACACATTTTGAGGCTTAGGATTGGGGAGTGTAAGTGCTCTCTAATTTATCTCTCTGTTTAGTACTGCACAGCTTTAAGGCCACTTTTCAAGGTCAACTACTATTGCAGAAAGCAATGAAGATATTCATTGTTTTTAAATCGCAGTGTCGCTTGTAAACCATATCATTAACATTTATACAAGAAGTGATCTTTTAAAAGAAGTTACAGTAAACTTTACTGTTTATTCACTTACACTGTATACATTTGAAAAAGAATACATTGACGTAATTATTTTGAACCTCTGAACAAGTTATTTTAGAAAATGTGAAGTTAAAGAAAAGTTCTAAAGTTGTTTATATAATTTTTGCTAATACATGTACTGTAAAAAGTACATTTTTGTATACATTATTTTATCTGAATGTTTGACATACAAGATCAAAATACATTTAACTTTGGTACACTCCATAGATACTGAACAATGCAGAAATACTATTTTCCCCACTTTTTAAGTTTAAATAACACTTCACATCTTGTTTAAAATTATAAAACTTTTGCCTACAGACTTTATATCTATTACTGATTATAAAATATGAAAATATACAATCAAACCAGTGTATAATGATCCACTAAGCCCCATATAGATATGGTATTTATCAGCATGTGGTCTTTATATACATGTGCTGATTTGTGTATAAATGGAACTTTCAAACCTGGCCTTGATACAAAGGTAGTCACAAAGTTTGATTGAACACCTGTATACTACAACTGAGTGGACAATTTGAATTTTCCTACTAATTTACCATATACTCACTTATAAGTTGACTCCAACTGCAAACAACATAGACCCTGATCACATAATGCAGCAGCAGATCAGGGTCTATGGTGATTGTTCTACTTATTACCCTTAACAAACTGCACAGACCCAGATCTGCTAGCACATTATGCAATAGCAGATCTGGGTCAGTGCAGTTTGCAGTTGGACCCGACTTATAAGCAAGTATAGATGGTAAGTCAATGCAAATCATTCATGGAAAAAAGGAGGAGAGAAAGTACAATCTAAACTCCTTAAATACAAACCCGATGCCATTAAAAACATTGGATTAACATACTTGTCTGATGAATGGTTCAATCTGGAATGATTTTCATTAAATTAATCCCATTATGAGTAATATGATAGTGATAGCCAGATACACACAAGTCTGATAAACAAGACTAGATTTTATTTCCTTCATCAGAACATAACATACAAGTTGACCTCAACCTCGAACACTGGTAATTACTCCTAGGTTTAGAGCTTTGGGGCACAAAAACCCTGATGTTTCTATGATACAATGAATCAGGAGCCAGTGATTTTATAAGTTTTTAGCAGTAGGGCCTGGCAGAGCTCTAGACAAGAATTTAATAAATGGGGTATTTTACTCCCTGGTTTCGAACTAATTGGGTTTTTTTTTGTTGTGTTTTTTAAATTCTAAAGCATATTTTATGAGTAACACAAAGCAAACTTAAGATACAAGACTGAGCTTTTAATAATCAAGACAATAGTCATGCCTTTTACTACCATGTGTCAAACTGACTAGGTGACTAAGACTAATTCAGGATACATTCCATTATATGACTCTATTTGAGCAAGTATTTTCAGTGGTCAAGCACTATCATTTCAAATGTGCATGGAACATCCCGAACTTGCTCTGACAGCGTAGTTTATACCGATTAAATACACCTTCATACAACATGGATTGTGTTTCTGGCAGGAGCAATACACTGGCAACTTTGGACTAAATGCTTCAAACACAATTGTTTTTTGACAATTTTAATCCATTAAAAAATTTCTTTATGCATTTTTAGGCAATTTGTTTGCATAAAATACACAGATATGCTGATTATCAAAAGCTACGTTTTAATTTGTGATCAATACATAATCGTCTGATTTTTTTTATTATCTTTGAACAAATCCACAAGCAATTTTAAGATCAGTGTTGTTTTTATTTAAATAATGTATCTCCTCTTGCTAGCAACTATTAGGAGTGTTCATGTCAGAATTGGGAAAATATGTTACCTCATGCTTTAGCATCTGTCCATCTGTCTGTTACCAAATCTCCTAAACTTCAAGGTAGAAATCCATGAAACTTTGAAGTTATGTTGCCCTTGCGGTAACCATCTGAAAGAGGAGTGTCATCCTTAGCTCCCACCCCAGGGTCCCTAAGAGGGTCACAGGTCAAATGTACAACAATTTAAATTACAACAATTTTTCGAATATTTTCTGACCAAACTTACATATACAGTCACTGAAGGAAGGCACATCATATATGTGGTGGATTCTGACCAAACTTACATATACAGTCACTGAAGGAAGGCACATCATATACAGTGAAACCCCGCTATAACGCGATATTTGGGGTCCATAAAATTCGATCGCGGAAAAAGCGGGGTCGCGTTATTGCCGGGTTTTACTATATTTTACTTTATTCAGAGAACAACGTATACACGTCTAATGTATAGCATGAATAGGGTATCAACACCGTTTACTATCTGATATCGATCTGTCTTTGTTTTCCCACATGACAACCCTTTGATTGAGCCACGAGTTTGATACAGCTGTACTTGTTCAGTGCCAAGTAACAGAGAGTGGTTATTTGAACTCCCTGTGATCTTGCCGCCTAAGCTCAGTCTCTACATAAGCACCCACATATGACAATCTTTGATCTTGCCGCCCAAACTCAGTCTCTACATAAGCACCCACATATGACAATCTTTGATCAACCTGGTGCTTGGTTGTGTATGCAGTTAAAGAAGAAACATAAGTCGGCTATTGTTTGCGCAATGATTGTATACAGGATGAATTGAAGTCCAGCGCACGTGTTGGTGGCTTACGTTTTTTGATGTTTATTAAATCATGAGAATCTTTTATCAACCACCACATTGTCTGATGCTCGGTTGTGTATGCAGTTAAAGAAGAAAAACATGTCGGCTATTGTTTGAGCAATGATTGTATACAGAATGAATTGAAGACAAACACAAAGAAAACTTACTGGCTTTACTCATGGATCAATAATAAGTAACATTTCCGATAATGTTTATTTTGGCATAATACTTCAAGAAATTGGTGAAATTGTTAAATTTAAGAAGCCACACCACGATCGAATTCATAAGTGATCTCTTCCCCAAAACGATAATAAACTTTTTGTATACTATTTCTTGTACTTAAAAAAAAAAATTTGTTTTCCGTGTATGAGAAAAATACATGAACATGTATATAAAATTTCAGAAACCACGCCACAAACGTATTATACTCGAATTCATACGCGATCTCTTCCCAAAATGATACTGTAATATACACATTTTATACACTATTTCTCGTACTTCGAAAAAATAAATGTTCATGTGCGAATGAATATATGAAATTTTGGGAGCCATGCCACGATCGCGTTATATCCGAATTCGCGTTATAGCGGGCCGCGTTTTAGCGGAGTTTCACTGTATGTGGTGGATTCTGACCAAACTTAATATACAGTCACTGAAGGAAGGCACATCATATATGTGGTGGATTTTGAATTATGACCCCTAGATTACTGACTGGGTGTTGGGTTAAGTTCAGCGGTAGGGTGGGGTGGTGGTATGGAGGGGGTATGAGCAGTGGTCATAGATATTTTTTACTTTCAGTGAGAAAATTGCACTGGTTTTGAAATTTAGCATTGAACTCCTATATCGATGCATTGACCAGTTTCCCTGGCCAGTCATCCTAATATAAGATCATATTGTGTAAAACTAATTTTAATTATGTAATACCTACATGCTACTATTGCACTGCTTTCCTTTTTTTTGACTCCTTGTCCCCAGTTTAAGCTAATTATTCCGTCCTCAACAAGTATTGGTGAGCCAGATTTGAAAAGAACATTATCCCATCAAGCATACAGAATATCCTCCTCTTTGACTTTTACTGAGAGTACAGGACATCAAAGCAGGGTGGGAGGAGAGAATCTTTGCAATAATAGCAGGTAAGTATTACATAATTAAAGAATCTTTGCAATAATAGCAGGTAAGTATTACATAATTAAAATTAGTGTTACCCCCCCCCCCCCCTCCAAAGAGCTATTTGAATAGCAGTAATACATTATCTGCCACTATTGCATTGTTGAATTTACCAGTTACGAGGAAGGCTGATGACCTCCACAAAACTGATATAGAAAACAACTGCACTTAGGAGTGTTCACTAACATTGGCTGGTAGAAGGTTGGGCCACATGCTGTGCCATCACTATAAGACCCAACAAAAAAAATGCATTCACTCTGATGCACCAAAGGTAAAAGGAAGATAAAGTAGTGTGAGAGCGCCAGAAGGCAGTTCTTATAACATCGTCCAAAGAGGAGTGAATCAAGTAGACCCAAGATGTATCTGGGCAAAGGAGTCTATCTTGATTATTCCCAGCACAGATACAACTGAGACTGGGGATTTCAATAGGAAGTGGAGCTATTGAAGGTAGCTGATTCTAAGCCAGAAAGCCAGGTTGGCAAAGAAGAGAAACTGAATCATACTTACCATCGAACCATAAACAACCCTTCTCCACTGACAAGATGTGAAGCATGCTCCTTGTCCTCGCTAATGCTAAGGAAGACAGGAAAACAGTCTTAAGGGTAAGGTTCTTGAAGGAAGCTTCACTCAAAGGTTCATATGGGTATTATGACAATGTTGAAAGAACATATGAAAGATTCCATCTAAGCATTGGTGAGTGAGATACCGGTCTCTGAAGCTCAAAATACATGATGAGATCAAAAAGATGAGGGTATGACCCAATAACAAAACCAATGGGGGGGGGGATACCAGGATGAGCCGAGAAGTGGAGATCCTGAGTTGATGGAGCACCTGTGGCATTATTGTGAAAGATGAGAAGGCATATGTGTACATACGATCTCACTTCAGACTGAAAGTATCCACCATCCAGACCCTTTGATCTGATACTGGAGAGACATAAAGTGGGAGCTTGTTGTTCAGTCTTATAGCGAACAAGTCTACTAAGGGTCTCCCCCACAGTTGGAAAAGTGACTCTGCTACCAACTGTTGCAGAGACCATTTCGTGAGGACCACACGGCCCCATCTTGATAGACTATCTGCCAGGATATTCCTTTTGCCTAGAATATGGCGGACTCAGAGAGTTATCCCTTCCGAGGCTGCCCAGCAAAGGGTATTCAAGACTTCCATACAAAGAGAACGAGCATGTATACTCCCCGACGCCAGAGGTACACTACTAATGTGTTGTCTGATGCGAGCATAACACAATGCTTTATGAGCTTGACATTTTCAAAGTGGCATCTGTGCAGAGGTTAAAAAGTTCCACTGATAGCGTCATTGATATGGACAGTGCATGACAGGATGTCTTCTCTATGGCCTCCAGCAAGCACTGAAGTGCCACTGGAGACAATGATTTATCCTTCAAAAGATTTAAGGAAGCCACTGAAAAGAGATCAGCATACAAAGCGATCATCACTAGCATGTAGGCTGTAAACTCCATGGAATTCAAGGTTTTAACCTAGATGTGAGCCCAGGCCCCAGCCGATATCCCCTCTTGGGTCGCACAAGAGTCTGCGGGGGTGGGGGTGGACTGGGGTGGGGGTGGGGGGAGAGGGGGGAAGCCAGAGAATGAACTCGATATCTGGATGCAGAGACCAGTCGCTGGAGCATAGAACTGGAGACAGACTGCTACTTCTGCTGCCTGTGAACGCATGACCCTGGAAAAACTTCATTGTAAGCTCCCAGACCATCACAGAGTGCAGGAGCAGCAGTAGATCTGGATGAGAGGAGGCCCCAGACTTTGTTCACTGCCTTATTGAATGTTCTAAGCAAGGTGCAAAAAAATCTTCAAAAATATTTCAAGGAACACAGAAAATGCTCAAACAGAGCAAGGACTGAGGAGATAAACACTCAGTCCACACAAAAAAGTATGTGAGGCGAATTTCAATGAGCAATATAGCACACATGTACTACACATGTAGTCCAAGGAAAAAAGAGGAAGATATTCTGTTTGTTGGCTATAACTAAGGAGTCAAACTAGGATCATATTCTTTTCAATTCTGGCCCTCCAATACTAACTGGAGGAGGGAATAATTATATTGTACTGGGGACTAGGAGTCCCTTAAAAGGAAAGGAATGCAATAGTAGCAGGTTGTGTACTGCTGCTATTAAAATAAATGATCTTAAATTAATACACTACACCTGTTTATCATTCAATGCAACTTTAATTGCACCTCTTCTGCATTTTATAAAGAGTACATAAGTTATAGTTTTACACATACTCTTAGATTCTGCTAAATTTTAACATGACTAATGGGATGTCGGTCTACTGCAATACAACAGAATATATAAACATAATTCAAGATTACTAAATTTCTTAATTATGATGATTGAAAAGCAAACAGTAAGTCAAAAACATACTACAACTGCTTCATATGGTTTATATAATGTTTTTGCCCTGAAAGTTAAAATTAACTGGTGTCTAGAATTATGAGAGTTACTGGAAAAGTTCTGAATATTTTATTATGACTTTTATGTTTCTGTGAACCTGTCAAAAAAACGAACACCAATCGACTGAGAGAATAATGTTCCATAAAATGATCTGCAGCTGCATGTGCAGCATGGCGGACACCTGCAGATATTATGCCTGTGACATAACATAGGTAAATGACAGTGACCTAAAAATGCAGGAGGAGAACAATTCTGCTACGGTGCCAAGAGCATACGGTAAAATCCGGGCACTCGTAACATACTCTCTGAATGATATTAAGGCCAACTTAGATAAAGTTTATGAATGTAATACTCTCATATCTCACAATTTTGAGGTGGTTTCATCGTCTAAAGATGGCTGTGAATCCATGGAAGATGACCCATTTTCTGGAAGACCACTGTCTGCAATTGTTGAGCAGGAAGTGGCTGCTGTTAAAGGGGGCAATTGAAGAAGATGCTCAATACACAATGGAAGATATTTATATTATCATGGGCATTATTTCATCAGCTGTTTTTAATGAACTGAAGAATCATTTGAAGCTCACAAAGATTTGCGCAAGATGGGTTCTGCATCTGTTGATGGCTGATCAAAAACTGACTCCGACTGAAATCGCAAAACAGCTACTCACCAAATATGAAAAGAGTGAAAAAAGATGTCTGAATGAGATTGTCACAAGCAATAAAAGGATTTACGTTTCTAAACCCGATTCAGAAGAAAATAATAAAGTCTGGATTGGAGAAAATGAGCAGAGACCACAAATCGCTCAATGAAGTTGGACTGTCAAGAGAGTATTATAAGCATTATTTTTCCATGCAAAAGGCCCGGTCATCCAGGTACATGCGCCTGACTCTGCTAGTGTGATTGGACATTTGTATGCCTCTAAAGCGTTGCAAAAAGTTGTGGAACACTATAGAACCACCTGTCATTACAGACTTCCTGAAAGAGCACAGCATCCAAACTTTGCCACATCCTCCATACAGCTTTGATTTAGCTACAAGTGATTTTTGGCTGAATCCAAATATCAAAGATTCTCTATTGGGCAGACGATTTGAAAGCCATCGTGCAGTTGGAAGTGGATTTCCCCAGTGTATGAACAGCATAGCAAAAAACGAAAACAAATGACATTTAATAATTGGATAATGAGACTGAGAAAGTGTGTAGAGGTGCATGGGGAGTAATCTGAGGAGATGCACTGACATACTGGTCACTAATAAAGAACTTTGCTGTACAGTGCAATAATATTAAAAATTTCTTATAAATACTCCTTTTACAAGCATTTGATAGCTACAGATGAACTGATGGTCTAAAACCAACACTGCATTATCGCAAACCAAACAATCATTTATTCATAATCCATTTTTTTTAAAAATATGAAATCTTTATCTTTTTGCATGCAGAAGAAGCAACAAGCAAAGAAAAATGCACGAGGTGCGATAGAAAATGTGTGTAAAACACAGATTTTGGTGCAGGGCTGAGCAAATCCCATAGCCCGACATCCCGGACTATTCATTTTCAAAGTCAGGCAAGTAAAATTTTCCAAGTCGTTAGTCCGGGACAAGTGCTTATTTCCTATTTATAAAAAGTCGGGCAAGTCCTTATTTTTGTGCTTTAATCACTATATCTACCTTTATTTGGCCATTCATGCCCTCCGGGCGTACTGAATACTTGATTCTACCATCTCCTTGTATACATTTACATCCTGCATAACACCTACAGGTGGTCAGTGATAACTATCGCATATGGGCACGTTCTGTTACCGCTTGACTGCATATAGGACTAAGTGACCAAATTATCAGCGAATCAAAAAACAAAGCAGGTATGATTAATTAGCAGTGTTTTAAGCGACTTTGTTGCACCGTGTTTAATCAAATCATATCCTCGCGAGCCGCTCACTGATTTTAATCCAGAGAGTCCGCGTAATTAAATTAATGAAAGCTAATTTACCGTCATCAGTGTTGGTTTCCTTTATGAACTGATTAAACGATAGTAATGATTCTTTCATTTTTAATTGATTATACAGAGGATTAACTTTCACGTGCGATATTGCGTTTGAAGCTAAACATTTACGCTAATTAATGAGCTGTCTCTGTTCGATTTTAAAAGAGAAAATGTTTGTTATGATCACTTTAGAAGTAGTTGTCAAGCAAGCTGATATTTACTATGTGGATAAAATGAGTTTGCTAAATTATTTTCGCAAGGAAGGTAATAAGGACGATTCGAAGAAGGAAAATTCTTGTGAAAGTGGAGGGATAAAACGTAAAACTGCTACTGAGTGTGAGAATTCCTTAAACCAAGAGAGTTTAAAAATTCTAATGAACATTTCACCAAATGGACCAGAGCTTGAGGACTTTAACCCAGACACAGCTATCAACTGCTGGATTAGTGTTGGTGCAGGTGGCAGACATGTACATGGACATTTTTTAAAATCCAGCAGCTAAAACATATATACATTAACCTGAAGAAGCCAAATGTATATCAACCAATGTTTTTGAAAAATTAAATTCTTTTAAGAAATAATTATCTTGTATATTATTTCGTTTCTTTTTTTCTATGGATTAAGTACATACATCTCATCAAATCTCGGCAAGTGATTACCATTTTGAGACAAGTGAAAAGTAAGGTGGGACAAGTAAAGAGTAAGGTGGGACAAGTGAAAAGTAAGGTGGGACAAGTGAATTTTCTGAAACCACTTGTCCTGGACAAATGGATGAATTTTTTTTGCTCAGTCCTGTGGTGTCATAGCAACCTCTGAAGATGGGGGTAGAATATGCAGTAAAATGCATATGGATTTGCGATGGTGAGCCACAGCAGCTGCTTTAATTATTTTGAGAAAGGAAATGGGGGCAGTGTTCTGAGGCCAGTATTTGATCCCATAATTAGTGCAAGAAAATCCCTGGGATGCTAAATGCTGAAATATTGGTTTGGTTTGGTTTTATGGCACAGGAACACAAGTAGGTTATTTAGTGTTGAGGCAAGTAGAGTAAAATGCCTTGCCCAAGGATGCACCACAGGCTGAAAAATTGACCACTGCCCAAGGATGCACCACAGGCTGAAAAATTGACCACTGGTATCTTCATTTGCATATCCAATGGAAATGGGTCGATCTGGTCTAGTGGCATTCTGATCCAATTATCTCCCTAGTTAGTATGGTGTCTACATATGCATCTTATTTATTACATCAATGATTAAATGTGGTTTTCCTTAGATCTCAATGGGTTTATGTCTTATTTCTAAAGTTAGAATATAAAACCGAAGTGTAACAAAGCTGTCATTTGTTAAAAACTATTATCTATTTGTCAGCTGATCATTCACCAATCAATCCAAAACAGGCCAAAAACTACTCAAGGAATGGTGAGCAATTTGCTCATATAAATATACCCCAACCTCCCCAGCATCCCACCCACACCCCATGACGGAGATGAGCCTATAGTTATTGTAAAAAACAGTCCACACATTGTCTGAAAATAGTGCAAGAAAAAATGACTGGATAACATTAATATCTTCTGATGATGAGCATTATATGTATTAAATTTCATAGCAACCCACTAATACTGCAAGAGTAGATGCATTCATAAACTTCTGTTATACACTGTATCCAGCTGTTAAGTTAAAAAGGGCAATAACTCTTACAAACCTCACAGGAGCACAAAGACTGGTCAACATGTAAATATTTTGAGGATGACATAAATTGTACTGTTTCACAGTGATCCATTGAAAACTGCAATACAAGTTGTGTTCACAAGATTCTATCTTACACTGCATTCAGCTGCAAGACAAAGTGCAATAACTGATATATATTTAAAAGCACAATGTGATCTGTTGACATGCACATCTTCAAATGCTGAGAATAACATCTACAAAGTTTCATGGCAATCCACATAAGGTTGTTATAAACTACATCAGGCTCCAAATCAAAACAGGCAATAACTTCCAGGAGCAGTGATTTGTCGATATATGCATCTGCAGATAATGATCATATTTTGTTGATTTTTGCTATTATTTCATAAGTCTTTATTTTAAGGGTCATTTGAGTAAGACTTATGGTCAAATCAAAAGGGTTGGCAGTCTGTTGTTTTAATGAGATTGTGTCACACACTACATTAAGCTACAAGACAAAAAAGGGCAATAACTCTGAAAAAATTCCAGGCACAAAGTGATTTGTTGATATGTGCATCTTCAGGTGATGAACATTATATTTACTCTGTTTCATGTGCTAATGAGACTGTGGCATCAAAAGTGTGTTAACTCTAACAAAACTGATGGAGCAAAGGAATTTGTCAACATGTGCATCTTCAGGTCATTACCATTATATTTACCAAGTTTCACGGCAATCCATACAAAAATGCAGCATTAGTTGCACTTACAAGATTGTGTCATACAATCCTACAAGGCAAAAAGTGCAATAATTTTAACAAAACTGCAGTAGTAAAATGATTTGTCAATATGCGTACCTACCAGTCATGACCATAATATTTTTGCCAAGTTTCATGGCAATCCATCACAAATTTGGGAATAGTAGGGCTGATGAGATTGTTAACATACACTGCTATAAGGCAAAATAGGCAATAACTCTACAAAAATTGTGGAATATTATTTCAAGAGTTAAAACCTAGATAATGTACTTCAGGAAACTGGAATCTCAGATCAACTGATACTCCCTACACAGAGTACAACAGAAAGTCATGTTTTTCACTGAGGACATCTCCAAATCAGTGGGCAAAGTGAAAAATCACTCATAAACAAAGGCAACTTTTCAGATAAGAATCTGATTCCATTTAGTCAGCTGCTAGTTCGAGCCCTGCTCAGTTCATTGCTCTCTTCTACAGGTTTGAAGGCAGACCAATTTCAACTGTAAGTGATACACAAAGTATAACTGTCACTGTTGGAAATCAAACCCAGTTCATCTGCTGGAAGTCAGACACACATATCACGAGGCTAAAGTGTCCAGACCAGATAGGATGGTTAGTAAGTGGCTGCATATACCATGACCATTGCATACTCTTATTTTACATATCATAGTATTCTTCACTGCAGTGAATGACAGAGATACAGAGGATATTTGCTTGCATCGAATGACCGATGGATATATTTCACTGAGTGGATGAAAATAATAGTTTGTCACCCATGAGATTGAATATATCCATTATTCACTCAGAACAAGCAAATTTCTTTCTATTTTATGCCCAGATGTTTTGGTTAGCTAAAGTGTATAACAGACTGAAGAAGCATATTTCTTACGGTAATGTAAGTTGTTCACTGTTTATGTTCTGCTTTGTTTTTTGCACAGAAAATATGAATAGTAACATAAGTCTCTTTCCTAATTCTAGGTAAAAAAGCACATACTTTGGGAAAAAAAATTAAGTTTAACTTGGGATTTGAATGTGGTTCTCTTGCATAACAGATGTTGACATGCTACCACTGCAACAAGCCACTGACAACATGGCAGATAACATTCTTTGGTCATAATGTTATAGATGTCTATTAAAAAAAATGGTAGCCAAGGAATGCCAAAGTTGGTTGAAGTACTGATAAGTTTCTTTAACGAAACGAAGCTATCTCATTGTTTACATCAACATTAGTGTTTTTCTTCATTTTGTGAAAGAAACTTACTTCTACTTCAACCGACTTTGGCATTCCTCAGCTACCATAGCATTTCAACCAAATGAAATGTATGTCAGTGGAACTTGAAAATGTGTCCACTTGCTTGTGTCCGAATTCAATTCCATCAGGAAAAAGACATCCTAGTAAGTATACTCTGACTAAAGCAATTAGACTTTAATAAGTATAAGTGTCAATAAGGACTGCCGAGTGTTTGAGATTTTCTTAAAAATTAGGCCTCTAGTTCTCATGTCAGTCGACTGGGGAACACGCTGCACAACACCGTCTGTGTTGGAAGTAAGATGTCACACCCACAGAAAATAAATATCAGGGTGGACGTCTTACATTGTACGACTATGTGATATCATGAATTTGTCAATATTCTTCTTCAAAACATACCTACAAAAATTACATAGGATAATAATAGCTAGTGACAAATAAGGTTAAAGCACAGTCTCGAAGTTAATAGTTTAATATTTAAGTGCCTTCTTTGCAGTCTTTGGTCTATTGAATTTAAGCTGGGCTACCAGGCTCAATTCCCCATGGCCTGTTGGGATACCACATTTTTAGAATTTGTCTGATCCCGTCACTGATATATCAGAAATATATAATTTTGATTACCTCTCATGATCTGTATTTTGTATTTTAAGTCTTTTGATGTTCTGGTGACAATATTATTTCCGATGGATGCTGTAGGCCTACCAATAAACTTATTTATCGATAAATGGATGTGTACTTCGCGATTTCGTCCCCCTCTTTGCAATGTCATTATAATGTACACATCCTGCCGTGTAATTCAAAGGTGTGGGAGTTTAAAAATGTATGTGTGTGGGTAATATTTACTAGACTAGATGGAAAATGTCAAAGGACATGGGGTGTGCCTCACATCGCACGTAAATGACCCATATGGCCCAGCAAAAAAAATGGTCTACATTTCGCAACTATTAAATGAAAAATTTCTTTTTGTTCCAAGATAATTGCAGCTATACCATTTTTGCTCATGTGTAACCAGACATGTTGATGATCCAAATCATTCTTTACATGAAATTGACAGAGATGGGTTGACTAATGATGAGAAAAGTTATGTTGAATGAGGCCGCCATTTTCTCGATTATATGCCTATCAAAATGAGGCAGCTAATCAAATGAAGGCATCTTGTCACGTGGGCAAGCGGCTTTCCCCACTTGCGTGGGATAGTAGGTCGGGCCTACGGAATGAGTATGATCAAATTTTGATTATTTCATCATCATTTGATCATCAGATGGAAGAAAGTAAATCAGAAGTAGAAGAATGTCTAAGGAACTGAAATTGCATAGCCCAGCAGGTGCGGATGCCGCCGTTTACACATGGCCAATACCTTCTTCGGTAAGAAGACGAAACGTTCAACATTTTTTTCTATCTTAAACCACTTTGTGAATCAATTTTTATATCAATATATGTATCTTCTTTCAATATCTTTTTCAGGAAGGGAAAGAAGGAGCAAATGAAGTTATTGAGACCATCAAGTAAGTAATATCCATTTCTATTTTCCTCGTTTTTTTATATATAATTGTGTTGGTCTACTTAATGTATTCCTCTGTCGCCATGTTTTAGGTCAAAGTAGGCGACTGACCGAGAAAAATCGAGTGGGGTAGGACTGACTGGGCAGGTCAGGATACTTTGCCATAGAAGAACATGTATATGTAACATTTCCATTAGATTAATTAATACAAAAGGATTATCTCTGCCTTACTTTTAGGAATGACTGTATAATTTGTGAATTTTTGTCTTTGTTTTATCCCGAAAAAGTTGGTTGAGGCTCCTACGGGGAATGTTCACTTGAATAGAGCGTGTATTCATAGTTTTAGTGAGGTTCTCGGGACAGAAGTGGACACCGACATTACGCCGATAACCTGTGAATGGAACCAGTTTGACTGATGTGGGAGAATGTGTGCACCCTAGCATCATGCACTTAGCATAAAATACAAAATCGCATTATTTTATTTGTGTATTGGCTGAAACAGAAACCAATACCTGAAAATATCAACTGATGATATATAATTATTTCAGGATATAAGAAGACTGGTTAAGCATATTGTTAAACGATATATACATGTTGTTTCATCAGAGAATTTTGTTCTGCTGCCCTTTACATCAACAGCAAATACAATCACTAGTCCATACTTTCCAAGAAATGAGAAACAAAAATTCAGCAAAGTTCATTTCTATATATAGTGATTCTTGTACTATAGTTTCTGCCTACAACCCCAACAGCTTTTACCTAACTGCCGATTTTAAAAACGAAAAGCATCAGTGATATAAAAAATGCACAGTGGGTGACTGCATATCATTACTTGTTCTACATTAGAATAAAGCTATCAACAGTAGGGGTGAAACGATTCATTGATATATCGATGCATCAATACTTTTGCCATATCGATACATGTATCGATACAAAACGATATCTACCTTATATAAGTTACTTTAATCGTCAGCAGTCATGAATAAGTATTAGTCGTTTGCCTTCTTATTCTTTAAACTGAGAATCAATAATGTATCGTGAATCGTATCGATACGCGGCACAGATGTATCGTTTCACCCCTAATAAACGGGGTTTGGAATTCACAATAGCAAGTACCAAATTTGCTACCTGTTTTATGGATTTGCCTGTAGTAACTTATCTTTCTCACCATGATGATGAAGGTTGAAATCACATATGTTAGCATCAAAATGAAAATTGTTAAGCGTTTTCGGTAATTCCTGAAATTGTATAGGGGTGTAATGATTCATCAGTATGTGTTGGTATCACAATATTTTCTGCAACAATGTACAGTATCGATATCTCTAGCACTGCTAGAATATATCAGCTTGGTGCACCACTGTATAATAATATGCATGAATTAAAGTTGAGAAAAGAAAGAAAATTGAAGACCTTTATGTCTCTTCAATAAAAGTATTAAAGATCTCAGCACTGTTCATTTGTGTGATATTATCCATCTCCTTTACATTTATAGTTATCAGACTGGTTTCCCTGTATGTCAAGAGAAACAACCAGTCTCCGTGACAAAATGTCAAAATCATTTTTAATTAAAATATGGTTATGTGGAATGATACATAAATTATGTGTTCAATGTTTCTGTTTTTTATTGCAAATTTAGGAATGAAAGATAGTTTTAATCTGACATCATAAGGTAGGGCTCGATATAAAGTCGCTTAAAAAAAAAACAGCAGAATTTTACCAAAATTTGATAGAAAGCATTGTCTATAGATGTGCATAATGGTATTGCTATGCTGGTGTTGGTTTGTTTGAATGAAATGGATGCGCATACTTTGGATTTCGATTTCATTGTCCAGTTGCCACTTATTGTTATGAATTGTGACCAATGATGTTCTTCCATGCTAGCAGGTAACTAGCAGTCATACAGCTTTTGCCAGTAGCCAATAAAATCTTCCCGTAACCTATTGTTAACATCACTGCTGAGTGTGTTAATAGCACATGATCTTCTGAGCATGCCTACTAA
Organism: Margaritifera margaritifera; assembly: GCA_029931535.1. Lineage (NCBI taxonomy): Eukaryota > Metazoa > Mollusca > Bivalvia > Unionida > Margaritiferidae > Margaritifera > Margaritifera margaritifera. Next base: position 1,249,213 of record JAQPZY010001243.1, on the reverse strand, counting down.
CTTGCCTTATTTGCAGTGTCTATGAGTGTCAAGAACCTTGTTCTGTTCATGTGTGAGAGATAGAGAGATATATTAAAAACTTTAATATTTCACTAGATAGCGAACATAATTGTCTCTCTAAGACAAAAACAGAATGAGGTTCTCAACACTCTTGTCTGTATCTGCCCAAATTGTGTAAAGCTCCCTGACTTGTACAGCATTTCAACATAATCCTAGTTTACAGAGATTAACCAGTATGAATGCATAACCACATGATACTTAGAATGATACTGAAGCAGACCAACACACCCACCCTCTCTCAGCTCAGAAACATGCATATCATAACAGGCAACTAATGGAGGCAACCTTTTTGTCCTCTGTTCTGTTTTAAAAGAGTGCAGTTTATATTGACAATTTGATTTTGTGTTTTAAGCATTTTGTCCCCTTTTTTGCCCTGATCATAATTTTGTATATCTTTTTTGGGACACCTAAAATGAACCAGCACTATATTTAGTCAGTATTGTGCTGTTTAGCCCTGTATATACATACATACACAGGGGTCACGCTATCAGGTGAAGTGTGCGATTAAGTCGACCCAAAAATATAAACTTCGCTTCTTCTGTTACGAAAGCAAAAATTACTTTGCCCTGTGAATTTTTTAGCGGTACATTAAGCGATGGCAGTTTATGACTTTTGAGATGCTCCCTCGATTTATAACCAGGCAGTTCCAGTGTTGTGTTGTAGCTCGAGGCGAAATGTATTGTATGCAGTAAACAGTTGGTGTGGATATCAATTGCGCCGACAAACAAACTCTTGCACATTCACAGGCATGTGTTTGAATAGCTGACTGACCATGAACCCTTTCCCGAGCAAGTTATCACTGCCTGATTTCCGCAAGTTATAATTTGATGATGAAAACATACCTACACAATTGTGTTTCGAAATTTAAACATCAATATGTAAATAGCAATTTGTATTTAAAGTGTAAAGCACTTTTGAAGGTTTTTTTTTTTTTTTTTAAAGATTTAAACTGCCGTGTTTGCGTTATTTTTTAATAAAATCAGTTTGAAACTAAAGTGAACCTGTCAAGGGGTAATAATGGCGGACATCACTGTGTCTAGGAAGTACCTCTTCATTATATTGTCTGTTTTCATAAATCATTGGGCAGATAAATTAAGGGAAATATATAATTCGTCAAAAGCAAAGTCTCAGTGTTATGTGATTAAAGATTTAGCCTTAAAAGAAATATATGTAGATCAAAAATGTATGGGACTGTGTTGTGGAATTCGGGAAGCGATGTAAAATTCTATAACATTACTCAAAATACGAAAACAGCAGCGAAGCAAGTAATATCCAACCAATACACAACGTTATAACGAGTATGTATACAAATATTAAAACCATAAATTCACAATCCTATCTATGGATTATTAACGAAGCAAGAAATTGAGTGGTCATATTAAGAAAATCCCTTTTTTTTAAAAACAGACGCACATACATGACATGCATGGAGACATATTTATCCTTAACGATGTGCTGATTCATTTGGAAAGAAGGGTCTAGTTCATTCATATATCAACTTTAATGTCTCAGTTTGTTTTCAGTGAATTGTTACGGTAAAGTTTTATTGGCAACACCATTTTTTCAGTACATGATAGACTATATTTGGCCAGTATATAAAGGTAGCTATAGTGATTAAAGCACGAAAATAAGGACTTGCTCGACTTTTTTAAAAAGTACTTGTCCCGGACTAGCGACTTGGAAAATTGTACTTGCCCAACTTCGAAAATGAATAGTCCGGGACATCGGGCTATGGGATTTGCTCAGCCCTGATATATATATTGCGCTTTTCGCTTTGCTCCCACTTCTCCCTATTCTGTCCAAAAGGAGAAGTCACTTCTCCCTAAAATTCAAGTCTAGCTTGACCCCTGCATACATACATACATTCCGAAACAATATGCGAAATTAAATCGAGCCTGTCCAATTTCTCTGATTTATATTAAAGGTTTGTTAATGTACAATTGCACCTCACACTGTGGACAAAACCATGCAAAGTCATTGAATTCAGGGTTGCCTTGAAAACGTCTTGAATTTGTAATCGATTGATTTTATCCTTGAAAGAGGGGCCCTGGGTGATTGAGTGGTCTAAGGCGCTCGATATTACCAATCACTTGCATCTGACCCGCCCATATGAGTTTGAGTCTATGCTTGTCCAAGATGTATGTGAGAAAGCTTTCCAGTAGCTTCCTGTAGGTTGGCAGTTCTTCTTCCAACAAATATACTGGCCATATATAGTCTATCATGTACTGAAAAAATGGTGTTGAATCTACAAAACCAAACCAAACTTATCCTTGAAAGATCCTTGAATTTTGTGAGAACTTGAATTTTGCCCAAAACTCATTGAATTTATCTGAAATACACAAAAAAAAACATTAAAAATGAATATTTAAATTCAGAATTTTTTTTATTTACATATTTTCAGAAAAAATAAATAAAATCTGATGAATAAAATGATATGTGACATGGATATTTAAAAAGGGTGAAATGATTAATCAATAATTTGATGCATCAATACTTTTCCCAAATCGATATAAGAGGTGCGGATATGAATACAATTCGCCTTCTACAAATTAACAAACACAAGGTGACTAAGTCACATGGTTTGAAATCAGCGCCACCCTTACAGCATGCTCAGCCACTGACAACATACACCAATGTAACGAAGACATTCCAGATTTGTTCCCCATGTATAATTTAAGTACTTTACTGATCCTTTAATAACCACATTTACGCGAAGTTTCTCTGTTGCTTCTCATCTATTCTGCCTGAATCAAATTTGAGGGCTACTGTCATTCCTGTGTGTCACACAGTGAAATATGTTACATTCAGTTCTGATTGGTGGTTATTGTTTGTTCAAGTCAAGAGTAAAACAGTAACCACAAATCAGAATTGTAGCTTATTCACTGTGTGACACACCAGAAGTATTGGCATCCAAACTCAGTTTAAATCGTACATGAGGAACAAATTTGGAATACCTTATTTTACGCAGATATATGTAAGCAGCGACTGAATGTGTCAACGGGATTAAAAACAAAATTTAACACAGAATTGGTAAGGGGTCAGATACCAAACTGCACGAGTTATAGCCACCTTGTTTATTTGTAGAAAGGAAGTGGGTGTTGTCAGTCATTTCCTGTTTCACTGACAGAAACAAGTGTATTTTGCCACGTCAGTTGTTTTGCATCTGCAAGAAGTACAATGCGAAGGATCTGGTTGTTAGTCATCTCCGCCCCATGCTCAGATGTGTTCTAGATCAGATTTACCTTGCATGAGGAAATTGCACTGTTTTTTCTGTTTTGAAGATAATACTGTAAGGCCATCCAAATTTAAGTGATGACATGAAATTGGTAATAAGATGTTTTATAAGCATTCATGCCGTGCAAAACAAAGGACGTGGTGACCAAGATGAGTCCTGCACCTGATCAAATGGAGCTGCCTGAAATGACCTAAAAAGTTGAATAAAAATCGCTGACACCTAAAAGGTAGTCTGTTTGGAAGTATTTTGAAAATATCTTATTCCAGGATGAGAATGGCATTTGAACAGATGATAAGTCTATGTCTGTCCGTAATCTGCATATTAGAAATACGACCAATAATTCAACTCATAAAAAATGGCACCATCCTACCAATGACAGACCTTCTAAAAATAACATCAAGTTGATATGTGTATTGATAGTGTATCGTAGGTTGTGTATCATGAATCGTATCGATACGTGGCAGAGGTATGTCATTTCACCCGTAATATTTACCAGATGGATTGGTGGCCCTTTGTTTTATTGATGTGCTTTATATTTATTTTCATCTACATTTGTACAAAGTAACATATGGAGAAAATTTTATTTCGATTAGAAAAAATACTTCTTGAAAACTCCTTTCACAAAAAACTTTGGCTGTACGAACCATGTAAGATTCTGAAAGACCAACAAGAAACAGTTGTGATCACAACTCTTGCAAACTGAGAGCCCAGCTAGAAAAAATGAAGATAATTATAGAGAATATTTGTTATAGGACTCTTGTATGAAAAATGATTATGACTTTGTCAGGTACTGACAGTGATAAAGTTATTAGATAGGAGTACCAAGAACTTCTGTAGGACTGTGTTGCCCATTTATTTAACTAGATGCAAACATTGTCCAGTATATAGAAGCAGTGTTAGACGAAATGTGACATTTGTGCAGTACTGGTATTTGCTACAAAGCCTGTAGTTCAGGAGTAAATGTAGTGATCTGTATTGGGCATGAAGTTGATGAAGTTAGTGGCCTGAACATAGAGATCATATGGTCACCTTCACCCAGCAAGCCCCCACATAATGTCCCTGCTTAAGATGGACATAAAGGGGTCTATTTGTCATAAATTAATCTCAGAACAAGAAGCTTGTATTTGTTGTTGGTACCTCTGCGTTTTTATCTTGTGGTCCAGTTTGTGCATTGACTCTAGAACTATATAGTAGTTTGTGAATTCATTATTTTGTTGTTCAGCTCTATTGGTTGAGAATGGTGGTAGTGGAGACTGGAAACCAGTCTGTCAGCCACATTGCCTTATTCTGCTCCACTGACCTTTTGATCTAGATCAAGCTTAACACCTCTTGCCCTGAACCATAACATACTGTACATACCAGTATGTAATATGCACCAATTGGATTGTATGGTAATGTGAATCATTTTCTAGCTGGCACACAGCCAGTACCCAGCTTTCCTACACATAGTTTTTCCAGGAACTCTATACATGTAAATGTCCTGTATTTATTGACCATATGATGCTGGGGTTTCAGTTTAACCCTCAAATTTCATGTCGGTGTATATCCGTGATGGCAGTTGTAATTGGCCTGCAAATGTATACTGTTGGCTTGCTACTATATTTGATAGTGTACTGCTACTGCATAGTCATTACTTAACCATCACCAGGCACTCCTTTGTTTTCTACATTCACACCTGCCACAAGAATTGCATTCTAGTATTGTCTGTCTGTCTACTTACCTGTGGTATTTATTAGGCCAGCAAGTAGGCCATATACATGACTGGAGATTAGCACAGGCTTCTTTCATGACCTAAGAGGAAATGTATTCATATGTATTTGTAATAAAGACATTACTGAAAGTAGTTGTAAATAACTGTTGAATACACCAAATAAGGATCTTGAAAGTAGGTTCAGATTAAGCTTTTGACTCAGGCCAGAGATGTTATTAAATTCTGGAAGTGGGAGATTTTAAGAAAATAAAAGTTGATCTGGAGTTTTCCATTTCCAAAAAGGAAGAAACTCCCATCAGAGTATCAAGAGTTAGAACCCCAGGGAAAATCATGTATGTATGCAAAGAGGGTTTTACTAATCTAGCCTTTTGAATTAGCATATACCTACATTTTTCTTTGTAATGCCGGAGTTTAAAAAAAGTAAGATCTCAGGTTAGTCATACCTAAACAGAAATAAGGACAATTATCCTGTTCTTACTCAAGTTTTTAAAACAAACATGAATCCGAAAGCAAACTCAAGACCAAACAATTCAGGGAAGCCTGGTAGTTTTTTTTTTTTTACACACTTCTTGAAATAAGAGTGACCTAAATATTTTCTACATTCATGGCCAAATAAAAGGATAAACAAGATAACAAAGCACCATAAATGTTGTGTTATCAAACAAAGATTAACTGTATGAACCCATTGTTTCAGGACTATTTTATTTATATATATTTATTTATATTTATATATATATTTTTATATATATATTTATATATATTTTTATATATATATTTTTATATATATATATATATATATATATATATATATATATATATATATATATATATATATATATCTCACTGCAAATAAGAGTTGTATGTGGGACCTCAATTATTAGTTCCATGCAGCTAATTGTCTCCATCTTTAAATAAGTCATTGTTGTTCTTATTATTATTATTATTACCAAAATAAAAACGTGAGATTGTTTGCCACTTGCTTCATTTTACAGTACATAGTGCACTCCCCCCTCACACACATATGCTATTCTGATACTTAATACAAAGCAGACTACTGGTGTGTGATGTGTGGGTGCTTGTCATACTTCAGAAAAAGAGGACTTTGTTGAGCCATTGTGTGTCACAAATGCCATTATATGTCAAGTGATATCTAATGGGAACATGACATGAAAATATTCTGTTCAGTGGTAGAGTTGTAAACATTATACTGGTGGTACAATTGTCAATATTATACTGGTGGTACAATTGTCAACATTATAATAAACACTAGTTGACAGGCATCATGCTTTGAAAGTTTGACATGTACTTTCAGTATTTCTGTAGAATGTCAGTATTGATTAAATGTCACAAAGTCAGGTAAAAGTCACAGGTGACATTCAATAACTAGTTTAAAACCCAACTTCAGACTTATTAAAAATTGTTTGGTTTGGTTTCGTGTTTTATGGCACAGCAACACAAGTAGTCTTTTAGTGTCAGGGCAATTCGAGTAAAGTGCCTTGCCCAAGGACACACCACGGTACCCAGATCGGGCTGATCTGATGGTAGGATTCGAACCCACACCCTTTCAGTTGTGAATCTGGTACGCTAACGTGAGCCACCACGGCTCCTTCCTTAAACACAAAGATTGTGTCCATTCATTTGTATGTTTCTAAAACTTTTTAACAGACATGTAGATAGGTAAAAAAGAGATATAATATTCATTCTAACAGAATGTCATATGAGAAAAAAAACATGCAAAGGCAGACAGATAAATGGAAACATGGGCTGAAGAAAACAGACCTGGGACATCGATTGCATTATCTCCACAAAAGAGTTGAGGTAATGATGGAAAGCCATTAAACAGTTGCTACTTATCACTACTTCTCCTAAATCAATGGAAGAATCCTTTTGAAGCTTTGCGCAAACATTCATATTGATGTCTAGTTGGTCCTAAGTGAAAATGCCCCCTCCCCTACCCACCCCATTCTTAATAGTAATGCTCCTCCTGAAAGATGGTCATACTAATATGTTTTTTTTTTAACAAAACACAATTTTTTACCGAGTTAAAATACATGATACATTTATGTGTCAGTTCATGAAGCAAAATGGTGGCTAACTTAAATCACTAACCATGAACTAACCTGGAAAGATTTCTGTTGAAGTATAAGCCACGGCCAGAAAATAAGGAGAGAAAAAAAAAACAGAAGAAGAAAGGTTAAAGCAACAAGGAAAGTATAAGAGAGAAGAAAGATCACAGGATTATTTGCCAAAAAGGGAGTGCTGGTTGGTGCATATTGAAATAGGTATGACATGCCAAGCATGCTGTATTTATGAAAAACCCTGACCAGATGAAAAATCACACAAATTTGGATATTCTGTCTCTTAACTTCTCAAATATATGACTCATAAAAAGGTGTGATAGCTCTTTGAAAGGGAAACTTTCTCCACATCAAAATAACCTTAAATTACTGAGAAGTGTCACTGTAAATGCGACCACCATTAAGACATCAAGGGTTAGGTATGAAACTGCGCCATATTATGTTCATAATATTTATCCATTTCAATATTAAGCTGTGTAAAAAAACGAAGTAGTTTTCTTTACGCCATGTTATAGACAGCAAGTAGGCACATTAGGCAAAGGTTATTTATAATTGATGAACACCAAATGTTAAACAGTGTTGAACTTGTTTTCAGGAGTCGTTATAAATGGAAAGTCATATCTTTGTGGGGTGTTTCACCAGAATACTTGCAGTGGTGTCTAGTTGGTCCTAAATGAAAATGATGCCGATCTGACTTTCAATATGGCCACCATGAATGCTACTCCTCATGACTTCTCACATTATGTCTAGTTGGTCCTAAATGAAAATGATGCCGATCTGACTTTTAATATGGCCACCATGAATGCTACTCCTCATGAATGGATGGTCATATAAACATGGGCTTTTCAGCAAAAGACTTCTCACATTATGTCTGGTTGGTCCTAAATGAAAATGATGCTGATCTTTTTGGTCCAATATGGCCACCATGCCATCTTGAAAATCTTGTTACTGCTCAAGAATATCAGGGTTGCTTTCAACACTTGGCAGATACAAAGAAGAAACTGTCTTATCTTGGATTCCTAGAAATTCAGTAGAGCGTTAGTCTCTTTGAGGGACTTTTGTGTTTTGTTTTATAGTAAGTGTATGGGTATTTAAATGTGTTTTTTACCATTAAAATCCATCAGCACAATTGCAGAGTATGGCTTGTCATGTGCTGGGTATTCATTCATATTATTACATACAAATTAGTACAGTGTATAGACAATAATTATGTAGAAATTATTAGCTGGACATTATCACTATTGCTAGAGAATCTGAGGCACTAACCCGTTGGCTTCACATTGCTGTTTTTTCTCCAATGTGAACTTGACCTGCATTGATGATATTGTGTATTGATTTTTTTATACAAATCAGGAGAACAGGTTTACTACATCACAACCTGAATCCTTTACTGGCATTCTGCTACCAGCCAGTCTAGTTAAATCCAAGGCATTGCTGGCATTCTGCTACCGGCCATTCTAGTTAAATGCAAGGCATTGCCTTCTAACAGCACGGTTAATCAGCATATTGTTTTTATCCAAGCTGGCCAATAAGAGGGGCAAAACAAGCTGCTACATTGCAGATAAATTATATCAGGCTTGATAAGGTATGGAATTCATAATAAAACACTGTGCAAAAAGTCATGCTTGCTTATTTTGCAAAAATGCATCCCCCTGTCTACAGATCTATAAATCTGTCAACATGTTCGTAGTGTCTGTGTTTTTTTGTTTTTTTTTACATCTCAAAATACTCTTTAAAGGATGGTCATATCAAAATGGTGATCACAGTAAAATCTCTCATGAGAGACCATATTCTCAATGCAGATTTTTTTTATTTTATAGTGCTGTGACCTGTAACGAGAGACCATCTGTCTTGAGAGACCATGTTTACTTGGCAGTAGAGGTGGTCTTTCAAGACAGGTTCTACTGTGATATGAAGATATGGTCCTAATGAAAATGATGCTGTCTGGTCCCACTTTCATAAAACCTAGAGTAAAAACTATTTTAATTGCAGTAATACATTACCTGTTCTCTTGCATTGCATTCCTTTGTAACGTTTTGTAATATATGATATGGTAGTGCACCATGTGGATGCACCATTGATATTTGAATAGGTTGTCAATAATGTTGTGTGCTGCAGGCACAAAATCACAGCCCTGATTGAACCCAGAAAAAGACAGGCTCTGGAGATATCTTTTTCCAAAGTCTCATCATGCATTTCTATTGCAGGTGGGTGTCGGAGGACATCCCGGAACTGAAGAAGGCATTGGACATTCACATACTGCAGAATTATGACACCAACAGGTAAACATGTCATTAAATTAAAAAGGAACAAACATGTCCCTTTAGCATTTTCAGCCTTTTTGTTCTTAAGTGATCTGTTTTCTGCATTCGATGGCCGATCCGCCTATAGTCATGGTTTGTTTACTGCATTCAATGGCCGATCCTGCCTATAGTCAAGGTGAATGGTTCTGTAGTAAAAACATCTCCGATTGGTCACAAATGGTTTTTTTCCAAGAATATGATGATATTGAACCAATCAGAAATTACTTTACTTTTCTTTGTTCAAATATTAAATATTCACAAGCTAAGGTTACGAATTGACAGCGGTTTTACTACGTTTCATTCATGAAAATATTGAGGAAGCAGACGAAAGATATGTTCGACAGTTCGTTGCATATTTTACAAGATTTAGACTCTGATATAAAAGCACAACTTACGGAAATATGATTGTTGCGGTAAAATCCGGATTCTGGCTTGTCCGTGTTTCATTCAGATCTAGGTTTCATATTAGATTCAGTGGAGTTGGTCAGGGAACCAGCCTAACTTTACACAAGTACCTCAGATGCTTTAAGCTGCACATATTTTATCATGCAAAATGTCTGCATGAACAAGCTGTTGCTTGTCAAATTTTCAACAACAAAAAAACGGCGTCCAACAAGCGACATGTTCATGGCACAAGAGACAATAAGCCTCTTAAAAGTTTTAATAGTCAGTGCAGAAGAATAAAAAGGAATATACAAATTCGGGGGGGGGGAGGAAGGGCGACAATTACATTCACTGGACATCATGTGTTGATTTGAGTATGTCTCATAGCGGGAGAGATCATGAGATGATTGCCATCACCACATAAAATTGAAAAAAAGTCCAAGGATTACGACAAGTTCAGAGATAACAATAAGCCATTGAACTCCATAGGTAATTAAGGTCTAAGTGTACTTTACAAACTTTTAGTTGATCATAATGTTTACCGTCGTTGCATCAGTCTTGGTTTGCACTCGTGAACTTTTTAAATGCATGTTTTCTAACTTGGCAATAGTAGTAAATTATATTTTGTTACACCTTACTGAAAACTGGTCTAACTTATGGAAAACAATTGACCTCCTTACTGAGAAGGTCTTGTTAGGGTTGGCAGGTCTGTGTTATCTCATATTTCAGCGAAGGCCACATGTGGATAACAATATTTCTACATGTGTTATAAAACTTAAATATACAAGGTTTTATGTTCTTTTTTTATGGAAATAAATAAGAATAAAAATATGCTTTGACTTTCATTGCACCAGATTAATTTAACGAAAGTCCAAGACAGTTCTTAGGCGAGCACATCATTTACCTGTATCATCACTGAAACGCAGGCAGTGTTTTACATGGACAAATCTGTCACATGACATAATATCTCCAAATTTGGATTCAACTAGCCAGAATTTCACACTTTTAGACCAATACAGTTCATCTTTGTCAAAAATCATATCTTCCATCAATATATAATGGCTATTAAAAATAACCACATTATTTCAGATAATGTGACATCAGTCCAAGCACCTTTGTGTTGATTTGTGTCAGTCTCATGCTTCAGGTGTGCATTCATATCTTGCTATTTCCAAAAATACATAATCATTATAAAAAATATCTGAAAATATTCAAGAGGTATTCAAGATCCACCAAATACTTGTATTGGGTCTATGCATTCAGAAAATGTATGAATATTACAGTCCGATTGAGATTTAGTCCATTGACAAAATTCAGGTGTATTGAGATTTAGTCCATTGACAAAATTCAGGTGTAGTACACATCGGCGAGTTCAAAGCCTTCAAATTACTCATTGTCATCCCTATTGCCAACAATATCCCTCCATTCTTGTAGAGATGCTAAGCCACGGGTTTCTCGCAAAAATGATCTCGTCAATCAACTTTTAAAACCCAATGGGAGGGGGGGCGATCACGCAAGTTATGCTTGGTTCCCGTGATTTCTCGTACCCAATTCGCCATTTATAAATTTGTTGTTTTTTTAACTAGGTTGATCAAATCATCATAATTTTTTCCTTTATCGAGAATATTGTTTGAATACAAGCACCTTTATGATGGAGGTCTGTTGGAGTATTGCAGAAACTATGGAGGTATTCTGATTGAATTGCTTCCTGGAGCGGTATAGTAAATTGATCCATCGATCAGCCATTAGGGAAATGTCTAAAGCACAGCAGCAGTGTGTCATGTTGAAACAATGGATAACTGTTAAGGACGAAACAAGGGATGATGAAATATCTGGTGCTTTGCTGTTAACTGAACATGTAGCAGAAAGCAGTGATATCGAAATAACCAGCATGATGTCGTTTACTACAATTCATGGCTACTAATGGCTTTGTATATTAATGCATCCTAATAAGCAGTATATTGCAGAAATATTTTGTTCCTGCACATGGTGACTTAGTCATTAGACTGGGACTAGGGCTGTCAACGGGTAACCGGGTACCCGACTGTAGTGAAAAACCCGGGCATTGAAAATTAATGACTAGTACCCGTTCACAAAAATAATTTGTCGACAACACTATCAAAATATCATATATCATCAGCAGTACGCTGGTCTGAGTTGCAGCTCCAGTCTATATTTAGGAGTAGGACCACCCGTTATGCATCAGCGGCCCACTACTAAATGGCTGCTGCACGCTGGGCTGTGCGAACAGCTTCACAGTTCAAAACAACACTAATATGTAGACTACTCGTGTTAACATATCACTTCAGCGACTGCGTGGTCACGTGGTGTCAACCGGAAGTTGACTTTCACCGCCATTCGCCGTGAGTAATAAATAACAAAACACGCTGTGGAAGTTGTTGGAAGTTTATTAATAAGTGAAACGACATTGTAATATTAATAAATTATTATTGACAAATCAAACAAAATATTATAGCACAATTTATAATAGACAATTTGAAGTACAACAGGAAAACAAATTATCTCCGTCGACAGACTATCAGCCATCTCCCATTGGGTGTGGGTAAAGTCCGAATGTGAAAATGTGAAAGTGCGAATTGGTAAAATGCGAAAAAGAGAATGCGAAATAGTGGATAAAGTGTGGTAAACAATGTGCAAAATGATGTAAATACTCCGTTCGTTTTGTGACCCTACAACAATCAAGGTTTGTGAAAATTTGACTGAGGTAACTAGGGTTATACATGTCTTTCATGTTCTAACGAGTACCCAGTTACCCATTAAACGGTGCAACGGGTACCCGGGTGAAGTTTTCCGTGGTTTTTGACAGCCCTAACTGGGACCCACAACCAGAGTGAAACTGGTTCGAATCTTTCCAGACCAGCCTGAATTAGCTGTCACAGGATATATCTTAGCTGTTCTTAACTATCTTTGCCTTGGCATCATTTCCACATACCAGTCTGTATATTGTAGAATACTCCAAATGTGCTCCTGATGGTGAGGGGATTTATGTTTATGAGTAGACACCTTGTTTGTAATTTCTGCCAACAATGGAAGCTGTGTTATATTCACATTACAGTTTGGTTTAGGATGCGAAGTTTTCCTTCTCTTTTCGCTTATTTCATTCATCGCTAGAATTATTTTCTTTTATCATTCTTGCAGCTATGAGAGCATGAAAAGCTTGTGTGACAAGTACAACAGAGCCGTTGACAGCATCATACAACTAGTAAGTAGATACTTTCCGTATATTTCAATAAAAATAGCCATCTTTCCAAAAGAATGGTTCATCAAACATGAGCATGAAACAGAAGGTGCATTTTATTGGTAATGCTATTTGCAGCCAGAGATGTTTTAGGGGTATTCAGGGTTAATAACAATCCCTGACCCTGTGAGAGATATAAGATCTAATCTTGCAAAACTACCAATTTAAGTAATTATGCCAGAAAATTGTGTTTCTAATATTTCCCATTTTCTTACAAAATGATGGTCTCAGGATCCATTCCCAATCACGCTAGAAAAAATCAGAAGGTTTCGCTTCTGTCTTTGCGGTCATGGCTTCATTTGTATGTCGAGAAGGATGAACTCTGGAATCTTTTTGTGTGCAAAGATTATTTGGTTTGTATTTGCTTTGTAAAAAAGCTGGAAACAGCTATATGACATTGAATGGAACATAAAAATCACAGTCAGTCACACAATTTTAATGAGCATATCTTTTGGCAAATGGTAATTTCCTGAATTGCTTTGCATGTTAAGTAGTTTGAAAAATTGCTTTTACATGTACAGTAGTGAAAATTACTTGGAGATAATTCCAACAATCAAATTTTGGGACCCGCATCACTAGAATTGGGAATTTATATTATGAAATAAGTATTGGAGGAAATGTTTAACACACAGGTTTCTGGTTTCTAATCACCTATCCTTCGTCATTCATGTAATTTTTGTTGCAATTTTTTTCATATTTCTCTTTATAGCCGATTAAAAAATGTATATTTTGTGAGTTTGTGTCTAGTGTAAACCAAAAATAGTTATACAGTTTTGTTGTTTTTTTTAGAGATGATGCCTTTTTTGTAGTAGTAAGAATAGTAGAGTTGTTGCTGTGTTCTTTTGTATTAAAAAAAACCCCAGCTATGTTAGAAGTTGTTAATATAAGACTATCTAAAGCCAACACATGTATCTGTTTATTCCTCTTACATTATATAAATTTAGGCTGCATTATAATAATTTTGTTTGTTACTTACGTGTTTTATTGGAATAAAAGTGCTATTAGATTATATAGCAACTTTAGTCAGTTTCACATTGAATTAAAATTCTGCTCTGTTCTAAGGGATAGGAATCATTTGCAGCTTATTACCAAGTCAACTAACTACAAATTAAACACTATTAAAACTATATTCCCTTGTCGAGAAAAAAACATAAAATGTCATAAAAGAATATGATTCGGTTCAATAGAAGTAAAGTCAACATAAAAAATTGTTTAGTGTTTCATGCTAGACCACATGATTAAGCATACCTTGGCAATGACTCTCGGGCCCTGTGTTCATTTTAAGCAATTCGAAGCCCACAATGTGTTTATCAGTCATTACCAGTATGTATTGTCAACTATCCAAACAGCTATTCCAAAACATTAATTAAGGATGGAATACAAATCCATCGCTTTGAAAATGGAGCTGTCTGTCTGCTTGTCAGATCTTTGATGATACACATATTTTGGAGAATCTGAATACTTACTATGATTAAATGTACTTGAAGATGCATTGCCAAGCTTTTATATGATCAAGATGACTTCTGGTAAGGAAGAAAGGTAAAATTACAGTTTCAATCCAGTAACATGTTATGGATATGAATGAAATGAGGGAAAAATTCTGGCAAACAAGATGTACTAACTTTCCATTAGGGATATTTTAAAATACAAATTTTGGGGATGCCAGGTGGCCCTAATTAATCAAGCAGAATCATCCCTGCACTAACATCATGATAGCGATGGATATATCTGAGTTTGTAGTTAAATAATTACGTATTCAAGACATGGTAAACCATTATATTGTGTTTTCAAGTTGTTTCCTTGTCACATTTTTACTGCTTATGTAACTGACTAAAAGGAAATTTTAAAAAATTAATACAATGCTTGCAAAGCTGTCACTTCATTATAATTATTGTCACTTTGGTATAATTATTGTCACTCTGGTAATTGATTTTTAAAATCATTTATGATTAAAGTCTGTCTGGCATGTTCAGATCACATTGTGCAGAATAACTTGTGATAGTAGAAATGCAGGAATGACAGTGTGGAATGTTTCTGTTGTGCAGAGGAAGGGAACATCATGGAACTCAAAGATGAACACGCGTCTGCCTACGGGGCTGTTGAAGCATATACTGCAGCAATGTTACAACCAGGCTGTCATTGACCCCGAGAAACTGAACCAGTATGAGCCGTTTTCACCTGAGGTATGGACTTATGAAATGTGTTCCAAATAGCATAGTGAGGTAGATACAATCCTGGATCTGAGAAAGTAATCATGGACTGCGTTAAGAAACAGCGATTTATCTCAACTTGCATATTCATAACCATTTTTGTCAATACCACCTTCATGGAAGCTTAATATGGTGATTACTTTGGCATCAGTGTGCATGTCTCTGTGCCCATCTGTCTTTATAGTGACATTAAATATAATATAAATTCGCATGTTCAATCTACTTGGCAAGGTATGTGTAATGAAAACTCCACAGACAAGCTTCAGAACATAAAATTTGAACTTTGTTGAGTGGCACTCGTATAGAATAAATCACAGATGAGGTGGTATTACACCACTCACATATAGAACATGCATACCTCATGATGGGTGAACCTTGCACTGAGTACATACCTTGCCAGTATCCACTGATAGTAGAACACTTTATTGTTGAGTGTATCGACTTCCACTCTGTGAGACAAAAGTATTCAATGTAAACTAAAATTAAGGAGCTTTTTGGTGATGTACAACAAATTTTGACCATATAATTTATCAAGGTTGACACATTCTTGACAAGCGTTTGAATTTTGGTGGTTATCTTGAAAAGTACTTTATTTTGAGGTCTGCGCCAAAAAGTACTGGAAAATCCTCAGTAGTCTTTGACAAGTTCTTGAATTTTGAAACAACACATTTCATTTTAAAAGAATAATTTACTGATTAAAATATCAAGAAAAAGTCAAATTCATTTTTTTTTTAAAGTAAGCATCTTGATCTTTCTGGAATTAACTTCTCTGTTATGATTCTTACATATTCAATAAGACTTCGTGTTGGATCATTTACATGCTCATTAGTATTTGCCTCATTTTGGATTGTAACCATCTAATGATGTTTAATTGAATGACTGTTGTGTTTACTGGGCTGTTATGGCTGTTGAAAATGTTGGTCAGGTACTCTGCAATTTGAAGGATATTTTCAAATGCAATTGCCATAAGTGTTGAGGGGGGGAAGCATGCAATGAACAGAGGTACATGTTGTGTTTATTGAAAGGAAATTAATGTTAGATCAATGGGTGAATGTCCTATGAAGTCCCATGGCATGAGTGAAAAGAACAAAAATAATGAAATGTCGACAACCGGAATGAATTTATAATATTTTTTACTTAAACATGAAAAATTCAAGGAATCAGAAACTCAAGCAAATAAGACTACTAACTCCCAAATTTATGTAGATAGGTTGACTGCACCCATGCCCCCAAGCTCACTTAGCTACAAGGCCTCACCTATGTCTAGTTCAAAAAGAAAATTGTATCCAAGAATGAAATACATAAATTTGACCTTTTGTGGACTTTACACACCATAATCAACATTCTTCCTAAGTATAGACACAGTTAATTAAAGTGGTCAAAATTTAAAATTTTTTCCATGAAAGTCCTTAAATTTCCAGATAAAATCTCTGTATGAACCATGTAAAATTAAGGATTTTACCTTCTTGTTTTATTTTAGATAGCTTTTAAAGAATTTTAACACCATTTTCTTTTTACTTGTTATCTTGTAGAAGTAAATGCAGTCAATGCTGCCTACAGCGGTCACCCATTGGAAAAGGCCAAAGTGGCCTTTGTAGATGGGTGATCTCTGAAAGCCGGTTCAACTCTCAAACTTGGTTCATGACAAATGCATATACTATGTACCGAATAGCATTAGCATTATTAGTAGTAGTATGCTGTCAAGATACATATATTTTTAGTTTAGCTATTTAGCAAAAAGAAGAATAACAATTAAATAAAAAGTTCCACTTTAATCCATTATGTACATTAAAACATCACTTATTAGTAGAAACAGCTTCTAAATAAAATTACTAATTGACAGCTTACCTGTGATTGTCAAAACACAGGACTGACTTTTTGGTAGGCCAGCTGGTGCAATTAGGCATGAAAACAGGTGTTCACACTTCAAACAATTGATGAATTAAGCAGTTGCTCAAACTCGGCTTTTGTGAGATACCTTTGATCATTAGGGAATCAAAAGAAGCTTCTTGCAGCTATTGTTAGTAGCATATAAACCATAAGGGATAGCACAAGTGCAGTGTGCATGTATCTCTAATCATTTGGTGTGATTGTACGTAATCTCTCACACTCTGGATTAACAGTTTTCAAAATCTGCCATAATATCTCGCACTTAATAATCCCTTTCTTCTGAGTAAGCCCGACTCCCATTTCTGCTGCAACTACACGACTACTTTGTCCACTATCCAGAAAACATTGTTTTGATTCTCTCGTGTGAGGACAAAAACTGCCTTGCTTTCAAAGCCGACATGTTGACACCTTTGAGTTTGACCGACAGCATGACTGGACTATGGTAAGTACAATCGAGATATGAAGTGCTTGGAGCAGTCACTGCTGATGCGCTCCAGTGACCGCTTAAGGCAGGGTGAAACCAGCGTTTGGTTAGGAAACACCTGGCCGATGACCTCTGAGAGCAGGTGACTGTTCAACACAGGGCATTTATATAAGAAACTTGGGGGAGGGAATTAGAATGACTGTTATGACCAGGTGACCGATGGGACAGGTTTGACTGTATTTATATTTATTTGGAAGGGTTTATCTTCCTGTAGATTTAAACAAGCTTTACCTTTATATTTTTAGAGCTTAAGCTTTAACAGACACTATATAGCCAGGATTGTGCTGATGTGCCATAGGACCCAATATGTACATGGATATTTAAGTTAAATTTTAAATTCTTCGAGATTAAGCTCAATTTTAAAGCTAATTTAAAAGGTAGCTATGACAGAAAAAGGGTTTTTTAACATTCTTAGAGCGATTAGTAAATTTTTTTTTTCCTTCTGAAGACCCAGTACTGGGTATATTTTTATCAGCAATTAGCTGCAACCATAACAGGGATTCAAAAATCTCTTTTAAAAATCCATTTTGCCCAGTCAAGCAAGTACTGAACATTTTTACTTGCCTAGAATAAACTCTTAATCATCCTGCTGTTGTAGAAATATTAAAGTTGATGATTTTAGCGACCTAAATTCAACCATGCGAAAGTTCTTTCCAAAACTTATTCTTTGACCGTTCGAACACCAGTTGTAAGTAATTACAGATTGAGACCAGTCTGCTCTCCCTCTGGTAAGAGTTTATTAGTATCGAAGGATGAGAGCAAAGCACTTGTATGCGCTTCATCAAAACAAATAGAAAACAAACTTCTAGCAGAAAGTATGCATTTTCAATGAACAAAGTCAGCAATATTCTCAACAGAACAGACTCAGGTAATTGGGATTATTTGTATTAGTTTAAAAGAGATATTCTTTCTCTGACTTGTAGATAAAAAGAACTAATAATATCCATTATATTAGTTGAAAAAATAATTTATCTTGAGGTAAAAGAGAAAAATATAAAATCCCAGTCTCCCTCCATGACCACACATAAATTAAATGGTCGGACCATAATCCCATTCAGCATGCAACTGAATTGTAATAATGAAAAATATGAAACAAATTTGGTAATGTATGAAGGTAAATTCCATTCCTGTGTTATTAATATTGTTAACTAAAAGAAAAATGTGTGGTCACAGTGATTCTCATAAATGAGCTTCCAATCACATGATACAACCATGGTGTAGCGGCATTTATCATTTGTAAAGGCAGTGAAGATTGCTAAGAGGTTGACCCAGAACACCAGATAAAAAAAACTGATTTCTTTAACCCAGTATTATGCTCAAATCGTAAAAGCAATAAAAATAACTGCCAATATGATGACTCTAGTGAACAAGCTGGTAAAACCCACAAAAACTGAGACGAAATTCAACAGAAAGTTGAACTTCTGACAACGAATCAGATTCCACAGTGGTGGAATGAAAGAAGTAAAACATTATCATACCCTCCAGAAATCACTTGAAAGCTGAAACTTTGCAAAGACTAGTGACGGTAATGTTGAAGAAACATAAAATTGTATACTTCGACTTATCCCGTGCAGTTAGAGCATGGTCAGAGACATCAAAGAGGAGAATTCTAAAATGAAGATGGTTATTTATTTGGTTTTTTCATGCAAATAGCATGTAAAACTGACCATGTAAATGATGTCTCATTTATTATGAGGTTGGCCCATTATGATCATACCATTAACCCACTTTTCAAATGAAGGGTGCCAGTTGACCTCTTTTTTTGTAAAACCTGGCTGAAACACTGAATTCTTGCTTATGGATCAGTAATGTCCATTCTTCTGCCCATCTGGCATCAACACTGAGGTTAGGCTTTGCCTTTAGGTTATTTTCTCAAACAATATTGCATGTAGAGTCACTTGACTTGGTATGTAAATGTTTGTACTACAGCCATAAGTTTAAAGTAGGTCACTGTCATGTGTATTTCATGGTATGCAATCCAGTCATACTGACATTAACAATTTTATTGGGTGTTTTTTATTGGAAAATAAGTAGAATGAACAGCATAGTCCCCAATCTGCCAGTGTATTCCACAACAAATCTGGGACAAAGATGCAAGCAGTTTGGTGCATAATACACAAGAGAGTATGTTACTAGTTGTCTTACCTGCAAAAGCAAGTGAGCTATTTTTGTGCTCACTTTGTTTGACATTACAGTTGTCATACAGTGCTAGATTACGTTTTGTGTTGTCCTAATATGTTCTAACAGTTTCTGCAAAGGATTCTTCTTACTCAGGAGAGACAATTTGTATTTGTCTTTTTTTTTATATTTTAAGTTTCCTAAATAGCTTTTCATCTACTTTGTTAATAAAGTTTATATGGTATTTAATTGAATATGACAGGTGTATGGAGAGACTTCCTTTGAACTTGTCGACCAGATGATCAAGTCTATCAACTTCACTGAGGATGACTTTTTTATAGACCTTGGAAGTGGTGAGTAATTTTATTTTATGCTGCTCATATGCTCAATTTTTATATTGTAATTATATCTGTATTTGTATATTTATCTTGTTCACTAACAGAAGTCTACTTCTTCAATTCACAGTGTTATATTCCCCCTCACGCAAACAAGGGTGGGAGATGTATTGGTATTGTGCTTTATATCCATTGTTTGTTCATCTGTGTATCCAACACACTTTCTTGTTAGCAAGATAGCTCAAGAGATATTGGGCAAAAACAGACTAAATTTGATATTTAGATACCTTTAGTGGGTCCCAAGACCTGATTAGGTTCTGGTTACTGTGGATCTTTGTCGAGTCCACTTTAATGGGAAGCAAAGTAGTCAGTCACTTGTTTAAAGTTTTTCATTTGCATATATTTCCTAAACCCCTTGATAGATTCTTATCATACTTGGCATGAATCATTTTGAATCTTAGACCATTCATTCTGCAACATGTTTGCTCGCCAATCACTTTTGGCTCAGTTTTGTAGTCGTAGAAAATTTGCATTAAGATTTTTGTTAAAGTTTTTTCATTTGTTAATATTTCTTAAACCCCATGATGGATTCTCTTCATACTTGGCATTAATCATTATGAACCTTAGACAATTCATTCTATGACACACTTGGGATCAAGGTCACAGTCATGGAAGATTTGCGTTAAAGGTCTGATTACAGTTTTTTAATAGATTATATTTCTTAAATCCCTTGATGGATTTTGCTCATACAGCGGATTAATCAGTATGAAGTTACATAATTCATTCTGCGACATGCTCACTCTTCCCTTTTGACCTTGGGGTCAGGGTTATATATTTTACAGCAATGCTTTGATTGTAGGCCTGACATGCAGGTACTGACCTCAATTCACATTTTTGTAAACTTTTTGATTTTTTTTTTTTACAAAACCTTGTAAACACAATCAAGTAACAAATCATGTGAGATAGACAACTGATATTTGGTAGGCTTATTTGTATTAATATGTAGATGATCTGATTAGATTTCCATGCCATTTTAGCAATGTTTCCAATTTTTACAGTTTTTTAAACTTTTTTTTTTAACTTGTACATTTTTAAAGGAAACACTTGCAAACATGATTAAGGAAACATCAGTTGACGTAGAAATGAAATTTGGTTGGCTTATTTGTATTAATATGTCGACGAGCTTTTTCGGGTCTTTACAGCAACTTTTCTGTTTTTTTCAACTTTTTTCTTTACACAGAAACTTTGTCGGCACAATTTAGGAAAAACCATTTACGGTTTACATGATATTTGTCATGCATGTTTGTAGGCACATGTAGATGATTTGATTCGATTTTCATGCCATGTTTGGAAGTTTTCTTTATTTTTGGTTTGGAGGGTTTTCTATGTATTACTTAAATTGACCAACTGTGTTGATTATATGAGAAGACTAAAGTCGAGATCTTAAAAATCAGGGACATCCTACCTACATCCCACTCCAAACAAAATTCCATTTATTCACCTTGCTATATTTTTAATTTCCATCTGTAAAGTACCATTGTCACAGAATGACATTGTGGGAAGACATGTTTTTAATTGCAAAAACAGATCCCTCATAGTTTCATTAGGCCTTGTTCTAGTTATTTCAAATATGCATAATCCATAATCCATTCAGACCTTTATGAAGTTTTTTGAATTCAGTAATGATAAAATATTATTTAGTTTTTAGCTCTATTGGTCATAAACCAGAAGAGCTTATGGGATGGTCTGTTGTCTGCCGTCCGTTAGTACAAGTTTCATACATGCCAGCCATTACGCTTTTGGTGTAATCATTATGCTTTTTTTTCACCTAATTATGTCTTGCACTCGCCTGTATATGGATTATGCTTTTTTGGTACATTAAAAAATATAATAATGTTTGTCATTTTTATTATCATCTCTTTAGTCCCACACATCATATAAATTTGAGAATATTCTTTAAAAAAAAGACTGCTGCGTGAGAATAGTGTAAGAGTACATCTGTCCATCGTAGACCTACATGTACTTTCCTTATTTTCTATTTATAGCAGCTCTTTATGACACATTTCCAAGAAAATAGACATGTTTCTTCAATTTGAAAACTTGTCTCACAGATCCATTACTCAATGGCTCTTGACAAATTTGAAAATGGATGGTCATATCAACAAGGGGTTTGACCAAAAGAATTCTTGTGATACCTAGTTGATCCTAAATGAAAATGGTGCCAGTTGTACATGCAGTATGGCTGCCACAATGGCTGTCTTGAAAATCTTGTTGTCACTACTCCCCCTGAATGGATGGTCATATTGACATAGCTGTTTCACAAAAAGACTTATAATGATGTCTACTTGATCCTAAATGAAAATGGTGCCATTCTGACAACCAATATGTCCACCACAGCAGCTAATTTGAAAATCTTTTTATCGCTGAAGAATATCGAAGATGGTTTCAACGTTCAGCAGTTAAAAGGAAGAAATGGTCTTATCTTGAATTCCTGGACATTCTTTTTGGCAAGTAGAGGGTCAGTTCCTTCGAGGAACTCATGTTTTATTGTTATTACAAAAATGATGGATTGTGTTGTGAAGGTGTCTTTGGGACTTGGAAGACATGTTGAAGCTTTGTGGGTGTTAGTTACTATAGTAATCTCCATTAAATTTTGATTGGGGGTTGGTGTCTTCAAAAGTGCTTTCTTTACATCCACTTTATTTTCTTGAATAGCACTTATAGAAGATTACAAACTTGGAAACAAAGTTAGTAAGTGTGAATAATATTTCAACTAGAAATCACAATGTTATATTATGCAGTATGCTAAAATTGATAGTTCTTTTCATATAGTTAGCTTACTAAAGGAGAAAATTTGCTTTTTAAGGTGTTGGTCAGGTTGTAATGCAAGTAGCTGCGGCCACCCCTTGCAAAATGTGCTATGGTATAGAAAAGGCAGAATGGCCCGCAACATATGCTGTGGTACGTGTCCTTGTATTTATCATAAACATACAACCATTTTTAAGGTAAGAAGGTTGGCTAATTGTTAAACTTACAACAGCATATCTTTATTTTGAAAGTACTCTACGTGTAAGAGATGAACATTTAAAAGTTATAGAGGTCTCGGAAAGAAGAATGCATCTTGATTGAAACACTGAGTATTAACTACATAAAGGAGACTTTATGTTTATTCAGATTTAAATTTCTTGTGGAAAAAAATCAAATTTATTTTGTATATATTCCAGATATTATTAAACATATCTTGTAAATTCATGAGAATGTAGATCTATTAGAATACATATATATATATATATATATATATATATATATATATATATAGCTTCAATTTGAAATGACAAGGTTTTTAAATTTAATGTCTGGTACTTTTAACAAATTAAATTTTGTCTATATATGTTATTAGCAATAACGGGGTGTTTTGTCAGAAATCCCTGTCATGGTTCAGTAGCACAAATACCTACATATATAATGACAAAATATAGTATAAATATGTACAGCTCTCCCTCGTTATAATGTGGTAGTTGGGGTCCACAACCGTCGACTGCGTTATACTGAAAACTGAAGTATGTATGAAACTGTAATATATTGATAATGGCTTCGTATACCAAACTGCGGTATAGCAAGAACTATCAATTTTTTTTGTTACATAATTGTGTTTTGAAAAAGGATATAACACTAAGTTATCGCTGTGTCTTCTTTCAACCCATGTTGTTATACATTGGTATAATTTTGGTCATGGGGTCCATAGTACTGTGTTATATAATGAAGTGTGTTATAACAAGGGAGAGCTGTAAATTACAAAAGAGTCTCTCTCTCTCTCTCTCTCTCTCTCTCTCTCTCTTTCCCCCCCCCCCCCGGCCCGGGTTTAATGAAAAAAAATCTGTTTCAAGCAGAGTTTTCAGAAGTACAATGAAACTTCCATGCACAGAACCAAGGTTGTATTAGTCTGTATTTTTTAAATCAGTCAACCATGTAAAAGACCTGCGCCATAACAACCAACAAATAATATGTAGAAGGTCAGTAAACTCGTTCCTTTACTTGGGATCAGATAAAACTTCACAACTGGGAAGGAACTAAACTCAGTCTTATGATTCCACGGATTGGTGACAATGAGATCTGTACATTTGGGCACATTTGGTTAATTATATTCATTATCATGCAGTACTTGAAATAGAGGGGTATCCGAAGAACCTCCCCTATTACACGCCTTTCCCATGGCACTTCTATTCCTCCCCTGTACCATGCCTTTCCCATGGCACTTCTGGTCCCTGTTCCACGCCTTTCCCATGGCACTTTAATCCCTGTACCATGCCTTTCCCATGGCACTTCTAATCCCTGTACCATGCCTTTCCCATGGCACTTCTAGTCGCTGTTCCATGCCTTTCCCATGGCACTTCTAGTCCCTCTTTTATAGAGCCTTCCTCTCAGCTTTTCTCTCAAAATCACTGAAATAACTTAAAACTGTGTTATCTTCTATTAATTTAATATATATTTGTGTTAATTTAATGTAGAATGCAAATGTTGAATGTGCTTACGTTGTTTTTTTTTCATCTTTTCAAAAGAGTGAATTAGTTGCCCCAAAAATGCCCTTTCATTCTATAAAGTGCCTCTTCATTCAAATCAAAGTACCCACCCCAGTCATGGTGCAACATTTTCGCTTGCCAACCCTTCTGAAAGAAATTCCTAGTACTGCCATGTTCATTCATTTGTCAGTTTTTAATTCTATTCCTAAATGATCATTAAAAAAAAACCCATCCAATCTTTCATACATAAATTGAAGAAAAAAAAAGTTAAATGCAAGTAAACCACTCAGTTGTTGTCATTTCTGACTGTGTACAGTATATTCAATAAGCATTAAAACAAAAGGACAACTCTTCAGATACAACCACATTCTTGTAATTTTTAAATTTCTTGGGTATTAACAGTTTTATTTTTTGAGTGATTTTGTCATCGTTTACACTATTTCATGTGTTGATCTTGTTTCTTATAACTGAATGAACTTTCAGGAAATGGAGAAACATTTCAAGAAATGGATGAAATGGTATGGAAAGAAACATGGAAATTTTCAAGTAAGTAAATTAAATTAATATTTATGCACACTTCCATTATAACGGTTGGTTAGACTTGTAAAAAGCACATCTTTAGTATGAATGAAGACATGCACATGCAAACAAATGGATTTGAAACAACTAGACACTTAATAAAGCTGCACTTCCACACAAAAATCCTAAATTGAGATGTTGGCATGACCTAATTTTGTGGCTTTCCAAATGAAGGATACTTTAAAAGAAACGATTTTTACACCCGAGTCATTTAAAAAGATGGAATCAAGATGAAAATCCATAATGATGGGCAGATGAGATAGCATGTAAATAAGGTAGGGTGTTTTCCTGCATGTTGTTTGTCATGCCAACTTTTAATGATAGACACAAACTGGCAAAAAAGTAACCATGGCACATGTACACAGCCTACCATATATTAGCTGACCTGGCCATAAGGCCAAGGAAGTTTATGATATGGCCCTTCATTTGTCTATTGTTTGTCATCAGCAATTGCTTTTTACCACTCTGGAGTCCATATTTCTGGTCATTTCTTTTATCAAACTTGAAATATATGCATATATCATTAAGATCTTGGGTGAGTTTGATAATGAGCAAAATCCATGCATATGAATAAGGTGATCTTGCATCCAATTGGCTGAGCTTATTACATTCTTGAGACCGTATTTCTGGTCCTATTTTGATCAAAATTGAAATATATGCTTATATCATTAAGATCTCTGGTGTGTTCGATAATGAGCGAGATCCACGCATAACAAGGAAGTGATGTTGCATCTGATTGGCTTAGCTTGTTTTCCCTCTGGAAGCCATATTTCTGATCCGATTTTGATCAAATTTGAAATAAGCTTATATCATCAAGATAGAGATTTCAATAATGTTTATTGTCATCAAGATCTTGGATAACTTTGATTATGAGCAAGAGACTGTCTTCATCTTTAGAAAGAATTTTTACCAGGATATAGTAAAATACATAAAATCAACATGATATAAAGTTTGGGAGATACTTTACATAAGATGTGTTTGCACACAACTACATAAGTCTGTTTAGTGAAACTGTCAACTGTTAAGTTATGTAAGCCAGGTGAGCAATATCAGGCTCACTTGGGTCTCTTGTTAACTTGAGTTTTGGCAAAGCCAAGTGTATAGCATTTGCTCTCACTGTTCCAGTGTCTCAACCAGATGATATGTACCTGACCTAAAACCCATTCTACCTAAAGAAAATTGTACAAGACCCAGTCAAAAACCAAATAATCATCAAAAAATGCACGTTGACAATATAGGGAAAGTGAGTCAAATTTTCAGAACTTCCACATAGACTGTAATCAGTACTGTGTTTAGTCTACAACACTGCAGTTTCCCAAAAATAAGCAAGTTCTGGTTGGATTTAGGTGGTAAGATAATCATTTTATGTAGTTACGAGGTACAGCAAACCTGGTCATTACATTAGTTAAATATTGGTTTTGGAGGGAATGCAGTTTTAACCTTTTATCTACTCGTCAGAGATTTAAGATGATCAACAAGGAGTAGAAATTTTATTTAATTTTTTACTTACATAAATAGCTTTATTTTCCGTTGAGATTATAAGAAAAAGGTTGGTTGTAAATGGTACATCAGTAGGGCTGTCAACGGGTAACCGGGTACCCGACTGTAGTGAAAAACCCGGGCATTGAAAATTAATGACTAGTACCCGTTCACAAAAATAATTTGTCGACAACACTATCAAAATATCATATATCATCAGCAGTACGCTGGTCTGAGTTGCAGCTCCAGTCTATATTTAGGAGTAGGACCACCCGTTATGCATCAGCGGCCCACTACTAAATGGCTGCTGCACGCTGGGCTGTGCGAACAGCTTCACAGTTCAAAACAACACTAATATGTAGACTACTCGTGTTAACATATCACTTCAGCGACTGCGTGGTCACGTGGTGTCAACCGGAAGTTGACTTTCACCGCCATTCGCCGTGAGTAATAAATAACAAAACACGCTGTGGAAGTTGTTGGAAGTTTATTAAAAAGTGAAACAACATTGTAATATTAATAAATTATTATTGACAAATCAAACAAAATATTATAGCACAATTTACAATAGACAATTTGAAGTACAACAGGAAAACAAATTATCTCCGTCAACAGACTATCAGCCATCTCCCATTGGGTGTGGGTAAAGTCCGAATGTGAAAATGTGAAAGTGCGAATTGGTAAAATGCGAAAAAGAGAATGCGAAATAGTGGATAAAGTGTGGTAAACAATGTGCAAAATGATGTAAATACTCCGTTCGTTTTGTGACCCTACAACAATCAAGGTTTGTGAAAATTTGACAGTGGGGTAACTAGGGTTGTACATGTCTTTCATGTTCTAACGAGTACCCGTTAAACGGTGCAACAAGTACCCGGGTGAAGTTTTCCGTGGTTTTTGACAGCCCTATACATCAGAATAATTTTTTGCGTTTTACACTAGAATGTTTCACAAATTGATATTTGTTTCCAGTTACCTTACTTAAATTATTCTTTTAATATTCTTACAGCTGGAAAAGGGAGACTTCCTTGATGACCCTACAAAAGAAAAAATCAACAGTGCAACGTAAGTTTACCGTATTGTGCAAGGTAGTAAATACAGCTTTGGTGACTGCTGTGCCTTAGCAGATAACACCGGGTAAGCCTCTTACTGCAAAAAATACATCAAGAATATTGATGTAGCTTCATTTTAATGTAGACGTGCTCAGAGCACCCACCTGAATTTTATATATACAAGTCTAGATTCCTTCCTCATAAAAAAATTTCACTCAATATTTAGAATATGGTGAATTTTATCCTTGACTTGCACTCTTACTTGAAATAAGAAATGCAGTTTTTTGATTGGTCAGAATATTTTCAAGTGAGATTTTGAGTCAGGTTGTATGATGGATGTGTCAGGACCAAAATGTAGGATTTTAGTATTTGGGGAAAAATAGAATATCCAACTTTGAAAGTCTTTAGTCCAGGACTAGAAATTTGAGGTCAAGATTGTCACTGCCAAGGTCTCAGGGTGTTGCCTATATTCTCTATGCAGCACATGTTCATGGAAGGTTTGGGATACAAACCTAAGTTCCTTATTAATATATTAACATTCTATTAAGCTTATATCAACTGGAATCAGTTTAATGGTGTACAGAATCTGGGGGGACCAGGAGGGGTTCAAGGGATCATATGGTAGGACATTACCAAAGCATGTCATCATGGGTATCATATCAAAGGTCTTTTGATAGTACTTTGGCATTGACTAGATTTTTATCTTCCAACTGACCCTAGATTAGGGTAGAAAGTAAAAAAAAAAGAATGTCAGCAAACCATTTTGTAATGGGCATCATATTGAAGTTTAATAGGAGTAATTATTAAAATATGCTGTACATGTATTTTGGTGGTTTGCCAGTGAATGTATCATATCTGGTTGCCAATATGCATCATCAGTTTATAATTATTTGATGGAATAGCATCTATTGTAATGTGTTTGTCACTTGATAATTATTGGAAATGCAAACTGCTTTATGTTTTATTATTTTATTAGCACTCTTTGTAGATTACTCAATGAACCTACCTATAATAAGAATGAAACGAGACCTTTAAAAAAAAAAACTCTTGTGATTAGCCTAATTAAAACTGCTTAATCTGAAAAACAGTCAGTTCCAAAAAGCAGGTCTGATTAGCCTAATTAAAACTGCTTAATCTGAAAAACAGTCAGTTCCAAAAACCAGGTCTCTTGTGAAGGCTTCAGTGATCTCCACAGAATTTTTTATAGCATCAGGGTTAGCATGAGTTGTCATCATAAAATGTTTTTTTTTTTTTTTACGCACGTTATCATCATAAAAGTGAACAAAATAATATCAATTAAACATAAAAGAAATACATATATTTACATTGTATTATTTATTTTCCTAAGTTATAACATGATTTAATGTCAGATTCATTTGTGTTTGAATTTAAATAAATTATATCCTTTTGTTTTTTCACTTGCCCACATTTTTTCATTGCCACATTAAAATTAAAGTCTTTTAGGCAAAGTTCTTCATTATTCATTGTCACAAGGTTATTCAGCACCCTCTGTGTTAACCTGTTCTTTAAATCACTCTTGATTCTGTTCATCGTACAGAGACTTTTCACAGTCTAAAAAAATTGAACATAAAATTTGTTAATGGATGTACAAAAAGATACAAAACTATCTAAATCCTAATTAAGTAAATTACCAATTACAAATTCTTCAAGAGTCAAGACAGTGATGTGTTTCAAATAATCATGACTAAGATAATACATATTCCTTTCCATTAAGAACAATATATAAATGTGTTTGTCATTGTTTAATTTCTTCATTGAATCAATGTCAGAGAGCTAAAATATCACCACTTAATTTATCATGCAATACATTCTAGTTGCAAACTATCTGCTTATTGTTGAAAAAATATTTCAGATATAAATAGGAATAATCCAACATTTACATGTTTTCAGAACAGGAAAATTTGGAAGATAAAAATTGCTCCTTTTCTTACTTGGATAGACAGAAAAGAGAAATGAGAAATTAATAGGGCAGCACTCACTTAAGTTAAGGTTTACTGATCAAGCACATCAAAGGTTGTGCACCGGCCGTTGGGCAAGCCAGGTAGAAAAGATGACGGCTTAGCAAGTTGGTATATATTCTAGATTATATTAATTAAATACCCAAGAAGAGGTAAGAACAGGTGTCATTGAAGTAATAGGACTTTGAATTAGGTGACTGGATGCTTATTTAACAGATACATTTTATAAGGATAGCGGGAAACATAAAGCGTAGGGGCAAAAGTGCATAGCATAGCAGCAGGTTCTAAAGCATTGCGTGCTGAAATGATATCGTAGCGGGACTGCTATGCGAAAAGGCACTGGAGAGAACACTGGGCCTGCCATTGTCTTTCCTCTAGTTTTCTGGCTAGTATAGTATTATCAGTATAAATTTGACAGAAATTCACCTGTTTGGGTAAGGTCAGTTTAGTGAATAGGATCTGTCAACAGCATTCCAAATTAATGCTTTTAAATATTATTGAAAGTTAAATTCTGTCATGTTTTTTCCATCTTTTTATCTTTTGTAGTGTGATATTTGTCAACAACTTTGCATTTGGACCTCAAGTTGATCACCAGGTAAGTTTGATGAAAATGTCTTTGAATCATCATATTTTAGCATAATAAAATTTTGTGAAATAGAGTACTTAGAATTTTTGCAACTTTTAACTTTTCCATATAATCCAGGCTGTTTATCCCCATGCCTGGAATCCAAATGACAATGGATCTTTGAATTTATTTGTTAATTGAGATTTCGCCATCTTAATGAAATTGTTTTGGCTTGGTGTTTTCTGTCATAGCAACACATTGGGCCTTGGAACAAAAGTGGAGGTTCAGAGGGATTCGTTGTATTTTTTTGCATCAATATGTCACATGCTAAAGATTTTGTTGAAATTTGACAGAAAGCATCCTGGCATAAAGGGCTTTCAACTTTATACAAATAATGCCAATCTGCCATCAAATATGGTCACTGTTACGAAAAATAGAAAACTTTTAATTGACTTACTCTAAAAAAAACCACTCAACATAATTTTACAAAATTTGACAGAAAGCATCCTGGCATAAAAGTCTTTCAGTATTGGACAAATGATGCTGATATGCCATCAAATGTGCATGAAGATACAACAAACATAGCATATGCAATCAACAGCACAGGAAGAAATTTCTAGAGAAGATCCTACTGATCCAGATTTCAGTTAGGCCTAATTTCAGCTACTTGGGCCTCTTGTTATTGTGCACATAGCTACAATCATGTTTTATCATTGGAACTGATAAGTATCAGCGATACCATAGTTTAAAACAACCCTATCTAATTGATTGTGTTCAATCAATTTTGTTCCCTTTGGAATGCAAAGATTATTTGGTAAAGAGGCTGATATTTCTTTATAGATCAAATCATTGTTAACTTGTAATAAAAAAAATAAACGAGATACAGAGGTCCTGCTCTTGTAAATCCACTCCTTCTGCACTGAAAAGCTGGCTTTATAATAGGGGTGGCCTCTCTTGAGAGGGGTAAAATGGTAAAACTATACTATTGTGGTGTCGGGCAAGGTTGCATCTGATCAGAGGGTGGCCACTCTTTAGAATAGCCTTGTAACAGAGGGACTGTCATACTGATTTGTTATTCTGTATATTTTCAGCTTAAATTAAGATTTGCTAACATGAAAGAAGGAGCCAAGATAGTGTCCTCCAAAGCTTTTTGCCCATTGAACTTTAGGATAACAGACAGAAATTTAAGTGGTATGTATTTTATACTCTGCAATCAATGTGGTATAATTTATTAAAACTGTAATCATTTAGATGGATCATATTGTATGTCTCTTGAAGAACTTGCCAAGATGTATCCCCAAAACTGCAAGAACATCTCCAATCTATTAATATCTTATATAGCAGTATACTGTTAATCACAATTTTTACAATTCTTTAATTTTAGCACAATAGCAACATAGCATTTTAGCAAAATACTTGTAAACAAAAATTACAAAATCTGGTGGTAGCTATACCCTACCTACTATATATACTTGCATACACGTCAGATGCAACTGCAAACTGCATAGACCCAGATCTGCCATCACATAATGCACTGGCAGATCTGGATCTATGCAGTTTGTTAGGAGTAATCAGTAGAGCAAACAACATAGACCCTGATCTGCCAACACATTATGTGATGGCAAATCAGAGTCTATGTTGTTTGCAGTTGGACCTGACGTATGCACGAGTATATACAGCAATGAAAATTACATGTGCTTGCATGAAGTGCGGTTGCTTTATTCCAACACAATGTATCATCAAACCACACACAACATGAATCACTATCAACACGATGTGTCATCAAACCACCACACACAGCATAAATCACTATCAACATGCTGTATCATCAAATCACACACAACATGAATCACTGTCGACAGTAAAGAAAATTAAATAAAATCAGACAAAACATCCGTCGGAGTATGTCCATAAAGTCACATCTATAAGTTTATCCTTTCGCTCATTGGTTTTATATCCTTACTCTAACATGGCACTCGTGAATGGTGGCTGCGAATTAAGGCTGCAACATGTACAGGTGTAAATGGCTCGGTTTAATTTATTGCCTGTAAATATCTACAAAATTGATAACCATATAAATGAACATGTTTGTATGGTGTTAGTCAGTATGCATATCAAGGCAGTACATCCAGTTGGATTATCAAATTTTTTCATATTTATTTATATAAGTATCAATATGAAACGATATCCAGACAGTATTAAAGATGTTTTACCTAAATTTTCATATATTCAACAAAGACGCATCTTACAAACTAAATCCTGTCATAATATGAGGTTAAAGATGTACAGCAAATGAAACAGTTGCAAGTTGAGGTAGGTACATCGTATACATTGTGAATGTAGCTTACATGTAAGTAGCTGTCAGCTGTATGCCTATCGTGCAGGTGATGCAAAAGGTTGAGTTTCAAATCGGTTCGATTAAACAGTATCATTTTAGTTGTTGTATACTGTGTACACATTTATAAATTTGGGTAAATGTTGCAGCCTTGCTACAAATATCCCCAATTACAAACAGATCTGTTTGGCATTTATATAATACTATATATCTAGTTTAATCACATAGTTTTAGTAAACATAAAATATTTGAAAGATTAGTTTTCTTGCTAAATTTGCCAAAGTGTTATGCTCATTAAAATTTTTTGATTTACAATATATTGTATAACATAAACATTCTTTCACTTTATTGACAAAAAATGACTAAAGAGCAGAC
The DNA here is from genome assembly GCA_029931535.1 of Margaritifera margaritifera. NCBI lineage: Eukaryota > Metazoa > Mollusca > Bivalvia > Unionida > Margaritiferidae > Margaritifera > Margaritifera margaritifera. The sequence goes on along the minus strand of JAQPZY010001243.1, from coordinate 1,216,265 downwards.
TTATTACCAGTGTTTTAATCAACTTTCAAAAATATTTTATGCAAGCAAGAATAAAGACATACAGTTAAAATAAGTAAAAATTTATTTTGAAATTGTTATTTAAGTGTTAATATGCAAGATGCTTGATATTTAAGTATTGCATGCTCTTGTAATTCAGGGATTGAATATTTCAAAAAGCAAACAGTATCAGTTCAAATTTCCCATGGAAGAAGTATAGATTTGACATGGCGACATTGATCTATTTTTATGTCCCACCACACCAATAGTGTAGTGTTACTTTTGTCTGTACATTTGTCCATACATCCATCTGTCCAGTTATGTAAAATTAATGATCACTCAGAAGTCTTATCTTGATGGTTATCTTATCCCTGTTGCGTAGGAGACCAAATTTTTGTTGAGCCTATGTTAGGGGGAAGCAGGACATACTTTTTAGTCACTTTTCGGATGGCAGCAGCACTGGTGTCATCAGCTGTTTCTGAAGCTTTTTCATTTGCTAATATTTCGTATACCGACCCTTTGGTAGGTTCTCATCATAATTGGCATTTATAATTTTGAACCTAATACAATTCATTCTGTGACATGCTTGCTCACCCCTATGACCTTGGGGTCAAGGTTACAGTCAAATAATATTTGCACTAAGGTTTTGGTGAAAGTTTTTTTTTTATTTGCTTATATTTCCTACACCCCTTAATGGGTTTTCTTCATAATTATAATGAATCATTATGAAGTTACACAGTTCATTTGGTGACATGCACACTTGCCCTTTAACCTTAGGGTCATGTTCACTGTCATAGAAAATTTGCATTAAGGTTATGAGTAAAGATTTTTCATTTGCTTTTACTTCCTAAATTCCTTGATGGATTTTCTTCACACTTGGTATGAATCATTATGAAACTAAGACAATTCATTCCATGACACCTGCTTTTACCCCTTTGATCTAGGGGTCAAGCTCAAAGGTAAATGAACCATCACTTTATCTTAAGAAATTGGCTCTTCAGTGTTCTACCAAACTATCTTCTATACTATCGAATTCCACATATGATGTCATCTTTAGGCCCAAATACCTAACCTTGTACCATTGGAAACTAAAGTTCGTTCCACCTTTATCCTCATCTAGAAGCAGCAAAAATCAATCTACTGCAAAATTCTCTATCCCATTTTACCACCTTTGTTATTAAAAGCCCTAAAGAAATTTTGATCTGTTGATCTTTGCCCATTCCAAAGTCCTCTACCAATCCTCATTTTTCAGAGTAAATTCTTTGAAATCAGAGCCTTCCATCATGGCCATGCATCCATGTATACAGTCTGTTTGAAAAATAAAAACAAGGTTGCAGATGCCATTGCAAAACCCCACAGCTCCATCTTGAGCCAGTTATTGGACAAATACTCCATTTTTACCTTCAAATCTTTTGAACTACACTGAAACCTCAAGAAACAAATTTCATCATCTTTTTGGATTCCCTTTTACACTGAAAGCCTTGCAAAACCTTAAATTTGACAACTCGTTAACATCCCAAATCTAATGCAAACATGGTTTACTCATAAAATCTGGAAAAAGTATTCTGTGCTGCCGACTCTCTGGTTATATTAGTATTCAGGGCAATAAAAATGCAGATAAAAGAGCCATAGCTGCCCCGCAATCACCCATTTCTGAATGGAAGATTCCATATAGTGACTTCAGATATTATATAAATCAGCGTGTTCTGTATACTTGGAAAAATATGTGCGATGAAAATTCCACAGACAAGCTTCTGAACATCAAAGCCATCATGGGGGAGCAGCATCCTTAATATAGAACAAATCAGAAAGTTGAGGTGGTATTGTGCAGCTCGCTTATAGGAAGCACATACCTGACTTTTGCATACCTACTGATGGATGAACCTTGACCTAAGTGCATACCTTGCCAGTGCCCACTCGAAAATATCTTTGACTTATAATGCAGTTTTTATTTTTTTTAAATTTGCCCCTATATTTTAGGAACTTTTTAGGTCATATGGCTGTAAAGGCAAGTGAGCTTATGGTATGGACCTATGTCCGTCATTCATCCATCAACATTTGCTTATTACCACTCTGGAGGCCACATTTCTTATCCAATTTTGATCAAACTTAAAATATAAGTTTATATTATCAAGATCTCGGATGAGTTGTCTGCTCATATAATGCGGCGATCATACCTCTGATTAACTGAGCTTTTTTTCCACTCTGGAGACCATATTTCTGATCCGATTTTGATCAGACTTTGAATATGGACTTGCATCATCAAGATCTCGGACAAAGTCAATTAGGAGTGAGATCCATGCATATTAATGAGGTGATCTTGCATCTCTTTGATTACTTGGAGGATTGCCATGAAACTTAACACACACATTCAGCCAAGGTCTAGTTGGTCTGAAATGAAAATTGTTCTGGTCTGACATCTAGTATGGCCACCACAGCTATATCTTGTTATCATTACTCCTCCTGGATGGTCATATCAACATAGATTTTATCAAAAGACTTCTTGTCATGTCTAGTTGGTCATAAATGAGAATGGTACCAATCTGGCAACCAGTATGGCTGCCATGGCAGCCATTTTGATAACCTTGTTATCGATACTCCTAAACAGAAGTCATATCAACATGGGGTTTTCACTTGGACATCCTATATGCCCACTACAGTGGCCATCTTGAACATCTTGTTATCACTGCTACTCCTGAATGAATATCAACATGGGGTTTTGCCAAAAGACTTCTAATGGTATTTAGTTGTTCTAATTGAAAATGGTGTCCATCTTACATCAAGTATGGCTGCCATGATGACCATCGTGAAAATCTAATGGCTACTCTTCCTGAATGGATGGGCATATTCACATGGGGTTTTCACCAAAAGACTTCTAATGATGTCTACTTGGACCCAAATGAAAATGGTGATTTTACATCCAATATGGCCACCATAGTTGCCCATTTGAAAATCTTGTTATTGCTCAAGAATATCAGAGATGGTTTGAACACTCAACAGTTAAAAAGAAGAAACGGTCTGCTCTTGGCTTCCTGGAAATTCTTTACAGCTAGTAGAGCATCTGTCCCTTCGAGGGACTCTTGTTTTATCTTTATCTTTTATTTGATATACCTTTCAAAGGATTTTAACATCTTCATCTTTTATCTTGTAAGACTACACATTTACATTTCTTGGGAAATGTTTATCTTCCTAAAGTTTTTGCAATTTTTACCTTATATTTTTGGAACTTAACTTTTAATCAGCACTATGTAGCAAGGATTGTGCTGACATGCCATTCAACCCAATACATACCATCACATGTTTATTAAAGTTGTGTTTAGGTCATTGCAGGGACTGTTGGTGGGGCATCCATGTTTCATGAACACATTTCTAGTAGATATGAACAGCCATTAGAAGGCATGTAGCACAGAGAAAGTAAAATTCTTTTTCGTTAATAATAATTGGCTTAATTTTCATCTGTACAGTTTATTTTAACTTTGTTTTACTTGTTTTTATTTCGTGCATTTGAAATGTTGTCATTGTAACTCGCATGCATTAGAGTATATGATTTTTTTTTTTCTTTTGCTTTTTTTCTGGAATGCAAGACATTTCAGTGGATAATTTAATCTCATTTTTGAATCTCTTTTGGCAAGAAAAGTAAACTAAAATCTTGAATGATTGATTCCTTCCAAGTCCATTTAAAATCAGACTTCTAACTAGGTCACTCTGACTTATATTAAGATGTAATGTAACTTCCTTTGTGGCAGTCAACCTAAATTTGATTTGAGGATTTTCAGTAATTTGGGAGAAGGGGAATTTTCTTCTGATATCCAATTTCACTCACTTAATTTGCGTTTCAAGGGTGATTATCCACCAGTGAAAAGCATACTAATGGATTGTTTTTAGCACAGTATGGACTGGACATATCACATTGGCCAGTAAAAGATTATAATTGGAAACAAAATGTATATATTTCTTGCACTAACTGAAATGAACTCGGACTATACAATTGTTTGGCTACAGTAAGTTTGCATCCAAGTCCAGATAAAGCTTTGTTCATCTGGGACTGCTGATTTTCAACTTGAGGGGGTTCTACATCACAAGGGGTTTGAAAAATGCTGTTTGGCATTTTTTCCTCTGATTTAATGTCTTGCCTTGACCCGCTGTTTTTCCAGATATTGGCGCGATAATGCATGTTACTGTGCTGTCTCCATTACGAGGATCGGTCTCGTGGACGTGCAATCCCGTATCATACTACCTCCATACTGTAGATAGAACCATGGTGAGTTAGAAGAGTTAGTTCCCTTGGGCATTTTCAATGTTTACAATTCCTAATGCAGTGTGCACTAGCTCTGGTGTCTTGCAGATTTCATTTTACCTTTGTATCTGAAATCTTTCTCATTTTTCCCTATATTCATGAAAATCTGAATTTTTTAAAATTAAAATAATTGTATTTTTTTAAAAACTCAATATAACATGACAAGTTTCAGAACACATCGTTTCATTATTTTTTTTTCTTCATTTTTTATCCATTTCCTTGTTTGCCAGTTTCATTCAGTTCTGATTCTTTGCTTGTATTATCATTAAACTATTAAAACACTGCAAAACTTAATGGAGCTAATGCACACTGGTATAATTGAAGTGAATCTTAAAAAAGGATTCACAACTAATCTATCCCTGCAAGGGATGTAGAAAGAAATGACTTAGGTCAGAGGAAGGGAGGGTTAGGTGTAAAGTGTACATGCTAACTGTGCTGTTGCAGATATTGGTACCATCATGCACGTCACAGAGTTGTCCCCCCTAAGTGGTGCCGTATCGTGGACTGGCAAAGCCTTCACCTACTATTTACACACAATCGATAGATCTCTGGTGAGTATTCTGGCAATGATTTCCTTGTCATGGTTGGGTATTTTGTGTTGAGAGGTCACAACCACCACTTTATAGCAAGGAAACAGCGTATGAGAGTATCAAGTGGTATTGGCATTCTAGAGGATTTAGAGAGAACTTGTTATTAGTAATATAAACTGAGAACGAGTTAAATATGCCATATTTTTCATTTTGGTGTAAATGATCTGAGTGTAGATAGTGTTTGCTAGGTGTGAAAATGGATTCACGCATAAAGTGAGGTAACTGGACATGGTCTGTATAGTGTTTGCTAGGTGTGAAAATGGATTCATGCATAAAGTGTGAGGCAACTGGACTTGGTCTGTAGCATTCTCAAGTTTGTATTAGTGTAATAGTGTATGTAGATGACAACAGTGAGGCAAAGTGTCATTGCATGTGAAGTTGTTTGTGTTTAGAAGTCACATATTTAGAACATTGAGACAATCTATGCAGGTCTATAAAGTGAGGTGAGTGGACACTGTTCATTGTGCTGTGCATGTGCTGAGAGTTTTTTGTGAAGGATGGAGCTAATGGACATTACTTGTGGTGTAAAGTTTTAGTTATTTGGATTTAACATGTATAGTGTTGCATGGAGTTAGATGTGTGAACACCATGCATTTCATTGTGAATGTGTCCATTGCACAGGAATGTGTGGTGTGTTGATAATGAATAGAAGTGGAACACATTTTCTGAAACAGTTGGAGGAGACAGATATGTCATTTGTAAGAAGCATCTTTAGCATTCCTATCTGATCAGACATGGGATTCATTACTAGGAAATGGAAAGAGATGATGTCCTTTGACTTGAAATTTTTGAAAGAGGATGATGTACAAATTCTAAGCTGTTGTAACTAATAAAGTCAACATCTTTGAAGAAGTGTTCTTTTCCTAACAATAGTGAATCATGATCTTATTTTCATCAATATGTTTGCATTAAATAGGAAACTGATTGATAATTGTGACTTTCATTATGCCCAACAAAATTTGTAGTTTCTTGCATTTGTTTAGTCTTGATTTTTACAACCTTGGGTTTACTTGTTTGAGATTTGATGTAATCAAATCTTCAGTACTATCTTAGTACTATTTAAAGCTCTCTTGTGACAAAGAGTATCATAATTTAAAGGGAATAGTGTGCTAATCACAAAACTGACCTGGAGGTAAAAAAACTTGGCTTGAATTTGAGGTCTAGTTTCTTGCAACAACCAATCAAAAAGGTGTTTAAAAAATAATGTCCTTTGTGATTAGTGGACAAAAATCTCAAGATGAATGTGTCTCGAACGTTTTATGATTTACAAACCTAATGATTATGAGCTGGATTCTGGATCTGTTTAGAGATTAATATTTCAGCTCAGATTTCATTTGCCCCATTTCTGTTAATCTTGCACAAAAAAAGAGCGACATGTACACACTATTAAAAAAGGCATGTCCGCTGAGAAATATTTAGATGTTAAAATGTGTTCAAAAATTATAGACAGAAGTGCTGATCTGGATAGTTATGAAGAAAATTACTGACATCCTTTATTATGAAATATTCTTTAATTTCTTTGCAAATAATCACCGAATAATTTTCCAGTAATCCAGTCAATAATCAGTGTAGTTACCGATATACGTGTTCAGACCTCCAATAAAAAGGCTTAGTTGGTCAATTTTTAGTAAGATTTTCAAGTCTGGAATCACATGTCTTACTCCAAATGCAGAGTAAAGTAAAGTTTTTTAACAGAGGTCTGCCAGTGCATTTAGCTGTGGAAGATCTGTTTCTACTCTCTTAGCAGTTTGGCACATATACATGAAAAATTGCATAATTTTTTTCCCATAGACTTAATATAGGAGGTAGCTGAACATTATTATATACTATGATTTTGATTCATAAACTTAACTTATGGTGTAACTGAACAATATTTTCCTATATATGTTATTATCAAGCAGTATATGTCATTTATAAGGATGTGTCATGACTTCGTTCCGTGTAATTTATTTTCATTATGACATCATTTAATGTGCCTGATATATTCGCCCACATCATGAATGAAACTGTGAATGAAGTTGAGTACAGAATTAAAAGAACATTTATTTGAATATCTGTGATTTTGTTCCTTGCAGTAATGGTAAGAGATAAGTAATTGATGCCAATTTGAAATTAGAGTATATAATAAGCAGGTTATTGTATGTATAAGGTGTATTTGAAAAGTTCTAAATATTTTGTTACAACTTTTTTATTTCTTTAAACCTGTCAATAAATTTAACATTGATAGATAGACAAAATAAGTTCTTTAAAATGATATATAGCATGCCGGACATCCGCAGTTATATGCGTGTGACGTAACATAGGTAAATAACAGTGACCTCAAAATGTCGGAAAAGGAGAACAATTCTGCTACTTCGCAAAGAGCATACTGTAAATACTGGGTGCTCTTGGTCTACTCTGACTGATATGAAGGCTAACTTGGATAAAGTCTATGGATGTAATTCTCAGTCGTATCCTACAATTTTGAAGTGACTTCATCGTTTTAAAGATGGTCACTAACCATGGAAGATGACCCGCATTTTGGTAGGCCATTGTCTGCAATTGGTGAGCGAGAAGTCGCTGCTCTCGAGGGAGCAATTGATGAAGATGCTTAATATGCTGGAGAATATTTCTATTATCACGGCATTAATTTGTCAGCTGTTTTTAATATATTGAAGAATCATTTGAAGCCCAGAAAGGTTTGTGGAAGATGGGTCCTGCATTTTGTTGATGTCTGATCAAAAACAGACTTGGGTTGAAATCACCAAACAGCTACTCACCAAATATGAAAAGAGTGACCAGAGAGATTTGAATGAGATTGTCACAGGTGATGAAACATGGATTTACTCTTTTGAACCTGATTGAAGAGAAAATAATAAAGTTTGAATCAGAGAGAACGAGCAGAGACCACAAATTGATCCACATAGTCGGACTGTCAAGAGACTTCTATACGCATTTTTCCATGCAAAAGGCCTGGTCATCCACGTACCTGTTTCTGACTGCTAGTGTCACTGGACATTTATATGCCTCCATAGTGTTGCCAACAAATGTGGAACACTACCCAAACACCCATCCGCACATTGGTTCCCAAGGTATCCATCTACTTCATGACAGTTCACCGGCACATAAATCTGCCATCACGACAAACTTCCTGAAGGAGCACATCTTCCATACAGCCCTGATTTAGGTCCAAGTGACTTTTGGCTGGACCCTGTTATCAAAGATTCACTGAGGGGCAGACAATTTGAAATCCACCATGTGGTTAGAAGTACAGTTTTCGAGTATATGAAACAACATATCCAAAAGTGAATACAAAGTGGCATTTAATAATTGGATAATCAGACTGAGAAAGTGTGTAGAGTTGCATGTGGAGTCCTTTGAGGGGATGTGTAAAAAAGAACTCTGTTGTACAAAGCACTAATATACAGAACTTTTTAAATACTCCTCATATACTGACTGAACTGTCAGGTGGACTTGTTTTGGTGTTGCTGATATGCAAGCTCTTTAGTCACATTGCCAAAGCAACTCATCCATCTGACATATGAGGCAGTGCACATACAATAACCTATAATTTCAGTGGTCTTGGTGGACTTCACTGTCCTAAAATGTTTCACTCTCCCATAATTTTGCCTGCATCAACATTTTTGTTTTAAACATTTTCTAGGGGTTTTTTGGTTTTGTTTTTGTTGTTCATGTGTCACCTTTGCTGGATGTAATTGATACATATAAATGAATTTATTTATCATTCTTTCAAACTTCATATTTTGCTCATGGTCTCGATGTCCTTCTAAGTTAAGGACAGGGGAAGATATTTATCTGCATTGGATTTTGTGCATTATTAAATATTCACAGAACATATGTTTTCCTTGCAGCTAGAAAAATATTTTATGAGGAAAATCAATCCCAAGCAGGCCAAGGTGAGTTCTCAATTAGCAGCTTTAGCAAAGTTTTTATAATGTTACAAGTTATGACTTAAAAAAGGTAAATAGATTTTGTTTATTCTTTATCACATCAGTCCATACAGCGAAGGAGATCATTTTGTCCACATCAGTCCATACAGTGAAGGAGATCATTTTGTCCCCTGCTTGTTGGACCCACATTTTGAATGCAGCTTTATATTGATGAGACCTCACTTGAGTTTCATTGTCAGTGTTCTACGTCATCAGTAGTGTCTTCCTTACAAATTTAACTTCACTCGTTTACCACAGTTACCATTGTCATCTAGCCTTTCTTCAAAACTACACTCCTCTAATTCCTACTTATCAGGGGCACCGGGGTGGCTGAGTGGTCTAAGGCACTTTACTTTACAGATCACTCGCACATCGCACCTGAGTCTGCACAAGTTCAAGTCTCGGCTCGACCAACCTGGGTATGTGAGAAAGCTTGCCAGTAGCTTCCTGTGGGTTGGTGTTTCCCAGGGTCTTCCTAGGTTCTGCCTCTACCAAATATGCTGGCCACCATGTATAGCTATCGTGTGGTGAAAAATGGCATTAAACCCCACAAATCAAATCAAACCAAACTTTCTTCTTATTATATTTCAGTGTAGTTCTTACCTACCTGTTTTATCATATCTCATTGTTGTGTTGACCTATGTGAAAATTGTGAAGAGTCCATTCTTGTATATTGATATTTTAGTTGACCATTGAAATATGTAATTTTATGATCTAAATAAAATATTTTGAAAATTACTCCTGGGATCACTAATCACAATTTTATTTACTCCACTCTGTGTATGTATGTGAGATAGAAAGTAAGAACAATGAGTTATTATTTTTTGTTGCAGGAGGAGGAGAAGAATGATGTTCGAAGGGACAGGAAGGGTCGAGTTGTTAAATCAATTCTTCAGAGAAATCAGGTATATCATATAATCTGAATAAACTTTAGTTTTGAGCATTAATCCATGTGAGATTTTCATCTATATGATACATATCAGTCATTTTTAGCTCGACTTGTCATAAACCAGAACCTATGGGATGGCCTGTTGTCCATCGTCCATCAACAGACAGATTAATGTTCATAGCTCATCTGGTCATAGACCAGAAGAGCTTATGGGATGGCCTGTTGTCCATTGTCCATCCTTCCATTAGCACAAGTTTGTTATCGCTACTCGTAAACTACTTGGAGGATCGCCATGAAACTACACACACATTCATCCCAAGGTCTTGTTGGTCCTGAATGAAAATGGTGCTGCTCAGACATCCAGTATTGCCGCCACAGCAGCTATCTTCAAAATCTTGTTATAGCTACTCCTACTGAATGGATGGTCATATCAACATGGAGTGTTCACTAAAAGACTTCTGATGGTGTCTAGTTGGTAATAAATGGTTCTGATCTGATTTCCACTATGGCCGCCATGGCAGCCATCTTGTTATCTCATCTCCTAAACAGAAAGTCGTATCCTTCACCAGAAGACTTATTACGATGTCTGATTGGTCTTAAATGAAAATGGTTCCACTTGGACATCTAATATGGCTGCCACAGTATCCATCATGAAACTCTTGTTATTGCTACTCCTAAATGGAAAGTCATATCAACATGGGATTTTCACCAGAGACTAATTATGATATCAATTTTGAATCTGAATCAAAATTGGGCTGATCTGACCTAAAATATGGCTGTCATGGCAGCCATCTTAAAAATCTTTTTGACATTACTCATAAAGGGTTTGGTTTATTCGACATGGGGTTTTCACCAGAAGACTTCTTTTGGTGTCTAGTTGCTCCTGAGTGAAAATGATGCTGATCTAACATCCAATATGACGACCATGGCAGCAATCTTGAAAATCTTGTTATTGCTACTCCTTCATATCAACATAGGGTTTTTAAAAAAGACTTATAATTTCTATTTGGTTCTAAATGATAATGGTGCCCTGCAGATGTCCAGCATGGCTGCCACAAAGAACATATTGAAAATCTTGTCACTAATTCTCCTGAATTGATGATCATATTGGCATGGGGTTTTAACCAAATGTCTTCTAATTGTGTCTAGTTTGTTGTAAATGAAAATGGTGTTGATCTTACAACTAATATGGCTGCCACAGTGGCTAATTTGAAAATCTTGTCACTCAAGAATATCAGAGATGGTTTTGAACAATTGGCAGTTAAAAGAAGAAATGATCTTATCTTGAATTCTTGCAAATTGTTTTGGTCAGTAGAGCATCCTCCCTTCTATTAAACACTCATATAGGCAGAAAAATGCACAGAAAGCAAATGATTTTCTTGCAGTCACATGCACGGTATGATTGGAAGGTCGTAAAAGAAATCATTCCTGTATATATTTTTTCTATGACAAGTTTGACTTTTAGAGACTATGATCTTGAACAGAATTCTGTTCTCGTGTTCTCCACTTTATTTTCAAGCCTGACATTAAAAGATACAAATCATGCTTTTATGTATTTTGTGTTTAGAAGCTCATTACCTAGGTGGAAATGAAATAGGGAAAGATTTTCATTTGCATCAAAAGAATTTTGCTGGATTATTTTAAACAAAGAGACTGTGAAAGAAAATCTCGTGTTGAAACAGAATAAAATGATTCAAACATAGCACCCAACGCAACAAGTGCCAGCAATCAAACTGGCACGGGAAATGGCTGTGGTTAAAAAAGTCAGCGATGGGGGTGCGGTGTAAACTGTGTGTGAAACACAGAAAAACAAGCTTTTTTATTGTCGAATTCACAAACTATAGGACCAGTACAGTTGACAGGTATATAAATTCAGCTGATCATGTGGCAGCTGTATGGGCAGAAGCCATTAAAAAGAATTAGAGCAGGTAATTACTGGCCTAACTAAATCTTGCTTCTTTTGCACTTTCGTTCTTTGTTGGTATTGCTGAAGTCCATACCAATCTGAGTCATTTATGAAGTTCTTTCAAAAAGTTTGTCTTCTAGTTTTTCTTTATTTCCTGTGTTGTTTTAATTATTTTAAAAAATCAATCGTTTTTCTTTTATAACTTTTTTCTACCTGTCATTCTTACCTGTACACTTTATTACACATTCGCAATTGGGAAATATTTTTTAAATCATGGTTCAGGTATACAAGCTAAAAATTGCTTAGATACAATAAATCACACAATAACCTTTTGCTTACCTGTTATGAGGATGCTGCAATCACTTGAACTATTTTCTTCTCTGTGACCCATACTTCTCGAGTAAGAGGGCCAGATTTGTCCCATTGAATTTAGAATAGGCCCACTTTTGACAAATCCTAGAAGCAACACTGATAGTTAATTTGTATTTATGGAAGCTTAATAGTAAAGTTGTCCATGTGAAAAAGAAATGAACAGTTGGTTTAACATTGATAGGTTTTTCATATGTAGCAATAGTGTTTGACAGTGAGATTCACTGCTGTTGTTGTTTTTAACTCTACTCATAGAGCATAAGAGCTTATGGGATGGTCTTTCAGTTGTCGTCTGTCGTCCATCTGCCTGTTAGCACAAGTTTGTTATTGGTATTCCTCCTAAACTACTTGGAGGATTGCCATGAAACTTTACACACACATTTATCCCATGTAGACCTAAATGAAAATGGTGCTGCTTGGACGTCCAATATGGTCACCGCAGTGGCCATCTTGAAAATCTTGTTATTGCTACTCCTTCTGAATGAATGGTCATATCAAGATGGGGTTTTCACTAAAAAAAACTTTGTATGATGTCTAGTTGGTCTTAAATGAAAGTGGGGCCAATCTGATGTCCAATATGGCCACCACAGTGGCCATCTTGAAAATTTTGTTATCACTACTCCTCCTGAACGGAAAGTCATTTTTACATAGGTATTTCACCAGAAGACTCCTTATGATGTCTAGATGGGCCTGAATGAAAATGGGGCTGATCTGATGTCCAATATGGCCACCATAGCGGCCATCTTGAAATTCTTGTCGCTACTCCTCCTCAATGGAAAGTCATATTGACATGGGGTTTTCACCAAAAGTTTTCTTATGATGTCTACATGGTTCTAATTGAAAATGGTGCTGATCTAATGGCCAATATTGCCACCACAGTGGCCATCTTGAAAATCTTGTTATCGCTCTTCCTCCTGAATGGAAAGTCATACTGACATGGCGTTTTCACCAGAAGATTTCTTATGATGTCTTGTTGGTCCTAAATGAAATGGTGCTGATCACAGTGGCCATCTTGAAAATCTTGTCATCACTACTCCTTCTGAATGGATGGTCATATCAACTAAAAGACTTCTTATGATATCTTGTTGGTCATAAATGAAAATTGTGCCGATCCGACTTCTAATATGACTGCCACAATGACTATCTTGGAAATCTTGTTATCACTGCTTCTCCTAGATGGCTGGTTATATCAACATTGTGCTTTCGCCAAAAGACTTCTTATGATGTCTAGTTGGAACTAAATAGAAATAGTGCCAATCTCATATCGAATATGACCACCATGACATCCATCTTGAAAATCTTGTTATCATTGCTCCTCCAAAATGGACAGTCAGATCAACTTGGGGTTTCCACCAGAAGACTTCTTATGATGCCTTGTTGGTCCTAAATGAAATGGTGCCAAGTTGACATCCAATATGTCAACCACAACAGCTAATTTGAAAATCTTGTTAACACTGAAGAATAGCAAAGATGGTTTCAACATTTCGCAGTTAAAAGGAAGAAATGGTCTTATCTTGAATTCCTGGAAATTCTTTTCAGCCTGTAGAGTGTCAGTCCCTTCGAGGGACTCATGTTGTTAATTAGTATTATCACTATTATACAGGAGGAAAATCAGTGTGAAAAAGACCAGAAAAAAAAAATACACAAGGGAGATCATACATATCAGGCTGCTAAAGTTCTTGACTTTGATTCCATGAGCAACACCAGCTCTGAACCATCTGTCATCAAAGGAGAGGAGAGTGACTCTGCCATGCATGAACCACAGATATTTGGTCCCACCACACGGCGACAGTGGTGTGAGTGGATCCAACGGCCCAAGTCATCTCTTGCCCTTCCAATCTCAATGTCATCATCAACAGCCAACACATCAGTGGGGTCCTCTTCTACAGAAGAAACTGAAAATGCAAGTTGTACCACATCATATTCGTTTGTCAGTTCTATTTGTCTTTGAGCTTTTCTTTGTATTTATATGTCGTTCTGTCTAAACCTGACCTTGAATCGCTACAATGTTTCAAGCACAAGAACTCAGTTTAAGGTAAAATATTTCTTTGTTACACAAGTCCTTGAACATTTTTAAGAATATTTCATTTAAGTACAGAAGATGGTATTGACAAAAATTCCATCCATTTGTGTTGACATGTTATTGAGGAACTTAAGTCCAAAATTACGAGTCTATTTACAGTCACAGCCTTGAAAGCCTTTTAGCTCAACTGGTCATAGAGCATAAGAGCTTATGGGATGGTCTTCCATCTGTCGTCTGTCATCCATCTGCCCATTAGCACAAGTTTGTTATCAGTACTCCTCCTAAACTACTTGGAGGATTGGCATGAAACTTGACACACACATTATTGTCCCATGGTCTAGTTGGTCCTAAATGAAAATGGTGCTGCTCAGACATCCAATATGGTCACCACAGCAGCCATCTTGAAAATCTTATCACTTCTCCTTAATGGATGGCCATATCAAGATGGTTTTTTCACTAAAAACTCTTGATGTCTAGTTGGTCCTAAATGAAAATGGTGCCAATCTGACATCCAATATGGTGGCCATGGCAGCCATCATGAAAGTCTTGTTATTGCTACTCTTGAATGAAAGTCATATTGACATGGGGTTTTCACCAGAAGACTTCTTATGATGTCTAGTTGGTCATAAATGAAAATGGTGCCGTTCACACTTCTAATATGGCTGCAACTGCTGCCATCTTGAGAATTTTGTTAATGCTACTCCTGAATGGATGGTCATATCAACATGGGATTTTTACTAAGAGACTTATTTGGATGTCTAGTTGGTCCTAAATGAAAATTGTGCCACTCAGATGTCCAATATGGCTGCCACAGTGGCCATCTTGAAAATCTTGTTATCACTACTCCTGAATGATCATATCAGTATGGGGTTTTAACTGAAAGACTTCTTAATGTCTAGTTGGTCATAAATGAAATGTGTGCCAATCTGACATCCAGTATGGACACCACAATGGCAATCTGGAAAATCTTGGCAGCCATCTTGAAAACTTTTATTGTTACTCCAAAATTAAAAGTCCTGTCAATGGGGGTTTTCACTGGAAGACTGCTTATAATGTCTTGTTGGTCCTAAACTAAAATGGT
The DNA here is from genome assembly GCA_029931535.1 of Margaritifera margaritifera. Lineage (NCBI taxonomy): Eukaryota > Metazoa > Mollusca > Bivalvia > Unionida > Margaritiferidae > Margaritifera > Margaritifera margaritifera. The sequence continues at coordinate 1,201,184 of JAQPZY010001243.1, read as the reverse complement.
GCTGATCTGATGTCCACCATGGTGGCCATCTTGAAAATCTTGTTATTGCTATTCCGCTTAAATGGAAAGTCATTTTGACATGAGGTTTTTATCGGAAGAGTTCTTAATGGTGTCTTTGTTGGTCCTAAATGAAATAATGCAAATTTTATTGACCCTCAAAATGGCCATCATGGCGGCTGTCTTGACAATATTGTTACCTCTACTCCTCCCAAATGTATGGCTATATCAACATGCAGTTTTCACCACTAAACTTCTTATGATATCTAGTTGATCCTAAATGAAAATGGTGCCAGTCGTACATTCCATATGGCTGCCACAACGGCTGTCTTGAAAATCTTGCTTTCACTACTCCTCCTGACATGGGATTTCACCAAAAGACTTCTAATGATGTGTACTTGGTCCTAAATGAAGAAGATGCCAATGTGACATCCAGTATGTCCACCACAGCAGCTAATTTGAAAATCTTGTTATTGCTGAAGAATATCAAAGATGGTTTCAACACTTGGCAGTTAAAAGAAAGAAATGGTCTTATCTTGAATTCCTGGATATTCTTTTTGCCTAGTACAGCATCATTCCCTTCGAGGGACTCTTGGTTTCATTCAAGGCCCAGGAGAATTTATTCACACTTAGTAAAGTCTAGAAAGATTTTCACCTCCAGAAAAGATTAATTAACGTCCAACAAGCTTGAAATATTTCTGTATCATTGGTTGCATCATACACAGAGCTCTTGATGGATGGCTACCAACATTCCAGGCCCTGTATATCTCTTCTTGAACCCAAGATTTCCAGTTGACACTTGTTTTCCCATTCCCATTTAGGAGTTCAAACAAAGAGCTTGTAACCAAGCGTTAAATAGCAATCAATTAGCATGTACAATTCTATTTAAGGCATAAATGAGGTTAACAGAAGTGAGAAGTAAAAACTGAATGAAGACAGAAGACAGTAGCCTCCTCTCTTCCCCCCCCCCCTTCCTTTCTGTCAGGCCAGTGAATATAGTTCTTGGGTTGTCTGCACATGTTTACCTAAATAGTGTTCAAGTATGGTGCTAAACATAGATTAGACATTTGTTGAAAAAGTCAGTGTAACTCCTTGACTGGGCATTCCATTGTCATGAAACATTTTGTTTGAAAGAAATACCATAAAGTACCTGTACCTCTCCAACCAGTCCTTGTGTCACAGTGTACTCAGCTATCCAGAGGCTGACAATTTCTTGATCCCAAGGTCCAGAACTCATGATTATGACATTTTGGATCCAGCTATTTTTACCCCAAAAGTGTAAGACAGACTCCCTCTCAGTTGTGATGTATATGGAGATATAGACAGAAATGAGAAATGATACAGTGGTATCTAACAGGAAAATGTATTTACCATTGCAGTTAAGTATTACACAGAATAATATATACCGTGCTACATGCTTGGTGTGATTTTAATGAAATATTGTGACCCAGGTGCCATACAACTGGACCCAGCATAAATTCAATTAAAAAGTCCAGAACCCAGGGATCAAGAAAAAGAAATGTTCAGCCCCTGCTATTATGTTTATGACTGTTATCACTTTGTTGTTCTTCTTCTCCATCATCAAAGCACTAAATTACCCGGTAGGCAGATTTGTCAAGTGAAAAGAAATGAAATTAGATCAGAGATGTTTTCCTAACCAGGAAAATTAATAATTACTAACTCGACATGAAGCAAAGGTCATGCAGCCTGTAATGTCAGTGCTTTTTGCTTTGTAAAAAGGAATTTAATTAAGCATGGTATTTAAGCTCTGTTCCATCCAATGTTTTCCTTTTATTCTTATATATTAACTAAATTAAAAATAATATAAAAGTAAATAATTTAGTTAAAAATTAGATTAATCAATAGAATTAAATTAACAGAATTAATTAAAACTAAATTGATAAACAAAATAGTTCCTTTTTTGAGGGGCATGACTCTTAGAGAACAAAACTCAAAGATTTAAGCATTGCAGTTTGGAAAATTTCATTCTTCCATCTTGTTCTCTGCGACTTGGGTATAAACCCTTGAAATTGTTTTGTATGCCAATAAAGTGAAATAATGCAAACCAGTATTTTATATTGAGGTGTATATACATATTTAATCCCACTAAAGAAAAGATGCTATGGAACCTTTGTTGTTGAATTGTTAGGTCAGCATAGAAACAATTGTTCCCCTTAGTGTCATTACTTTGACAGACACACCTCAAATATCATTATTTCAATCCATCAGACTGGGACGGTGAATTGGTTTTGTCTCTAAATGATAGTACTGCAGGCCATATCATGAAATTAATTTTTAATTAATAGTCCTCATGGAAGAATGGTCAGTTGACTGAATGAGCTTCTTCTTTAAATAAAGTCATTATTATTATTATTATTATTATTATTATTATTATTATTATTATTATTATTATTATTATAAATGTTGATTACATCAAGAGTTATAATTCACATTAATAATAGCAGCAGAATATCTGTAGACATGACTTGGTGTGACCTGTGATGAAATGACATTGGAATTACTGTTTGAGTTTCAAATGAAAACAACTCTATGGCTGCTTATATCTGAGGACTCGCATAAAAAGCTAATGCATATTTGGGATGTCTAATTCAGTTATGCACTCAAATAACCATGGACAACTTTTTTGTCTGATATACTAATTGACCATGGGGTCTAGAATTAGGACACCGGACAACTTTATTTTATTTGCTTATTTTTTATTTTTTTATAGCTCATCTGGATACACACTATTGCTTGATTTTTTAAAGAAAATCATGTTTTCATTGATGTCCATAAAATTGTAATAGCATATCTTGGCTTTTTATGTCATTAAATCCAGAGATAATGGTGAAAAGTGTATAGTAATTTTCACTTTGGTCCCACATTCTTAGGCTGAAAGTGAACATGACTCCATGAAGAAAGAAGAAACCAGATCCAGGAAACAAGCCTCAAGGAGAGCAAGAAATATACGCAACAGTGCCCTAAATCTATCCTTAAGACGACAGGAAGACCACAGACAAGAAACCCGAAAACAAAAGAAAAGATCAGGTATTCAATCAAATATACTGTGAAGTGTGTGCACTGACAATGCAATAAGTGATATCTCATAATTTGTATACTGTATGTACTTGCTTATAAGTCGGGTCCAAGTACAAACTGCATAGATCAAGATCTGCTGTCGCATAATGCGTTGCTAGATCTGGGTGTATGCAGTTTGTTAGGTTAATCAGTAGAACAAACAACATAGACCCATAATGCACTGGCAGATCAGTGTCCATGTTTGCAGTTGGACCCGACTTATAAGCAAGTATAGACGATACTTAATAGAGATGATGTCATGATACAATACAAATCTTGATACAGAGGTCCTGATGTGATACATATCATGATACATACCTTGTGCTAATTTCTGTATGAACAAATTATGATATGCTTACCTTTCTCATCACCAATTATTACTGTCTTTGAACTTGCCACCTAACCATTTGAATATAATGTACAGTGTATTTCTGTGTCAAAACTAGCTTTACTAAGACTTAATCTAAAGAAAAAATGATTTAAAAATGTAAGTTAACTTTCCTTGCAAATCCTATAGCTTAATTGATTTGCAAGTGTCAAAATTTCACACAATTACATAATGATTTTTAGTTCTCCAGTTGTATTGCATGTATCAAAATAACATATAACCAATTGCCATGATCATATTGATATCCGCAATATGTATCTATGTATTGTTGCAGCTCAAGTACTGTACATTGTTAGAGTGTGAAGGTTACACTACTGCAGGCATGAATCATGTTGATGTTACTATTTCTTTCCGATATATCTATATACAGCAGTAAAAATCATCATAATTTGTGAACAATCAATTTGATCATAGCTTTCTTGTTCATGTTACTAATTAATGTTTTTTCTTTCTCCTCTTGTTTACTGGCTGCATTGTTAGGTTGTATATTTATTTAGGGATAAAGAAATAACATGATTTTTTTCAAATCCGTGCACACACACACCTTTTAAGTAATCACCCCTTCTGGAATGAAAAAGTACCTTTTGAAGAGAAGCCCCTCACAAGATGGGGGAGGGGCAAAATGGTAAAATGTACTATTTTGGTGCAGGAGATGGCCTCTCATCAGTTGTGACCTGTTTCAAGATGGGATCTCATAAAAGGGGGACTGCTGTATTTGGTTATAAATTGATTCTTTTGAGATAAACAAGGTAGGATTCTTTAAGAAAATGCAACAGTTCTCAGATGTTTGTGTAGATTTGATATCAGCATCATGTTTCTACAACAGCAAAGAAGCATAGTGTCTTAACAGCCATGAGAGCCAAGGCAGCTGCCAAAACCAGGAACAAGGAAAAAGTGCTTGCCCTGGACAGCTTGAATTTACTCCACAACCATACCCTTCTCTCAACTACCACCACAGGTAAGAGACCACCTGTAAAGTTTCATCTCCTTGCTTTGGCTTTCTATTACCTTTGGAAACAAAAACCAATTATATTCAACAGGTAGATAAGTGCACATGGCACTTGTGTTGTCATTTTCAATAGCGCTGAGGAAATCCAATATAAAACACTCTTTGTGTAATTGGTTCATTAGGTGAACTTATGCTGTTTCTTCACAGTTAGGTCTGTATAAAGGTGAAAGAGTACCTTTGCATTGTGATTTGTTCCCCCCTGCAGCTTCAGCTTTTGTCCACCACAAAGTTGTTGGGAAATTACATGTACATAAACTTGCATATCCAATGGAAAAATGCAAAAATGTGCAGTCATAGCATTTGATCTTCTAGTAGAGTTGTATATCTACTGTGCATATCCATTTAACATAGCTAAGATTTATTTACAGTCAGCATGATTGTAACAGTTAAACATAAGCTCAAATGTACATCAAAGTAGCCAACAGAAAAACTTGGCAAAGTTACTTCCCCTTCCCAGTCTACTGTTCTAGTGTATGGATTTGAAAGGTCTTCATCTACTTTGGAAATAAGGACACATTGTGAGCTGAATTTCATTAAAAATTTGAGGTTTGGCAGTTTGAAACCATCTTTTACCTGGTACTTGTTTTTGTTCCAGACAATAAATGCACTGTCAATTACAACGACCGTAGCATGACCAGCATGTCTAACTCTTACTTCAAGCCAACCATCCAGAGGCAGACAGTGTCTACTCTAGAAATGGGTCCAGCCCTGCAGCAGTTGATGGGTAAGAAGGCTTCACATGTTTTATTAGCAAGTCCACACAAAATTTGATTGAAACAATAATACTGCTCTTATCCTAACAATATAGCTTAAACTCAGTCATGTTTTAAAAAGCTTCAGATATCTTGCTGGCCTAAATTGTTGTTTATATTCAATATAAAACATATGCCATAGCACTGGGACATGTAATTATACTAAACAAATCTTGCAAGATATACTTTTTGCTAATCTACCCCTTTTTTTTATTTTGAGATGTATAAAATACTGCAGGGGTAGAAAAGTTTTCAAAAAGCATGTTTGCCCATTGGACAACCAGACTGCAAAATCTGGATGCCCAGCAAAGTCATCCGGTTGTCCAATTAGAAAGTCCCTAATGCAATTCCAGTGAAATGATTAATCAACAGTAAATCAAATATTGTTTCCAAATATGTCAATTGATTAAACTTTCATTATTATTGTGTGTTATGCAGATATAATGAGACAGCAGTTTACCCAGTTCTTGGCATACATGCAGACTCCCCAGTACAAGGAATCCCTGAAGCAACAGATAGATAAGGAGAAGGTCAGTACAAAGAACAAAGTATTTGTATACAAAACAATTTTTGGTCTGCTTTTCTTGGAGATTTTTCTATTGTAAAAAAAAAAGGAGCCTGGCTCCATCATGGTGGTAGGTGGAGGGGATGGAGAAATAAGTTCAGAAGTTGTGAAAGAGTATATTGCTATATTTGGAAATTTTGCCTGATTTTACAATATTTCGCATTGGGACTGGAGTCAGTTGTTTTATCGCCAATTCTGCCCCCACCTGTCAGTCCAAGATTAATTAACTGCAACTAACATTGGCTTGTAGACCAATACTATCACTTGCTTGTTATGAGTGTTGTCTAGTCCTGGACAGGCCAAAAGTTTCTTGGGGCAGCTCTGATACCTTCGTAAATTAAAATAGTTATACCTTTGAAATTTCTCCGTCAAATACATTACCTAATCACATTAACATTAGGATTACTCTCTGCTACCTCCGATTCCTGCCCTCCCTGAAAGACGAAAAAACGTCTTTCTGTTAACCATTATTGTCCATATGATATCTATCGGGTACCCACAATTTTCAACTGTGAAATGGTTGTGCACTGTTATATATCAATTGTTGCACTTTTTAAGTCATCTCAGTAACACGAGTTTGCCTTTATTTAGACAATTTGTGTATTGGTTGTATGCACTTGTTTGTTTGTTATTCTCTTTTCATTACAGAGATGTCAACCAAGTTCAAAAAGTGCAAATGATTCAAGATTGTGGAGGACAAAAATGAAATGCACAAAGTGCTTATCATTATGTAATGAGTGTGTTATGGACAGAAGACATCTGGTCCAACATTTTAAAAAGGCAACTAAAGGACTGCAAAAAATGAGCACACATAAAGTCATCAGAACAGGAAATGTTGAGCCTCCATGACACTTCGGAATCGTTGGTGAGTTTTATGGGGGATGTCGAGATGACACCTCCACCCCCACAAAGATACCAAAAACAATGCCACTGTGACTGCAAATATAATTGATGCCATGAGAAACAATTCCAATAAAGCATTAGAATCATGATTGATTCACAGATTACAGCAAGTTTTATTGTCGAAGATGTTGAGGAAATTTGACGATAATATCAGTTGGCATCCCACTGGGTACAAGTCCTTTTCCCCGCCCATGCATGGACTCAGAAACATTGAAGCCAGGCATGTTGGATTACCATTCGACTTCGCCAGCTGAACCAGCCCACAGGTCATGTATCGTCCTCCATGCACTATCCCAGCTGCCAACCAACCAGGTCCAGCCTTCTGGACAATCTATGTACGGCTTCAGCTGTCATACATCTGTCATCCGATTGTTGAGCCGGCTGACCCAATTTTCTGACAGTACTGACAGCAGCATCATCTTAAGCCCAGCAGACTGCCAACCAGCCAGACCGACCATCTCTATGGTATATGTCAAAACTGGCTTTTCTTTTGGAGCCCTCTGACCCAGCCAAACCTGTCACACATAACCGGAATTCCACAATGTGACTGCTGCTGATGGCATATCCAACAGGGAGAATGATTACACACACTGATGATACATCATCATCATTACCCTGTGGAATGTTGTACGCTGAACAGGAAGAGGACAATCCCCTGTCGACGATGGGGATGAGACAGACATGCCTGAACATTATGATAGAACAATGGAACAGATGGACTTTAGCTTCGATGCAGCTGTAGAAGAAATTATAGGATTTTGTCTCAGTCAGAGTGCCCTTCTCCACCTGCAATCAATCCTACCAATTTAGGTCAAAGCCTCTGTGGACATAGATGACGATGCCAACCGTCTGTCATTCAGATTCTTGCCTCAATCTTCAGGGATTGAGGAAATCACTGGGCATCTCTCTGATAAAATTCACGAACCCGGTAACACAAGAGCCTTCTTTTCGGTGAGTCACTTGCCTGCAACTTCTCACCCCACTGGCACAAATCACATACTGATATGTAAAATCCAAATGTACCCAGTCTAGAAAGGATATTTCCGCCCTCAATATGTCTGCTTCACTGTGTTATAAAAAGGGGCAGACAAGTTTTTAAAGTCACATCCAAGTCTGAAACATCATGTCGACTTGCTGCCTACTAGACCTTGCCTCGCTGGCGATCTTTCGTCTAGCTGAAAAGGCCAGAAGTGACCATGCCTGGGATTCAGTAAGCTGTATCACCAAGGTAGTTAACAGGACTGCTCACCACTCAATGGCGAATACCCTTATTGCTTCTTGTAACATAGATTTGATTAGAAGAGAGACACTCCTGCGTTTTTCTTCTCTCAAACCACATCATGTGGCAACCCAGTGCTCCCTCCCTTTCAGTTCTTCCCTCCTGTTCGGAGGTCAAATTGAGGAGGTGAGAAAGCAAGTGGCACAAGAGTTGCCCCTTCATCTTTCAGCTCCTATCTCTGTATGACCCTATCAGGGAAGAGACGATCGTCACCAGAGAGACCGAATGGGTGACGGGTGACTCTCTGCAACGGCAGAACTTTCATGGTCTAGCGAATTATAGGCAGTCATTAAGTCCCTAACTTTTGCAGGCAGGGGAGAGAGAAAGCATGGTCTTCCCCCAGGCCCCCCACCAACCATCAGTGATTTGCCATCTCTCCCGCCCACTGATGACCATCCATGGGTGTCAGACTCCTTTTTTTTAACCAGACTTGGATAAACCTATTCCCAGAAAACAGTTGGGTGATACAAGTCATTTTGGAGGGTCTCTGGATCTCATTCATCCAGCTCCCTCCACTTTCGTTGTTCCACTTCATGATGGAACTCCCAAGCAATCCCATCAAGATGGACGTTTTATAGAGATAGAGCTTTTGCTTGTAAAACAGGCACTGGACATAGTCCAAAAACTTTATTCCCAGGGTTTCTGCTCCAGAATCTTTCTGGTAACAAAATCCAATGACAAATTGAGACCTGTGATAGATTTAAGCAGGATCAATCAATTTATTTCTGCCCCAAAATTCAAGATGGAGATGGCAAGGTCTGTCTGTCTTACAGTGCGACGCGACAAATACATGATTAGTCGAGACCTGACTGTTGCGTACTTCCACATACCAATTCATATGGCATCATGCAAATTCCTTCTCTTTGCATACCATGGAGTAGTGTACCAATTCTGCGCCCTTCCATTCAGCATAAATCTAAGCCTTTCCGCCTTTGCCAAAACATCACACTGCATCATATCCCTGTTCAGGACATCCTCCACAGCGGCACACCTGGACAACATTCTGCAAAACATTCGGTAAGTTTGGTTTTGGTTCACGACATGAAGAACCTTCTTTCCCTCATAAGCAGTGTAGAGTGGAAAATCGTTGTAGAGAAGTTGGACCTTATCCCTTCTCAGCATTTTGTCCATCTAGGTATGGAGATCTTAACACACATCAACGTAGTGCATCTTCCTCCCAAACACATCAGAAGTATTGTTTATGCATCGGAAAAGGCTTCAACCAAGACATTTATCTTTGCGAAGGAGTTTCTTCAACTATTCAGCCTATTCAATGTGGCTGTGTACCTGTTACACCTTGGCCGCCTTTACATGCACCCTTTGCAGATGGCCCTTCTGGAACAGTGGCGACCGATCTCAGGTCATGGAGATCACCATGTTACGATCTCGACCATGATCAAACACTCCCTTCTCCAATGGCAGAACATGGAGTGGCTGCCAGCGGAATGCACTTGGAAACCCCACAACCGGAAATAACAATCTGTTGAGACATCAGTTGGTTGGGGAGCACACTTCCTACTGAACTTTGCGACAGTCAGTGACAAGTGTACCCTGCAAGAGAAGGCTCTTGGATATGAAAACCATTCTCAACGCTTTCCACACTTGGGTGGAACGCATCCAAGGAAAGACGGTCCGGACAATGTCAGACAATGTGGTCATAGTGATATACCTCCACAAACAAAAGGGGGTGGGGGGGATGAAATTACCGAACCTTTGCCTTATGGTATGGGAATATAAAAAATAAGGAGCACAGACTGCAAAATAGTTCTGATTACCCCCCTTCGATGGGACAAGTCCTGGATCAACAATCTGCATGATTTAGCAACTGACGTACCCAGAAAATCATAGCGATTCTCAACACTCAAGCAGCCGAGGTTGCCACTCTACCAGCTGTGTCCAGAGAACTCCAGCTTCACACTTGGCTCTTGCCATGGATGCCTTGTGTGAAAAGGAGTTTGGAGCTTCAGTCATGGAGAGGATCGCAACAGCTAGAAAACCCTCCACTTTGAAGGCATACAAAGGGGAAATGAAGAGTTTTCAATGACTGTTGTCATGTCAGTAACATCACACCACTCTCAGCCTCCATTCCCCAACTAGCTAACTTCTTTCTCTTTCTCTTCGAAGACAAGAAGTTAGCCCCTTTCACAATAAAGGGATATCTCTCCATGGTATCAGACATCATGGAAAAGACGATATTGGCTGTAACAAGGACACTTCTGACTTGCTGTCTAAATTTGACATATCCTGACCATGCTAACTCACCTTGTTCCCAGAATGGATCCTCTCCTGGGTATTGACGGGGCTCAACTCGTCTAAGTTTGAGCCCCTGTCTTCCACCTCACTAAAACAGCAATCATACAAAACTTGCTTCCTGATAGCACTAGCTTCAGCATACAGGGTGAGTGAGCTACATGCGCTTTCCGTAGATCCGAACTACATGCAGTTCTGTTCCAACAGCTCAGTCGTTCTAATGACACAACCTGGTTTCATTTCACTAGGCAGCCAACAAATAACTAATCACTCTCTCCTCGATCGACCCATTGAGAGAAGCGAAGCTGCAGGACCCCATATGTGCCCAAAGATGCTATCTGAGGCACACACAGAATATCCGCAGCAGCTGTAAAAGACTATTCCTACCACTTCAGGCAGGAAAGCAAGACTTAACCCCACAAATGCTGGCTGCTTGGCTAAATGGAGTAAATAAATCAGCGTGTTCTGAACTCTAGCAAGATCAGGTACAACCAATGAAGACTCAGCTCACAAAATAGTGATTTCCATGAGCTTGGACTTCAAACATAAAGTCGCAATTTGGGACATAGTGGAGTCACTTGACTGGCACACCCAGTCTACTTTCTCCAGCTTTATTTGCGTGACATGGCTTCACAAAGGAGAGCTGAATCTTGTCAGGACACTGATAGCTGCCCAGAGAGTTACCACACCCCATTCATGAAAGTACATACTCAGATCCAGGCACGAATTTACCACTGTTGCTGGATTCGCCTAGGAAATTTTTGAATGCAAGACAAGAATCAGGTGCAGAATCCCACAAGGATCTCCCTCATATGTATAAACACGTGATCTTCTCTTGTGCTAAACTAACATTAGAAGTTCATCCTTTCGGTAGAGCAATCAAACTCCTACTGGGTGACACAGGTAGATAGGTAGGATGCTCAACATTTCCTCCTCCTTTTACCTATTCTTCTAATGTTAATGTGATCAGGTAATGTATTTGACACAGAAAGCAAATATTTTAGTAAATTATGTTTCTCTGATAATACTTACCTGATCACATTACTAAAAATCCCTCTCACCCTTTCCCGCATTGCGAGCATCCTGTTAAAGGTTTCGCTCAAGTCAAAACTGGTTACATCCGGGAAACCAGTAGTCACCTAGCAAGTGTAAAGGGGAGTTGACCTGCAAGAGTTACTTCCCTTTTACTATGTTATAGAGATGGAAAGACTTTTTTCGTCTTTCAGGGAGGGCTGAATTCGGAAGTAGCAGAGAGAAATCCTGATGTTAATGTGATCAGGTAAGTATTATCAGAGAAACATAATTTACTAACAAATTTGCATTCTCATCCAATTTTCACAAATTTTAACAAGAACTCCTTTTACTTTCAGAGACAGATTCTGCCATAATAAATTCTTTGATTGTTACTTAAATTGCTTTGCTAATTAGTTTGTGGAACTATGTCTGCTCATATGATCATCATTTGACCTCTTAGCTGAGGGTGGCATCTGTGAATCAAGGTGTAAAGTGTTAAATAATCAGGTGACCAAATAAGAGATAACAATCTCCAATTTTTGAACGGTAGAAACTTCAGAGTTAAGGTAGCCTGTACCCTTTTGAAAGCTATCCTCATGAGCATACATATTGTCAGTCACCCTATTCAACATCAAAATTGACTGCATATTGAAATGCTCATTGTATGTTGATGACTTTTTGATCTGCTGTAGATCAAAAACTATGCATACTATTGAACGTCAACTGATTATGAGCATAAACAAAGTTCAGAAATGGACAAAAGAAAACGGGTTTAAATTTTTGAGAAAAAAAAGTAACTATGCATTTCTGCCGATTACATCGGATTCATGAAGACCCAAAGCTCTATCTTGTTCATTGTCTTGTTCCTATTGTGGAGGAGAGCACATTTTTAGGGCATATAAACTGTAAACTAACTTTTCTTCCATATATTAGATACATCAGGGACAAATGTAAAAAAAAAGTCCTGGATTTAATACGAGTCATGGCAAACACATATCGGGGAGCAGATTGGAAGGTCTTGCTTCAGATATACAGGTCATTAGTAAGATCGAAATTTGACTATGGTTCGATTGTGTACAGATCAGCTTGTAAATCTTAACCTGAAGATGCTTAATCTGATACACAATCAGGTACTTAGACTCTGTCTTGGTGCATTTAGAACTTCCCCTTCAGACAGCCTCTATGCTGCATCAAATGAACCATCTCTTTATTTCAGACAATCGAAACTGGCTCTTCAGTATGCTACCAGACTTTTTTAATCCATCTAACCCCGCATATGATGTAGTGTTTAGGCCCAAATACCAAACCTTGTACGTTCAGAAACCAAACTTCATTTCACCTTTTGGCATACAAATTCATCCTCACTTAGAAACAGCAAAAATCAATGTTGGAAATATTGCAAAATTCTTTTTTCCAAAATGACCACCCCGGTTGTCACAACCTCCCAAAATAATATTTGACCTTTGCGTATTTAAAAAGTCCTCAACAAATCGTCTCCTTTTTTAGAGTAAATTCAGTGAAATCAGAGCCTCCTATCATAGCCATATATATATATATATATATATATATATATATATATATATATATATATATATATATATATATATATATATATATATATACACATACATACATCCCTGTATAAAAACAGTTTGAAAGATGGAGATAAAGTTGGAGCTGCCATTGCTACACCCCATGGCACCATTTTGAGCTGGTTACCAGATAAAGCCTAAATTTTTGCCTCAGAAATTACAGTCATACTCAAAGCTTTGAACTATGTTAAAACCTCTCAAAAACAAATTACATAATCTTGAGGGATTCCCATTTCACATTGAAAGTCCTGCAGAAACTTCAATCTGACAACCCATTAATAATCCAGATATGACAGAAATATGATGTTCTCATAGAATCTGGAAAGAATATTCTGTACTGTTGGCTGCCTAGCCACATTGGCATAAAGGGTAATGAAAGGGCAGATAAAACTGTCCTGCAGTATTCCATTTCTGAATGTAAGATTCCATATACTGACTTCAAATATTGTATAAATCATCATGTTCGTCATACTTGGCAAAATATGTGGAACAAAAAGTACACAAACTTAAGAACATCAAGCCCACTATTGAAGAGTGGCATCCCTCATATAGAACAAATCAGAGAGGTGAGGTGGTATTGTGCCAATTGCATATATCGGACACACATACCTGACTCGCGCTTATCTCCTGAAGGAAGAACCAAGACCGGAGCGTTTACTGTGCCAGTGTCCACTACAGTGGAGCACATTCTTGTTGAGTGTGTCGATTTCCACCCTCTGAGACAGAAGTATTTTGACATGAACTACTTGAAGAAACTGGATGAGGACATACCACCTGAGAAAATCTTGGACTATTTTTAAAGGGAATGGGGTTTATACAACAAATTTTAATCATGTTTTAAGAATGTTACATGTGTTACCTTTATCTGTTATTTTGTATACATTTTACAAAATTTTAACATTTCATTTTATATTTTATCTTGTTGAACTTAACCATAATTTTATTTGGAAGGCTTTATCTTCCTAAATTTTTCTGCAATTCAATTTTACATTTGCCAGATGTAACCTCTTGTTGGCACTAGATTGCTTTTTTTGTGGTGAGATGATGTAATAACACTACTACATACATATACCCAACTGAGTAGGGCAAAGATCAACTTATACATTTTTCATCCAGTTTTCTTTATAATGATGTACCACCATGGAAAATCTTTTATTTTTTTGCATGATTTCAGTTTTTATAACAGATTTTTACCCTGCATTTTGAGAATACTTTTTACCTTTGCCATTTTGTATACATTTTACAGAATTTTAATATCTTTACCTTTTATCTTAAATCTTGTGGAACTTTTGTTTTTATTTTGTTTTAAAGGATTTATTTTCATAAACTTTTTTGCAATTCTTTATATTTACATTTGTACCTTTTATCTTTTGTCTTGTAGTACTTCATGTTTACATATATTTGGAAGGGTTTATCTTTTGAAAGTTGTTTGTTCAATTCCTTCTACATTAAAGATTGTTTATAACGTTTCACAGGGGACTGGGATTTTTATTACATTATAACCAAGAAATTTTATATCCAGATTCATCATTTTTTTTCTCGCAAATGTTTATGTTTGTGTCCAGGTTAATGTACATGTCAATGACATTGGACATGTAGTAAACAAGTTTTACCATCCATTGAAAGTGTTAGCATACATGTACTAAATTTTGTTGATATGTTTTTCAGTGACATGCAAATGCTCATAAAGAATATCAGGTGTGTCACTCTGAGCTTGTAGGTACAGTCTAATGCCCGCTGCACTATCTAGAACCTTGCTGGCTCCGTGTACAACGACTGGTCATATATATATGCGCACACACACATATAAATATATGTAGAGAGAGATACATATAAAATTTTCACAATATACTTATTAGTCTTGTTTCTAGCATGGGGTAATTTTTCACAAGAAAAGACTGCTTTAAAGAAATCAGTATGCAAATGAGGGGGCAGAGTATTCTCCATTTTTCTGAGGGGTCAATTATTGGTGCCTTGAGACCACCCCAAAAACCCTCGATATCCTATTTTATCCCTTCTTTGCAAGCACAAGTCAGCATGTATGGTTTAGATTCAGAATAAGGTAAATTCAAGGCATTTTATCCTAACATTTCTAATATGGACACACTGTTCTCATACCTGCAGACCTGCCAACCCTTACGATTTGACCAGAAGTTGTATTGAAATGACCCTTAAATTATGGACTTATGGAACAGGGCTGAGCAAAATCCCATAGCCCGACATCCCAGACTATTCATTTTTCAAGTCGGGCAAGTAAACTTTTCCAAGTCGCTAGTCCGGGCCAAGTGCTTTTTGCCTATTTTTAAAATATTGGGGAAGTGCCTATTTTCATGCCATAATCACTTTATCTACCTTAATCTGGCCATTTATGCCCTCTGGGCATACCGAATGCTTGATTCTACCCCTCTCCGTGTATTTATTTACATCCAGTATCACATCTAGCAGGTAATCATTGATAACTCTTGCATGTGCACATGTTATATTACCACTTCTTTGCATATTGGGCTAAGCAACTGAATTGTTGGCCTATCAAAACCCATGAGACAAAACTAAGCTGGTATGATTAATTAGCAGTGTTTTAAACAGCTTCCTTGTATTGTGTTTATTTAAACCAAATCCTCACTAACGACTCACCCTATGATTTTAATCCAGTGAATCAATCCCATTAAATTAATGAAAGGCACTTTACTGACATTAGTGTCAGTTTCCTTTATGAACTGATTAAATGGCAGTAATGATTCTTTAACTTTTAATTGATTATACAGAGGATTAACTTCCACTTCAATTAGCGCATTTGAAGCGAAACAATTATGCTAATTAAGGAGCTGTCTCTGTTCCAATTTAAAGGACAAAATGTATGTTATGATCACTTTAGAAGTAGTTGTCAAGCAAAGTGATATTTACTATGTGGATAAAGCAAGTTTACTAAATTATTTTTTCAAGGAAGTTAATAAGGAAGAGTCGGCGAAGGAAAATTAACGTGAAAGTGGAGGGGTAAAACATAAGACTGCCACTGAGCGTGAGGTAACTATTTCTCCAAAGAGACATAAGCCAGACTCAGTTGCAACAAAAAATGTCAAATATGACACTTCTAAGAGACAGGGACATTTTCATCCACATTGGGTTGATAGTTATCCTTGGCTTGAATTCATTGAATCGGAAACAAAAATGTTTTGCCATTATTGCAAACAATATCCCAAACTAGCACAAGTTGGAAATTCAACTAGTGTATTTGTCAATGGAACTGACAAATTCATTATTAAACCATTCAAGTCTTATGACAGTTCTGGACCTCACAAGGCCTGTGCAGTTGGGGAAAGTCTGAATTCCAGTAAATTCTTTTCCATTCTTGCTGATGGAAGTACTGATGCTACCATATTGGAGTAAGAAATATTGCATATAAGATATCTGGACAATGGAAAATTTAAAACCTTCTGATGTAACAAAATGCATAATATCAACCTATGTTTTTGAAAAATTAAATTCTTTTAAAAAATAAATATGTTGTACATTATTTCGTTTATTCTTTCTATGAATTAAAGTACAAACATCTCATCAGATCTTGACAAGTGATTTAAATTTGGGACATGTGAAAAGGTAGGTGGAACAGGTGAAGTTTCTGAAACCACTTGTCCTGGACAAGTGGATGAAAAAAATACTTGCTCAGCCGTGTGGAATAATAAAAAATTTTACGGTCAAATCTGGATACTGGCTTAACTATGTTTGATTCGGATCCTAGTTTCATAATAGATTCAGTGGAGTTGGTCAGGACACCAGTCAAACTTTAGAGGAGTACCTCAGATGCTTTAAATTGCCCATATTTTTCATGCAAAACACCTGCATGATTGAGCTGTTGCTTAACCCTTTACCTTATGTAAGCACTTTTGGACGCCTCTACCCCATTCTCATGGAAGCGCTAGTGGATGCCTCCACCTGATTTGCATACAAGCATGTTTTGATGCCTTGGCACCATCCGCATGGAAGCATGTTTGGATGCCTACAGTAAACATCAGCCATTTTGAGTTGGTTTTTGTAGCGCTACTTTCGGTGAAAATCCCATTAGAACCTACAGGCATTGAGGTAAATGACCATTAGTTCAATCACATGGTTGCTATTTAAGATCTAGTCATAATCTGCTATTTAAAGTAACTGGGTCGGATTCTCCACTCTCCGAAATGGAGGCCGCGGATTTCATTCAGCCCTCTCTTGAGTTTGGATGATTAGAATTATGACTATGAAGGCTTCAATAAGTCAGGTACAGGCTCCGATGTCAATGTAGGCAACACTGATTTTTGATAATTTATCAAATTCAGATGATTTAGCAATGTAGACATAGACAACAAACCGGTAGATTTCGAGGTTGAGAAAGGTCAGCTATGGTTGGTCACACTGCTACACTGACTTGATGGTGAATGTCTCAATATTTTAAAGCATATAACAAATTATTCAGTAAAAAATAATTATACAACTATAAAGATTAGATTTTACTCTTAAACATATCTATAGATAATAGATGTGTACAAAAAAAGGTAAAATGGTTAAAATGTATGTTGAACTTAACATGCTACACTTCTATAAATTGTACAGGCAGGCCTATGTGCATCATTTCATATAGGTAACAGGTGTTCTATTTATAGCACACTGTTCTGTGTGGCTTTGACACATGTATATCGACAGCCCACGCAGCAGCAGACTCCATGAGGTAAAGGGTTATAGCATTTTCTAGAAATGGTGTCCAACAAACAGAAACACTTTGAAGACAAAAAGAACAAAAAAAACTCTTAAAAAGTTGAAACAATCGGCATACCAGTATAAAAGGAATATGCACATTGTTGAAAAAAAAAAGCAGGAGTGGCAACAATTACATTTATTGTACATCATGTGTTGAGATGAGTATGTCTCATGGCGGGAGAGATGATTGCCATCACCACCTGAAATTTAAAAAACCCCACAAAGATTATGTCAGGTTGAGAGATCTAGCAAGAAGCCTTTGAGCTCCATGGAGTTTGGAACTGCAGTTTTTGAAACTGTACTGGAGGTAATTAAGGTCTAAGTGTACTTTGGAAACTTTTTAGTTGAACATAATGTTTGACTTCACTGCATCAGTCTCAGATTACACTTGTAAACTTATTAAATGCATGTTTCCAAGTCATCAATAGCAGTACATACTATTTTGTTGCGCCTTACTAAAAATTGGTCTAACTTATGGAATAATGTAGACTGCCTTACTGTGAAGGTCTTGTTAGGGTTGGCAGGTCTGTAACTATATTTAACCATCTTAAGAAATAACTGCAGGTACTGAATTCTCTAAGTCATCTAGTTACAGAAACTTTAGTTTAATTGCACTTAGTTTTCATATTAAATTACTAGAATTATCAAGTTCAAGATGATTAAGCATAGCTCAGAATATATTTGAGCAAACAGCATGGCAAGAAAGTCATTTTCTTGTTAACTCTACTGGTCATAGACCAGAAGAGCTTATGGGATGGTCTGTTGTCTGGGGTCTGTCCATCTGTTTGCACAACTTTGTTATCGCTACTCCTCCTAAACTACTTGGAGGATTGGCATGAAACTTTACACACACATTCATCCCATGGTCTAGTTTGACCTAGATGAAAATGGTGCTGCTCAGACATCCAATATGGCCACCACAGTGGCCATCTTAAAAATCTGGTGTTGTCCCTATTCCTCCTGAATGGATGGTCATATCAACATAGGGTTTTCACTAAAAGACTTCTTATGATACCTAGATGGTCCTAAATGAAAATGGTGCAGATCTGATGTCAAATTTTGCCACCACCCCAACCATTTTGAAAATTTTGTTATCACTACTCCTCCTGAATGGATGGTCATATCAACATGGGGTTTTCACTGAAAGACTTATGATGTCTGCTTGGTCCTAAATAAAAAATGGTGCAGATCTAACATCCAATATGGCCACCATGGCAGCCATCTTGAAAGTCTTGTTATTGCTACTCCTCCTGAATGGATGGTCATATCAACATTTCACTGAAAGACTTATGTCTACTTTGTCCTAAATGAAAATGGCGCCAATCTGAAGTACAATATGACCACCACAGCAGTCATCTTGAAAATCTTGTTATCGCTGCTCCTCCTACATAGATGGTATTGTCAACATTGGGCTTTCACTAAGACTCCTTATCCTGTCTACTTGGTCCTAAATGAAAATGATGCTGATGTGTCATCCGATGTCCATCTGTCTCTTAGCACAAGCTTGTTATCAAGACTTCTCCTAAACTATTTTCAGGATTGCCTTGAAACTATATATATATATATATATATATACACATATACATACATACATATGCACATATAGATTAAGATCCCTGATCATACCTATCGAGTCACTGAGAACATTATTTTCCATGACACTGTGAACTGTGACTTGCATTGTGTTTGAAAGAAGTCTCATCATGATTAGTTTCATTGTCTTCTACACTTTGATAAAGTATATCTGGGTCTACCTGGGCTTCAAGAAGGAGGTGTTATATATTTAGGCACTATCTGGCTTGTGCCTGCCTGTACTTTGATTTTCATTATCTTGATTAGTGGCATTGTCTCCCTGAATATGATGAAGTATATCTGGGTCTACCAGGGCTAGAGAAAGAAAGGTGGTAAGTAATTAGGCCCTGTGTAGCTTGTGTCTACTTGAGCAAGGGAGTTTGTTTTTATGGCTTTGCTTAACAGGCACAGATAAGAGTGAATGTTATGGGCCAAGTTGAGGATGGCTCTGGTGACACAGTGCTGGTGATCGATCTATTGTTTATGTCTTAACACAGTTCAAGAAATCCATTACAAGTCCAAGCCAAGCATCCACTGCCCTGAAATAAAATGGTATTTGTTGATGGGAACACAGTACATTTAACTTTATTTTAATGTGAAGTAGTGATTTTGGACACATGCTATGAGTATTTGTAGAGTTGGAAATTAGTCCTAGGTTCATTCATTTCCTTCAGTGATGAGTTGTTCCTGACATGGATAGGGATACTGTCTTGATTTTCTTTGATGTGGATAAAATCTGGGATTACCTTTCTGTATGAATTTACTTCGACATCATGAATATCATATTGGGTGAATCCAGAGAACTCAGATAGACTGGATCCATTGAAAATTGTCTAGAGTATTGACATTGTTAGATTTACCACCATTTTATTTGTATGCAGAACTCTGGTAAGTATCTTCAAAAAATAATACAGTTTTTAACAGCATCAGTCACAATGAGGATTTATCAAAAGCATGATGAACAATATCCATGATTACGCAAATACAAGATGAATGAATAATCGTATGATATTCACTGATTTTGACCAAGTACTTCTAAGCAATTGTTTACCTGGCCACCATCTTGCAGCATGAATGAAATGACGCAAAACCATGCATTTTCATCATTCAGAATGGTAGACATTGTTAAGAGGAAAAAATGGTCTTATCTTGATTTCCTGGAAATTCTTTTTGCCCAGTAGAGCATCAGACCCTTCTAGGGACTCTTGTATGAAATTATTTCTCTTGTCAGCTGCCATTCCTTTCATATTGAGTCATGATTGATGGGATCATATTTGGTTTCTTGAGTTCAAATTTTTTTCAAAATACTAATGAAAATTTTGAAACCAGAGGCAAAGCTTCAGAATTTAACAATTTTCTGGAGTGTCCTGGCTAACATTTGAACTTAGTAAACTGTTTATGATCTTTATATTTAGATAACCAATTACCAGATGTTCGAATTACTAATCATCTACCACAAAATCATCAGTGTCAGCACAGCTGGAAGTGACCTAAGTATGTAAGAATACATACTGGATAACAAAATCCCTGTATCGAAAGAAATCTCACACCAAACAGTTGAATTCAAAGAGAGTGCAACAACAAGGACAGCTTGTAAGTAAGATACTGAAAAATAACGTTTTAATTGTATGTATGTGATTGTTTATATTGAATGAGATATCCTGTGTCTTCTACACTAGGAGTTCCAGAGAGAGCTCAAGTCCAAGGTGTGCCAGTTGGAACAGCAGATTGTTAATCTTCAGAAGGACAGTGTGGCACAGCTGAAAGCTCGCTTCCAAGAGGTATGGGTTAGTACTTTTGCTTTTCTAATACCATAGACTAAATATAAATTTATATTTTTGCATTTGACCAAGACGGTACACAATCAATTGCATTTTGACTGGTGATGGGTACCGTAATATACTCGTTTATAAGTTGGGTCCAATTGCAAACTGCATAGACCCAGATTTTATGTCACATAATGGGTGGGCAGATCAAGGTCTATGCAGTTTGTTAGGATTAATCAGTAGAACAAACAACATATACCCTTATCTGCCAGTGCATTATGCAATCACAGATCAGAGTCTGTGTTGTTTGCAGTTGGACCCAACTTGTAAGCAAGTATATATGATATGTGCTATGCCTCATTCAAGCAAGAAAACGGGGATTCACCTGACATGACAGGTCATCTCAGTTGAATTTGGCATTACAATTACCCATTATGGAGCGTGTACCATCTTGGTCAAACATGATATAGCTGTTACTAGTGTTGGGAATTAGTTGAAATTCAAAGATCAATGATTGATGCATCATAACTGGTCAACTATCATCTTTAATCGATTGGAGATCCCGTTTTTTTTTTGTTTTTTTTTCCATGAACAATATCATTATCTCACACTTTTAATTATTAAGTTGCTTGTATCCCGTAAAGTTGAGCAGTTTTACCAACACACTAGTTGACTGTCATGTTGTTGGCTCATGTGTTGTACTAAACACTGGAAGGCTATATTAATTGGAAGCATTTATTCACATATTTTACTTTTCCTGGAAGATTTCAATTTAAAAATGTCAAACAGTTAAAAAGAAAACTTGAATCGTTTGTATTTCATTGTGGAAAATCATAATCGACTGCTTCATTGTTTGACTTTTTAAACCAATCTTCGATTATTTGATTAATCGTCACACCACTAACTGTTACCATCTGAGACAAATGCAAAAATAAAATATTGGTTTTTACCCTGCTTTAAACCTGCCTGTTGGTTTAATGTCATTCTGCAGCACTTTGCTGCTGGTGGCATCAGTGTGTTCAAGTTTTTGTCAGTAATATACTGGAGAGTACAGGTGTTTTCATGGTGATACATGGTGTTCTGCAGAATTGTGGTATTTTTGTCTCGCCTGCAATGACCGTCACAAAACAGACCAGATATTGCAGTCAGTGTCCATATGTCCGACATCAACTTTTGGTTTAAGTTTTTTTTTTGTTTTTTTTTAAAGGGCTATATTTCCTTTATTCATCATGGGATGATCAACAGACTTTGCCTACAAATGCATCAGGAAGGGAAAGGAATACCCCTAGTGACTGACAGACAAGGACCTTGAAGGTCAAGGTTACAGGGAGCAGTTGTATAAATTCGTATGGGGGTGGCCCATCATTAAAATTTTTGGATCTGGGAATAACTATCTTTTATTACCATTGGATGAATTGACATCAGGCAAAGGAAATATGTTTACCATGGGATATAAATATCACTTCTGGTGTGGAGATCAAAGGTCAAGGTCACCATCAGTTTCATTCTTTTTTTTTATGGAAAAAACTTGTATGATGTGTCTATGGATACGCATGAGACTTTTAACCAGATTCACCAATATACATGGCACATCCCCAGGGGTTGACTTGCCACAGATTTTTGCATTTGCGAACAGAGCCAGCTCATGTAGAAATCAACTGAGCCAGCAGAAAAGCAGCTGGCCCTCCCAATCAAATTAAAATAACAACTTTGGAACATTGAACTGTCCCGGTGGGCCAGCAGCTAAATCTACCCCTGCATTTTGGGAAATGATAGATCCAGATGTCTAAGGTCAGAGTCATACAGTGAGTTGCTGTTTAGTTTTTTAGGTACATTGTTAAGAGCTGTATGAAGCAGTTATGTCTTCTGTTTCCATACATGTATTGTTATCAGATTTGTTTCATATTAGCAGATGAACTGTATCATTGATACGGTCAGAGGTTAAGGTCATAACAGTTGTTTAGTCATTATTAGAGCTGCTGCAAACAAGATGATAAATTTACAGATTTAGCTCGCCTCTACAACTATAGCGAAGCTATTGTACTGCCTCTGGTGTCTATCTCTTTTGCACTTTGTATACATACTGTTATACCTGGAATGAAGAAACGTGGCGAGGGGATGCATCTTAATGGGTACCACGCCTCACCATAAAAGTTGGTCAGTGTGACCCATATTTCTCACTTCTTGGACATTGGTTACATTTTGTGTTTTAAGTTTTTTTCTCAAGTCTGCTCATGCTTGACTCGTCAAACTAGATGATTGTATGCATCACTTTAGTACCACACCCTTACAACAGAAGGTTACTGTGGGATACATTTTACTGGCTTGGGTTAAGTTGTGCATTTAGCTTTTGGCCATAAAGGTTTTTTGCACCCTATGTAAATACTGTTTTACCTGAAATCATGAAACTTTGTGAGGAGATGGATTTTGATGAGTACTAAACCCTCCTCACAAAAGAAGGTCACTGACCTATATTTCATGCCTCACCGACTTGGACTCAATTTTGTGTTTTAAAGGGAAAATCTGGCCTTCAGACTTGTTATCACTATATTAATCCTCATTAAATTCTTAGCAATTGTACCAATTTTCAAAGCTTTGACTAATCAGATAATCAAGATATACAAGTCAAAATTGTATTATCACAGGGATGCATGATTTTGACTCTATCCAGGAATTCCAGATGCTGAATTAATTCCATTTTTCTGCTGATGTCATTGCAGGTCTTGCTTGTGTTAATGGTTGGGAACTGAGTTTTTAAAAAAATTATTAGGAAATAGAGAAGTTCATTTATACAAGAAAAATGTATAGATGCTATTTATGTTAATGTTTCATTTAATTTTAGCTCTACTGGTCAATGACCAGAAGAGCTTATGTGATGGTCTTTGGTCCGCTATCACTACTCATCCTAAACTACTTGGAGGTTTGCCATGAAACTTTACACACACATTCATCCCATGGTCTAGTTGGTCCTAAACGAAAATGGTGCTGCACGGACATCCAATATGGCCACCACAGCGTCCAGTTTGAAAATCTTGTTATTGCTACTCCTCCTCAATGGATGGTCATATGAAGACGGGGTTTTCACTTAAAGACTTCTTATGATGTCTGGATGGTCCTAAATGAAAATGGTACAGATATAACATCCAATATGGCAGCCACAGCAGTCATTTGTAAAATCTTGTTGTCACTACTACTCTACTTCATGAATGGTCAAATCAACGTGGGATTTTCACTAAAAGACTTCTTGTCATGTCTAGCTGGTCCTAAATGAAAATTGTGCTGATCTGACATCTAACAAGATTTGCACGGTCATTAAAGGTCATTGAAAGTCATTGAGAAATGAACACCTCATTTCAAGACCTTGAAAGTCATTGATTTTTCACCTAGATCATTGAAAGTCCTTGAATTTGAGAGATTTAGCTTAAAAATAAAATATGATGAAGAATTTTGCTTTCGAGTAATTTATTTAACATTGGTCGAGGATTTGATGTACAGTTTGATTTTTCTGTCATCTGCTAGCCATTCTGCCATTCTCAGAATCCACAGGAAGTAATCAGACATTGTGCATAGCGTCCGTTTTACATGATGTAATTAGCACATGCACACTCATTCACTTCACGTGTTTCCACTAAGCAAGGGTGGTTCATTAGCAACAGAATCTTGTTAAAAGCGATCATCGCAAAATGCATGAAAAGTGTGTAGCTCATTACCACCTAGGTTTTTTGCATGCTGCGTACATACTATCCTATCAAAAGTCATGAAAACTTGATGAGGTGATACATTATGATGAGCAGGTCACGACCAATATTTTTTTCACTGACTTATGTTAAATTTTGTATTTGTTGTTCATTTCTCCAGCAGTGTTCAGGCCAGAATCATTACTCTGATGATGATATGCATCTCTGTTACGGGGGCTGAAAATAAGGCCCGGGACTCACTGGTCCAGGACCAGTGGGTGCTGTTAGTGACAAGTCTTGGACTTATTGTAGCAGGTCTTCAAACTGTTGTGAGTGGTCATGTAACTGGATCTATTTTCTATTATCTGCTTTCAGTCATATATAAAGTGAAATGTACATACATATAATAATGCATTGTGATTTGTTCAAATAATGGTGATTCTGATATATAAATTTTAAAGAAATTTATACCAATCTTTAATTTTTTTATTTTTACTGCAAATCATGACTTTTCCAAACACAGATATGCTTTTCAACACTGCAGATATTTGCTATCAACAGTTGTCTAATTTTAGGTGTGGAAATACTGAACTTCAATAGACTCGTGATGATTCATTCACCTGCCAACCTTCACAAGTTCCCATAACCTCTCACTGCATATAGAGCAGTGCAAGACAATTAGAGCAGACTGCTTACTCATGTTATAGTACCATAAGACGTTTTTCGTTTTCTTTTTGGAAATTGGTGTACCATGCATTTGTTCAACATGGGATAGTGTACATGCTGTCGAATAGTGATCAATTTATCAGAACTATGAAAGTCTAAGCCATCACAATGTTGGTTTAGGGATACACTGGTTGAGTTTATGCCAGAAATTGTCACGAATTGGCTGGTCCAGTGGACTTGAGGCTGAAAAAATCGGCAATTCCACATCGAAAAGGGCTTTGGACTGCCACTTTTTCCAGTCCCTGTGTCAGTAGCACACCCTTGCAACTAAAGAAGCTCATCGTAACCTAGATTTTTCCATGCTGTGTACATCCTAGTCTGCAGAATGCCCTTTCTGCAGTTGGAAAGATGAATCAGGGGTAAACTGTCCATATTAATGACTATGCGCTATATATTGTGATAGGCTGCCTTGAACAATTAACTCTGTATTGTGTATGTTAATGAATATAGGAATTAACTAAGTGGACTGCATGCTTTTCATGTGCGGCTTCAGCTTTCAAAGTATTATGTATATATACGGTTTAAATGCATGTCAGCACAATACTGGCTACATAGTGCTGATTAAAAGTTGGGTTCTAAAAATATACAGCTTACACACTGAAAAAAATAAAATGGCAAGAACAAAGACAGGATGACAGACTATTGATTTTTGTGGATGCAGACGAGTTCCCATAAGAACCCGTCATACCTGATCCGTTTCACCTGTTGGGTTCACCTTCTTCGTCCCACTCAATCGGTCAGGTGACAGAGGAGAGAGAGATGTGGATTTTTCTAAGGGGGTAAATGTGACCTTGGAGACGTCAAAGGTTTTGCTGGATCACAGCAATAGCCTTGTACGGGCCACCCCTTTTATTGCAGAGACACTGTTGGGAGAGCTAATCCCTACAGTGGCCTTTTGGGATTTCATGGATCAGCAATACTGTTCCCTGGTTGTGGTACCAGGCCCAGATAAACCAATGAAGACATGCCACTATTCTGCAAAGTCCATGGCTTCCTCTGTTGTAAACACAGAGAGTCAGAATCTATATCAGTCCCAGTTTACATCCCCTTTCTGCCCATCATTCTCATGACAAGGTGGCAAGAAAGGCCAGGGGAGGAAGAGTATGGACCCCTCCCTCTCTATAAGGAAGGAGGCAATCGCCCAAAGGGAGTCACACTCTCCTGCCAAGTTCGCCTCTTCCCAGTGTCCTAGTAGATGCCAGATTAAGCCATTTTGCAAAAGTTTGGTCAGATCTCGAAAACAATGCACGAGTCCTTTCTATGATAAGGGAAGGTTACCGGCTTCACTTCCAGTACCCTCCACCTCTTTCAAGGACCCCCTTTTTGTTCCACTAGTCTGAACTGTAAATGTGTAATAGAGAGGGTGAAGAACATAAGAAGTCCAGGATTGTATTCCCATATTTTCTTTGTTTCAAAGAGAGGTGGAAAGTTTGAACTCCTCATCAATCTATACCCTTTGAACAAACTCCTTCATGAAGAGTGGTTCAAGATGGAGACAACCGCCTCAGTCAGGAATGCCATCATAAAAAAAATGGGGTGTCTCCATAGATCTCCAGGATGCTTATCTTCACATCCCCATCTTCCCAGCCCACATGAAATTTCTGCAGTTTTATCTGGGACAGGAGATCTTTCAGTTTGGAGCTCTTGCTTTCAGCCGAACTTCCGCTCCCAGAGCCTTCACCAGGGTGATGGGTGTAATAGCAGGGGTTCCCATCCTACAATACTTAGATAATTGGTTGATGCACAACATCCTCGGACATGCCTTTCTGAGGCATCTGTCTCTCTGTTGGGAGACGGTGAGTCAACTAGGCCTAATCACCAATTAGAATTAGGATCTTATCCCATCTGAGAATTTCATTTATATGGGGATGAATTTTCTCACCTGTCAAAGAACAGTCCATGTTCCTCCTGACAGAGGGCCCCTCATGCACAGCACTCCTCAAATCCTCCATCTTCATGCCTGGCTCATATCAAACAATCTATCTCTGCCAAGACCATTTTTCAAGGAAGGTTGCCTAATACATTGCTTAGGCTAGAAGGCAATTGACCTCCAAGATTTACAATGCCAAGTGGAGAGTTTTCTCTAATTGATGCAGTAGGAAATATGTTGATCCTATCTGTCCTCCTTTTACTGCAGTTGCAGATTTTCTTCTTTTTCTCTTTGAGGAAAAAGATTGCTCAGTATCCACCATTAAGGAATATAGAGCAGCCCTTTTCAATACTCTTAAGTTCTCTATGGGTTCCACTATAGGGTCTTTCAGAACTGATCAGGTACTTTGAGCTCCAGAGACCAGTCTTCACTCACTAATGCCGAGGTGGAACCTCTTGTGTTCCTTGGTTGCTATCTAAAGCTCCTTATGAACCTTTGATTGTAGCTTCCTTCAAGAACCTTACCCTTAAAAGTCTTCCTCTCCTTGCATCGGCAAAGAGAAGGAGTGAAATTCATGCTTTGTTGGTGGGAAAAGTTTGTTTACATTTCAATGGTAACTTTGATTTGGTCTCTCATTCCCATGGGGGGTTTTTGGTCAAGAATCAGCTACCTTTGGTAGCTCCTGTTCCTATTAAACAGTTGTATCTGATGGTGATGATCGTGATAGACTCCTTTGACCAATTAGAGCAGCAGTTCCCAACCTCAGGTTGTGACCCAAATCAGGGTCGCGGGGGGTCCTCAGTAGGGTCTTGAAGGGTCGTCAGAACAAAATAATTTTTTGAGGCTTAATTAATGTTTAAAAGTGCCCTGAGGGTTGGGAGGTCCAGTTGGTGGCCAATTTAAGGCCGAAGCAGAAAAAGGTTGGGAAGCACTGACTTAGAGCTTTATGGTTCTATCAAAATCAAGAGAAAAAAGAAAGGGTCATGACAGTCTTTTCTACCTTTGAAAGATACTTCTGATCTTTAGAGAGCCACTATCTCGAGATGGATTGTTCAGACGATTAAAAGAGCCTATCAATCTCTCACTGAGAGAGATCTCTCCTTGATGAAAATCAAAGCCCATGAGGTCAGAGCTATTGCTGCATCTTGGACCTTTTTCAATCCTTTCTCTTTATTATGAAAGCCACCTTCTGGCATTCTCACTCGACTTTCTTGTCATTTTACCTTCGTTCACTGGTGCACCAGAGTGAGGGTATTTTTGCTTTGGGTCCAGTTGTATCAGCCCAACAAGTTGTCAAGCCATCCTCCAGTCGGCAGTAGAACATTCTATTGACAACTTATCTTAGGCATCAGCTTTCCACCGGGCTAGCAAATTCAGCAATGCAATAATAGCAAGTCAAAGTATGAGGATATTCCAATTGTCGGAAGTGGACTAAGGTATCATACTGGGTTCATGTCGTTTTTTATTCTACAACTCCAGTTACTAATTGTAGAAGGGAATAATATGCTTGGACTGGCGACTAGCAGCAGGAAAGATACAGCTATGTAATAATAACGTGTAAGTATTACATAATTAAAATTAGTTTTACTACCCAAAAAGCTACATTTTAACGGTCAAGTTCAGCGTATAAGTAACCAATATTATATGAGTTCCTTGGGCTGTAAATATTTTCTTTTTTCATGACATGGTATGATTCATTACACAGTAGAGCTGATAAATCACGATTTTTCACATTACTTTACCCATGGCTGAATTGGGAGTTTTTGTTTCAGCACACTGGACATGTGAAATCTTTGGTGCCAAATGGCAGTCATTTACTGTAATCTATTATTGCTATAATGGGGTCAGCATCTTCCTGTGTGTAGCAGTTAATTGTTCCAATTGACAAAAAAGAGATAGGCACAAAGGTGTATGCAGTCGATGAGAAATGATATGTTTAACCTGCAACTTTGTGATCTAAATGATGCTTGATCACTTTTGAGAAATGGTCTTTTTTGCTTTTGCATCTTTGGTTTAAGTAAACTGAGGTTAGTGATAATGTAAATTGCACCAGAATATTAATCTTCTTACAGAGGTTAATAATTATTATATTAATTCCTCTTAAGATAATAAAATGAATGAATTTGTTAAGCAGATTTGTGGCCTTCTAAAAGTTCTTAATTACCTTCTCAAAAATGCATCATATTTTGCAAGAACTCTTTAGTTGTAAAAAGTGATTCTCATTTAGTGAAAGAGAAACAAATTGAGACAGACTTCTATGTCATTTTCCCAAAGGCAAATAAGATAATGGTTGTTCAGGGTAAACATTGTTTATTGTGGCAAGAAAGAGAGAAAGAGAAGGAAGTGTCAATTTAATTATCAACATGTGCATTAAGGTTTTACTGACAACTGTTTCTGAATTATTTTAACTTAGATTGCCATTAATGATCTACTTAATTCTATCTGTGATTTCACCAAGCTCTTTTAAATTAATATGAATTTTAAAATGGAATCTACATACAACTGAATGAACAGTTGCTGGAGCAGAGTGAGAGAATAAGAATGAAAGAACAAATAAATGTGCAAGAAAAAATACAAATAGGAGAATTATGAAATATATAAATGCACAAAAAAAAGAGAACACGAGAGGAAGCAAAAAACATTTGTTGGGTGTAAATTACAAGAATCACGTATGTTACTTTTGAGTAAGGGTTTAGTGTTTTCATCAAACAGAGCAATACAGCTTTTATCTTAGCTTGTCATAAGTAAACTCTGAGCATAGCTGACAAGCCACTAATCTCAGCTAATCAGAGGACTTGAGACAATAAAACAAGTCCTCGTTTTACTGACTCGGCAAATTCTGTTGTTTTATTTAATCTGCCACATCAGGTATTTATTTTATCCTTGTATCTTGTTTCTACACATTGCAGCTTAAAATGGCAAAAAGACATCATGAGTGTTGATATGATCTAAATAGAATTTATTGATAGTATTAAACTGGCTAGAATGAACTACTTTGCAATTCAAACAAGCTGTTGCTTACTATTACTATTACTACTACTTCTCTCTCTCTCTCTCTCTCTCTCTCTCTCTCTCTCTCTCTCTCTCTCTCTCTCTCTCTCTCTCTCTATCTCTCTCTCTCAGTAAACAAGCTATAGATCAGTACTTTTGAAATTGTTTGGAGGGGGAAAAAAAAGTATTTTTTTTTATTTAAAAAAAATGGGAGTAAATGGTAAGGACAAAATGAGTGCCCAGATTTGAAAGTATGTAAAATTTTAGTCTTCTATTTACAACTGATGTCCTGAAAGTAAGTCAACATTAGGAGGCATTAATACTGGTTGAGATAAATGGTGATAATTGCCAAATGAACAGTGGCACCAATGACCTTGTGCAAAGAATGGTAAATTTACTAGTCTTTAATGAAACTCTGTTACGTTTTCCTCGCAGGGTAAACGGTCACTGCTTAAAATCATAGATAAGCTATTTTACATTTACTAAACTCAATGACCAATTGGATGTGTTTAATAAGATGCTATTAATGGTATTATATAGCAAACTTTACTTCCTAAAATTTGACCAGACTTGACCTTTAATTAGAAAATGGGCCAGTCTGAATTATTTTCTGCATGATAATAAATGTTTACATTGGAGACTTCTTACAATACCTAGCTTATTCTAAATGAAAATGATTTCACTTGGATATACAATATGACTTCCACAGTGACCATCTTGAAAATCTTGTTTTTGCTACTCCTCCTGAATGGATGGTCATATCAACATGGGGTTCTCACTAAAAGACTTTTTATGATGTTGAGTTGGTCCTAAATGAAAGTGGTACAGATACTAACATCCATTATAGCAGCCATCTTGAAAATCTTGTCACTAATCCTCCTGATCAAAGTCTTGTCAGCATGGGGTTTTCACCAGGTGACTTCTTATGATGTCTAGTTGGTCTTGACGGAAAATGGTGCTGCCCAGACATCCAATATGGCCATCACTTATGGCTACTCCACCTAGATGAAAAGTCATATCAACATTGGACTTTCACTAGAAGACTTCTTATGCTCTCTAGTTGGTCCTAAATGTAAATGGTGTGATCTGACATCCAGTATGGCCACCATGGCAGCCATCTTGAAAATCTTGTTATTGCTACTCCAAAATGGAAAGTCATGGGTTTTTTTTACCCAAAGACTAATTATGATATCTAGTTGGTTCTCAATGAAAATTGTGCAAATCTGACCTCAAATATGGCTGCCACAGTGAACATATTGAAAATTTTGTCACTAATTCTCCTGAATGAATGGTCATATCAACATTGGATTTTTACCAAGTCTTCTAATGGTATCTAGTTTGTCCTAATGAAAGTGGTGACAATCTTTTATGGCTGCCATAGTGGCTAATTTGAAAATCTTAATGCTCGAGAATATCAGAGATGGTTTCAATACTCAGTTAAAAATAAGAAATGGTCTTATCTTGAATTCCTGGAAATTTTTGGACAGTAGATCATCAATCCCTTAAAGGGACTCTTTATATTTTTAAATCTCTATTTGGTGTATAATTTATATAAATGAAATCTATATTTTTCAACATTGTGACTCAGAATTACATAGGTATTAGTAACATGTGTTCTCATCTCATTTAGCTTGGAATCAAGGCTGACACTCCTGAGGAATTCCTGGAGCAGGCCAAACTAATAGTGCGGCACCAGAAGGAACTAGAAACGTTGACACGTTCACTGCAGGCACAGATAGCAGACCTGGAGAAAGAGAATCTGCGAATGGTAAATCAAAAACCAAAATTTTGGGCTGGACAATTCTAAAAAATGTTTTACTTTTCCTACATTTTTTCAACATCATTTATATAATTCCTAGCAGGTAACAAAAAATGTACCTACCAGTAAAATGTTTAACTTGTTGGTCCTAACTGCCAGGGAGGGTGTTTTTTTTTCAGCCTTGTGAAACAGTTAACCTTTTTTTTTTCTTTTCTTTTTCTTTTTTTTTTCTGTGTTACCATTGGACATAGGGATTCTTTTTAATCTGGCAGTGTCATCAATACATATAAAACAGTGCTGTCTGCAGGCAAGGCATAGTCTACTATGAACCCTTATTTGCACTTGGGCTGTATCTGAATAGATGTCAAATATATGATTCCTCCAGTTACTGTAACACATAGCAAGGTATTAAGTAAGTAACTGGATTCTTGCAACTGTGATGGCCCAATTTTGGTTAGGATTAAAATAAAAGGAAAGTGTCCAATCATTATGCTAATACCCATTCATAGCTTTTATGTCGATACTGGGGGACCCACAGTAACTCATTGGTTAAGGCATTAGACTTATGACTAGGAGTGCAGGTTTGATTCCCACCATAAGGATCAACTACCATGGTTTGTCATTGGGGAAGGCACTTTACTTGCCACAGCATGACATAACCTTCATAGTGTTGTTGTGCTGTAAAAATGCCCTCCAGAAAAACAAACTAAACCATTACACCTCTTGTAAACTGGTACATTGTTCATCGAAATAGTGTATTGGATTGTTATTATGTAGCACGGATTATTTTACTTAAATATCTGGAATGGCATTTTCTAATGCTGATTTATTTCTGTTGACAGATTGAGGCTCACACCCAAGCACAAGCAAAAAGTAATGGCAGAAAGGTAACTGACATTCAGTATTACCAATGGCTGCTGAAATAGACTGTTAAGTTTTTACCTTAGACACTGAGGTAAAACAAAAGCCAATATGGAACCCGCACAAGATCATGTATAACCAAATGGGGGAAAGGGAGATATCTTGCCCTGATCCATCCAACTTCCAACAGCCTGATTACAAAAAGGATTCTGCATCACAACATAAGTAGAGCATGTTGTGTTACCCTTGTCCATCCATCTTTCAGTCCATCATCACACATTAAGTTTTGATCAAACTTGGTATATATGCTTATCACATCAAGGCCTTGGATTAGTTTGATAACGAGTGAGATCCATGTAAAATAATGAGGTGATCTTGCATCTGATTGGCTGAGCTTGTTTACCACTCTGGAGACTTTATTTCTGGTCAGATTTTGACAAAACTTGGAATATATATTTATATGATCAAGATCTCACACAATTTCAACGATGAGCAAGATCCACACATATTTTGGGATGATCCAGTGAGTTTTATTATGAGAAAGATCTATGCATAGTAATGAAATTCAGCACAGCCAAAAATATTTCTCAACTTATATATAATTTAAACAATTTCTTTTGTTTTTAAAATACCTGCTCTCTCTCTCTCTCTCTCTCTCTCTCTCTCTCTCTCTCTCTCTCTCTCTCTCTCTTAAAACAAGGGAAGTAACCCATGATATTGGATATTGAGAATTACAGGTTTGGGGTTACAGTCTTGTTATCCTTGCAAAAATTATGAAAACCAGATTAAAAATTTTTTTTTTAAAACACATGATGTGTAATCAATAGAATAATTTTCAAAACTGAGTAAACAAAATGCACCTTAGGGATTAAATTGAATAATGTGAAATTTATGACTGAAGAAAAAGTATAAAATAGAAATATTGTTAGAGAAAGTGTACAATTACAGGCAAGCATAAACTTTGTGCATTGTTGCGATTAAAGATCAGGATTTATTTACATAATTATAGGTATTTGTTTGCACATATTTGGGGGGTTTTTTCTTCCTGATACTGATTTTGCTCCAAAACAAATGTGTATCTTGTAAAAACCATGTCTAAGTCTATAAATTTATTTGAAGATAATTATTTCTGAAAACCTTGCCTCATTTGAAATTATTAAATATTTGGAGCCATGTTTGATATGTTGGTGAAATAAAGTGTCTGAAACATTTTTAGTTCTATTGGTCATAGACCGGAAAAGTTTATGGGATGGTCTGTTGTCCTTCTTCTGTCATCCATCCGTCCATTAGCACAAGTTTGTTATTGCTACTCCTTCTGAACTACTTGGAGGATTGCCATGAAACTTTACACACCCATTCACCCCATGGTGTAGCTGGTCCTAAATGAAAATGGTACCGCTTGGACATCCAATATGGCCAGCTTGAAAATCTTGTTCTTGCCACTCCTTCTGAATGGATGGTCATATCAGCATGGGGTTTTCACTAAAAGACTTTGTGTGATGTCAAGTTGGTCCTAAATGAAGATGGTGCCAATCTGATATCCAATATGGCTGCCACAACAGCCATCATGAAAATATTGTTATTGCTACTCCCGATGAACGGAAAGTCATATTGATGGGTTTTCACCAGAAGACTTCTTATGATGTCTAGTTGGTCCTAAATGAAAATGGTACCAATCTAATGTCCAGTATGGCCACTGTAACAGCCATCTTGAAAATCTTGTTATTGCCCCTCCTGAATCGATGGTCATATCAACATGGGGTTTTCACTAAAAGACTTCTTAAGATGTCTAGTTGGTCCTAAATGGAAATGGTGCCAATCTGATGTCCAATATGGCCACCATGGCAGCCATCTTGTTATCATTACTTCTCCAAAACAGAGTCATATCAACATAGGGTTTCCCCCAGAAGACTTCTTACGATGTGTTGTTGGTTCTAAATGAAAATGGTGCCAATCTGTTTCCAATATGTCCACCACAGCAGCTAATTTGAAAACCTTGTTATTGCTGAAGAATATCAGAGATGGTTTCATCACTCAGAAAGAAATGGTCTTATCTTGAATTCCTGGAAATTCTTTTCGGTCAGTAGAGTGCCAGTCCCTTCGAGGGACTCTTGTTTATTTATAAGTTATCACAGTAGAGTGCCAGTCCCTTCAAGGGACTCTTGTTTATTTATAAGTTATCACATGTATTTTGCAATTTTGTATTGCATTTCATATATTCAGTTCCATAACTTGCAAATTATTTTAAATTTATATTTTGTATTTCTAGCTTTTAGTTTAAATAAAATACACCAAATATGTACTTCTTCTGAAACACTTCCAGATTTTAATTGCCAAGAGTAGAGAAACCCCATGGCCTAATAAAAAAAAACAACCTGTGAATTGTAATTTTAATTCATGAAGAAAAGAAAAACATATGACTCTGCAGATCATAAATTAAAGCTTCATCTATAAACTTAACTTTAAAAATCATGGACAAGAGACTGCATATTAATTATGCCTTTATAAATAAGTAAAATTGACATGATGTAAAGTTTGCAATATAGTTTACATAGATTGTATTCTTATTATACTACATAAGCCTGGTTAATGAAATGGTGAACTATTATGTTATGTAAGCGAGGTGAGTGAAGTCATGCCTACTTGAGCCTCTTGTTAAATGGAGGTGTTCTCGACTAAAAAGTAGTTTGTTGAAAGTTATTTCTAGGAAACTGATGCTTTTATGTAGGAAATCTGAATTGAAAACCACAGCATTTTCTCCTTTTTTTTTTGTTGTTGTCAGAATGACTATGTTTGAAAACCACAGCATTTTCTCTTTTTTTTTTGTCAGAATGACTATGTTTGAAAACCACAGCATTGTCTCTCTTTTTTTGTCAGAATGACTATATTTGAAAACCACAGCATTTTCTCTCTTTTTTTTTCTCAGAATGGCTATGTTCAAGCTACAGATGTGCACAATATTCTTATGAAAGAAGTTGGTGAGTCAGTCTCAGAAAGAAAAAGACTTCTATGCAAAGCCCAACACTTGGAAACTGAGTTGTTCTCACTTGAGCGTGCTGCAGAGAGTGCAAAAATTGTTGTGCAAGGACAGTCCAGATCAGACAGAAGAAAATCAGAGAAAAGACACAGAAAAAGAAGCCAGTCCCCTAGGGTAAAGGAAAATACATATGATGTGAATGATGAAAAACCTTCATCATCAGACAACATCAGCCAGAAAGTTTCAGTGAAACAGGAACCTGTTGTATTCTCTGACAGCACATCTGTAGGTCAGAGAGAGCCAGCAAAACAAGCCAGCAATGAAATTTTTGAGGACAGTTCTAGTAACCCACAGCCTGCATCGGCAATTTCTCAATCATCAGTATCATCATCAGACTCTGAGAAAATTGCAAATTTATCTATTCGGAAACTGTTAGAAAACACTAGAACTGACTCAAGTGTACAAAAAACAAAACCTGCAACCCCAGTTGTTGATAAAGGTGGAGTTAAGGCTATGAAGCTTAATGGGATGAGGCCAGCGGTGATGCGCCCCCTCACCACTATTAATCTAAATGATCTCCACCCAGCAGGCTCCCCTATCTTATCTTTAGGTTGTCTTCTGGACAGTACCTTACAGGGAACCATATCAAAGGGACTCAAGGAGGAATTTGAGCCTAAAACTGCATCAAAGAAAAGATCCGGTTCAACAGATTCTAGAGATAGTATAAGTAAAGATAGTGGTGTGTCATCAATAAGTAGCCCAGGCTCAGAGAGCCAGGGAAGTCAGTCTGGACAACAACCATGTCAGAATGACCAGAAAGATACCAATGTATCGAGTACAACATCCAAATCATCATCCTGGACTGCATCTAATTTTGTTGTTAATACAAATCAATCTGCATCAACACAACAGAAAACTAGTTTTACCATTGAAAAGCTTGTGCTTCCTAGAAAGAGAACTCTTTCAAATAATTCAGATAAATTTGATTCCAAGCAGTTAGGGCCAAAGGAAGATTCAAGAGTAGCAGCTCAAAAGTTTAATCTGGCAGCTGCAATAGTGAGTGCTTCACAGTCTAATGCCACTGCAAAAATGTACATCAAAACAATTTCCAATTCACAGAAAAACATTGTTGTATCCTCCAATACTTGTGGTTCCCAAGAGGACTACAAAGGCATCAAAAGAAAATCAGACCCTACATGTGATACAGGGAGCAAAAAGATCATTATAGACTCAAGTGGTAGGAGCTACCAGGCTCAGGTAGTGGGGATGTCTCCACAATCCAACAAACCAACTGCCCTTTTGATCACCACAACCAAACAGCCTGTTAGTGTTGCATCAGTTTCATCATCAGAGTTTGCACAAAAGAGCAAAGATTCCTCAACTGGAAGTGCTGCAGCCAGGATTATTAAAGTGACTCCTCAAGGTAAATATTAGTCAAGTCTGTTTGGGAGAGACTTAGCCAAGAGACTTAATGTATCGAGGGATATGTTTACATCTGTTTAATTTGTTTTGGGTTTTTTTGTTGTTGTCCCATTTAATTAATGTCATGACAGGTCAATTATTACAACAGCAGCAAGTGTGGTGAAAAATTTTGATTTAAATATTGGGGTTTTAATAGGAATTGGGTGGTGGTGGAGGTACTTAGATTCATTTTGAACAATAGTGTCCATAATGCTTAGTGTATACATCAAGTTGTTGCATTTCAAGTTTATATAAAAGTATCTTTCTCCAAGGAAGCGGTCTTGTTTTAATGGCATGCTAGCAAAACAACAAATTATGGGAATGTCATAATATAAACCTGCAAGAATCAGAGAGATGCCACAATGATAAACATGTATGGTAATCAATGGGAAGTTTTTAAAATACCTTTTAGGGTTCTCTGACAATTGTGCAAAAACTGTGACCTTAGTAATAGATAGCCAGGCTATCTTGAATGTTTCTTCAAATGTATCAAATATGGTCCCATGTATGTTTTATACCTTATCTATAGTGAAGTATAAGATTGATCTGTGTCTTGATCTTTTGCAGCATTTTCATGCCCTTTATTCATAAAACTTTTTTAGCATAACACTCGGACTTAAACTAAAAATCCATAACGTTTTACGTTTGAATCATAGTAATTTCACTTATTGGCTTAGTTTGAATCATAGTAATTTCATTTATTGGCTTAGTTTGAATCATAGTAATTTCATTTATTGGCTTAGTTTGAATCATAGTAATTTCATTTATTGGCTTAGTTTGAATCATAGTAATTTCATTTATTGGCTTAGTTTGAATCATGGTCATTTCAAGGTTTGGTATGCAGTGTTGCACATTGAGTGCAAGCTTGTGGGTTTTCTGCAATTTTTTGTCCTTTGTCCCCCAAATTTTGTATAGTACAGTGCAGACCACAAGTTGAGGTGGCAAAACTGTCGAAGCAAACAAGATTATGATAGCACTATTAGTGCATTATGGACTATTATTTTCATTTGTCCCTCTAAAATATTGCATGTCCCCCTGATTTGGAGGGTGAGAAAACTGTCCCCTACCCTTGGGATCCTATTTGCAACACTGGGTATAGTTTGAATATTAGTAATTTCAGGGTTTTTACATAGTTTGAATCATGGTAATTTCAGGTTTGGCATAGTCTGAATCATGGTAATTTCGGGTATTTGCATAGTCTGAATCTTAGTAATTTCTGAGTTTGACATAGTTTGACCCCTGGTAATTCAATGTTAGGCATAGTTTGAATCATGGTCTCAGGATTTGACATAGTTTTAATAATAGTAATTTCAGGGTTTGACAGTTTGAATCGTGATAATTTCAGGGTTTGACATAGTTTGAATCTTAGTAATTTCAGGGATTGACATAGTTTGAAACATGGTAATTTCAGGTATGGCATAGTCTGAATCATGGTAATTTCACTTACTGGCATAGTTTGAATCATAGTAATTTCAAGGTTTGGCATAGTTTGAATCATGGTAATCTCAAGGCTTGGCATAGATTGAATTATAGTAATTTCACGGTTTGGCATAGTTTAAATCGGTAGTTTACAGATTTTCACAACTTCAGGTCTTCTGATTCCATGATAAATATCAATGACATATATGATATTCAAGTATCCCATCAGATTTTTTGAGGTTTTGAATTCTGGTTTCAAGCTTTAAAAAACCGTTCACTTTTTGTTTTCTAATAGAACACATGGTGGCTAAAAAAAACAGATGTGACTAAGCATGATATTCTATATCTAAAAATATATGTTTACTTTTTCTACATGATCTCTCTCCTTAATTTACTTCAGGTCAGATGTCAGGAAGCCATTTGAACTGTATTGAATCTAGACCAGCCAGCAGATTTGACACTCTTGTTGAACTTGCTTCCTCTGAGGCTCGGCAGCTAGAGAGTGCCAAAAATAACCTAAACAGTGGAGGAGATTTGAGAAATCCAAACAGGGGACCTAAAACTCCACCTGGATCTCCACCAAAATCTCCCCCAGGCTCAGCCAAAAGATCTAGTACAGGAAAAAATAGATCTCATTCATCAGGTAGAAGCTCCAGTTGTGATTCTTTACATAGCAGAAGTTCTTCACATAGTCAGAGCACCAGTTCCTCAAGTTCAGACTCTAGCTATGGAAGCGGAAGGAGGAAGAAGTTAGTAAAGAAAGCATCATCTTCCAAACCAATGCCCCAGAAGCCGCCTATTCAGTCATCTGTACAACAGAACTTTGTTGTGAGCTGTGTGAATCAAATGCAGAAAGTAAACAGGGTTCACTCTGATGGGAATATAAGAAACCCAAGTCCAACTGTTCCACATGGATACACGAGTATCACTAATCCAGTCTCTTTGAGTGGGATGGTGAAACACCAGCTTCAGAGTAATGTGAATATGGTAAACAATGCAAGTCTATGTGGTGGTGGTGTGCGATTTATTACCACAAACTTAAATCAACAGGGTTCCACTGCTACCATGACATCCCCACAGCCTGGTGCTGTGCCTCTACAAATGGCCATTCTACCTCAGACTGCAAATGGCACAACAGGCTTTCAGATACTCACCATCAATAACTCAGGGCTAAACTTTCAACACAGTAGCTCAGCGAGGTCTATCGGCAACATACATGGCCTACCCCTTGGCATAACTGTTAACACTACTCAGGGAGTCCCCACTTCAGCACAGAAAAAGACAGTTCCATCAACAATAGCTCAAGCCCAAGTCTCTTCTGTAAGTAATGGACCCAAATTAAACACAGTTGATAATCCAAGCAATATCACCATTCAGACTTTTAATGTTGTATCCAGTGGAGCTACAGTATTTCCTGATCTTTCAAAACCTCCAAACATAGCAATCAGTTCCCCTGTTCAAACAGGGCTTCCATTGTATCCACCACTTTCATCGCGGAGCAGCACAATTCAGCTTCCACCACCAAGTGCTGCTGGGCCAACAGGGACAGTTGTGCCACTTACATTGAACAACCAAAAACAACCACAGCCACCTTCTGCAAGAAGCAGCCAGTCGCAGCCATCGCCACAGCATAACAGTGTAGCTCACATGGCTCAGTATAGCACCTCTCTTGGATCTAGCCCAGTAAGTGTCTCCAATATGATTGGAAACCAAATAGGGCTCAGGAGCCAAATGACTAGTCCTAGAGCATTAGGAAGGGGGCAAACTGTTCTAAATCAGACCCCATTACCTAACCCAAATGTTGGAGGTCCTGTACATGAACAACATCCTACACCACTTCAGAATAGTGGTCCAGGTTTCAGCCAGTTTCCACAACAACCAGCTGCCATGGCAATGCTAGGGCTCCAGAATGGTGCACGCCTTAGCCTGTATGGGGACCATGGTGGAATAAGGCCTGGTATAGGAGCATTTCATTCAGGTAATGCCATCAATATTGAGTAATTAATTTTCAAACCTAATTTGCACCTAATTGGAAATTAATGAGTGGCACTTCTGAATGTTTCCACTTCACAAGTTGCTTTTCTTTTTATTATATATTTTTCAAGGCAAATATTTTTCACTTTCACAGATTTTTGTCCATTTCTGTGTCAATGCTGTTAATGGTTATAGTACTACATAGATAGAAAGAACTTCCGAAATTTTGCGATAATTTAGGACACTGAAGTTTTAAAAATGTATGTTTTACATATAATGCTTCAAACTGTATTTTGTCAAATGAATGAATGTTTTTATACAAAAAGTTTAACTTTTTTATTTGTTAATACAATTCTAGAGCAGATTGATACGGCAAACATTGTTGGGGTGGGGGTAAAATCATCACATGGTGGTCAGTTAATGTAATAATAAAAAAAAAATAATGGTATTCAGTGCATGGTGTTTGTTCAAAAACAAAGTTTGAAAGGTGAACCTGCATACAGAGGTCGCCTTTGTACAAATGCCAGTTTGACCTTATCCCATGGGTGGCTGCTATTGACAGGTTTGACTGCAACAATATCATTGTTATCATCATCAGTAGTAAGATTTGTTTCTTGTAGTATTGCATATATTTCTCTCATGGTCAAACAGAATTGGTAGTTTATAACAAAATTATTTATTTACACAGTGTTTCTTGAGGTAAAGATTGATTTAAATCTTGTGAGGCACATTACTCCAAACTAGTACAGAATATGAAAATATAATGTTTTTTTGTTTTATAGGTTGGAATATGAGATAGTTACTGTGATGGACAAGAATTAATTCAGAATAGAAGTGCAATGAAACTTTTGTGTAGTATGCCAGCATCTGACAGAAGAATGTGTTGTGGATATAATGTTTAAACGTACAAGGAGCGTCTTTTTGTTCAGACCTACGTGAAGATCTTGTATCCAGCCCTGATCACAACACCAGCCTGAGCGATTGGATGCACTAAAATAACCATCCTGATCCAGTTGTAATACTCCTACCACCTACCACAGCATTGTCTTTTTCAGCCGTAGAAGCATAGCATATGAATTTATGTAGATCATCTTTGTGTATGTGTTAAGGTTTATATTTGGCTCTACAACTGGAAGACCGCTATACATGATTCTATGTATGTGTTTGTGTAGTGTTTTAAGAAATGAATTATTGGTTTATAAGGCGGTGTGTAATAATTGTGGTGAAGAAGATATCTCTGCATCATTTCAATAGACATATCTATTTATATACATGTAAATTAAAGTTTATACACGCCATTGTACAGGTCCGTTTGTATATTCATAATGGCAAGACATTCTGCATACTTGAAGAGAAATTGCATAATTTAATGTTATGAGACATGAATATTTGATGTATGTAGTATACATTTTTTGTGATTGCATTCATTCATACACTTACATCTCTGCTCATTTTTATGTTGTAGAAAAACATCATTTATTGGGATACAGTATATACTCGCTTATATGTCAAGTCCAATTTAAAGCAAAATAGACACTGACCTTCCATCACATTATGCGATGACAGATCTGGGTCTGTGCAGTTTGCAGTTGGACTCAACTTAAAATCAAGTATATATGGTAGTTTTCCGAGTGTTCAATAAGGCAGCAACTTTGATATTGTTAACATGTGGTTTTCAGCTCAGCTCTTTAGCTTAGAAAGACAAAAGCTCATTTTATTCATACAGGTCACACTTGTTGTATGAAACAAAATGAAATATGTATCCTTGTGACCTATATTTAGGCTATATTTATAGAGTAACCCCTGTGTAATTTTCCGTGTAATTTGTAAAACTAGACACACTTGGTTACACATATTGAATCAATGTTACGGATAGAGCCATATGATCTATGTATAATTTGTAGTAGACAAGTTAATTATATTGAATTTGAGTTTTAAAACCATTATAGGATGACAAACAATAATGTTAATTTAATTTCTTGGTCAGTTGCTTAGCAAGCTATGGTTATTGTAAAACTTCTCATTGTACTTGAATGTGAGGAAAAACATCCAGTTGGATTATATTTTGTGTTGAATTTGCTTTGTCACTATTTGTTTGTTGTTGTTGTTTGAATTTTATTGAGATATAGAACATGTGGGTGATAAATAAAGAAGTTAGTTAATTGCAGTTTTCATAATTTTAAATGGCAGTTTTCATAATCTCATAGTTGCATAGTTCTTCAAAATTAAAGTATATAGTGCAGCAAAATAATTACAGAGTATGTATGAAAGTTTACATTTTTAAGCTCGTTGTTAAGGCTGTAAAGTGATTTGTAAGTGTTGTCCAGTAAGTTATGGATGTTCTGTCAATTTTAACTGCAGTACAAAAGATTGGTACTGGCCCGTGTGCATGGAATGAAAATTCCCCTCACCTCACCAACCATCCCTTGTTAGAGATGCTTTGTTGAAAGTTTCTTGTGTTTCAGTATTTATACTATATTATTAAATAAGGGCTTTTACTTTTGGACATTTATTTTTGTATTTTGGATTGACAGCCAGTATAATTTATTCAGTAAATTCCTGAGAGATGTAAATTTGAAGAATCCAGTAGATACAATGAAAAATAAGTATGAATTCAACAAGTATGTATATGATTTTTTTTTTATGGCCCCCCCCCCCCCCCCAACTCCTGTCTTGTCACATCACAGCATGTCCATCACAAATTTTGCTTCAACACACTGTTTAAAGGATTTAATGAATGGAAACCAGATTTTGGTGTGAAGTTTTACATGAAGACCTATATTAAGTTCTCATCATATTCCAACAACTTGCCATTTATGTTCCGTTTCGATATAGAATATTGCCCTGTAATTGCATCTTATTGGCAGGGGCATTAGTGAGGTTTGGACACATTTTTATAGTGATAGTTTTGCAAATTTTCTCCATGATAGTTCCCTTATTTCTTGTAATTGTAGTTACAAGCTATAATTAATGTAATTCTGTCCTTGTCACAAGTCCATAGTATTTCCTGAAAGGTAAATGAAATACATAAGTGTAAGGACTGTATATTAATTACTTTTTTTCCCATCATCCAGTATGGAGCATAGGTTTTATCTCGTTAAAAACAATAGTCATGTGTACTTGTGATAAAAACGATATTTATTTATGACTCTTTAAGAAGTGTACAATGAATATCTTCAATTTCAAACCATGTGAACTAGGATTGCTAAGAGTGACGAAGAACAAGAAGAAGTAAATCTGTAAATTAGATACTCAAATGTGAGAAAAACAAGATTGTATCCTTTGACCTTGTTTATCATTGAGAAATCTGCATTGGAGTAAGAAAACTCGGAGCATGAATATTGGCTCATATAGTGCAACATGATCACAGAAGAACTGACCTACATAAGATGGCCAGCTTTTATGGAAAAGACCATTTAATGCAAGCACATATTAGAATTGTTACTGTTTGTGGATTTATTAACTTTTACATGTATGTTTTGAATCGAGATACTGCATTGTGTCATGGTAAATAAATTGATCAAAAGAAGTCATTTTGAATGAAATAATATCAGAGATTGTGTGGTGCACAAATTGTGTAATACTGGAAGCTGGCTAAGTTGTAAACAGGTTGCTTATTATTTACTCCTGCTACTCAATTGAAATTGTTAATGTAAAGTTAGTTTTACTTCGCTAATGTTCTGAAATGGATGAAAAGCATGCAGTGAATTAAGTGATATAAAGTTTGCCATGAATTAAATGTTATTTTATTTAAAATGTGTCCATGAGAATCTAATAAAAAGAACAAAACCATATACACAGACTAATAATACTTATAGTTACTAACAAATGAACTGGATCACAACCATATTATGATTTACTGTATGTACTTGCTTATAAGACGAGTCCAACTGCACTGATCCTGATCTGCCACCGCATTATGTGATGGCAGATCAGGGTCTATGTTGTTTGCAGTTGAACTCGACTTATAAGCGAGTACAGACAGTACTGTATTCATTGGAATACCACACTGTACACTTTGAAAATTATGAGAATGGGGCTGGATTTAATGAGGATTTATCCTTGCTGCATGTCTTTATATGATTGGTCACATGGGCTAATCCAATATATTACAGTTATGGTATACGAGTTAGGAATCACCTGCAAGTATGTGATCAGGCTGCACACATATTTTAAGACAATAAGACCAAATGGCAATGGTACCAATTGCAATTGTATTTTTAATTTTGTTCATGTAGCAAAATCAAGTAACCAAAAAACAGGAATTTTTTTTTTTTTTAATTATGAGAAATTAAAAAAATAAAGACAAGACCAAGATCTTTGACATAAT
The DNA here is from genome assembly GCA_029931535.1 of Margaritifera margaritifera. NCBI lineage: Eukaryota > Metazoa > Mollusca > Bivalvia > Unionida > Margaritiferidae > Margaritifera > Margaritifera margaritifera. The sequence continues at coordinate 1,156,243 of JAQPZY010001243.1, read as the reverse complement.
TCTATCTTGATGCCTCTGAGTTATTGTTGTTTTACTTGATCTTTTGGTCTGATCTGAATATACCGTATAGTGTGGAAAGTTCAAAATATATACATAAAAGAGTTCCAAGTTTCCAACTGCATTTTTTATTTATTTAAACATTTACTTTTTCGAGTATAGTGCAGTTGAGTACCTCTAATTTATCTTTAAAATAAAATCTTTGTATTATCTTGGGGTTTTTTTTTATAGAAATATTGTGGAGTTTTTCATGACTGGTAAATATTTTAAAATTGGGAAAAGCCCCAGTATAAAAACAAAAATTGAATAAAATGACTTGCTGAGCTTAAATTAAAGCAGCAATCTTGCATTTCTTTGGCATATTTCAAAAATTCTGACAAATGTGTGTAAAATGTAGTTTAAAAATTGTCTTCTTGATATTGAATTTTTTCAGCCTTGTCCTTATGCTAAATTTCATGAGCTTAAAGCTCATCAAAATAATAAAAAGCATCCCCATTACATGTGTCCTGGGATAAACATTATAGGTGAGTTAGCTCATGGGAACTTTCCACTCCGGAGGTTCATTCTCTTTTCCAATATGGGCATGTAAGATCCATAAGACTGATTTAACCCACAAATTTAAGTGGTAACGATTTATCCAGCATGCATGGTGGTAGGTTCTGATTGTGATGTTATAGATGGATTTTAGTAGCCAATTGCATCCCACCAGGCATGCTAAGATAGAGCTGTGCACATAGAAGTAGTTACTTTTATGAAAATTTGTACCTAAAATAGAATTGTGCGCTTATGAAGGCATGTGTGGGTATTACATCAAATATAGTACAAGTTATAGGTGATTGTGAATCCATTCATAAACAGGAAGTGCATTGTTGTTCCCCAGCCTTTTCAAAGAAAAACTGTGGACTTAGAATCCGTGATGTCCATCTGTCTGTCACACTTTCCCTTCCACTCTACAACTTAAGAACCATTTGAGATTAAGGAATGAAGCTTATACATCATCATTAGAAGGTGTGTCATGACATAGTATTTGATGTTTTCCATCACACTTTCCATTCTGCATTATACCTTTACAGCTGTTTGAGATAAAAGGATGAAACTTGGTATACATGTACATCATAACTAGAAAGTGTGTTGTGTATTACTTTGGGGTCAAGGTCAATATCACGAATCAGTATTTTATGTTTTTCATCACACTTTCCCTTCTGCTCTGTGTTTGAGATTAAGGGATGAAACCTTGGTTTACTTGTACATCACTAGAAAGCGTGTTGCATAACATATTGAGGTTGCTATCTTCAAGGTCAAGGTCACAGCTCAATGTTGTAATTTTGTCCATCACCCTTTTCTGCTCTATAACTTTAAAGCTATTCGAGATTAAGGGATGAAACTAGGTAAAATTGTATATCATCACTAGGTCTGTCGTGTACCACATTGGGGGTTCTATATTTAAGGTCAAGGCCATAGCTCAGTACTTGTTTTCCATCACACTTTCCCTTCTGCTCTATATTTTTCAAGCCATTTGAAATAAAGGCATGAAACATGGTATACTTATATATCATCACTTGAATATGTATCATTTATCACGTTGAGTGTGCCATCTTCAAGGTCAAGGTCACATTTGAATGTTTTATGTTTCCATCACACTTTCCCTTCTGTTCTATAACCTGAAAGCAGTTTGATATTAAGTCCTGAAACTTCATATACATTTACATGTCACTAGAGTGTGTGTGATGTACCATATTGGGGCTCCTCTCTTCAAGGTCAAGATCACAGCTCAATGTTTTGTTTTCCATCACACTTTCATGTCCACTCTGTAACTTAAGAGCTGTTTGAGAATAAGGGATACAACTCGGTATACATATATGTCATCATTAGCAGGTATGTTGTGTGCCACATGGGTACTTTATCTTCAAAGCCAGTGTCATGGTCTTCCATGTTGATTTTATTAAAACTTTTCCTATCATTTTAGAGCCATTTGAGATGAAGGGATGAAGCTTTGTATAACTATATATCATTACTAGAAAAGTGTTGTGAACCACATTGACGGTCCTATCAGCAAGGTCACTGTCACAATTTAATAGTTCAGGTTTCAGTCACATTTGCACTTCTGCTTTTTAACTTCACAGCTGTTTAAGATAAATGGATGAAGCTTGGTATACATATATATTGTCACTGGAAGATGTTGCATTGCACATTTGAGGTTTTTTCAAGGTCAAGACCAAAGGTCAGTATTTTAAGGTTTCTTTTGTTTCTGCTTCATCTGAAAAGTTATTTGAGGTACAGGGATGAATCATGGTAAACTTAGCTTCTCATTTTCATGGCATTTCATGTATCACAGTCAAGGTCTTATCTTCAATGTCAAGGTCACTGATCAGTGTATTTACCCCTTTACTGCACTTTTACTGTTTTTTTTTAAGATATGGCAATGAAACTTTGTTACTTTTGATGTCTGCCCAGTACCTTTACAGCGCTGTCATAAAGTTGATAGTCACATTTTATGATTGTGAGCTTTTATGACCACAGAGGGCTGGGAATAAAAATACACAGAATTTGCTTGTTGATTATAAATTTCACAATAGTCCACAATCCCCTTGCTTATAAATATATAGTGCACAATTTAAAATAGTATAATTTTAGACCATCTACTCCTATTTCCCTTGGACAGGGACCCCAGAGTTGAAACCTAAAGTCAGTTTTATAATGTGTCTGCTTGATATGGCTGCATAGGAACCTCTGGAGGGAGTCAAAATGTTGCCTTCTTACAAATGGTTACAAGATGGATAAGTAATCTAAAAACTTTGTGATTTTTGACCTAGCATTTTTGGAGGAGATGGAGTTGTAGGCAAATGGTTGGATATACAGACAAAGAATATCACAGTATCTTCATTACTGATTTGTGGGATAATGATTGATCCAATGTGTATTATTTGAGGATAAAGAAAATTATCAGTCAAAAGAAGAAAGGATAACTATATTTGTATGTTCATGTATTAATGTCTGTATTGTTGTTTATGCCATGTTGTAATTTTAAAACTTCCCATAATGATTCTGTCCAGATTCCATCCAATTTTGCACAATCATACTTGCAATTGAAAATAGACTTATACATTTGTTTACAAATGAGATTAACCATTCCAAGTCATTAAAAACATCTGAATATCTCAGGAACGAGTTGGTATGATATACAACATCGTATAAGCCATTTAAAGATATACATATTTTTTGTAACAGGATTTTTATAGTGGTTAAATGAGCTGGTGTTTATAGAGAAATATATGAAAGTAATAACATAAAAATTCCATCTCAGGAAGTGCCATCTTGTGAATGAATGGTAACTTGTTTACTTGTACATATATACATACATGCAGTGATGTTGCCAGTTGTATGATGATAATTTATCCTAGTCGTGTAGTCACCTCATTTTTTGCAGTGGCTTTTTTATTGTGCCATGTAACATGCATCTTTTTATGTGTACATGTATTTCTGTGATTTTTGACACTAAAAGAAAACTTTGTCTAGTAGTACAGAAAAGGGGATTTGTGAAAATTTTCCATGGCATCTTGGAACTCTAAATTTGAATTCAGGATTCATTCATATATATATATATACAACCTAACAATTTTCTTTAATTTAATTCTTTAAAAACAAAATATAAATTACTGTCTGCTGTTTGAGTATATTCCTCATTTTTTTACGATGAAAGAAATTATTATGAAATTGGAAGTTTAATTATATTAACAGTTATTGTGCTGTTAAGGAAAATGAGGCCAGAACATCCCACTTTTTTTTCAGGAGATGTACTTTTTTGTCCCTTTATATGGCTGAAATGTTTTTGCGCTAAATAACTGCTTAACTCCACACAACACCGCCAAGTAGATTAACACTCTCTGGTGCTCCAAGAAAGTCCAAATGCAGAAACTGTATTATAATCACCTAATGCATGCGAAAACCATGAACTGCATAGACCCAGATCTAATGTTTGGCACATCAGGGTTGATAAAGTTCACTTGAAATCGTGAAAACATAAAGCATAGACCCAGATTTACTGGTGCATCATACGATATATGTCATTTCTTCCATGAGAAACCTACAGGTTCTGCGAATAAATGTGATGGGAATGGGCTTATTACTGGATACAGCATTCCTAGACAAAATGAGAAGGCAGGGTTCAATGAGGATTCATCTTTACTGCGAGTCTTCACATGATTAGTCGCCCGAGCCAACCCAATACATGACGTGGTGTATTTATTGCCCTCTTTACATGATTTGGGAATGACCTGCAAGTATAAGATAAGGCAACACACATATTGTATTTTCAGACAGCAAGACAAAACAGCCACCAATTGTATAACAAAACAAAATACTAAAATACCTGTGATGATTTTTGTTTCTTAGAATTTTTTTTAATGTGACAGGTTACAAATAAAGAAAGAAAGAACTGCAGGATCAAAACCCAATACATAAGACACATGGTCCATTCATTATATTAAATGGGCTAATCCAACATGGTGCAGTGTGGAAAATCTAAATAAATCATCATATAAGAGTGTTAATTTTACAACCACGTTTTTTATTTGTTTACAAATTAACTTTTTCAAATAGGACACATCTGAGTACTGCTGCAATTTATCTAGAAAAATAAAAATGTTTTTATAAAACTTTTCAGAGCAAAATAATGTGGAGGCACTCACATGCACTGAAAACTATTCTTAAGCTACCTATAAAAATGAAAATTGAACAAAATAACTTATTTGATACTTCAGTTGAGCTCAAATGAAAGCTTGAATCTCACTTTTTTGGCATATTTGAAAATCCAGAAATCATTTGTGCAGATTATTTTTAAAACTCCTCTTTTCAAAATAAAATTTGGGGGTTAAAATGTGCCTTTTTTGGGACAAATGCTTATTAAGTTCAGCTTTGTTTTTTTGGCATAATTTGTTGACTTGAAGGGATTTATCTCCCTCAAACCTATGGCATGCTGTCTACTCTCTGTTAATAGGAATAGTTTGTATTTCTAGTAATAGGCACTTTTGTTGATTTAGCTCTGTTGGTATGCTGACCCTGAAAAGCAAGTCTAGCTACATAAAGGGACATAACTCAAATTTGAATCTTAAGAGGAAATGATTAGACTCGGGAGTGATCACTACCTTTGATATAGTTTGACAGCTCTTTTTTAGTGCTTCAAGCAGAATCATTTCAATAGAAAATGCTCATTAAAGGTAATTGCTTAAATATTTTCTTTCAAAATGTTTTATGAATTTTTTAATCGATTCTCTGTTACGAGATGAAGAGAAAAAAAAAATCTTTAAACATTTAAAATTCAGATGTGTTTTTAGAGGGATATTAGTATTTGCTTATGATCATAAAAAGAAATATGATTGTCACTATCTCGCAATTAATGTTCATTCCTTTGATCCTATTTAATGTACCCTGTTACACTAATACACCAAGTCATCAGGATTCTCAATACTTTGATGAAATTGGGCATGGCCATATCATTATCATCGGAGAAATACAATATTTTAATGAAGACTGCAAAGATTTTCCATCATATTTATTGGATATCACTTTTTATTCATTTGTGTCTCTTGTATATGATGTGTATGTAAGTACATTGGCTGCTCTCAGGCCACACACTTTTGGATGAAATTCAGAGCTGCTGTAGGGATTAGATATTTATCAGTGTGAATAGAATGGTTTTTGTTGTTTCAAACTTGATTTAGCTTTAAAATGTTCTATGTTGAAATTCTGATTCTAAATTTGTTACATTGACAACCTTGATGATTAGCTTGAAAGTTTAAGGAAATGGATTTATTATGAATTGTAAGGTGTGCAGATGAAATTCTGTTTCTAACTTAAATATACAGTGTCCTAAAAACATTTTGTTTTGACCCAAAATAGAAAACCAGCCATATACCACCTGTCTACGTTTTTGATGAATCAAGCAAATTTGCTCAGGTTATGTATGACCTTCATTACCACATATAAAATTGACTCGTGATGTTTTGTTTGGTTTTTTTTTTTTTTGGTTTTTTTATGTCTGGTGGTTGATGAATTAAGGTAGGATATCTATGTATTACACTAACAGGCAATGAGCAATGTTCTGGGACATATACATTTTTCTCCTCCCCTCCAAGAACTTTGAATATAGGTTGAATCCTCTCATTATTGAACCAGTTGTCAGAAGCAATATCTGTAAGTTTGTATTTTACACTGAGAATTTGTATTGGTATCTTTTCACAATCATACAAGTTGGAATGTTAACACAGATTTTACACTTAATGATGACTTGAGCTCTCAGCATTGTTTAATGTGAAAGGGTTTTACTGGTATCAGAACCCAAGTCATTGTACGGAAATGTATATTTAGCAGTCGAGATGCTGTTCTTCCTGTCAGCTGTTGTAATCAAATGATGGGCCATTGATCAGTTTTCACACATTCTTCTGTTTAATATTGTACAAAATTATTAGTTGGACTTTAAACTTTTAAGCTCAAATAAGGTAGACGGAAGGTGTCCTACAAGAAATGTGATTTATTGTTGAGCCCACGCTGGTGAAATCTTGACATAGCTATCTCTTTGATTACCATGTGCGTGTCTGTCCATCCACACCCTTGATTAAGGCCAGTGGTCAAGTTTTCTAAAGTTAAGCACAGTGTTAAAGTTTTTCTACTTTCTTGCTTAATAATAGGCAGGCTCGATAAAATAGGAGCCTCATGTTTTTTGTTTTTTTTTGTTTCCTATTGTATGTTACTTTTTTCTGATGAGTGTTCACTGCATAAACTACTAATAGGTGAAAGAATTATATCACAGTGTAATTAATACAGCACTAAGTTAATTTTCAATATGAAATCACATTTCATTTAAGTCCTGCTTTTATTAGGGTGTTATCAGTCTTGGGTTGATTTTAGGGTAATACTAATATCTATTTGCACAAAACCCGTAAATAAGCTTATATTGTAATGGTCTGTGGACCCAGAGTTTCAAGAATACAGAGTCCAGTGATAAAGAAGGGTTTTTTCTTATTTTTTTTTTCTTCATTATTTCAATTTATAGTTAAAATTAACAGCATGCAAACCGTGCTGCCTGCACATAATGTAGTGCTATACTGTAATCTTTGCTCCATGTCTTTATTAATTGAGTCTCGGCTTGTAATAAATAATATTCATACTAAGCCTTTGTACTTTTTTTCTGCTATGAGAGGGTTTTGTTGAATATTTTGATCTTGTGTCATTGTGAATTGAAAAATCTGACATCTTTGGTAGCTTGGTGCAAGTGTTTTCCCTCATCATACATGTATATTTTAGTTATTTATTATTTTCTGCTCATATTTTTAGCACAACCATAATATACAAGTGATGATTGACTATATGAACTCCCATGAAAAATAAATTTGACAGTTTTATTTATGAAATGTGTTTTTTCCTCTTTTTTGTATGTGTGTGTGTGTGTGTGTCGTTTTGACTACTTGTACATGCAAATGCACTACACAGTTTTCGGCTATTCCACATCAATACTGCTGGAAGTTATTTTTCTCATGGGAGGAACCAAGGGAGCAGTGTACAATTATGGTTTGTTTGTTGTTTGTTTATTGTCCCCTTCTACATAAAGCAAGGGATATTAAATTGGACTTGTCCATCTTTCCATCGATCTGTCCTTACATCCCACTTTCATTTGCACACAATAACTTCATTAAATAATGGATTGTAGCCGAATTTGGTATGAAGCTTAATATTGAGACCTTGGTTGAGTTCAATTGTGAGCCTTCTTTGTCATCGTTTAGCAGAGGTAAAGCCCCTGATTGTCACACCCACCCATTTTTGTTTCCACACACCAACTCCCTTAATTATTATTAGATTTAAACTAAATTTTATGTGCAGATTGATATTGTTGAGGCCATGGCTGAGTTCAATTGTCAGCATTCTTCATCATTCGGGAGAGTTATAACCTCTGATTATCAGATCCACCCACTTTCGTTTCTGCAAACTTTACTGTGGCTCAATTGTGTACAGTTGTATAAATCTGATCTGCATTGTGTAAATCTTACCTGCAGATGCTTGATCCAATACACAGGCAAGGACTTGGACTTTGCCTGGAAATTTCCTCTTAGAAAGCCTCTATGTTGAGGCAAATGAACCATCACTTTATCTCAGACGAACAAAATTGGCTCTTCAGTATACCATCAGTTCTAATCTATCAAAACAGCATACAGTGTAGGGGGTTTGATTATAAAAGTCGTGGGTCAGTATTTTAAGATTTTCTTCATTCTATAACATTAGAGCCATTTGATATTAGGACGAAACTTCCTGTTCCACACTGGGGTCCTGTCTTCAAGGTCAAAGTCACAGGCCAATATTTTAGGTTTCAGTAGCATTTTATCTTCTGCTTTATAACCTTTGAGCTGTTTAAGATGAATGAAATTTGGTACACTTGTATATCGTCACAATAAGATGTGTTGCATTCTACATTTGAAGTACTATATTCAAGATCAAGGTCACATGTCACAAGTATATATTGTAAGGTCAAGATCACAGGTAAGATTTCATTATTGCTTTTATTTCTGTTTTATATTTTGAAAGCTGTTTGAGGTTCAAGAATGAACCATAGTAAATTTACATTTTGCTATTTGATGGTATCTCGTGTATCACAGTCAAGTTTTATCTTTAAGGTCAAGGTGACTGATCAATTCCTTCCCCTCTCCTGCACTTTTTCTCAAATGCCCTTTGAGACAGAGACATGAAACTTGGTTACTTTCCATGTCTGCCTTCTAACTCTGCAGCTGTGTCACTAAGGTCACAGTCAGATTTCATCATTGTATACTTTTGGTGACCTCACCACAGTAGGTGGAGGACAAAGACTCACTAAATTTGCTTGTTTATTGTTGGATTTCAACTGCATCATCATTATTTAGCAAATTTATAGTCTTTGTTTTTGGACCCAGTCAATTTCATTTCTGTACTTTGGAAGGCTTTATCTTCTTTAAGTTTTTGTGAAATTCTTTATTTTTACATTTTTAGAACTTCACTTTTGATTGGCACCATATAACTGTTATTGTGCAGAGTTGGCTTTAAATGCTAATACCTGCAATCTTCATTTATGCACTATAAATCAATTAATTTTTATTGGATACAACTAAATTTGGTAGGCGACCTGATATTGATCAGACCTCGGCTGAGTTCATTTGTCAGCATTTTACCTCATTTAGCAGAGTTATGGCTCATTATTAATGACTCACACACTCATTTCTGCACAGTGACTTGTTGGATTTTATACAAATTTAGGAGGCAGCTTGATATTAATGAGTCCTTTGGCTGAGTTTGATTGTCAGTCTTACTTGGGTACATGAAGGTTTAATATGAATTATCTTTAAGTGGAGTAATGGTCCCCGATTTTGTTGGACTCGCCCACTTTCCTTTCTGCACAATAACTCCCATGGTATGCAACTTGATGTGATGACACATCTGCTTAGTTTGATTTTTCAGTGTTCAGTCTACACCAACATAAAATGGAGTTGTGGCACCTGATCGTTGAATCCACCCACTTTTGTTTCCACAATTATTCCCCTAATTATGCACACACTGCTTACAGTAGGGACATCTTGACTTGGTTATATCTATTTATCCTGAGAAGCTTGTTAGCAAGTTTGCGCAAAATCCATGCAATGTGGACTATTGCTATTTGGTTGGCATATTTGTATACATTTTCTAGAGGACATGATTAGATTTTCAGGCCATAACAGCAATTTTCCCATTTATTTTACACATTTGTATACACCCGGCATAAAGCAGAGCATATTATGTTATGATTTCCATCTGTCTATTGCTAAGTTGGTTTCTGCACAATAACTTGAGTTGTCCACCATCTACTGTTACCAGACTTTGTTGATGGTTAGCATTTGGGATAAGAAAGAACCCTATCAATTTTGGGCTCAAAAGTTCAATTGTCTAAGGCACTGTGACTGAAAGAACAAAAATGGTTTCTGCACAATAACTTGCGTTCTCCACCATCTGCTGTTTCCAAATTTTGTGGATAGCTTGTGCTTGAGATAAGGAAGCACCTGTCAATTTGGGGGTGAAAAGGTAAAATACAAAGGTCATAGTGACCGAAAGAAGAAAAAATGTCTGCACATTAACTTGAGTCTTACACCATCGACAGTTGCCAAACTTTGTGGATGGGTCAGACTTGAAATGGGGAAAAATCCTATTGATTTTGGAGTCAAAAGGTGATGGATCCAGGTCACTGTGACTGGAAGAATAAAAATGGTTTCAGCATCACATACCTCAAGCAAACTTTGTGGAATGCTTGCACTTGCATTAAGGAAGATGCCTATTGAGATTGGGATCAAAAGGTCAAATGTTATTTTCATTGTGACAGGGGAAAAGAAATGGTTTCTGCAAAATTACATTAGTTCTACATCACAGACCTGTACCAAGCTTTGTGGATGGCTTGCAATTAGGGCAAGGAAAAAATCGATCTATTTTGTAGTGAAAAGGTCAAAGGTTGATATCACTGTGACTGCAAGAAGAAAAATGGTTTCTGCACAAAAATTTCAGTTATCTACATATATGACTATTAAATGGGGGGGGGGCGCATATAATGTTGATGGTACTCTTGTTTAAATTTGTCGACTTAGGCTTTTTGACACCAACTTTGTTAGCATGGTTAAGTCAAGTAAAAATCACTTAAGGTAGAGAAATTAAATTTTGTAAGCATATTTTTATTGATATGTAGATGAGTAGTTATATGGAGTGGTTGGGGGAAATATAGGTAATTAACATTATGCCATAGGTTTAACATTTGGGGTACATAACATATTAACATTACGCTGTAGGTTTAACATTAGCTATATTAAAATTTATTGGGACACAGGGAATTTAACATAATGGAATTTAGCATGAGATTTCCCATTGTCTTTATAAATTTTGTACAAATTTTTTTGTAGGTTTAGAGGCACAGTGGGACTTTAACATTACAGATTTCCCATTGTCCCCATAAATTGTTAGAATTGGTTGACCTCAGTAATATAGGGACAAGGGAAAATGTAATGTTAAAATGTTTAGATACTGTCCAACACCCACCCCCCCTATTATTCAGCACCTTGTTAGCTCTACTGGTCCTAGACCAGCTTATGGGATGGTCTGTTGTCTGTCATCTGTTGTCCGTCAGTCCGTTAGCACAAGTTTCTTATCGCTACTCCTACTAAACTACTTGGAGGATTGTCATGAAACTTGACACACATTCTTCGCATGGTCTAGTTGGTCCTAGATGACAATGGTACTGCTCACACATCCAATATGGCCACCACAGCAGTCATCTTGAAAATCTTGTTATCACTACTCCTGGATGGATGGTCATATCAAAATGGGGTTTTCACTAAAAGACTTTTTATGATGTCTGTTTGGTCCTAAATAAAAATGGTGCTGATCTGAAGACCAATAAGGCAGCCATCTTTAAATTTTTTTTTTATCAGAACTCGTCCTGAACAGAAAGTTATATTGACGTGGGGATTTCACCAATAGGCTTCTTATGATGTCGAGTTGGTCTTAAATGAACATAATGCCGATTTGCTACTCCTCCAGAATGGATGATCGTATCAACATGAGGTTTTCACTAAAAGACTAATTATGATGTCTACTTGATCCTAAATGACGTCCATCTTGAAAATCTTTTTATCACTACTCCTTCTGAACAGAAAGTGATATTGACATGTAGTTTTCATCAAAAGATTTATTATGATGTCATCTTAGTCCTAAATGAAAATGGTGCTGATCTGATATCTAATATGGCTGCCACAGTGGCCATCTTGAAAATCTTGTCATGACTACTTTAATTATTAAGGGGATGTGGTTTAGAGAAGAAATTTTAGTCATGTTATTAGGATTTTAAATGTGTTAGCTTTATCTGTTATTTTATATAAATTTTACGTATATTTACATCTTGACGTTTTATACTGAATCTTCTTGCACTTAATTATACATTTTTTTGGTAGGCTTTATTTTCCTAATTTTTGTGCAATTCATTTGTACATTTTTGGAACATATGTTTTTCTTGGCACTACATAGCCGCTTTTGTGCTAAGGTGCCATAAAGCCCTACCTACATACATACCTACCTACCTACAAACATACATACATACATATATACATAATGAATTGTCATATCATCACGGGGTTTTCACTACAAGACTTCTTATAATGTTGATCTTAAATTAAAATGGTGCTGATCTGACACCCAGTATGTGCCATCTTGAAAATCTTGTTTTAGCTGCTCTTAAAGTGAAAGTCATTTTGACATGGGATTTTCATCAGAAGAGTTCTTATGGTGTCTACTTGGTCCTAAATGAAAATGACTAACCCTCAATATGGCCACCATGGTGGTTATCTTGAAAATATTGTTATCTCCACTCTCAAATGGAGTGCTATATCAACATGGGGTTTTCACCAATAGACTTCTTATGATACGTAGTTGGTACTAAATGAAAATGGTGCCAGTCATACATCCAATATGGCTGCCATGATTGCTGTTGTGAAAATCTTGTTGTCACTACTCCCCATGAATAAATGATCATTATGAAACAGGGTTTTGATCAAAAGACTTCTAATGGTGTATACTTTGTCCCAAATGAAAATTGTGCCAATCTGACATGCAATATGTCCACCACAACAGCTAATTTTAAAATCTTGTTATCACTGAAGAATATCAGTGATGGTTTCAACACTCAGCAGTTAAAAGAAAGTTAAGCAAAGAAGAGGGTCAGCTTAGTCGGCATCACTTCACAGTTCTCCACAAACTTCGTCTCACTGCCGGTCCATAGAATAAGACTCGCTTTAGACACCCTTGTCTCTCCACATACACCCTTCGTTTTATTATGGCTGTATCTGTTATCTTCGTGATAGCCCATGATGCCTTCACATAGACTGGGAAGTTGGGGTTGAACAGCATACAACTAACGATGGTTGACGATTCTACACTTGTCAGCATCTTGGCTTGGTCTTGAGAATAGGTGACACAATAGGCCAACATGCCTGTATGTATAGTCTAGGACTTAATCAAAACGGATTGAAATGTTCCACCAATCAGAACGCACGTAACATAATTAAGTCGGGGTGTGTTGTATCTTTTCGAATCAGAAGATAGCAGACGCGTGACGTCAATTGCAATATATATATATATATATATATATATATATATATATATATATATATATATATATATATATATATATATATATATATATATATGCGAACCAGCGTTCCAACGATTTATCATTGCGGAACAGTTTGAGTACAATACCTTGGCTGAAATGAAGACGATGTATAGGGTGCGCCTGCCGGGGATACATCATATACTCGGAGTGATAGTACAACTACGAGAACTACTGTTGCTGTAGCCAATTTTCTTCTTCAAGAAGAGGACGACTTCAGTTTAACATTGGCCGATTTCCGCACTCATTTTTGCCTGCGGCGGTAGTACCACCTTCAGCTTCTCCGTCATTACCAGGGTATGATGATTTCAAAAAGAAACTGAAGGAAGAATTGAAGAGTTTTTTGCAACGTCAGATAGAAGAAGAACAAGTATTTGTTCAACAACATAAACAACATCGAGGACAAAAAAGAAAGTAAAAAACAGAGAGGAGGAAGACTTTCAACACTGAACAGCAGGGAGAGAGTGAAAAGGAAAAGGTGAGTCTGTTACAAGACATTTGGGTGGAGTTTAAATATATGAGATAAATGTATCAGACTTCTTTAGGGTGACCAAACAGACCTTCACGATCCAAGACTCTAAACATTCTTAGACTATATCAACGTTCACCACCACTGAGGCTCCGGCAGCAGCTGCCACTACTACCACTACCAGAGAAGCAACAAAAGCAGCAGAAGTAGGACTTGACCGTGGAAAAGGTTTAAGACAGTTAAAGCTGATGATGTCAAGTCCGAAAAAATTCAGTAATTGCCAAATCAAATAAAACTTTAATCTCACCATTATACAATGTGTGCGTGTGTGAAGGTCTTAACCATACTTAAGGAAAAAGATCAAGACAAAGAAACACTTACGTTTTTTTTTTCTTTGATATATTCTTGTGAAATCAGAAGCACAATGAAATCTCATAAGACATCGCAAAAGTCCATTTTGTTTTTCTTTCTTTCTTTCACTGTCTTTCTCTTTTGAATTTCTTCACTGGCATGGGTTCTTCCTCTTATTTCAGTTTCTTCTATGTGTCTTGCCTTCTTGAATTTCTTGACGGGTTTGGTTTCTTCTTCTGTTTCAGCTTCTGAAGAACGCTCTTTCTTCTTCCTCTTCATTTTTTTCTTGGGACACTCTGAAGACCAATGCCCTTTTTCTCGACATTGATAACATGTATCTTTACTTTTGTCTCTCTTATATCCTGTCTTACTGGTTCATTTTCTCTGACGTTGTGGACATTCTGGAGTCCAGTGTTATTTCTCTTGACAGACATAGGAAGTATTTTGACTTTTATTTCGAGTGGAGTAGTCCGAAGTCTTGTTCGAAGTATACTTTCGAATCACACTCTGTAAATCTCTGACCAGAAGTGTGATCTGTTGTTTGTGAATCTTCCATCTTCACAGAGTGAAAGCTGAATGAGTATATTCTCTTAGGGTAAGAATCTCTCTCTCTCTCTCTCGAGAGAGAGAGAGAGAGAGAGAGAGAGAGAGAGAGAGAGAGAGAGAGAGAGAGAGAGAGAGAGAGAGAGAGAGAGAGAGAGAGAGAGAGAGAGAGAAAGAGAGAGGGAGAGCGTGTACACTAGTCAAATCAAATTTTAAATCAAGATGAAATTATCATACCTTGCTGAGGAGCAACCAGAAGAAGCCAAGAGACGAAGACGACTTTCTGTGTTACCTCATATGCTAAGTTAAGTTTAAGCACAAGTGCATGCCAGTGATTTTGAAGACGACACGAGGGAGCCTGAACTAACACCCTCTACCTCCAATACAACACCAACAGAGTCAAGATCAGCTAAGAAAGAAAGTTGTTCAGTAACTCCCGAAGATTATTTTCATATTCGAGAGACCTAGAAAGTGACTTCCAGACTTCCAGAAAATTTCGAATGACAGCTTACACGTTCACGGTGATATTTAAGGAGTCCAGGTCTGAAGTTCCAAGAGAGAAATCAGCGGGTTTCATTGCAGATTTATGGGAATCAATGCTAGAGACATTGAAACGACAGTGCCGAGTTAAAGATGACAATCGTTTGAGACTACCCATCAGTCCGTCTGGATTGAGTTTAGTACAGCGACAAAATTAACACCTTCCAAAATTATCGACAAAATTCAACACGTCCAACAATCGAACGACGAGTTTTCAGACATGACCAATGGAAAAGCCACTCTTCACATGACACATTTCGCCCATAAGAGGCAGCGGACAACGCAGACAAGTTTTGTTGGATTATGTGTTCTCGTGTTGTAATTTTGTACACGGACTTATATCGTCAAAGTTGGGAGGCACTGTATCTTCGCCATCCCTTTAACATGTTGATTGCTGGACCAAGTGGTTCAGGCAAAATCGAATTTGTCAAACGTTTGATCGAACACAAATCAAAATTGTTCGATCGTCCTTCACAACGTATTGTGTGGTGTTACAAAGACTGGCAATCGACTTACGCGTTACTCCAAGAAAGTCAAGGAGAATCCATTTCATTTGTAGAAGGCATTCCTACCCTTGCTTGTGTACGGTAGTATGTTTGTATGGGTATAGTGTGTCATAAACACTCCTACCCTTGCCTCCTTGTGTGATGGTATGGTTGTATGTATATAAATATTGCACGTGTGTAAACACTCCCACCCTTTTCGTTAGATAGTTGGGGTTTTTGTGAGATAGTATATCAAAAAGCGACTGCTGGATAGTAGGATGTGTGTTGGATTGTAGGGTATGTGTTGGATAGTAGGATGTGTGTTGGATTGTATGGTATGTGTTGGATAGTAGGATGTGTGTTGGATTGTAGGGTATGTGTTGGATTGTATATCAAAACTTGGTGCCGAAAAATAGGGTATATGTTGGATATTGTCTAAACATTTTAACATTACATTTTCCCTTGTCCCTATATTACTCAGGTCAACTACTTCTAACCATTATAGGGACAATAGGAAATCTCGTGTTAAATTCAATATTGTTTAATTTCCATTGTTCCTATAAATCCACCAAGATTTTTGTAAAAGATGTATAGGGACAATGTAAATTCCGTTATGTTAAATCCCCATTGTCCCTTTAGACTTAAACATGGCTAATGTTAAACCGACGGCGTAATGTTAATTCACGTTATGTCCCTCAATTGTCCCCCACATGTTAAACCTGATGGCCTGATTATCTGATTAGATTTTTGTGCAAGTATAGCAATATTTCCGATTTTTCTTAATTGGGATATTTGTTTGAACTTAGTTATTTTCATCAGTATGTCTGCAGTGGGGGCACACAAACAAAAAGCTAGCTATTATTGTGTTTTAAGATGCGTTTTTATGCAACTCGATATTGATAAATCATCAGCAGAATTTAATTATCAGCGTTTTGTGTCATTGTTTAGTCGAGTTAATGGCGCTTCATGTTTGACGCACATTTTCAATGCATTGATTTATTGATGAGACCTCACCTGATTTCGATTGTCTGTGTTGTTCTACGTCATCAGTAATCTTTCTTTACAAATATACATTTATTATTTTACTATATCACATTGTCAGCTGGCCCTTTCTTCTACAAAACTAAACAACCCACCCCCACTTACACGGTAACGGGGGGGGGGGGGGGGGGCTGGCTGGGGCGGGATACATTTATTTATTTATTTATTTATTTATTTATTTAGTTACATTTGAAGAAGTAGCCTTTTTCAGTATTTACAGCAATCCCGCTATTTGGTTCCTTTATGCCGGCAATTTTTGTTTCCTTCTCCTAACTCGCAAATTACCGGGTAATTGTTATATATATATATATATATATATATATATATATATATATATATATATATATATATATATATATATATATATATATATATATATATATATATATATATATATATATTTCTAACTGGTTCATTAATGCGCGTATATAGGAAATAAAAATGGATGAATGATCACAGCTTATGATATAAAGCATATTAAGAAGTGTACATTATGTAACAAAGTGTGCTGGGGAATTCAGTGCAGTTCAAGATTTAGAACTGATTATTTGAATCTAATATATTTTATAGTAGACTGCCTTCTGTTACGGAAGCGTATTGCTGGCAGGAGATAAAAAAAAGAAAAAAAAGTAATTCTGGTACGTCCTTTTTTTTTTTTTTTTTTTCAGTTCGTAGGGACCCGCTGTCAATTCAGTTGTAACAAATAAATTACTCTTTGCAGTAAATATTAAAATGTGTTCCTTGCAAGAGTCTAAGTTATGGTAGATTACTACGGGTTTTATATGCAAAACTGTAAACAGATTTTTATTATACACAAAATTAAACTAGTTTTGGGGTCCATGACTGCTCTGCTCAGGGGTTCGGAATTTCTGTCGGCGGGCCTGAGGTAGTTACTTATCCATTTATGGACAAAACAGAGGTGGGTTTGTACAACTAGTTCTAGTCAAATCCTTTCATCAACGGTCAGTTCCACAATGTCCTTCTTGTGCTCTCTTCATATTGATGACTGCTTTCGTGTTAGTACTGATTACATACATGGACATTATTTGTACAGTTTACTCTCTATTCATTTTCTTAAGAAAGGAGAGTCACAGCGAAGCTATGGGTTTCGTACTCGTCTTCGTGGTAAACATCGTTCAGTCTACGTACAGAGCATGTTATGTTAAAATATTGCTGAGCAATAATCCAACCTATTTTTATACCTTTTATGGAATACCCTCCAAATAAGGGCAAGACTTTATTCCGTGCAATCCACGTAACCTATCTTATTTTACATATACAATTTTATACTTTTTATTTGTCCAATTTTCAAACTCCACTTCCAAAAACAGCGTAACATAACATCTAACAAATCCGACTATTTTTTTATATATATATGATACGGTTTCGCGAGTTTCCAAATTTGCCTGATTCTTCGTATATTATTATTTACTCTGCATGTGCCAGGCATGACATAATATTATTATGACTAAATATAAACCTGAAGTAGACTTCAACCTGTCATTCAGGTCTGATATCTTCTTTTTGATGTAATAATTTGTAATAAAATCAAGAATATATAAATATCTTGCCAATAGTAACACATACATACTGATATTAATTACGAAATTAAACAAAAGTAAGACGTACGTACGTGTTAACTATCATGTAGGTACTTGATAATTATCACGAACGCGAACGTACGTATTATTAACACGTACGTACATATTACAATCACTTACGTAAGTGTTATTATATCGTACGTATTTGATAGCTATCATGTTGCGTACGTACGTGAAGTATGTACATGTTAGTAACATATACTATAGTCTGCCTCTGGTCGATCCCGAATCGTACCTCACCTCCTGTCTTCGAAAATATTTACCTGTCACAATTACGACCTAGCTGAGGGTTATTTAATCCCTTCAAACCTTACACGTTTCTAACCAAACCTTATTCCGTCAGCGTAAATGTTTTTAATTTGAAAAAATAAAGTCTTCAACGACGAGTGCAATGTTAAACAAATGCTATTTTTAGTAGACGGAGCATCCTATTGTTCATCGAAAGGTACATAGTGGTGACGCGAATGCTATGCTCGCGCACGTGAAAATAAAGGTCGGTAATATATACTGTATACAACGTGCAAGATACATATGACGAATAAAATTAAAATAAAGGTTACGAAACTACAGTGACAAAATTATCTGAATCATAAAAATGTAATGTTAGTCGAAAATAGACTGTATATTTTAGTTTATTACATGACACACATTCCAAAATAATGCAGTTGAATACAATATGGCTTAATAATTTTTTTGTTAAATTCACATCCTAAACCATTTTTCTTCTTGATGTTATAGTGTGATAATTATGTATTATATTATGGAATATACCACATGCTGTTCCATATTTATTTCTGTGTTATGGGATATACCATATGCTGTCCCATATTTATTTCTGTGTTATGGCATATACCATATGCTGTCCCATATTTATTTCTGTGTTATGGGATATACAATATGCTGTCCCATACTTCTATTTGTATTATGGGATATACCATATGCTGTCCCATATTTCTTTCTGTGTTATGGGATATACCATATGCTGTCCCATATTTCTTTCTGTGTTATGGGATATTCCTCATAATATCCATGCAATCCATACAGGTAAATAATATGCCTTGATTATGGAAAATCGTTGTAGACAAATATAAGTATTTTCTAATGTAGAAATCGCAAGGGTTACTATGCCCTGGGGCTATAAATCCCCATGTACTTATCTAAAGTGTATGTCAATGTGGTCATGTAGGGGTATTTACTCATCTTAAATTAAATATTAACTGTTGTTCTAAAATTTAATACTAATATAGTTTAACCAAAGTCTATTAAATCCTCATTATTGAATGCTCTGCACCTTAACTCTCATAAAAAAACTTAAACTCTAAGAAACGACACCTGTTACTGAAATAGTTGGTACTGAACGCATACATGACCTGTATGACTTTTACTATAGGTTAGAGGTTATTGTGCGCTATGGCATTGTTCTAATGAAACAATACTAGTATATGACCTACTAGTATATGACTTTGACTATGGGATAGAGATTATTGTGAGCTCTGGCATTTTTCTAATGAAAGAAGCCTATGCCTTCTACAAATCACATTATAAATTAAAATCTTAAATTTTACATTAATTTACACCAAAGTAACAACCGATTTCTTTTCTCCATTCTGGTATATTTTATTTAATTTATGATTGATAGAAGCCGTGAGATCTTCAGTGAAAAGATTTCTTATTTCTACCCACTTGTGAAACGTGTTCTCAGATTTAAAAGTCTAACAATGGAAAACTAAACTTCATTTTTGGGAGAATTTTTTTCAATGTATGCGAAGTCTAAGAATATAAGTTAGCATCCTGGTAGGAGAACACAAAAACTGTCTTCGTGATGGATTTGAGAACCCGTAACTCGGATTTTGTTGTTGTTGTTGTTGTTTTTGAGATGCTTATTTTGTTTTTGCTTTTGTTTTGTCCAGATATACTTGATAACAGCATCCGTTTCTAATCTTATTATGACTTTTCTTCTTGAAGTCTATTAATTTATTTTAGGAAATACTGTATTGGGATGACGTTACATAGACAGCCACACAGTGGAGTTATCTTAGTTACAATTACTCAAGAAACTAATTTTTGTTCAAAAGTGTTTTGTACACTCATGGCTAAAATACGCCGGCATACAATTTAAGGAAATCCAGACCCTGCAAGATTTATTTCAAGCATTTAAGGATGTGTAATTCTAATGCCCATTTATACCCACCCACCCCCCACCCCCCGTCAAGCTGGTAAAAGCGCCGTAATAAACACCGGCTTTAGAAAAGTATTCTCTAGTATGTGTAATTTGAGCGAAGAAAACAAAAAAGGTTAACATCCATACCCTTTTACATTTAAAAGGTCAAATCTATCCGTCGGCTAATTTATCACAATGACGACTTTAATCATCCAATTTCAAAGGTGCCTCCTACTTTACTGAGTAAATATCTGTATTACTTTCACCATTAGATTTTCAAAGCTTATGAATACTTGATAGTGTGGACATAATATGCTAAATTAAACGATAAATTATATATCAAAACGATAAATTATATATCAAAACGATAAATTATATATCAAAACGATTTATTTCAACAGTGATGTTTTGAAAAACATAAAAAGAGTCCATGATAACATCGTCAGCAATGAATGTCATTTACACATTGTATAGTACAAATGTTGATCCGTCTTGCTCAGGCCAACTGACACTGTTTATCCTGCCAAATATTTTGTTCAGTAATTGCTTTACAAGTGTTCTCATTGTATTGATCAGCGTTAAAATCGTTAGATGTCTCATCGTGTCGATGCCAATAGAATAAAATGCATTACCTAAGGCAACGCCACGGTATCCAGGCTGATCCGACGGTGAGAATCGAAGTCGTACCTCTTGGTCGCAAATCCAACTGAGCCACCACGGCTCCCCTCAATAAACTGCCAGCAAATCATCATGTGGGTTACATACACTAAATCTACACGTTTTTATATATTGTATAAGCCATTAACATCACAATGTTTATTGTCATTAACACAAATTCCTTTCCAAACATAAATATGAACGTTTTGACACAAAGGTATGCCTTGAATTGCTGCTGAAGGCTGAAGACCGTATCTCCTCCTACTTCATTAGCACATACATTTTTATATGTGCCATTTGTTGATAAGCTTTCAAGTATGATGCTGTTTATGACATAGCTTACTGTGGAATGAGCATATCAATCATATCACAAGTGGATAATAGCTTACTGTGCAATGAGCATATCAATCACATCACAAGTGGATAATAGCTTACTGTGGAATGAGCATATCAATCACATCAAAAGTGGATAATAGCTTACTGTGGAATGAGCATACCAATCACATCACAAGTGGATAATAGCTTACTGTGGAATGAGCATACCAATCACATCACAAGTGGATAGCTTACTGTGGAATGAGCATACCAATCACATCACAAGTGGATAGCTTACTGTGGAATGAGCATACCAATCACATCACAAGTGGATAGCTTACTGTGGAATGAGCATACCAATCACATCACAAGTGGATAGCTTACTGTGGAATGAGCATACCAATCACATCACAAGTGGATAATAGCTTACTGTGGAATGAGCATACCAATCACATCACAAGTGGATAATAGCTTACTGTGGAATGAGCATACCAATCACATCACAAGTGGATAATAGCTTACTGTGGAATGACCATACCAATCACATCACAAGTGGATAATAGCTTACTGTGGAATGAGCATATCCATCACATCAAAAGTGGATATTAGCTTACTACTGTGGAATGAGCATATCAATCACATCACAAGTGGATAATAGCTTACTGTGGAATGAGCATATCAATCACATCACAAGCGGATAATAGCTTACTGTGGAATGAGCATAACAATCACATCACACGTGGATAATAACTTTATGTGGAATGAGCATATCAATCACATCACAAGTGGATAATAGCTTACTGTGGAATGAGCATATCAATCACATCACACGTGGATAATAACTTTATGTGGAATGAACATATCAATCACATCACAAGTGGATAATAGCTTACTGTGGAATGAGCATACCAATCACATCACAAGTGGATAGCTTACTGTGGAATGAGCATACCAATCACATCACAAGTGGATAGCTTACTGTGGAATGAGCATACCAATCACATCACAAGTGGATAATAGCTTACTGTGGAATGAGCATACCAATCACATCACAAGTGGATAATAGCTTACTGTGGAATGAGCATACCAATCACATCACAAGTGGATAATAGCTTACTGTGGAATGACCATACCAATCACATCACAAGTGGATAATAGCTTACTGTGGAATGAGCATATCCATCACATCAAAAGTGGATATTAGCTTACTACTGTGGAATGAGCATATCAATCACATCACAAGTGGATAATAGCTTACTGTGGAATGAGCATATCAATCACATCACAAGCGGATAATAGCTTACTGTGGAATGAGCATAACAATCACATCACACGTGGATAATAACTTTATGTGGAATGAGCATATCAATCACATCACAAGTGGATAATAGCTTACTGTGGAATGAGCATATCAATCACATCACACGTGGATAATAACTTTATGTGGAATGAGCATATCAATCACATCACAAGTGGAAAATAGCTTACTGTGGAATGAACATATAAATCACGTCACAAGTGGATAAAAGCTTACTGTGGAATGAGCATATCCATCACATCACAAGTGGATAATAACTTTCTGTGGAATGAGCATATCCATCACATCACAAGTGGATAATAACTTTCTGTGGAATGAGCATAGCCATCACATCACAAGTGGATAATAGCTTACTGAGGAATGAGCATATCAATCACATCACACGTCATCATCATCAATGTTTATTTCCTCTTTTCAGAGATAATGATGCAAACAAAGGAAAAATAAAATAATATTGAATTAGTTATACACAATTAACAGAGGCGTACATGTGATGAGTCTCTTAGAAGCGCAGCTTCCCTATGAGGATTCTCATATTAGGACACTATACTTATTAAAAAGTATGTCGCACTCCTGCGCAATCCTCCAATACTTAATTATTGTACACATCATCATTATTTTACAGAAAATAATATTTTATATGTAATGTCAAAAAATAGCATGCATGAAGACATGATTATCAAGATTTCTACGATCACATGTCTTCCAAATCTTGATAATTTGAAAATTGATCTTATTACTAAGAAAAGAATCCATGATTTAAAGTTGCAGAGAACACTGAAGCAGACATTATAAAATTTCTTAGTACTTCGGGCTCGTCTAAGCCGATACTGTTACGAATGTCAAAGTTATTTATAATATGTGTCCAAAATATTTCTCATTGTTGCCCAATGCTCTGACAGCAAATAAATGCATGGATTATTATATATGTGTGAGAGTAACTGCAATGTTTACAAACTTGCATAGTATTATTTGGAACAGTTATCGGAACAGTTGCAAGGTATGTAATTAACTGTAACTCTCTTGTGTTTTTGAGTTTGCCATAAAATTGAGGGTTTTATAGAAGTATGAATATTTGGTAACCTTTTGTAGGAAATGTCAGTATGGCACAAGTTTGCAAAGCGCTCGTTTTCATACTTTTGAGTAGCATGTTTTATAATTTGTTTCTATTGTATTTTTCCTGGGATTATTTTGTCTCTAACACAAATTTCACTGTCATTAACACAAATACCTTTCCAGACATAAATATGAACGTTTTGACGCAAATGTATGCCTTGAATTGAATCGAAAAGCTCCAAAACCCCTCTCCCCCTCCAAAAAAAAAAGTATATCACAAAAGTCAGACTCTCTGTCTCTGTCTGTCTGTCTGTCTGTCTCTCTGTCTCTCTCTCTCTCTCTCTCTCTCTCTCTCTCTCTATATATATATATATATATATATATATATATATATATATATATATAGCAAGCGGATGTCCTATTTGGGGTGGGTGGGTGGGCGGGGAATGACCCAATGATCGCAAAGACGGTCACTTAATCGATGGTGACGTAGTTAATTACCTGTTTGTCAGAGGGTCAATTAACTCTGCTGCTGAAGACCGTTATCTCCTCCTACTTCATTAGCACATTCATCTTTATATGTGCTATCTAGCTGATAAATTTTCAAGTATGATGCTGTTTATGACAATATGACAATGAGTTTCACCTATAAGTTCCATAAACTTCATCCCTTACTGTGTTTATATACCGATGTTCAAAATTACTATCAAGACTGCAACATAACCATCTGAGTCTTTTGTATGATGATACCAGCTTACAAAGGGTGAATAAGGATAATATAGTTGGTGTACAAGTGGATAATCGCTTACGTTGGAATGAGCATATCCATCACATCACACGTGGATAATAGCTTACTGTGGAATGAACATATCCACCAAATCACACGTGGATAATAGCTTACTGTGGAATGAACATATCAATCATATCACAAGTGGATAATAGCTTACTGTGGAATGAACATATCCATCACATCACAAGTGGATAATAGCTTTCTGTGGAATGAACATATCAATCACATCACAAGTGGATAATAGCTTTCTGTGGAATGAACATATCAATCACATCACAAGTGGATATAAGCTTTCTGTGGAATTAGCATATTCATCACATCACAAGTGGATAATAGCTTACTGTGGAATGAACATATCCATCACATCACAAGTGGATAATAGCTTTCTGTGGAATGAACATATAAATCACATCACAAGTGGAAAATAGCTTACTGTGGAATGAACATATCCATCACATCACAAGTGGATAATAACTTACTGTGGAATGCATATCCATAACATGATTAAAAAGTTAACTTGTATTTTTGGCTACTTAAGAAAGTTAAAAATAACATTCCTTTAAAACATCGCATTATGTTCTAAAAAATAAATTGAGCCCTTTTTTACTATTGCAATATTTTATTGGGTAATTCTTCTAGTACAAACCTTCAAAAACTGTTAAAGTTACACAAAAGAGCTTATAAAATCATACTTGATACCACATTTAACAACATTTTTGAAGCAATGGAACGGCTGAAAATGTTATGTATACATGATCGTATATATCTGGGAAAAGCAAAAATGATAAATAAAATATCTAACAAATTAGCTCATGAGTATCTACATTATCTTTGTAATCGACCGTAGAAGGGAAAAGCTTATACTTTTAATCTGAGGTCCACTGTTTTAAATATCTACAAACTGCCAAATAAAATTTTTTAAAAAAGAAATCTTTAAAAGAAGCTTTCAGTATTCAGGTGCCCTTCTATACAATAATATTCCTAAGGAAATTAAACATGCTCAAATTTGCACAATCCTTTCAGCGGCCACCACTTCCTGCAGACATTTCCATGTACATTTTGACGTAAACTGTATATGATTACCTTTGTATATTGATATATATTGGCGTGGAAAGAAATTCTGCCCCCCCCCCCTGCAAAACTTAATTATGGTGCCTCCTCCCATTAAAAAAAGTTGTTTGATGGGCATTTTGGGCCCCCACTGGACCTGCCCCTCCCCCCCCTTCCCCCTCGCAGTTGCGGGGGTTGCTTGGGCGGTTGCTACACCACTGGTTATATTAACAGTTTAAGTGTGTATACACAGGTGAAAATACGTGTTGTGTATGTGTTTATGTGTGTATGTCAATTGTTTAGGTGTAAATATGGCATACATAGTGTGTGTGTGTGTGTGTGTGTGTGTGTGTGTGTGTGTGTGTGTGTGTGTGTGAATATTGTACATGCTAGAAGGCCTCAAGGTAGATTAGTTCTTTATAACTGAGTCACAATTAAATTAAAGACATTATTATTATTATTATTATTATTATTATTATTATTATTATTATTATTATATGATATCTTGTGCCAGTTGCATTGTAGAGATATTGGTTGATCGTTATTACGGATATTCCCAATGTGGATGAATGGAATTATGGAATAAAACATATGTAGGGTTTACACATTTATACAAGATAGAAATTTAAATAGATCGTAGAAGGTCACCAAAACTTTACACGATAGTTTTGTACTAAACTACGATTTCAACTATAAAATGTTTAAAAATGAATTTGGCTGTGAAAGAATATTTAATCATACTCCCAACAGACCTGGTAACATATTTTTTTTTTTTTTTTCGCTTTCGTTGTAACATAGTTGCAGACTTCCCCAATACTCAGTATTGAAAGGTCTGAGAGGCTCTGCTCTCTCTGTGACAAACACGATCTGGGTTATGATAAGTTTCACTCAAGTTTCAATTGTAGGCCTACTTATTTCAAAAGGGAAGGAGTTATTTCTATATATATGCTCAGTAAACTCAACACTCCTAACTTTGAAACCCTGATCAGCGATGAGCAATACCAGATACTTTTGCACTAATCTGACTAGCAACATTTTTAAAATTTGGATTGTCATACTTCAAATGATGATGTAACCTTCCATTAGTCACTCTATCTGTTTATATGATCATAATTCATTGTTTGTACTTTTATGCATTCATTTGTACTCACATTCTACATATGTAGTATTGTAGTGAAATAAGAATAAAATGTCTCAGATGTCTACAATGTCTTCATGTGGAGCATACTACTTGCTGTATATCGCACCATTTGTTACTAATTCATCACGAGGGACTGTAAAAAACCAGGGACGTATATATATATATATATATATATATATATATATATATATATATATATATATATATATATATATATATATATATATATATATATACAAAACAGTTTACCATCGTTTCGAGCTAAACAAGCTCTTTGTCAGGGGAAGACATAATTCACATCCATAAAACAAACACTAGGCCAAAAAACAAAATCCAAGAAGAATTCTTGATTCATACATAGATGTAAAATGTCGGTAAAATAACTGGTCCAGAGATAGTGTTTATATGTTACCCAGACTACCGACGTTAAATAAAATTTCTTGTATCTTGTATCTTATATCTGATTCTGTACGCTACTGTACAGTTAAATCGCAAGAATGAATGTATCTTCTACGGTTATCACTTATCATTGTGATTAACACAGACCTACCGTTATTAAATTGATTTGTACTCACCGTATCGAGCAATGAATCAACTATAGGTGAGTTAATGGGGAATATAGAACTGTGTATAGGTAGTGCAACATATCGAAAGTCTATTTTCGAAGCAAAGAATAATTTAGAACATGCGTTAAGAGAGTTATTTTTCACAATATTGTACGGTGAGGCCGTTTGGTCTAGGGGTATGATTCTCGCTTTGGGTGCGAGAGGTCCCGGGTTCAAATCCCGGAACGGCCCGATGTATTTTTTTAAAATATATATTTTGTTTTTCTTCTTTTGTACTACATAATCTGCAACATTACATTTGTTTTTATTACAATTTTACTGAATATAATACAAATTAATGCTAATTTTGTGGCTATTTTTGTATATGAATCTTTAAAAAATCAAAACACTAGACTGCCCTCTTCACGTATTTGGTGGTATACTTGCCACCAAATATCACCATCATTTCATTCGTTCGTTTCTTCTTCTTTTGTTACATTGTTCACTGTTAGATGTACAAAAAATGAATTGAATTTAAATCAATTGTCGTTTGAGCACAGCCATTGACCTTGTTCTGACACCCAGATTGTAACATAATAATTTCTGTAATTTGCAAAAATCAGGGGCGTTAGACTGGAAATGCGAATTTTTTTTAAATGATAAAAACTTGTATAAATCTAATCTATCTAGAGCGTTTTTTTTTTTTTTTGTTTTTTTTTTGTTTGTTTCTTCTTCCGTTGGGTAGATAGCCAAAGGAGCTATGTTTTGGCTATGGTAACTGTTTAACAGAATTATGAAATTACATCAGGCACAAGATGGATCAGTTTCTGTAATTTGCGAGAATCAGGGGTGTCAAAAGGATATTTAGATTGGATAAGCAAACTTTTGGGGTGAAGAATGTGCGGAAGCGCCTGGGGCGCGAATCGCAGGGGATTGGGGTGAGAGGAGGATAGGCCCTTCCTATAGGGGGTTTAGGGGTGGCGTGATGTTGAGCTCAAACCTTCATGAATGCTTAGCAATTATTACAGAAAAAAATCTCTCCGCAAAACATATTGACCATTTTGAAAAACCTACCTAAATTAATTAAGGCATTAATTTTATCGGACTAGGTAGAGGGTTATTCATAATTTCTCTGCGCGGATAAGGGAAAATAAAATATGATATATTCTTTCAAATTTTCATAAAAATATGATGACATCATTAAAGATCTTAATGCCTCTGTACATAAATATTCTTCATTATTCCAGCAGTAATGTAGTAATTAAATTAGAGAGTGGCCAATATTTTCCTGGGGAAGGAGTTGAAGGAGGTGTGGTGGACGGCACCATCATTGGTGGGGAGGGTAATATTTTTACGCACTCAAAAATATAGACCATGTTTATTTGTTTATTTATTGATTTATATTTATATTTATATTTGTATTATTATTATTATTATTATTTTGTACACAATTAAATGTATGATGCAGTTGTGCATTTCAAGTTATGTTGTGATATACTGTGTAAAATTTTTCGGGGAGGTGTGACATTTTAAAACAATATGAGTCCCCTCCTCCTCCCCATGGACTATTCCACTTTCCTTTATAGAGACCTCTCTTCTTTGGAAATAAGCGTCAACGGCAAGAATTTGATTAATATTATTTAAATTGATATTTTGTATACTTGTGTTCCTTTTACCACTTATATTCCAAAATTTTTATTTTGGGTTTGGGTTTAAATCAAAGATAATAATGGTACATTCAAGATACTTAACCGCTAGTGTTTGCCTCAGCTGTTTTCTTCTTAGGTTTCCTCCTTATTTGACTGGTATAATACAAAATCAATGACAGAAAGATGATCCTATATTTGCTATTGAAACGGAGCCTTTTTACGTGTTCGCGTGTGTGTGTGTGTGTCTGTGCGTGTGTTTACTTTTTTCTTTCTTTTAGACTTGTGAATTATTTGACAGGAATAAGACATGAGATGAATTTCCTTATTCATTCCAATGTGATGATTTGCGGTTGCTAATAGCATATAAATCTGCCACAGACCTAACTAAGGAATTTTTATTTATAATTTTAGGAGTTGCAAAAGGCAAGTTACGCTTATAACATTTGCGAAAACTTGATTAGTTTTTGTAAAAGACGAATGCCCACAACGCAGGGGAAAGGTCAAGAAAGTCTTGAAAGCCGTCAAGGCTCTTAAAAATGACGGCACAACAATTTAATTTATGTCATCTAGCTGTGCACATAAATATGGAGGGGGATTACCGCCATAATTATATGCATGTATTTTCTATTATTGTGCTACTTTCATAATTCTATCAATGTATCTTCTATTTTTCATTAATGCAAACTCTACATGGCAACTTGCAAGTGCTACTTTCCTTCTGCATTAACGACTATTTTCACTTTGTAACTTTGTATCTTGCAGTTTGCCAACTGCTGATTTCATTCTGCAGTGTGGCAAATGCTATGTCAGTTATTACAAGTTTGTATACTCTATTTATAAACTTGATAAGTTGCAAATTGTATCATTCCAACTGCTAAGTTCATTCTGCGTTCCTACAGATTTTGCCTTGCAACAATGTAAATTCCAAGTTTTCTCTATATTGTCTAACTCGAATCGCCATTTGTTGTCATAATGGAATACTACAGTATTAGCATCGCATTATGACAACAGATGACGCTCTAAATAAAAAAATTCTAAAGTTTTGCCTGAAGTTAGATTGCTTTACGGCATTAATTTTGCGAGGCAAGCAGAATCAGAAGTTATAAATATTAGATCTACGTGTCGAAAAACTTTGTAAGTCTTTCAGTCCCTTTCTTGTGTCAATTAGCGACTAGGTTTTAATGGTTGTCAGAAACCCTGTGCTGTCAAGAAGATCTCAATAATATGGGCCAGATCCATTATGAATCGTATATAGTGGCACGTCATATTACTGCGGCATTTAAAAAAATTTGTTATGTCACCATGCGTAACATCTGAATAACCTGCATGTTAACATAATGTCAGGAAGTTCACACAGCTGTGAATATGAAAAATCTGAAGAATAACTCTATTCAGGGTAAACATCGTTCATTTGCTTTACATGTACAAATGTAAGTGATAAAACCCCATTTATACCATAATAAGGTACGAAAAAAGGGATTTGAACTGGATATGGCCAGTTCCAATCCCTTTTTTCGTACTTTACAATCATAAAATTGTGCCGAGCACAATGTCTACAAATCGTGTGCTTCACAATTTAAACAATACAAGTAGAACTGGTGACCTGACTGACGCTCTTCTATAAAAATTGTTATGTAACTTGTAGCGGCCCATTAAGGATGTATTGTCAAACTCGTTAATTTGTTTCAGTGTGGGTTCTTAGATCATTAGTATAAAGTCAAGTTAATGAACCCTGTTATCCCTTCATATTCATAAAAGGTGTTTTCTAAACATCGGGGGTTGGGGTTAACTATAAATATACGTGGTAATATTATATAAGAATATCATGAATCATATTTATATAATGGATTTACTACAACTCGGGCATATAAAAATCTTGATTAAATTTATGAATTTAAGGTTGAAATTTTGTTTTAAATCTATGCTTTAACATTATATTTCCTGATTTAATTTTTTTTTTGCTTTAATACTGTACAAACTGACGGTCATTGTATTTCTCAGTAGGATGTTCTCTTTAGAGCGCCTCCTGTTATAGGTCACCTTGTAACATCCAGCACTTTGGTGATCCCTTTGATCGGAAATTAAAATCATTCACCGTGACGAATACACCACATGTTGATTACTGATGCAGTAGGAGAAAAGATAAAAAGTAAGTATAGTGAAACTTTTTGGGGTATGTTTTTCAGGTAGTAATGCAGTAATATGATGTACCAGCCTACCACCTACGGTCTTCGAAAGCATTTACCTGGCACAGTTACTATCTAGCCGAGGAGTATTTAATCCATTTAAGGCTTACAAATTTCAAACCAAACCTTGTTCCGTCAACGCAGACTTTTTTAATTTGAAAAATACAATCGTCAGCAGTGAGTGCAATGTTAATGAAATGCTATTTTCAGTAGATGGAGCAGCCTAATATACATCGTAAGGTGCGTGGTTATGACGCGGATGGGAGGTATAACAATTCTAAAGTTCTTGATTTTTGGCTATCAGTCCAAAACTTTACACTTCCAGAGATTGTTAGTGACACAGATGAAGGTGAGATGCAAAGCTGTAATTGTTATTAGGGCAAACATTCCAAGCTAAGACTTCATTCAGTAATGGTTATCAAATCTTCTAAACTCAGCTATTAAAACGGCCACTGTAAACTGCAATCAGATTAATTGTAAAAATTAATAACTTCATAGGGATGGGAGAATAAACAGATTCCTCGCCTCAGCAATATACTCTCTCTCTCTCTCTCTCTCTCTCTCTCTCTCTCTCTCTCTCTCTCTCTCTCTCTCTCTCTGCAAGGAAGAGAAAGTATGGCCTTGAGGCGCAATTATCTGCAATTTGCTTATACTTTATTAGCTCTGACTTATAGGTGTCAACATTGGGCCTTTACTGATAAAAAATGCAGAAATTGCACCGCATCACTCTAAATTATTAAAACGCTCTAAATTGATACCATTGTGAATGAAAATATCATATAAACAAATTACGACTTTAAAAAAAATTGGAATCATATATTGGACTAAATATATTTAATATGAACAGTTTTCGTTTAGTTCTCATTTCGTGTTCTTCAATTACTAACAGATTTACGGAATAATATCGGAGAATTAAACAAGTAGATGGCATGCAAATCTTTAATCTCCACAATTGACTAATTCTGCAAAAATTTAATGACACTGCATTGTGCAACTCACCCTCACCCCCTCTTCCACTAAGGATCATTACCCATACTAATGTTTCTTCCTCTTACATGTCTTATTCTCAAATTCATGAATAACATAGTTATCTGTACGAAATAGAAAATTGTTTAATGAACAATTCTATAAATCTATTTAATGAACAATTCTATAAATCTAATTTGTTTTATCCTTCTTGCGGACCATCCCCTTTCCGAAGCTTCATATGCTATTACCTGCAGCAATATAATCCAGTGAAGTTAAATCTAATAGTGAAAGAGCCTGCCTTGTCCTTGCCAGCCCAAACATACCGTAAAGTGGTCTTATCTCCTGTCGCTAGGGTCTGGGGAGTAGTCATTTTGTAGGAGACCTATTAATTATGGGTGAGTAGGTCTAGAATGCCGAGGATGCATATCTCTTTTTACGTGTCAAAAGTTTCAAAAATCTCACAATCTGATTGGACCCGTACATCACTTTGCCTTGTATCTTTGAAAAAAGTTACTAAATGTGAAGATGTGGTGCAGATATTACTGGTGAAATAAAGTTATTTTCTGATAAGAGTATGGGTGAGAGTTGATGAATTATATACAGTCTGTTACCTCTCATGCATATTCAGTCAGCCATGACTTTACTTCAATAGAAGACATTAAAAGAAAAGTGATGAACTGTTCGAATCAACAGTCTTATATTTTCGAAACTTGGTACATATAAAGAAAGATGTTGTTACACTTCGAAATATGTTGTCTACATTCTAGATCCAACTTTCGGATAACTGAAGATCTCTCTGGCAGTTTTCTCGTCAAAACATTTTGCAGAGTATGAGAGAGATTGGCGGCAGTATTAAGGAGAGTCACGAATCTTGAAGCACGCAATTTTGTGTTTTCTTCTTTTTTTTTCTGTTCCTGTGCACGATTTTGAAATGTTACATTTTTTGGGAGGGGTAGTGAGCCTGGGATTTTTTTGAAACAAAATTTCCGGCCCCCAATTAGCTTGAAAAAATATTCTTACTGTGATTTGTAGAAAATGAACTAACTATATTCATTATATTAGTTTTAAAAAAAAACTTATCTTAAGGTAAAAAAAAGAAGAAAAAAAAAGAAATCCTAGTTCGAAAGAAAATCACAGGCCCTTCCCACCCCCACCTCAACAATTAAATGGTTGGTCCCTAATTATATACAATATAAATGTTTGTATACTTTACTTCCTAGGTTTTTGAACATGCTAAGCCAAACGATTGTTCGATCGTGAATGATCAGGGTTGTTTATCCATGAAAAGAAATTGTATATGATCTGACCAGTCCTTTTGTCACCAGTACTTTATTGTAATTCATTATCGATGTACGAGTGATATAATTATGTCTGAAGCCAAATGTACATATACTTCTTGTCTAGAGAAAGCTCAAATAAACGTATTTGTCAGATTTTAGTTTTCAAAAGCCATATTTAATGAGAGGAAAGATAAAATGCTTCTAAAACGATATATATTTTGATTGAGTTAGACATTATGACCAACTCAGAAAACTTTGTGCCCGTTACGTCGAGAATCATTTAGTCTCGTTCAGGTAGATTCTTACGTGGCTCCGTTAGATTTTCACGCAACAGTCTGGTTAAACGAGACCATGAGTCTTTATGAATAACCTCTCGCTGATGATAATTTCTCCACAGAGAAAACTCTTCTAGAGTCCTTTCATTGTCTTGATTTTAAGATGATGCAAGAGCCATCCTATCCCAATATAAGGGAATGAATGAGAGTCATTAATCTAATGACTGTAGATCGATCATTTTTTCTTATTGTAGAAATGCAAACGTATGCAGAGTTTCTATCTGCACTTCATTATCACTAGTTGAAACGATAATAACAAAATACACATTAAATATAATCGGCAAACCATTAGAAACATTAACAGCAACTCGGTCAATAGATCCAAGTTCTGTAATTGGTGTCGATGATTGATATTTTGTGAGGACATAGACGTTTAAGATTTAAAGCAAACTTATTTCACTTTGGTTTGGTAATGTTGATTACACTTGTCCTCACTTTGGTTTGGTAATGCTGATTACAAGTGTCCTTACTTTGGTTTGGTAAGGCTGATTACAAATGTCCTCATTAGGATTATGTCGTCCTTTTTTTGGTCTGAAATAAACCATCTTCACCGGTAAAAATATTGACTCCTTTTTGGAAGGGGCTTGCAAAACAACTGTCGTAGTATGTTAGATGACGATGGAAAGATAGATATGTCAATGTGATATACTGACCGGAGATTTAGACTTTGCACACTGATTAAATGTTATTTAACTTCTGTGTCCGGATGAGATGGAAGTTATATCATCACACAAACAGGTTTAAATTTGGCCCTAATTTTTGTACGGTCAAGTTCAACGCTACTTACAAGCAATCTGTGACTGCAACAGCTTAACATACAAGCAATATGAAATTTAAATTTTTTAAACTGTAAAATGGTTCAAAATGGTGAGCACTTTGTCACAGTTGGAATTTTAATTTAACTAGTCCTTTTTATAAGAAGAGTTAAAGTTGCCTTTCTTTGTACGTGAACAAAATAAAGAGTCATTACGTCTTCTGTAACCTTAAAACGTCCCATTCCACTTTACTACACGACTGAGCAACATAAAGAAAGGACATTCCCCAACCCCAACCCCCCACCCCCAGAAAAAAAGATATGCACGTCATTCACTACACACATTTAAAGCTTTATATACATATTGGCCTAAAACGGAGAAAAATACACGAAACTGTATTGTTTGATCAACAATCGCGGTTAAAACCCTACATTAAACTGAGTTCAAATTTGAGATAAAAAGCAGCAAATGATTTCCACAAAAGATTATTTTCTCTTCTCAAATTAACGCACAAAGCTGTGTCTGTTAAACTGATATAACGTTTACGAAAAGAACAACAACTAAAATATGTTCAAATGAAGATACATTTTTCAAATGGTCTTAGCTTTAGCATTGCTACCTGTAAATTTTGCTCATGTTCAATGTTACTCTGGGTGTATGTGATACTATGATGTGTTGTATTGGAATATTTAACTCCTTTTGATATCTTTTCCTGCGTATAAGGATTTATGTATGTTATATGTTGCAATTTCACTATTTATATAGCGATAGAAGCTATGCTATTTATATGCTACTTAACGTTCGAGACTTTCAAAGAAACTTGTCAACAATAAATATACATACACCCATCACCACTGCAGTAAGTATCTATTCGTATTTTAGCTGTTCATCAGACGATTGGTATAAATCGCTAATCTGACACTGTCTTGGTTGTTCAATTTTTTTTCTGGGTGAGTTGATATATGGGGATAATTAAATACTGAGTCCCAAATCTTCTTCTGTCGATCTTTCATTCAGGTAATCCATTACCTTTGCTATGTTTTCAATGATCTCAGTTTATCTTTATAATCTGTCAGGCACATATCATGTTGTTTTCTGTCTTTTTCAGCTCCATCTGGATCTCTTAATTTGAAACGATAGTTGCCTTCTGCAAAGGCTAGGTCGTTAGCTATTGCTCCTCCAATCATTACTGCTGTTGTTGCCTAAACATTTATTGTGCCGAAAAGCACAAAAAAGGCTATATTTTTGCGCACGTCATTTTATTATTTGCTTAGCAAAAAGTCATGCTATTTAATAGTAACAAATTCTGATACTGCTGCAAGTTTTCATTTTTCATCCTGACGGGAGAGGTGCTTCTTTGTGTTTCATTCCAATTATTAAAACATTTTCTTTTCTAGAAAATATGTACGTGATTCCTTTACACTGTAAAGATTATGTTCTTGCTCTGCATGTTCTTTTTAAACGTCTAACGTGTAAGCAACACGTTAGTTGTTTACCTCTAATCTAATGTAAAAATAAGTATAAAGTCCAAATATTCTTAAAGAGTCTATATACAAGTTCACAAAATTATATATAGTCCGGTATTCCGTATTTGAATGGCATATTCACCTACAAAAACTCTTTCGACCAATTTGATTATACCAAAACGGATTGATACATAGTAAAATCCTCAATTGTTAACTAATGATTGGGGTGTAGTTTCATCCTTAAACACGCCCAACAACCCTCTCCTATATTTGTGTTCGTTAGCATTTTTTGTCACTCTGGCGATTGACTTGACATCTCTTAAATTCACACTTCGTGTGGTCTAAGGCGCTCGCCTTTACAGATAACTCACAACTCACCTGGGTTCGAGTCTCGGCTAGACCAACGTGGGTATGTGAGAGAGCTTGCCAGTAGCTTCCCGTGGATCGATGGTTCTTCCCAGAGTCTTTCCAGATTCTTCCTCCACCAAATATACTGGCCGCCATGTATAGCCTATAATGTGCTGAAAATTTGCATTAAACCCTACAAAGCAAATAAACAAACAAATTCACACCTAATGAAATATCATCGGATCTGCTGGGCTTGGTATAGTGCGCAAATCTTAAAGCAATATGTATCCCGGTATCCGTTTAGTGTTCTCATTTGTTATTGTCGATTTCCTCTTTCATTCAACCATTCTAACAACCAAAACAAGACTATTCATGCTTATGTCAGTGTTTAATTCAGTCTTGAATGTCTCAATTTTTCGTTTGTTTCAGTTTTAACTTTTTCACTTTAATTTCTTTCCCGCCTCAAAATGTTTTTCCTCAAATGTTCAATGTTCATGTTTGAGTGAGGCTCCTCCGTCTTGTCTTTCTCTTTTGTTTATTCTCTTTATGATTGCCTTATTATAGAATAAACTCATCGTGGTTAGTTTTATTGTCATTGATTGCCTTGATTAGTATGTAGTCGATCCTGTTCAACTTACTAACGGCGGATGTTAGTATTTCATCATTTTTCTTGAAAACATTTTAAACCATTCATATTACTGTTGCATCAAGCCCACAAAATTTTAAACCAATCATATTACTGTTGCATCAAGCCCACAAAAAAGCCCATAAGGAACATCTATACATTTAGCTATTATTGCAACACCTAATCCAGCTGCCGTTATACCCATACCAACTGAAACTGTTGCTATACTAGCATCCACTCAATTAAAAAGTTTGTTTGTTACTTTGTATTTCTTTCTAACTGCTCTATAGTGTTCGATCTCTCTGACTAAATAGTTTTTAGTCTTGTTATTTTTTTGCAACCTAAATTAATACCATTATCTATCAACATTGTCCTGGAGGTACAAAACTTATCGCCGCGTGACAACGGCAGTGTAGGATATAATGGTGGAACAATTGGTGTATTTTTAATAATTTATATTTATGAAAGAGACAGCTTAGACCTGATTATAGATGTTGTGCTTTGCACAGGTGAAGCCGTTTTAGGTTGTACTGTTATATTTATTATTTTACCGATACTTTGTCACACCGTCGCTACACGTTGTCCCTGATACGTTATTCCTCTGGAATATCTCGCCTTCAGCGACAATTTTAACATTTTTCTTTGGCTTTTAAAAACAAAAAACAGAAATATTGCACTCCTTCGTCGCCGGAGGCGGAGTATCCCGAAGGGAAAACGCTGCAATCATTCTCCTTCAGAGATTTTACGCTATTTACCTAGCGGTAAAGGTTTGCTGTGGCAGAAACATTTATTGAATAACTTTTTTATAAGGTAAAAGCTCATGAGCTATTAGGTATTCAATTTTAAATTGGTTAAAAGAAACTGAAGGGATTAGCTTTACAACTACTTTAATACCCATATTTGACGGTGGACAATTGTAAACCACAATAACTTTCTCAGACGCATGCTGTAGGCACCAGTAAGAGAAGAGTTAATGTTGCGTGACAACTTGTGTTGATAATGTTTTCCCTTTCAGTCGACAATTTTCTGCAGGTAAAAGCTATGATATTTGTTAGTCAAAATAGTAAATCATTTCAGCAATACAAGTTTGATTTTCCTTTTGCCTCTTCAGTGTTAACAATTGTATCCAGTAAAAGTATATTTACTATTAGGGATCATCCATAAAGGACGTCCGCAAAGATGGGGGGAGGGGTGGTTTGTTCAAATGCGGACAACTGCGGACAAGGGGGGAGGGGGTGTAAAGGACCTTGCGGACGTCCGCAAGCTAGTATTTTTTGTTATGATATTCTGTGTTGAACAGCTACTTTAGGCCTACTGAGTGTATTCCAGTATGTTTTGCGGACGTCCTTTATGGGTGATCCCTAAGTATAAATTATTTGTTAATTTCAATTAGTACGATTCGTGCCACAGAATATATATGAATGGGTTGGCATTAATACATAGGTCTGGCTCCCAGTGCCTGAGGTTGATTACATGGCCCACATATCGGCCCTGCGGACCTGAGCGAGTATACAAATAGCCAAGTAAGATGCACCAGCTATTACACTGCCAGACCATAGAGCAGTGTATAATGCTTAATGCTAGATGGGGACATCCGTAGCCCGGGGGGGGGGGGGGGGGTAAGCCACATGCGGACAAAAGCGGACAAGGGGAGGGGGGTAGGAAAACAGGTATTATCTGCGGACGTCCTTTATGGACAACCCCTTAGGTAGTTTGTTGTGAACTGACTAAGTGAAAATGGAATAATTAGTTTTGCAATTTCTTCGATATCCATATTTGATGGTCGACCTATTCACATCTTAAACAACTTTTCAAATGCATGCTGTATGCAACTGTAAGAGTATAATTAATATTATCTTATTTCACTCGACATTTATATGTAGGTAAAATTTATGTTGTTTATCTAACAATAAAATTTGTGCTTTGCATCGCCTCCGTCGAGGTATGCCCTTGGCAGTAAACATACTATTTTTTACCCGAACATTAAACCATATGAGGGATCAGGTTGGACTAAGTCCAAGATTTGCCTTTATACGTAGACATAGTCTTGTCATGTTGTACTTGGTACAAGTTTTGCTGTTGTTCTTTATTTGTGTTGATTTTCTGAGTCTCTAACATTATATTTAGTACAGATTGTGCCATTGTAACAGCTTTAAAAACAGAAACACTTTTCTTTTAGACAAAATGAACAAGATACCTAAAATAGGTCCACCACCATCATTCCTTTTTCCAAACTGTTATTTAGTAAAATTTGCATTGGTTATCTCTTTGTATGCTCCGTTTGCAATAGCTATGTTCAATTCCTGCTTGCACTCTTCAGGTTATGAAGACGTGGAGTTAATGCTATTTGTGTCTTCAATAAATTCCGATTTTTTTCAAGCTGACTCTTGTTCATTTATCAACGATAAAATCGTCTGCCTTTGTTTCTCTGGGACTCTTCGTGGAATGTCCTGCACATCTCCGCCACGAAAGTGCGCGAGAGCACAGTCGTCGACGCACAATCTTCGCTATTTAAATAACCCCAAAATTGCATATGCTAAAACATAGCATTTTTATGGCTAGATAAATGGCGTGCACCGAAGATGCAGACTTCTGTTTTTCAGCAGAATAAATGACTGATAGTAGTGGTGGCGACTTTGATTGTACATTTGAAAATCCTGGATTATGAAAAAGAAGAAGACGAAGAAGATGATGATGATGTTAGTAGTTATGTAATTGATGCACACTATCAAATACAAGTTAATGACGCTGTAAATCTTGTTGACGATTTTGATGATCAAGGTGTAGGACAGTTTGATACTGGACAACAATCTATATAACAAAACGAATTAAATTGGAGAAATTATATTCGGAAAGTATGGATATAAAGTAAATTTGGACGTAGCAAGTAATATGCAAGATATCTGTATAGAGATACAAATGGTGATATTGACATATATTCAAAGACAGATCCGGTAATGTATTTGATTTGAGGATCACCCAGAATGATGGTTAAAAAAAACATTTAGTAACTAGTTGAATAGAGACAAATCCGGAGGATTAGGTTTTTGCAAACCAGCATCTAAAACCTACTTCAAGCATAACAAAAGAATTTCAGCATAGATTAAATCGACTTAAAACTACTGGAGAAACGATAGAGTCTGGACAGAGTCCAACGCAAATTAAACATCTGTTAGAATCCACTGTTGAACAAAGTCATTTAGTACAAGTAATTCAGGAAATAGAGATGGAAACAATAGATTAATAAATCATTTGACAAACAGGTAAGATAAATTGAGACTATGATTGACGAGTACAACACATAATAATTCAAAGCAGAGAACTTCCACCTGCAGGGAAAAGATTATTCACTACACAAGAGGAAAGAAAATTAATGTGTTATTTAAATTATATGGAAGATGTCAATTCAAAA
This sequence comes from Margaritifera margaritifera, assembly GCA_029931535.1. Lineage (NCBI taxonomy): Eukaryota > Metazoa > Mollusca > Bivalvia > Unionida > Margaritiferidae > Margaritifera > Margaritifera margaritifera. Next base: position 1,115,960 of record JAQPZY010001243.1, on the reverse strand, counting down.
ACAGAATCTATGAAATCTGACGTTGAAACGTATGACAAAAAATTGAAGAGTTTAAAAAAGAATAGTAATAGTAAAACAGCCCCCCCCCCCCCCCCAAAAAAAAAAAAAAAAAAAAAAAGCTACGCAAGAACAGTTGGAAAGTTCTGAAAGTAAATTAATTGGAATATCGAACATACTTGGAGAGAATTTTCAAATAAAATATTGAAAGAATAAATGAAAATGGTCTAAAAAATACCATTATGTGAAAAGCTTAAGCAACTGTTTTAAGAAAAGCATGTAGTGCTATTAAAGAATCTTTAGTAGTTTGTATATGAAAAAATGAGTTTCTTTGCAGTAAATTTGTATCTCGGTAAATATTTGAGGATTACCCAGGTCAACGGCAGAGCATGTGCGTGGCACAATTGGAGGGTTGAACGCAGAATAAGTACAGTACTTGCTGTAGTACCTATTAGTTTTCTTTTAAAACTGAAGTTCATTATTTAAGTTTAAAAAAGTGTAAAAGTGGTTTTTATTCTCCAAATACATTCAGTCTCTATTTACTGTCTTTAAATTCATACGTGATTCTTTGTTGATTGATCTCTCTTATCTTATAATTTCCTTCACCACAAATACGTTTTAATCTCTTTGATTTTTCACTGACTTCACATTTCTGTTCTTTTGTGTTTCTTTTTTCCACTTCTTCTGTCAGTTTTTCTCTCTTGCATTTGTAACATTTTACAACTGATTGTACCTCTGGTACAAAATATCTTTGACGCGATTAGACTTCGTCCACAGCATCATGCTTTGCATGTGTCTTAGCATGATCTCATGTTGTACCATTTATTTGTGTACTTTAATTTCAAATACTACGAACTGTCAAATCAAAGTTTTGCGATAATTGCATCTTCAGGATTTGTATATCTACACACTATGAAAAGCTTAAAGGATTTTACTTCATCCATGTGGTGTAAAAACTCTTCTCACATCAAATTGGTTTCAATTTATTTTTCTCCAATTCTCTGCAGTTGAAGGTTTTTGAGCTGCGTTAAAATTGTTCATAATATATATTTTGTCGAGAAAAAATGCACAGTTAATGGTTTAGTTGCTATGTTTTTTGTGTATACATTTTTTGAGAATTATTTTATATTTGGATGGTTACATCAACATTTATCTGATTTTCATTACCCTTATTTTGCTCACAATCTGATAGACTAGTTTGTTGTCTTTTACATTGTATTTAGGGTTTTTAAATTTTTTTGGGGGGATGTTGTTGGAATCAACTTCATATTTCTGAATGTTATCTCTTTTGATTTCTTCCGTAATGTCAGTTATTGCCTGCTGTAACATTGTCTACACTGAGGTCGTCTGATCCCATTTTTGCATATGTACCATTTTGTTGCTTACCTGTGATCTTTCTGAATGTACCTTTTAATTTTCCTCCGTGGATGCCTTAACTCCATTCCCTAATGCGCTGTTGTTTCTACATCTGTCACATTCTAGAACTGGTTATCTTAAAAAAAACTCAAAGTTTTCATGCTCCCTACTACTTCTATCTATGTCCTCTTCTTTGGTCATCTCGGAGGAAACATGCCAATTATTTAATAGCATACTTTTTTTTCATCCAGTTTCCAGCTGTTAAACGATTTATCATATCCATTCATGCGTTTTATTTATAAAATCTATTCAACTTTGTAAATGTCATCTTGTTTGTCTGTTAAACGATTCATCATATCCCTTCATGAGGGTTATTTATAAAATCTATTCAACTTTGTAATTGTCATCTTGTTTGTTTGTTAAAAGATTCATCATATCCCTTCATGAGGGTTATTTATAAAATCTATTCAACTTTGTAATTGTCATCTTGTTTGTTTGTTAAACGATTCATCATATCCCTTCATGAGGGTTATTTATAAAATCTTTTCAACTTTGTAAATGTCATCTTCTTTGTCTGTTAAACGATTCATCATATCCCTTCATGAGGATTATTTATAAAATCTATTCAACTTTATAATTGTCATCTTGTTTGTCGTATAGAGATAACCCTTGTTCGTAAAGTATGTGATCTATATAATACCTTTCAAGCCTTACAATTTCTAAGCGTCTGAATCACCTAAATTGACTTGATTTTAAATATTTCCTCCGTAAAATTAGAAAGGTAGCCTTTTGGAAAAATTGTTTAGCATTTATACATTCTAACTGTTTCGCCCGATTTTAAACTTAGGCGTTCGAAACGTACCAGTTGTCAAATAACCAAATAGGTTCATCCATAATTTTAATTTATTGTTTTCTATGCTTGTTCAAAACGTTGTGTTGCCTATTGTTCTATGAAGAGTGTTATTGCAACCATCAATTAGCTTTGTTAAAACGTCAGTCCATTTTGGGGTTTCATTTGAGTGAAATACTTTCACGTTATAGTTAATGTTCTGTTGAAACTTTCCACTATATACGCTTTATTGATTGAGTAAGTTCAAATTATTCAATGTTTTCTTTTTCAAGCAAATCCCTAACTTTCCTGTTGTAAAACTCTTTTCCCTCATCAAATTGTATATTTTCAGGCTTTCTGTCTTTGAAGATTTATCTAAACGCATCGGGTATGTCACCTACCTTATTGCTTTCACTTTTCCAGCTCATGGGTACTTCGAAAAAGTATCTACCACTGCCAAAATGAATCTGTATCAATTATTCTCTTTTTCAATGCTTGCATGTCAATTATGTCTGCCTGCCACTGGTCACTCATATGACTGATATAAACTATTTTGTATGAAATCTTTTATTTTCTTTTGCATTCTTGCGCAGTGCGTAGGGGTATTCTTTGCTTTATTACGCAGTGCGTAGGGGTATTCTTTGCTTTCTTGTGCAGTGAAGAGGGGTATTCTTTGCTTTATTAGGCAGTGCGTAGGGGTATTCGTTGCTTTATTACGCAGTGCGTAGGGGTATTCTTTGCTTCGCCGATTCTTCAATTCACAGTATAATAAAGATCTCTAAAACTTTACAAGGTTTTTAATAAAAGATTCAACAAAATGGAAGCAGAATTTGTATATAACACAGTTTGATTTAACACAACACATCATTACTCAGGATTTGAATTAGTTGTTTTAGAATCAACGAATGGCAACATTTGACATAAAATGAAATCATTCATGCGTTTGGAAGATTGAAGACAATTTTGCGAATTGCTAAAAATAAAAGTACTTGTTTTAGACGGTCATTCTGTGACCTTGTTGATAACATCTTAGGACTATATATGAAGCACAAAGTATTGTCTGGATGGGTTTTTGTGTCTTTTTGTTAAATCACACACAAGTTTGCTGGTCTAATAAATTTTTAACTGTGATTTATATATATATATATATATATATATATATATATATATATATATATATATATATATATATATATATATATATATATCCTCCTATCGATATAATTATCTATGTATCTATTTATCAGTCAATCTTTCTTTTGTAGTTCTGAGTGCATGATTGTTTGTATGTATGTACTTAAGTATCTATGCATACAAATATTACGTCTCTATGCATATATATATATATATATATATATATATATATATATATATATATATATATATATATATATATATATATATATATATATATATGGATTACATGGATTACTTTGCATCTCATTTTCAGGTTATCACATATTTAGTATGAAAATTTTCGTATTAGAGAGAAATATTACATTTATAGACTGACAAGCAAACTTTTGTAATGTTTCTTATTATTTTTGGTTCTCAATAGAGTTGGAACTTGAAATGAACAAGGAACGGAGAGGGGGCGGGGTCACGGCATAACTGAAGAAACTTCGATCCAGGATGCAAGGACAGGTTTATAAGTCATAAGTCAGTCAAATTGAACAATACAAAAAGAACCTGACTTAGATAGCAATAAGCCCATGCTCAATGCAGGAATTACTTGTAAAGTTGTCGATCAGAAACGATGTTTGTGATTCATGGGCAATTGTTTATGTCGAGCAAGGGTCATAATACTGTACAGTTTTGACATTAAAATCGTAATTGAACTAGGTCTCATTTTATATTACACCCAAGTTTATTTCATTCCATTGGTTATTATTTGTTATTTCAAAGCGGAAACGAAATATGCGACGTAATGCACGTACGACCGGACTCATACACGGAAAGGAGGACATGTGTCACATTATCCCTCATAGAACATTGCGGGAGCATAGTAATCACAGGACATGAGAAATTAAAAAGCTCCTTTCAACTCTGTTCTACTTATAAGGGGAAAAAGTTACTCAAAATGATGCGTACAAGTAGTCGATGAGGCAGTCAAAGTATCTAGACATTTACTGGCGACAGCAACACGTTTGTTCAGTGTTGGGCCGATATCGACCGTTTCAAAGAGTAACGAAATCAACAATCGGAACATCGATCGGCCATTTACGTCAAGTTGAGAAATAACCTCAGATCAGTTGTAGGAATACACATTAATTTTATGGGTTTGGTGATTTGCCTTTGGCGGAATGCACCAAATATGTTGCGACAGAAAAGACCAACAATGTTCCGATTGTAACTTTGTCTCCTTCCGCCGCCGTATTGTGCCATGTGAACAAAAGTAGTTCAGAATAGAGTTCTCAATGGCGGCGAATTACATGTGCGGTTTTTTCTCGACTTGACAGATAAGGCAGAGAATGTTCCGATTGACGTAATCAAATGCTGATATTTGATTAGACACAATCTAATTTTGTGACACTGATTCATCAAACTGAGTAAAAAGGATTTATTTTATTACAATTTTTTATTCCTAAACCTACAGAAATGAGAGCGGAGCCTGTCCTTATACTTATCATGTCTCAGTTAAGGTAACAATTTGTTGGAAACCATATTGTTCGAACTATTAAATCGATGTCAGTCACCTGCCGGAGTTTCGATATTATGACTGCGTCATGCATTTACTGTAGATTGAAACGTATACAATTTCAAACCGTTGTATGTGTGTGCGTTTGTGTGTGTTTTAATTTTTTTAAATTCTGGAACAAAATAAAGAATAGCTTTAATAGTAATTGGAATAAGAATTTCAGGTTATGGTAGGCATATAAGCCTGTATGGTAGTTGTCAAAGCTGCATGCTGGGTATCTAAGCCTGCATGGTGGGTGTCTAAGCCTGCATGCTGGGTGTCTAAGCCTGCATGGTGGGTGTCTAAGCCTGCATGGTGGGTGTCTAAGCCTGCATGGTGGGTGTCTAAGCCTGCATTAACAGACGGCTTTGGATCATGAATGAATAAATGAACATGTGTCTACAGGCGCCACACTGAATGGTATAACGAAATTTCGCTAAAAATAAATGGTGCAAGTAGACTATTCGTCTCACTGACAGGTGATGCTTACAGTGACGACGATTATAATCGTCATCTTCACTGTCGTCGTTGGTATCGAAGCAGTGTTTCTATACCATATCATATTTCAACGGTACCTATAATTTGTGACCCATGATATAACTTATGGGTATATATATATATATATATATATATATATATATATATATATATATATATATATATATATATATATATATATATATATACCACACACAGAAAAAATAGCATGACTTTTAAAGTGTTGGTATCAAACAATTTGATATACCAATACTGTTGGTATATCAAATTGTGATCCGCCCATAGCGCATGAATACGCACATATAAACATGGTTTCAAAAATGGTTATTGCTTCTATACTCACTAGATCAGTGATGAATTTCCACTTATTAATTATTATCGATCTAAGAAAATAACGAGAAAAAATATTAATAATCCCCGTTTTCTAGATGAATTAAACATGGTACACAATTTCATTGAAATCCCCCTCTCTCGCTCTCTCTCTCTCTCTCTCTCTCTCTCTCTCTCTCTCTCTCTCTCTCTCTCTCTCTCTCTCTCTCTCATGCATAAGGAACCTACATACGTGGAAATCTATGGAGAGAGAGAGAGAGAGAGAGAGAGAGAGAGAGAGAGAGAGAAAGAAAAAAAAAGAATTTGAGCTGGATGAAACACTTGAACTTGAACTTACACCATGTAACCTACAAGAACCTGGGTCGTCGGAATAGTATACTTACGCTTTGTATGGGATTTATATATAGTGTTCACAGTACCAATGATACAAAGTTGGAACAGCCTGTCGAGACTGTACGGTAGGCACACACATACTGTAAGCTATTTAATGTTACAAATAAAAAATAAAAATCTCACAACCCACAACCCATCTCCCTCTCTCTCTCTCTCTCTCTCTCTCTCTCTCTCTCTCTGTGTTGATTGGTCTGTCTCTGCATATCAGTTTATCAGTTTTACCACATTGTCTCTCTCTCTCTCTCTCTCTCTCTCTCTCTCTGTCTCTGTGTGTGTGTCTCTCTCTCTGGACCAAGCTACGGGCGAAAATCTATTAAAAAACGAGCGTAGCGGGTTTTCGCCTGTCGTGCGACATTGTTTCTGGACCTTTGAATGGTGGTAAAATTTACAGATCAACCGACCAACGGAAACGGGTAAGAGAGAGATGGAGGATCCAAACAATCTTATGGTCGGTAGCAATGTTAATTAAAACATAATAAAAACTTAGATCAACTGTAAATAAATTTAAATGTTTGAATTACCTTTTGTTGGCTCGTCATTTAGCTTAGTCTATATTCCACACTCGACGGTGACTGAATGTCTGCGCGTTCAGTGTTCAAGAAGCTAACTATGCTGTGTTTGTAGTACTCTACTTTCTTCACTTAAACCATCTTTCATGTTTAAATCAAAATTTGTGTCTTATATTTATTTAATCAATATGAATAAAAATAGAAGCTAGAAAAAGAAAAGAGCAACTTATCAATTTGCAAAGAGAATTGTGAATAGGTACAGAACTACATTTTGTAGCGGACACACTGGGCAGGGATGTGAAGAGTTCACTCACACCGTCAATACACAGTTTCCTGTTGTCAATCTTAACTCCGTTGGAAATGCAAGCCTCGTTTCCTTTTAACGAAAAATGTATACATCTCGTGGTATATCAATGATACAGAGTACATACTATACATATATATATATATATATATATATATATATATATATATATACACACACACACATACACACACACACACATATATATATATATATATATATATATATATATATATATATATATATATATATATATATATATATATATACACACACACACATATACACACACACATATATATATATATATATATATATAACTTATAAAGCCGTGTAAACGCATTGCAAATTGGCTATTACATAAGTGTGTAATTTGCATATGTGACAATACAAACCCGTGTACAAATTTTGTGCATGAGAACGGTGAAGGAGTCAATACCAAGGTAAGCAATCATGATCGCCTTCAACAACTTTCGATAATATTTGCCGTGTTGTGTGTAGTTCACGTTTGCATACAGTTTATGGGTTGAAATTACGTGAAACAAGAAATGGGAAGTATATAGATTATGTTGACTTATTTTATTGGTACCTTCTTATGGAATAGTAGAACTAATGAATATATTATGGATATTTATTTTAAAGATTGAAATGTAAATGAAAAGGCTACCATTAGGATTCATAAGTCGCCTGGTTTTCCGGTACATTGTATGCTGAGATCCAAAAAAAGGCCAGATCTATTACAATTACAATAAATTAAGTTCCCATTTTAAAAGTAGAGTGCACAATAGCAGCATATAAATACCAGTATTTTTCGACTCGTTAAAATGACAAATAAAAGGAATCATTATTAGTGATGCTTTAAAAAAAATACAGTAAAACACATGTATGTGTTTGCATGTTAAATATACCATTTTCCGATTGTATCACTCCGCGTTTTGAGTATAGGGACCATTTTTCAGTTCAGTTCTCGCTTCGTGTTGTCCAACTGAGCTTAAGTACCTTCTGAGAAAAGAGTATCGGGATACCCGATGTGACCTTTGCCAGCTTACTTCACTAATCTGGTACTATTTGTCTTGGAAGTAAGCCAGCCTCAGTCCCAATTGATACATTTTAACACAATGTCGGTTTTTGCTCTGATGATAGTCTATTTGAGCATGAAGGATAGCAAAGTAACTGTAGCAGAGAATTTTAAAACTGTTTAGCTTCCCGTGCCAAGTAGGATGGTTATCTTGGGTAAGAGTACTCTTATAGTTAGATTAAAGGCTTTGTACTCCAACACATCGTTTTTGAGGAGGAAAGAGTTTTGTCTGAAAATCCAATAAGAAATATTTCTCTATCCGAGACTGGGGCTGTCATGATAATTATATTTGTCCCGGAAGCTTTGCAAATAATCGGATCCTAGACAAAACAATATTTGATCACTATTATCATTTTTGAGGTTTATTTATCCGTATAGGACTGATATTCTGTGTAATCTGATTTTGCCAGTAACTACAGTCACTATTATAAAATATCGATAAGTCTTATAGAGTTATCATTGATAACAGCGGGCAAAATGTCACTTTAGTTTCAAGAACGGTTGATTGCGAAGTGATACTATTGAAGTGACAATAAGGTAAAAGAGAAAAACAAATCAAATAGATGCAATGAAAAAGCTGGACTAAAGATTGCAAAATGGATCTGTATTATGAGTACCTTTTGGTGGGAACATCGTCAGCAAGATTATTGAAAAAATAGGGTGGTGGGAAGGGGCGAAACTTCCTGGACAAACATAGATTTTATTATGTCCTAATTTGAAAACGTGATGTTTTCTTTGACACTCATGTCAAATTAGAATACGTTTCTATATTGTTGATTAATACGGTGGAAGTACTTCATTTTGTATTAATTATTATTAATAACATTTGGGCATCTTCAAAACTATAGATTACAGCTCTATGTAGAAGTTTGAAAATGAAAATATTAAGCCATCTTTTAAAACAAAACTCTGAGGATGCACGTACTCGCATATATATATATATATATATATATATATATATATATATATATATATATATATATATATATATATATATATATATATATAAGGTTTGATAACCATTACTGTCTGCAGTCTGGGCTTGGGATGTCTGCCCTAATAACAATTACAGCATATTCTCTCCTCGAACAATCTAGTGAGGTGTAAACGAAAGCTGTACCCCAGCAACTTAAAAAATGTAATACCTCCCATCATCCTGTGTCCTTATAGATGCATTGGTGATTTGTCAGCAACGTACGCAGCTGAAAATTAACGTCGCAATGTTTTCCCCAGATTAGGACAAATAGCGCCTTCTAATCGATCTGTGGAAGAACTTAATATTTATGTCGTATTGGTTCCAGTATCGCAATTGCAGGGGTGATTATACATATTACAGGCAGGTACACTGCTGCTGGATGGCGTACGGTATGCACAGGTCACTCTGTGAATTCAGCAGCAGAGGGTACGAGTACATCCCAAAACCACGTGAAAATTGTAAACATTATTATTACCAAACAGATTCATATATACTCTAATACAACAGCATACATGAAACATGCGTAGTGAATGACTTACGCAGTACATTCCCTGGCCTAACCAATAACAGGATTTTTCCACTTTTCTATATATTATGGCATGCTTTGTCACATGACATTACTGCTTACATTATGTATCTGCCAACCACAGATATTGAGATGAGGCTACAGCTCCTATTTGTGCTTCTGAGACTAAAACAGAACATTCTGTGAGAAACCTTATTCAGAGAAATGCGATATATTTGGATTACAACCTAAAATTGGCAAATCCCAAAATCAAATGTTGGTATCCACACTGCCCCGTTTCGATTCTTCTGCCAAAATCTCATGCCACACTGTGATCTGTATCTTTTCGAGAGTCATCACTGACAAATGATAAAGTATAGTTATCAAAACTGTATTTACTGATTTTGTATGTGAATAATTGATTTTCATTATATCAAATATTGATCTCCTTAAATATGTTTTGCAATATCAGGGATTCGTTGTAGGGTTAAACTCAATTGATGACAAGGGTAAGGTGCTGTTCTGGTTAGTTTTTTTTAAAGATCTAAAGTCCATTTATCTACAACAAAGTTTTAGCTTTGCTAACTAAAATATTAGTATGCTGAACAATGTTCACCCATACTTCGTATATGAAATTGGCTTTTCTAGTGCAAAAATACATTGAGTCTTTTTTAATATTTTTCCACATTCGCGTGTAATTTTGTGTTTATTTTTCTCTCCAATCTTTTCATTTCCTCCAATGTAAGACCAGAATAATTTTGTTCCTTGTACATAATCTTTGCATCTCTGGTTTTTTATATTTCGGTTCTCCATTTCTTGTTTCTGTTTATCTCTGTTACATTTGTAATATTTTATAGGAAACGTCGTCTCCTCTAGAAAGGTACACCCTTGGCGTAACTCCACTGAATATAACTGTACCATTTATTCAGCAGTCTCGTTCATTTACTATCAAATAAAAGTTATGTGTAAACGAATATTAAAAATCTGCATTCGGTGAAAGGTGTACCGGTTTTCACTTCATTGAGATGACGTAAAATAACTTCCCATATCAACTTATTTTGGTTAATTTTGTGGTAATTCCTTGTGATTGCAGGTTTTATGGATGCACTAAAATTGCACATGGGAAATATTTTCTCCAGGAAAAATGTATAATTGATTGAATATTTGCTTGAAATGTTGCTATACCTTCTTTTCATGAAATTGAAAAGAAGTTTAAATGTCTTTATCAACATCTATGTTATCTTAATTGCCAGTTGTCTTGTCCACAATTTTGTCGACCACCTTGTAGTCATTTACATTATATTTGTTCTTCCAGCTTTTTAAAATACAGTTTGAATGAACCTCATATCTTTTAATGTTCCTTTTTTATTTTCTTCTGTCAGTTATTACCATGCTACGATATTATCTACATTGTAGTTGCCTTATAACGTTTTTCATGTGTACCATTTTGTTGTCCGTCTGATTTTGTGATCAATACAAATTCACAAGAAGTGCATGTTTTAATTCTTTTAATCCGCTGTTATTTTCTGCAGTTGTCACATTCTAGAAACTCGTTATCTTTAAGAAATTTCAAATACAAATTCATACTGTGTAATACTGTTATCTAAGTATTGTGCTTCATTCATTTAATCTGAGGGAATGCCGTTTTCTGCTGGTTCCCATCTGTTAAACGATTCACCATATCCTTTCCATTTCACCTATTCATACTTTTACCTTTTATTCTCATACTCTTCGAAATCTTTTCAACTTTGTATATGTCATCTTCTTTCTTCGTTAAACATGCTATCAATAGCCTCTCCCTTCAAGTCTTCATGTTTGTAAATACTCAAATCACCTAATATTACTCGCCTAATTTTGAATCTTTCATCGGTAAAGTTAGAAATCTAGCCCTTTGCAAATATTGTTTCATATTTTGAAATTCTGACTGTTTCACCCAATATAGAATTTATGAGTTCCAAATGTATAAGTTGTCAAATAACCGAATAGATTGATCGATGCTTTTGGTCTGTTTCGTCCATGCTCGCTTCAACTGGAGTAATGTCTATTGACGTATGATGCGTGTTATTGTATCCATAGAATGGTTCTGGTAAAACTTTGACACATTTTTGGTTTCATTTTGTGTGAAATACTTCCACATTTTAGTCTGCACAGTTCTGTTAAACGTTTACACTTCAGATGCTTTTTGTGTGAATAAGTTGAAAAATACTCAGTGTTTTCATTTTCTAATCTTTTTGTTGTAAAACTCTTTTCTTTCATCAAACTGTACCTTCATGGCATTTTTTAAAAACATATTTATCTAAAGGTATCGTGTATGTCATCTCCGTTTTTAGTGTTTATTTTCTCAGAACAAGACAACCATTATCAAAATGTATTTGTATCCATCGTATATGCTTTCATGTCAGCAATGCCAGTCTGCCACTGGTCATCCACGTGATTTTTATAAACCTTTCTGATTGTGTAATGCGTAGTTAGATTGTTCAGTTAACTATTCTTTCAATCTTGTGTATTTTGTTTTCTTTTGTCCCTTTTAATTTGTTGCCATAATTGGTTGATAATTGTGCAAGCAACTATATATTCCGGATCGTCGAAACGATATCTTAAATAATGTTCACTGTTAGCCATTTAAAACAGCATATAAAAAAACAACACACAGAGAATACTTTACGCTTGAGAAATTGTCTTCAGGCTTTATAAACAAGCCAACAAGCAACGGGAACTTTAATTTCAGCAATGTGCAACACTTCTTCAATCCCCTCAAAATTAAAAATGATTTCAGATTTATGTCAAAGTTTGTCATTCCTATGGTTGATTCAATGACAGCTACTTCATATAATTAGTCACAATGTGATGTTTTATCTAGAACTTTGTTTTCCATAAATGAATCGTTGTAGACTCACCTCGCGAAGTTTAAGGGATCTTCGAATTGTATTTTAAATTTAGCCGAATACAAATATTTGTATTTAATTACATCCAATACGTAATTTATTCCTTCTTCATACCATACTGTTTTAATCACATTTCTATCAGGAGTTATGGTGCTTATCTCTATGTTATCATCCCCGAATGCAATATGTAAATCTTCATCTTTTCTAAAACATTTGAAAAACATCTTTTTTATGTTTCAAATAAACTACTCAACATTTGTATTGTCGTCCATGTTATTTTGAAACAGAGCTAGCTTATACCATATTTTTATATCATTCAAACGTTGAAACAAATACATATTATTTCTTGATAGTGAGATTGTTGCAAGTGTACTTGCAGTTTGCTTTAATTTGGTTCAATATTATAGTGTTCTCGCAGTCTGGTTTAAACTGGTAGAATTATCCCACTCTCATATAAAAAGCCAATACAGCAAATAAAACTCAACCCCGCCCTCCCCCCTCCCCCCCCCCCCATACAGTATCCCGTATAGACTACCATTAGATGGTGCATGTTAAATCGACTATTTCCAATTCTGGTTTAAATACAAATGTAAGAGGCATCTTGCTGAAAAAACGCCTCCTAGAAATGAGACGACAATAACGCTATTGTTATAGTACAGCAGTACCAGTTGCAGCATATATCATTGAACTGCCACTTTCTTATTTTTGTTGTTGCAAAGGACAGACCTTATATTACACATCCTCTTGTTAGATCTACAAGAAATTTACTTTATTAACATTGTCAGTTAAAATAAAAACCACACACGTACGTTGTTTCCTTAGAAAATGGTTCATAAGAAATCCTTCCTGCTGATCCTAACATTTCGTAGCCTGCTCATCTATTCATAAGCCGTGTTTCCATCCATTCATCCATTTATCAAAACCACATTAGTAGTATACGGTGGGTACTGGGGGTCTAGGGGGTCTCCTATGTTAAACAGGGTCAAAGATTTATAGGGTCTAGGGGAATTTAACATGGGAAAGTGTTGACCCTATAAATCTTTGGGTCAAGCGGGGGCGCTATGGGGTCAATGGGACTTAACATTATGTCCCTGTAGAGTCCCCAAAGGTAGCGTACGAGAATTTAACATGGCGGGGGACACTATAGGTATCTACGGGAATTTAACATAGGGGGTGGCACTCTGGATACCAACGGAAATTTAACACGCCGTGTGTAGTGACGAATACAACGTCATCTACCATCCAAACACCCCATACTATACCATCAACACGCCGTGTGTAGTGACGAATACAACGTCATCTACTATCCAAACACCCCACACTACACTATCCAACACGCCGTGTGTAGTGATCTTCTGCCTAGTGGCTATATCTATATAGCCTAGAGTTATATATAAAGCATTACCTATACCTCAGATCATGTTGGAGGTGTCAGTAAATTTGCATATATTGTACCTATGTTATAAATAGCTTTTATCAAGGGAACTAACTTATAATAACATTAAAATGGACGTGACTAAATGTTGTTTTAAACTTCGGGAACCGTCACGGACTTTAGCGTTGACTAGAAAAAATCCGGAACATTAGATTATAATGGCCTAGACTAAAAGTAACACTAAAATTCCGAAATCGTACCGGACGTTAGCGAAGACTGAAAATAATCCGGATTTTTTTAAAAAAAAAATTGGCTGAGACTAAAAGTAACACTAAACTTCCGAAATTGTACCGGACGTTAGCGGAGACTGAAAATAATCCGGAAAAAAAATGGAAAAAATTGACTGAGACAAAAAATAGTACTAAAATTTCGTAACTCATTTTAGATTTTTTTTTTGTTATTTTATATTTTTTTATATACAAACTCAAATAAACCCAAAACCCAAACCCAAACCTAACACACTATCCCAAATGCCTTGTGTACTGCCTAAAAACCCCAAAAACCTGTTATCAGACGAAAGGGTATGACAAAGGGATGAAATCACGCCAACATACTATCCAACATATACACCATCCATTTTTTTATTTTTTAAATTTTTTTTATCAAAACACACACACCACACAACCATTTTTTTTACTTTTTAAAATTTTTTTTATATCAAAACACACACCACAAATATACAATCCATTTTTAAAATTTTTTTTTTTATATCAAACACAAAACTTACACATACCACAAATATACAATCCATTTTTTTAAATTTTTTTTATATCAAACACAAAACTTACACACACTACACAACCATTTTTTTATTTTTTACATTTTGTTTATATCAAAACACGCACCACGCTATCCATTTTTTTACTTTTTAAATTTTTTGTATATCAAACACAAAACTTACACACACCACAAATATACAATCCATTTTTAAAAAAAATTTTTTTGTATCAAACACAAAACTTACACACACCACACAACCATTTTTTTTACTTTTTTAATTTTTTTTTATATATTAAATTCAAACTTACACACACCACACAAATCATTTTTTAACTTTTTAAATTTTTTTTATATCAAACACAAAACTTACACACACCACAAATATACAATCCATTTATTTTAAATGTTCTTTCCCTAAGTATTTCTTCTCTCAGTACCTCTTCTACTAGATCATGCGCCATTTGAATGAACGTCATCGTCTTTCTCTCCGGGTGGGTCTCCATCAAATGATTCTTCACCCTCTGAATGTTTACCATAGCTTCATTCAGCTTTGTAATCTTGGTTGCTGCCATCTTCTTTTGAACTGTTGAGATCTTGACGAGTCAACGAGAATGACTACACTGGCCAACGCACCGCTTTATATGCTTAACGCGCGGACGCAATGGAAAACATGGTAGGGTTTCAGATCGACAGTGAGATAACAGATAGAGGAAAGAGGTAAGTTTTTTTTAGATCGATAGAAAGAGAGATAGAACATAATTTTTTTTTTTTTTTCAAATTCAATAAAAAACCACACAACACCATTCAGAGATATACATCAATAATAATTATATTTTATTCAATGTATATACATTATGTTACTCGTGGTAATAAAACAATTTCATATAAATCCAATACATTTCAATCAATTTCCATCTCCACCATTTCATCCTCTTCTTGTTCTGACACTTCAGGAAGATTCTTGTCTACAATTTTCTCATAACTTTCTTTTGGACTCTCATTGATAAACTCCAACTTAATAAAATGTCCATTAGCATCTCGAATCAACTGCCTTTTCCTACAAATCCTGTAAACTTCAGGCTGATCTAATCCAAAACATCTTGCCACATCACAAGTGGAATCCATCCGACTATATAATCCTGAATTCATGTCAGTTAATTTCACAGGTCTCACAAATCCACTAGTTCCTTGACTCTTCTTCTCTGGATCTTCCCATCTAGCTTGAAATCTTTTCTGGAACTTCTTCGAAAAGACCGACTTATAAATCCCAGTACAGCAATTATAGATACTTCCTTTATTACAATCAAAATACTGAATAACCTTTGCCATACTTCCAAATTTTTTTTCCTCAGTCTCACCAACAAACTGGCACAACACACTTCTAGCACTTCCAAAATTAACTCTCCTTTTTTCTTTATCATTCTTCACATGTTTGTGCAAACATGTTCGTTCATTACCAGTCATCACTTGAAGATTTTCTATTCTATCATCATCAAGTACATCATTGAGATGTACCACTTGACTCTGTCTTTTTAGATCCACTCCATTCACCGCTTCAAAGACAAATCTCCCTCGACATGTATGTTTCTCCCTCTTTCCTTCCTTACCAGCAACATGAATAGTTATCATTCCAAATGAATTCAAATTTCCTTTGACTTTCCTTCCAGACTTCATATGATAGACATTACCAAGTATGTCAGCAGCATAATTATCATACATCTTATGGACATACTTATTAAATTCAATTCCAAAATCTCTTTTTTGTTGACGTTGTGGACATTCTGAAGCCCAATGTCCTTTCTCTTGGCAGATATAGCAAGTATCTTGACTTTTATCTCGAGCGCAGTACTTTTCCATCTTCACAGTTTGAAAGTGCAATCACGACCAGTGATTCTGAAGGTAAGAAGGTCTATATCTATATATAGGTTCCCTGGGTGAAACTGAATCAGATTCAGAGTAAACTTCAAGATGAAAAGATCACGCCCAAGCCATGAGAAAACAGAAGAAGAAGAAGAAGAAGAAACAAAGAGGCCACGACGACGAAGACATTCCGTACCGCCTGAAACACCGCTAGATGAACTACTAGCTCAAGTCCATGCTAGTGACTTCGAAGAGGAGATGAGTGAACCTGAAACCCAAACTTCTAACCCACCCAAAACAAAATCCACCACCAGCACCACTACCAACACCAGAACCCCTGACCAAAAAACACTACCTACTACCTTGGCTCCTCCTGAAAATTGCTATCGGATTCGAGAGACGGAAAAAATAACGTCTCGAAAATTTAAAACTACAGCTTACACTCACACTGTGCACTTCAAAGACTTTAAGTCCAAAGTACCTCCCGAGAAAGCGGCGGGTTCATTACCGATTTGTGGGGTTCTGTCTTAATGAACTTGAAACGACAATGTGGAGCCAAAGAAGATGATCGTTTGAGACTGGCCATCCATCATGACAATTTAAAGAGTCCTGTTTGGATCGAGTTCAGCACCCCGGCAGAATTAACGCCAGACAAAGTCATGTCCAAAATAGAACACGTTCAACAATCGAACGACAAGTTTACCATCATCGATGGAAAGGCCACACTTTACTTGACTCACGTTTCCCCTCCTTGAGGAAGTGGACGAAGTAGGAAGCCATTACTGGTGGACGATATTCGAAGTACCAAACGCAGTGTCGTCCAAATCGACAATACTCAAGACCAGATGTGCTTGGCTCGGGCTATTGTGGTGGGGCGAACGCGCATTTACCGAGAGTTTGTCCAGATCCAAGTGAAACGCAAACTCAAAGTCATTTCTCGATTTTTAAGGTATGCTTACTTTCAAACTGTCAGAAGAAAGATGCTGGAGAAAACCTTTCATTGTAGAATCCCGGGAATAGTCTATCACAAAAGAACCTGGATATAAAAACCCACCACGAAAGATACCCACCTTAGGAACCTCACCCTATAAAAGCTCACCATGCCTGATCTGTGGTCTTCACTTGTGAAACGTATTCCGTGGAAGGAAGTCAACGATCGTGTTCAGACCTTAGAGGATTATAAAGACTTGATACAAGAACTGTTTCCATTGAATTTTGGACGCTATGCAGTGTGTGTCTTAGTGACTACCTTTCTTGGATTTCGTTTTCCAGGACATTCGTTGTGGAGTATTTTTGAGGACAAGTGTTTGCCTTGGATTATTTTGGAGGACCCGTGGTTGTTTTGGACTATTTTGATAAACCATAAAAAAAAAAAAAACAAAACAACAACAACATGAGCATTCATGCTTTATCGGTACACGAAAGACAAATTATACTCAAAGTGTTGAGAGTGGTGATGAACATCACAAGTGGGGTACCTCCGTGTGAAGAAGACATTAGTCAAAATTTATCTTGCCTTGACACGTTTGAAGAGGTGCCTTGTTAGTTGGATGCACCAACAACTTACCGGTTGGAAAGATGTACGTGACTGGAAAAGGGTTGGTTTCGATGTTTGGCTACAAGAAGTACCACAGTTTGCCAAAGATCTGGCCCGTCACCACTAAGTGTCCAAAAGTGAAATGGGAACCTAAGTCACACAAAAAAATGACCTTAGAAACCATCCTGGAACAAGAACCTGACACAGCAGAGAAAGACCACACCGTTGTCGTCGTCCAAATACAACCCTCTGAGGAACACACCCCCTCCTTACCGTCAGAGACATTTCATTCTTCTACCTCCACCACAGAGACCAGAAGAATACTACCACCAGTGCCTGGGCCTTCCATTCCTAGCACACCAGAATGTTGTACATTGACTTGTTTATACAGAACTTTCATTCTTTTAGTGGTAGCCTTAATCTTGTACCTGACCATTTTTTCGGTCTGCATTTTTGTCCTTCATGACTTGTAAAAAAAAAATGTTTTTGTTTGTTGTGTTGGTTTGTTTTTTTAAAAAAAATAAATAAACGTGTATGAAACATATAAAATGTCTTGAGTCTTTTGTCTTCTTCTCAAAAATCTTCCTACCTCAGTCATGGCTACATCATCTTCTACCTCGTCTGCCTCTTCTGCTTCTGTAGTCAAAGTGATTGACGAAAAGTTAGATCGTCAAAGTTGGAACGCTTTGTATCTGTGCCATCCTTTTAACATGTTGATTGCTGGACCTAGTGGTTCAGGCAAAACCGAATTTGTCAAACGTTTAATCGAACAAAAAGCTGATTTGTTCGATCGTCCACCTCAACGTATCGTGTGGTGTTACAAAGAGTGGCAACCGTCTTACACGTTATTGAAAGAAAGTCAAGGAGAAACCATTTCATTTGTAGAAGGGATCGTGTCTGACGTGAATCAAACCCATTTGGTTATTTTTGATGACATGTTAGGAGAAGACGAAGAAGAAATTAAACTTTGGTTTACACGAAAAGGACACCATCGTAATGCTAGTTTTGTCTACATTACTCAAAATTTATTTCAACAAAGTAAAGCCCATCGGACCATTAGTCTGAACGCTCATTACGTGGTCTTGTTTAAAAGCCCCAGAGACAAATCTCAAGTACAAGTGTTAGCCAAACAGTTAGGGGCTCCTTGGCTCAATTATGCGTACGACGATACCACTCAAACCCCTCACGAGTATTTACTCATCGACTTAAAACCCACCACTCCTGACTATTTGAGATTTCGTGCCCAATTGTTTCACCCTTGGGGTCAAGAAGGTGGTCCTGTCATTTACACGTCCCCTTCAGCCAATTTTTGAAAGAAAAAAAACTATAAAAACAGTCACTACGTCATTTCTGTCTCACACTCTTTTGAGATGACTTTCTTTCAACCTCATCCTTCGGCTAAATTGATTCGTGCCTTGTATGGCATCAGTCGTGAAAAAAATGCACAAGTCCGTGCTCATTTGTTAGAAGCGAGTCTTAAAGAAGTGTTACGATGGTTTACTTTGACGGCACGTCAATTACTGCAAGGCATCATTCACATCCCTCATCAAACTCAACGTTTTTTTCAAAAACATAAAGGAGCGTTGTCACAACTAGCTGATCCTAGAATCGATTCACGGACTAAAAAACAAATCATTTTAACCCCTGGTGGAAGCGGTTCTTTAGCAGGGGTCATGATTCGTTCCCTTTTGAAATGGGATCCTAATGCCCAAGCCAAAAAACCCAAAGCACCCAAAAAGAAGAAAAGTCCAAAGAAAAAGAAAACCACCCACCAGAAAAAGAAAACACCTACCACCACCACTGCAAGGAGCCGCAAGAGAGGTACTACGGCCAGGACGCAAACGTACACCCGCAAGACACCACGACAAACAACCGTGACGAGGTCTCCTTCTCCTTCGTCCCCATCATCTTTGTCTTCTTCACCACCCTTCACGATGATGCCTGCCAAACCGGACTTGAGACAAGTGTTTCCTAATTTGATGCAAAAAATGGAAACCTATTTCGAAAGTCACCACTTCGGGACCCTCGACGACATCGGCTAATTTGGCTATGGCAGCGGCCGCCAACAAAGTACCATCCCCTAAAACCAAAGTTCAAGAAAGAACCGGCGTGTTACAAAGTTTGTTGGATTTATCCAAAGAAGAATTGAGACGATTTAATCCCTTGAAAACACCTCAACGTCGAGTGATGCCTGTCGTGAAGTTGGTACGTCGTACAGACAATCAGTGGAGACGTGTTCCAGTATAAAATAGAAGGGTACCCTGCCAGAGACTTCAGACTTACTCCTCACCTCTAAGATGGCTCCCAAACGTGCACACCACAACCACCTCCACCAAAAAAAGAAGAAAAGTAAAACCACCAAAAAAGGACGACTTCCACCTCGTCTGGCGAAACATTGGGACGTCTTGTCTGTCCTGACCAAATCCAATCCTCCCATGCGAAAACAACTCATTCAAACAGCCCCCAAAGAAATCATCGATACCGTGTGTGAATGTTGTTTGAACGTTTTGAAAGGAACGGTACCTTTGTCCAAGATACAGAAACAAAAATTAGGTAAACATCGGAACGTTCTTCGTCAAATGGTGAAAAAGAAAATACCTCTTCAACAAAAGAAAAAATGTTGGTGCAACGAGGAGGATTTCTACCTATGCTGTTAGGACCGTTGTTAAAAATAGCGGGTCCTTTGTTAGGAACGATTGCTGGACCACTTTTAGGAGGTGTCATGCGATAACCAAAAAAAAGAAGATAAAAAGGACCACCCTTCTCTGAAAAGACCACACCTTTTTGGTACCTTTGGATGAAATGGAAGGACGAAAACTGACTTTAGTACCTTACAAACGATGGATGGAATTTCATCGTTGGAACGAACAACGGATACCTCATTTACCACCCAATCCTAATCTCAACGAGATGTCCCAGTTACAACAAGAATTACAAACCCTGATGGAACGAAGCGATTTGTCAGAAACAGAAAAATCGCAACGGTACGGTCAACTTTTACAACGTCTACAACTCTTTCACCAAAAAGCTGTAGACGAAACAGCTCCACCCACTCTGAGAGATTTTAAGACGATGATGAAAAGTGAACTTAAAGTCACCACTACTAAAACAGACACCGGTACAGGGATGACCGTAAAAGAAGAAAAAGAAGAAGAAGAAGAGTTACAAACTCCACCTCTTAAAAAGAAAAAGCTAGCCACACCAAGTTGGATGAAAAAGATGTTGTCTACCCCATTACCCTCAGAAAAGAAAAAGGAAGAAGTGAAGACAGAAGTCAAAACAGAACCGATGACCCCTGTTCAGACAACATCTTCTTTTGCACCAGTGGCTCGTCGGACACGTAAACAATCCAAAAAGATACCCCACGAAGAAAAGAGCATTGGTACTTGGTTGACTTATTCTTGAGGAATCAGGGAGAAACTGTTAGCCACCATTTATTACAATCCTGGCCATGCTGCTGGTTACGGAGGAGTTCAAAAATTATATCGAGCTGCCAAAAGTAAATTGAAAAGTGTACGTTTGCCCGAAGTACGACTATGGTTACAAGAACAATCGACGTACACATTACACAAACCCATTCGACGTAAATTTTCTAGAAGTACAACTCAAGTTGAAGGCATCGATCATCAATGGCAAGCTGATTTAGCCGACGTCTCTCATTTAGCCACTTACAATCGTGGTCACAAATATTTGTTTTGTGTCATCGACGTGTTTTCCAAATTTGCTTGGGTCGTGCCTTTAACCTCTAAAAGCAGTACCGAATTGGTACGTGCCTTAAAATTGGTCTTGAAACAAAGTG
The DNA here is from genome assembly GCA_029931535.1 of Margaritifera margaritifera. Lineage (NCBI taxonomy): Eukaryota > Metazoa > Mollusca > Bivalvia > Unionida > Margaritiferidae > Margaritifera > Margaritifera margaritifera. The sequence goes on along the minus strand of JAQPZY010001243.1, from coordinate 1,094,272 downwards.
GACGCCAACCTTTACGATGGCAAACTGACAAAGGCACCGAATTTCTAAACCAAGCTTTTCAAAAAGAACTGAAACAAAGACAAATTCATTTTTTTACTACCGAAAATCCTGAAACCAAAGCCAGTATCGTGGAACGTTTTCAAAGAACTTTGAAAGAACGTATGTGGAAATATTTTACACATCAACATACTCTCAAGTACATCGACGTGTTACCCCGTTTGGTCAAAGCGTACAATCAATCGTACCATCGTAGCATCGGATGTGCCCCCGAAGAGGTCAGCCCTGAAAACGAAGTGACCGTGTTTGATAAATTGTTTGGTACCTCAAAAAGGAAACCACCTCAGAAGAAGAAACCCTTGCTGGAGTTAAAGACGGGTGATTGGGTTCGCATCGGAAAAACCAAACGTACTTTTGACAAAGGTTATTTACCCAACTGGACCACCGAATTGTTTCGTGTCACTACCCCCGTCTGTGGACGTGATCCTCCCGTCTATAAATTGGAAGACATGCACGGTGAAGTACTCAAAGGAACATTTTACTTGCCTGAGTTACAACGAGTGATCAAAAAAGAAGACGCCTTGTACGACATCGAAAGCAGTCTCGAACAAAGAACACGCAAAGTAGGCAAACGACGAGTAGAAGAAGTCAAAGTACGTTGGAAAGGATATCCTCCTAGTTTTGATTCTTGGATTGCTGCTTCTCAAGTCGTCGACTATAAAAAGAAAAAGAAGTAACCCAACAACATGCCATTCAACACAGCAACCACGACTTCAACGACTCCTTCACAGAGTTCTTCTCTTCAAGAATTACAAAAACAACCTCTCTGGGTGTGGTGCGGAGAACGTGTGCCTAAAAATCAAATCGTCTTTTTCTGCCAAATTTTTGTAGTGTATTGTGTCATCGGAGCAGCCATTGCCAATTTGAGTTTGCAACAAGGAGACAAACAATTGTGGACCATTTTACTTAGCAGTTGCATCGGTTATCTTTTACCCAGTCCCTCTTTGAAATTTACGACGACGACGGACAACAGTCACCACCACGGGAGAACGAGCAACGCCAGTCCACCTTCTTCTTCCAGTCACCACAATACCAGTCCTCTTTTGGAACCCTTTGAACATCATTCTTCTGTCCACTTGAGTGACTCCTCGGACACCAGAACCACCTTAGAACTATGAATGACCAATTTTATTTAACGTTACCCAGTGACAGTTCCATGGATGTGTTTCCCAACAACAAATTATGTTGTTTCACGGCCAAATTACCTCAGGCCTTCCAACTGGATCACGACGCTCATTGGGAAGTGGCTTTGATAGAAATCATTCATCCTACGCAAATCAAGAATGTGTCTGGAAATCAAACCATTTTTGACGTAGCAATCTATAACGAAAAAGTGCAAAAAGAGTTGGACGCTCATGATCCTGAAATTGGGAAAAAAATGAGTTCAAAAACTGACAATACTCCCTACTCGACCTATCGCATGAGAATTCCTGAAGGGTATTATTTTAGTGCTCAACATTTGGTGGAGACGATTGCGGCCGTCTTCGAAGCCCAATTTGGCAAAGCCTTGGAAAAAAACCAAAAATGGGTAGAGATCAAATACCATCCTGTGGCACGCCGTTTCCTCTTGCAATTTTTGAAAGGGCATGAGGGAAAGCCATTCGACGAGAAAGAAGACAAACACTTACCCGCGCACGAAAGAAATTTCATGACCATCGGTTTTTCTGCTGGGTTGTTTGATATTTTGGGTGGAAATAAAAAGTATCATGGTGAACGAACAATCCACACCAACACAGATTTCGGAGAGGCTTTTCGCACCCCTATCGAATTGAACGTTGGACTGAATTTAATGTTTGTGTACTCCGATGTGGTGGAGTACAACGTGGTGGGCCACACAGCTGCTCCCTTACTGAGAGTCATTCCTTTCAAAGTGGATACTGCTGCTGGTGCGTACGAAGAAGGTGGAAACACGTTTCACGTTCACCGTGAATTTGTAAATCCTCATTATCTTCCAGTCAGTAAATCGTATTTTGACAGTGTCAACATTAGTATAAAAGGAGATTTGGGACAAGATGTGCCATTCATTGACAAAGGAAAAGTCACGGTGAAACTACATTTTCGAAAAAAACAAGTTCTCTAATGAACTGTAACTGACCCAAACAAAAAAAATGTATCCAGTGTACCAAGGAGTGACTCGACAACGAGGACATGGTTTAGGAGATATGTTAAAATCGGCATTTCGGACGGTAGCTCCTATTTTGAAACCGATGGTAACTCGAGGATTTCATGCCTTTAAAGATGCCGCTTTGACACAAGGAAAAGAATTTTTGCAAAATGTCCTCATCGACAAACAAAATCCTAAAGAAGCCTTTATGAGAGCAGGCAAAAATGTGTTGATGAACACTGGCAAAGATCTTTTAGGTCTCCGAGAGAATCCTATAAATACGCTTCACGCTTCAGGCTAAGGCATTACTTCTTCCTCCACTTCAGAGCAAGGACAAGGTAGAAAGAGACGACGACAACATCGAAATCCTTTCAAAGTTCATAAAAGAACACACGGCAGTTCCAAAAAGAATAAGAAAAGAAAAAGAACCGTCAGAGAATTAGACGTGTTTGATTATTAACTGTGAAAAAAAAAATGATGCACCGAGATTCTTGCGAATGTACCAAGTCAGAACTGGATATGTTTTCTATGCCTCCTACCATGATGACGATGCAAGAATCCCAATGGGTGGAATTTCATCCTGTATCGTCTTTGACGGAATCAGCTCCTATCGAATTTGAAATCAAAGGACAAACCGAAGATTACATCGATCTGAATAACAGTTACTTGTACCTGAAACTTCAAGTACAAAAAATGACAACAACCTTCCTGGGGAAGCTGCCCGAGTGGCACCCGTCAATAATTTCATGCATTCCTTGTTCAGCGAAGTAGATTTGTACTTGAATAACAAACTGGTCAGCAGCAGTTTGGATACTTACCCTTACCGTGCTTACTTGGAAAATCTCTTGACGTACGGAAAAGAAGCCAAGAACACTCATCTGGATGCTTCGGTGGTCTGGAAACCTGACACCTCGGAAAAGTTCAACGACACAGAGCTGTCAGTACCGGCGAAGACTTCTGCTAATGATGGTGATCCTATAATTCCAGCAGTCCCTCACAATGTGGGATTTAACGACCGTCGAAAGAAAATCAGACGAAGTTTAGAACTGATGGATCGTTTGCATTTGGACACGTGGTTGCAAGACAAGTATTTGTTGAACGGAGTGGATGTACGCCTGAGACTGAATCGCAGTAGTGCCGCCTTCCATTTTATGGCTCATGCTAACGAGTGGAAAACCAAAATCCAAGAAGCCAAACTTTACGTGCGACGTGTGGAAGTCTTACCAAAAGTAGCCAACGACATCAGTCAAACGTTGAGCAGAACCACTGCCAAGTATCCTGTGCGACGCGTGGAAGTGAAAACCTTTACCATAGCCGCTGGACTCCGATCCAAAGTCGAAGATCACGTCTTCCAAGGACAGCTCCCCAAACGTTTGCTGATTGGCATCGTCAGTAATGCAGCCCTCAACGGAGTCCACGATCAGAATCCGTTCGAGTTTAAACACTACAACGTCTCCAAGATAGAAGTCAGTCGAGATGGCAAGACCTTGTGTACCAGACCTTTTGAACCTAACTTTAGCGACGGCCATAAAAATTACTTGCGATCTTACCTGAGCCTGTTTGAAGCCACAGGACAGTTAGGTACCAACACCAGCCACGGCATTTCGTACGAGGATTATGCAGGAGGGTATGCCTTGTGGGGATTTGATTTCACTCCTGACCAAGGCAGCGATGAAGGACATTTCCACCCTATAAAATCAGGCCGACTTCGTGTGGAACTTCAGTTTGCAGATCCTCTACCCGAGACAGTGAACGTCGTCTTGTATGCAGAATTTGATAACACTCTAGAAATCAACAGTTTGAGAGAAGTGATTCTAGACTATTAGAAGAAGAAAAAAAAGATGCAACACGTAGAAGAAGAACCTATGGAAATAGATGAGGGATTTTGTGAAGTTCAACAGTCACAAACTACCACAAATGATGATGATGACGAAGTCATTCATTCAGAACCTAAAACCGAGTTTACTGGATTTATTTCTCGATGGCCAGAACAAGAAAAACAGTTAGTCTCCTGTTATGCTCAGGAATTGAGTAAAATAATTAACAGTCTAGTCCGAGAACAATGTCATGGATGTCAAAACGATCATCCCAGTCAGATACAACACGACCAATGTATGATGATGACGGGCGAAGAACAATTGGACGAATATTTGAAAACGGCCTGGTCCCAGAACTCGGACGAAAAAGTGTTGAAAAAATGGTATAAAGACTTGCAGACTTCTTCTTCTCCTCCACTTGATTATCTGGAGATCAGACGCATCGAAGGACTCATTCAACAGAGTGCAGAACCTATCCGACGTGAATATTCCTGGAATTACAAGACAGATCAATTCAAGCATAAAGTCAGGTGTGAATTGGTGACCTATTATTTCCACTGAAGACAAAAAAAAAAGAAGAAGAAGAAAAAAATAGATACCAGGGAACTTCATTACCTATTGACTCGTAGTTCCTACACTTCTTCTTGGAATCCTGTGGTGTGTGCTAAAGATGAACTACCTCATCGTAAACCGAAAGACGTTCATGCCTATGTCATCAATACCGACGACAGTCATCTACCAGGAACCCATTGGATTGCAGTGTACTTTCCCAACGCTCACTGTGTGGAATATTTTGATTCTTATGGATTACCTCCTTTGGAAAACGACATCATCGACTTTATGAGAAGAAATGCCGTCTCGACTCGATTCAATAATGTTCGATTACAAGGATCGGATTCCATGGTGTGTGGACAATATTGTGTACATTTTCTTCATCAACGCAGTCTTGGATATTCCTTAGAACATTTACTGACTTGGTTTAATAGTGACTATGCTAGAAATGATGTAAAAGTACAACGATGGTTTTGTGAACATTTTGGTTATCTCTTGTCTTTAGCTCACAAGCGTAATGTCAATCAGAATGATGTCGATGTAGAAAGGTGGAAGTTTAGTTTACCTACCCAACGTTGTCAACCTTGTAAATATGTTCCTGTTTAAAAAATTATTGTTGAATTGTTAGTTTTTTTATGTTAGAATGGTTATTGTTGATTAAAAAAATGGTTATTGTTGAAAAAAATATGGTGTTGTGTGGTTTTTTATTGAATTTGAAAAAAAATAATTATGTTCTCTCTCTCTCTTTCTATCGATCTAAAAAAAGTTACCTCTTTCCTCTATCTGTTATCTCACTGTCGATCTGAAACCCTACCATGTTTTCCATCGCGTCCGCGCGTTAAGCATATAAAGCGATGCGTTGGTCAGTGTAGTCATTCTCGTTGACTCGTCAAGATCTCAACAGATCAAGAAGATGGCAGCAACAAAGATTACAATATAAAAAAATGGATAGTGTGGTGCCTGTTTTGATATAAACAAAATTTAAAAAAGTAAAAAAAATGGTTGTGTAGTGTGTGTAAGTTTGTATTTGATATAAAAAAAAATTAAAAAGTTAAAAAATGATTTGTGTGGTGTGTGTAAGTTTGAATTTGATATATAAAAAAAGTTTAAAAAAGTAAAAAAAATGGATAGTGTGGTGCGTGTTTTGATATAAACAAAATTTAAAAAATAAAAAAATGGTTGTGTAGTGTGTGTAAGTTTTGTGTTTGATATAAAAAATTTTTTAAAAAATGGATTGTATATTTGTGGTATGTGTAAGTTTTGTGTTTGATATAAAAATTTTTTTTAAAAAAATGGATTGTATATTTGTGGTGTGTGTTTTGATATAAAAAAAATTTAAAAAAGTAAAAAAAATGGTTGTGTGGTGTGTGTGTTTTGATAAAAAAAATTTAAAAAATAAAAAAATGGATGGTGTATATGTTGGATAGTATGTTGGCGTGATTTCATCCCTTTGTCATACCCTTTCGTCTGATAACAGGCTTTTGGGGTTTTTAGGCAGTACACAAGGCATTTGGGATAGTGTGTTTGGTTTGGGTTTGGGTTTTGGGTTTATTTCAGTTTGTATATAAAAAAATATAAAATAACAAAAAAAAAAAAAATTTAAAATGAGTTACGAAATTTTAGTACTATTTTTTGTCTCAGTCAATTTTTTCCATTTTTTTTCCGGATTATTTTCAGTCTCCGCTAACGTCCGGTACAATTTCGGAAGTTTAGTGTTACTTTTAGTCTCAGCCAATTTTTTTAAAAAAAAAATCCGGATTATTTTCAGTCTCCGCTAACGTCCGGTACGATTTCGGAATTTTAGTGTTACTTTTAGTCTGGGCCATTATAATCTAATGTTCCGGATTTTTTCTAGTCAACGCTAAAGTCCGTGACGGTTCCCGAAGTTTAAAACAACATTTAGTCACGTCCATTTTAATGTTATTATAAGTTAGTTCCCTTGATAAAAGCTATTTATAACATAGGTACAATATATGCAAATTTACTGACACCTCCAACATGATCTGAGGTATAGGTAATGCTTTATATATAACTCTAGGCTATATAGATATAGCCACTAGGCAGAAGATCACTACACACGGCGTGTTGGATAGTGTAGTGTGGGGTGTTTGGATAGTAGATGACGTTGTATTCGTCACTACACACGGCGTGTTGATGGTATAGTATGGGGTGTTTGGATGGTAGATGACGTTGTATTCGTCACTACACACGGCGTGTTAAATTTCCGTTGGTACCCAGAGTGCCACCCCCTATGTTAAATTCCCGTAGATACCTGTAGTGTCCCCCGCCATGTTAAATTCTCGTACGCTACCTTTGGGGACTCTACAGGGACATAATGTTAAGTCCCATTGACCCCATAGCGCCCCCGCTTGACCCAAAGATTTATAGGGTCAACACTTTCCCATGTTAAATTCCCCTAGACCCTATAAATCTTTGACCCTGTTTAACATAGGAGACCCCCTAGACCCCCAGTACCCACCGTATACTACTCACATTTGATATTTTGGCTTCGACTTTGAAAGAAACTCGAGAAACTGTAAATAATATTGTAATGGAAACATTGAAAACTATTTTTGTTACAGGGAGTACTTAATCTTGTTTGTTTTCGGGGTAAATTATAGCATTGAATACGGTTTTTTACAAGGACATTTTGTTCAAAACAATATCCTTCGTTTCTATACTAGAGTTTTCCCCGTTTCAAAAAGACATGCAATGACACCTATATTAAAAATATTACCTTCCATGTATCCTTCTTCTTTCTTTTTCCTTTTCAATCTTTTAATGATTTTAGTGATTTTTATACACCAAACCGTTTTTCATCGATTAATGAAACCATGCAAGAATAATTGAACCGAAGGGAACTATTGCACTGACACAGGAAACCTTTTCGAATAATTAATTTTATATCAGCTTTAAATTCTGTGCTTCAGCCATTTTCTTTATTTACAAGTCTAACAGCACGTCATCGAACATGACTAAAGCATTGATCATCGATGAACAAGTGGCTTTATTTACCGCCATCAAACGATAACTATTTTATTTTTAGGTTTTTAAGGCAGAAATGTAAATGCTTTTGTATTCATCTTGCACAACAACAATAAATTAGTTTAGAAAATTTAAGTTTCATATAAAATATTTCTTTTTATGATATACTCAGTCTAGAAATTCCCAACAAAATCCATATTTGTTGTTTCGTGGGAGGTGAACTAAAAAGACGTGTTTGCAGAACTAGAGTTGTCCTGAAGTGGAAGAAACCGCATATATATTTGGGAAACAACCAATCATATATAAACAGTGGCATTAGCTGTTTTTGGCGCACCAAGACCTCTGGCGCCCGGGGCAACCGCCCCGTCCCCCCCCCCCCCTTCGTTAGTACGCTACTGTATAGAAACTTTACTCGGAACATCTTCTTTTGTTTCCTATACCAGTTGAATATATGAATTTTCTTTTAGTGGCATGTGACGGAAAAGGCACAAGACGTTCCCATTGGGATAAGACTCTTCATCGGTCTCTTGTTTTTTAATACTACCAATTAACAATCAGAATATAACAGACAAATGTTTTCAAATCTTTCATGCTTAGACAGTCTGGGTAGGCCGCAACCAGATGGTCAAAAACTAAATGTTCGAAATCTGTAAGAAATCAGGGTTTTATTCGTTGCAGCTCAGAGAGCGACCCGAGTTAGTCTAGATTATCTGTTAGCACGATGGCACCTCGGATCAAAACTATAGATAAATCTAAGGTAAGAAGTGACTGGTTTATCAGTAATCACTGCTTTATCTTAGACCCAATGTTAACTGGTTTTAAGTTGCGAGTTTTATGATGTTGTAAGCATTCTTTTTAGTTAGTAGCCCGGATTTATTATTGACTGTACTTCCTTATCAATGCAAAATATGGACGTCAATGTGTTGCTGATAATTATGCAAGCTGCCACTTTCGAAGACCGTATTTGTCAACAGTGAACGCCAAAAGGATCGAGTTTAATTTTCAGGTCGAGATAAGAGAAAGAAAGCTTGATGGAAGATTAAAATAGCAAGGAACAGCGCATTATGATTATCAAGAACAAAGCTAAGAGAAGCTTTTGTGGATTGTTCTTCAGATTAACATTCCAATCCTGGCGTGGTTTGATGGTGTTTCTCTGAATTAACGATTTCCTGACGATTAGCAGGAAGTAAGCGCGATTGAAAAGGAGTTTTATTGCAATGGTATGAAGGACGTAATTGGATATCCTCGAGAAGGTTCAACACGTCTCCTTATCTTCGTAATTGTGATAGATGCATAACGAGGAAAGATCAATGCAAGCAGAAATGAAAGCATTAGAGAGCCTCTGGATTATTGTGGCTGGTAGGGCGGGCGAAAAACAAAGATCCCTCCCCCCAGTGGCTTCCAATAATTACGATAAGTAAGCTTCCAATACTTACGATATATATATATATATATATATATATATATATATATATATATATATATATAAATATATATATATATATATATATATATATATATATATATATATATATATATATATATATATATATATATAATGAATACAATTCGTATGGCGAATAACAGTCCTTTCAATACATTGGATTCAGGAAAGGATCGCGTCAGAGATTGAGTCAGACCAGCAAAGGATCGCATCAAAGATTGATTAAGATCAATGAAAAACAACTGGCAACGACAAGTGCGAAACTAGTTTATAACTAGCCTAAGTACTTTGGACTCTCATCGACTAGTTTATAACTAGCCTAAGCACTTTGGACTCTCATCGACTAGTTTATAACTAGCCTAAGCACTTTGGACTCTCATCGACTAGTTTACAACTAGCCTAAGCACTTTGGACTCTCATCGAAACTAGTTTATAACTAATAAGCACTTTGGACTCTCATCGAAACTTGTTTATAACTAGCCTAAGCACTTTGGACTCTCATCGACTAGTTTACAACTAGCCTAAGCACTTTGGACTCTCATCGAAACTAGTTTATAACTAATAAGCACTTTGGACTCTCATCGAAACTAGTTTATAACTAGCCTAAGCACTTTGGACTCTCATCGACTCTTTGTCAAAGGCAATCACAAAACAGAAACTACAAACAATAAACACAAAAGAAAGTGTTAAAGTTACAAATTGTGACATGATTTTAGGTCTAATAGAAGTAGTGTTTGAAAATTATACATATCGCGGCTTATTGGTTTGAACTCCAATGATAAAGACACATTTTCTTATCTTTTATATTTTATTTCAAAAATGCTAATTTTAATTTGGATTTGTTTTGTTTTGATTTTCATACTAGTCGGGGACCTGTGATTCTTGAACTGAAAGCACAGCGGTGCTCTGATTAAGTGTCAAAGACACAAACACACATTGAGTTTGAGACAAATCACGATGATATAACTAATGATGAGACTTTTAGAGCAATAAATATGCAAACAAATAATTTTATTATTTAATTATTAATAAAATTTAGTGACTAGACTTGCGGACGACATTAGGTGCTGACAATAAACTGACATTAATGAATCAGTTCTGCATGTTAATGTTCGTGTGATGGAATGGTATCTAAGAATACATATTTTGACCGGGATAGGGCAACAGGAAATGCCTATACATAATAAGATGACAATAACATTGCACATCCATCCGTAGATATATGGAACACATTGGACTTGTTACTGTGTTGACTTGTAGGTTAAGAAAATACAAAATAAAAATAAATAAAAATGTAAACAACGACTCAGCAGCGGTAGGTTACGTAAATCGTCTAACTTGATAACACCGGAAATGTGTCTGCTACGTGAAGCCTTACCAAATGTTAAATGTATCTTCAATTTTATTCAGCTTCACTATCATAAACAGTTGTCACGTGCGTACCAGTTCATATGCATAAGCGTACATTTGTATCAAGGAAAATCGCGCGAGTTGAAACGATTGTATTGTATTGTATTGTATTGTATTGTATTGTATTGTATTGTATTGTATTGTATTGTATTGTATTGTATTGTATTGCATTGCCTTTTATTGCATTGCATTGCCTTGCATTGCATTGCATTGTATTGCATTGCATTGCATTGCATTGAATTGTATTGCATTGCATTGCATTGCATTGCCTTGCATTGCATTGCAATGCATTGAATTGAATTGTATTGTATTGTATTGTATTGTATTGTATTGTATTGTATTGTATTGTATTGTATTGTATTGTATTGTATTGTATTGTATTGTATTGTATTGTATTGTATTGTATTGCATTGCCTGAATTGCATTGCATTTAATTGTATTGTATTGCATTGCATTGCCTTGCATTGCATTGCATTGTATTGTATTGTATTGTATTGCATTGCCTTGCATTGCATTACATTGTATTATTGTATTGTATTGTATTGCATTGCCTTTCATTGCATTGCATTGTATTGTATTGTATTGAATTGTATTGTATTGTATTGTATTGCATTGTATTGCATTGCCTTGCATTGCATTGCATTGTATTGTATTGTATTGTATTGTATTGTATTGTATTGTATTGTATTGTATTGTATTGTATTGTATTGTATTGTATTGTATTGTATTGTATTGTATTGTATTGTATTGTATTGTTTTGTATTGTATTGTATTGTATTGTATTGCATTATATTACCTTGCATTCCATTGCATTGCATTGTATTGTATTGTATTGTATTCATTGCATTACATTGTATTGTATTGTATTGTATTGTATTGTATTGTATTGTATTGTATTGTATTGTATTGTGTTGTAATCCGGATTTGATGAAACATTTGGTAATATTAACGCCATATTGGTAATGATAATGCTTATAGGTGGAACATGATTTTCACACATTGCAAGCTTTAGTCCGGCGAGACTCAATGTTTATATATATATATATATATATATATATATATATATATATATATATATATATATATATATATATATATATATACCTACCTAATTAGAGCACCGTGTTGTTTTGCAGTTATGAAACAAATATGTGTATTGCTTCTTTTTAATCATTGATGACAAAGGGAGTGGTTGAGTACCATGATGTCAATTAAAAAGCACTGTCCTTGAGAGACTCAACATTTTCTTCCTTTTTAATCGTCGGAAATCCCATTGCCAATATTAACATTTGCCTCTTACTTTTCCACAGATACACTGACCTTTGCGAGTTGACCTAGATCTATTGTTTGCAAATGCAGCACAGTATATGCTGATTAGGATGACGACCATATTATACTACAATTGTTTTCGGTTGATCGATGTTATCATACTGGCTGGCACAATCTACGAGAGGTATTCAAAAAGTTCTGAATATATGTGCTCTGTACAAAGAAGTTATTTATTAGTGAACAGTACGTCCGTGCATCCCCTCAAAGTACTCCCAATGCACCTCTACACATTTTCTCAGTCTGATAATCAAATTATTAAATGCAATTTTGTATTCACATTTTGGTATGTTGTTCTTACACTGGAAAACTGCACTTCCAACCGCATGGCGGCTTTCAAATCGTCTGCCCCTCAGCGAACCTCTGAAAATGGAATTCAGTCAAAAATTACTTTGGAGTTAAATCAGGGTTGTATAGAGGTTGTGGCAAAGTTTGAATGCTGTGCTTCTTCAGGAAGTCTGCAAAGACGGCGGATTTATGCGCCAGTGCGTTGTCATGGAGCAGATGGATACCTCTGGTACCGCTGCGCGGACGGGTGGTTCAGTAGCGTTCCACAACTTCTCGCAACACTTTGGAGGCACAAAAAACGTCGAGTGACACTAGCAGAGTCAGGCACAGGTACCTGGACGACCGGGCCATTTGCATGGAAAAATAATGCGTACAAAACTCTTTTGAAAGTCCGAAATACGTCGAACGATTTGTGGTCTCTGCTCCTTTTCTCCTATCGAAACTTAATTATTTTCTCTTGAGTCTGGTTCGTACAACCTGCGACAATCTCATCCAAAAGTCTCAGGTCGCTCTCTTCATATTTGGCGAGTAGCTGTTTGGGGATTAAACCCGAGTCTGTTTTTGATCATCTGTCAACAAATGCGGGACCCATCTTGCACAAACCTTTCCGAGCTTCAAATGACTCTAGAATATATTAAAAACAGCCGAACAATTAATGCCCGTGATAATATAAAAACCACATCAAATTTGTAGGACATGACAGAAAAATACACACGTTAACTTCATCCAAGTTGGCTATGATATCAGTCAGAGAATACCCTAAGAGGGCACGGATTTTACAATATGCTCAGTAGCAGAATTGTTTCTCCGTTTCCAACAGTTTTAGGTCACTGTCATTTACCTATGTTACCTCACATGCATATATCTGTAGGTGTCCGGCGTGCTGTACATGCAGCTGCAGATCGGTTCATAGAACGTTATTTTGTATATCGATCGGTTTTAAATTTATTGACAAGTTCAAAGAAACAAAAAAGTTATAACAAAATATTCAGAACTTTTCAAATACGACAATTCTGTCCTCTTAACGTTATTCTATTACTTTATTTAAAATTTAAATGCCGTCGGTCCTTAAACGTCGCCAAAATCTGGCCCAGGGACGTTACTAAATATTTCCGGGATTAAATGTCCTGAAAAGGGTTAATAAATATTGCCGTCCTTTCCAAGATTTGCTGATCATGTTGGAGACTTGGACAAATATTTTTTTATATTTCATTCACAGGCTTTTCTTTTTCTTTCTTGTTTTCTTTCTTCCACTTTACTCATTATTTCCGAAACAAAACCTTTTGCAGACGAACTTACGTTAAGTCTTCAATCAAGCAAACTGACCTCACTTTACCATGACTATACTTAGAGTTAACGCATTTGATTGCTCCGTGTTACGTTAGATTACATTCCAAGCACACACCCTACTATCCAGCAAGGTCTTTTTGGTTACTATCCAAATACACCCCTACTATACAGCAACCGTTTTATTTTTTATATATAACAATCCAACCCCCCAACCCATAATATCCAGCAACCGCGTTTTAATTACAATCCAAGATATCACACATACCCATCACCTACTTTTTTTTATTACAAAACAAAACACACACCCCTACTATCCAACGAAAACGGTAGGAGTATTTACACACACACACACACACACACACACACACACACACACACACACACACACACACACACACACACAAGCATACTATCCCACAAGAGGGAGTAGGATGTAAAAGAAGGGGATGAAATATACACACACCCTCACACAAACATAGCATACTATCACACACAAGCAGGCAAGGGTAGGGGTGTTTATAGACACACTATTATACCCTCACACAAACATACTATACAATCACACATACGAGATGGGTAAGGATTTAAAAGTTTTTGTTGTAAACATAGACATAGACATACACAAACGTACACAAACATACAAAAATTGGGAATGATTCAAGGTTGACAACATTGTAACTTAAGATTAGATTTCCTATCATTTAGTACAGTGTCATTTTGCCATGGATGTACACTACGTTTCTGTGTTAGAGAAAATACATAACCATAATGTTCACAAAACCACTTTTTTATTGACCTTTATCCTGACTCGTGGAGTAGTTTCACCTTCTACTGCGAGTATAGTGCACAAAAAGTAGCGAAAACTACCCGATTTTCCACCATCACTCGAACATTCTTTCACAATAATGCAGATAAACATTAATTTTAACACATTATGTACTAAAGCGAGCAGTGGTGGAAATTAAATGTCCCTCAAAACACACCCTTACTGATTGACCTAGCTACACTACGTATTAAACCGCTTTCAGACCGTTTCGCACTGACTGACCTAGCTACATTATGTACTGAAAGCGAGCAGTGATTGAAGTTAGGTGTCCCTCAAAATACACCGTTTCGTACTGATTGAGCTAGCTACACTACGTACTAAACCGTGTTACGACTCTATAGTAAGAACAAACGTAACAAAAAGAAAGTGAAGCCAACAATCTTTGTAAAAATCAACAAATAATTTATTCTAAAAAATAACGTGAAAATCAAAATACACTTACAGTATCGTGTATTAAAATCCAAATAATCCGATAATTATTAGTGTCCTAATCACAAGGCCTGTATATATAGAAACTATAAAATGTTTCAAATGAATGAATGTTCCAAGTTAATGAATGTTCCAAATGAATCTTCGTAATGAACGAATGTTCCGAATAAATGAGTCTTCGTAATGAACGAATGTTCCGAATGAATGATTGTTCCGAATGAATGAGTCTGTAATGTTCCGATGTACCAACGATAATGTAATCCATATCATCTTTAAGAATGTTTACAGGCATCCGAGAAAGTCCTAAATATAACTCCAAATGTTAGTGTGTACTCCAGGTAGTTCTGATGAATGGTCCAATAAATAATTCCTTTCGAATTATTTATACAGCAATACAGCATTACAGCATTACAGGGTTACAAGATTTCAGCACGGCTATTATTTAGGACATCTGATGATTCTAGGCTGATTGTAAAACAGATCTTTTCCACTCAAGATTTAAAATGGAATGCTTATAATTCGTATTTCCAGGTCTTTTATACATTTTGCAAATGGCACATTCCACAACAAGAAACGTGTCATATTACGACCCAGAATGCAATACTAAATGCGTCTATTTAGTGGAAATTTACTCGAATTACGGTAAAAAGCTCTGACCTTGAACACAAAAGTGGTCAACCTGTTGTTTATTTGATTAATAGTACAACTAAACCAAACTTAAATATGACTCACTATTTGACACAATTTTAAAGTACAGTCATAGGCCAAAAGCTTAGGCACATTATAGATTCCATATACATAATTCCGTAAAAACCGCTATCAAACCATTTTGCCCAGATTGACCTAGCTACATTATGTACTGAAAGCGAGCAGTGATTGAAATTAAGTGTCCCTCAAAACACGCCGTTTCGTACTGATTGACCTAGCCACATGAACAGCTTCTTTAGCTACTGTGAGCACACACAGACACACACACGCACGCACACGCACACGCACACATTTAAAATTCCTATAGAATTATTTATATTTAAATCATAATGGTATCTGTTCCCACTTCTACATACCACTCTAAAATTTGCCATAGCAAAATGTGTACTTCAAATAGAAGGCTCGGCGATACATAGGTATTATTGTTTTGACTGCATGGCTTGAGCCAAACCATAGGTTTTGGAATTTTTTTTACTGCGTTCATTTGACAACATTTCATTGTGTGCACTATGCTCACAGTAGCTAAAGAAGCTGTTCATGTGACTAGGTCAATCAGTACGAAACGGCGTGTTTTGAGGGGACTCTAACTTCAACCACTGTTCGCCTATAGTACATAATGAAGATAGGTCAATCAGTGTGAAATGTCTTGATAGCGGTTTAGTACGAAGTGTAGCTAGCTCAATCAGTACGAAACGGTGTGTTTTGAGGGAACTCTTATTACGCTTTTAGTACATAATGTAGTTAGGTCAATCAGTGCAAAAGGGCCTGATAGATAGCACATACTGTGTTGAAATTAATGTTTACCTTTATTATTATGAAAGAATGTTCAAGTGATGATGGAAAATCGGACGTTTTTGCTACTTTCTGTGCACTATGCTCGCAGTAGAAGGTGAAACTAGCTCATGAGTCAGGATAAAGGTAAATAGAAAAGTGGTTTTGTGACATCATTATGGTTATGTATTTTGTTTAGCACAGAAACGTAGTGTACATCCATGGCAAAATGATAGGAAATTTATCTTAAGTTACATGGTTGTCATGCTTGAATCATTCCCAATTTTTGTTTGTCTGTGTACGTTTGTGTATGTTTACAACTAAAACTTAAACATCCTTACCCCTCGCGTATGTATGATTGTATAGTATGTTTGTGTGAGGGTATAGTAGTGTGTCTATAAACACTCCTACCCTTGCCTGCTTGTGTGTGATAGTATGCTATGTTTATGTGCGAGTGTGTCTATTTCATCCCCTTTTTTTACATCCTACCCACTCTTGTGTGATAGTATGTTTGTGTGTTTGTAATTATAACGTGTGTGTGCATATATATATATATATATATATATATATATATATATATATATATATATATATATATATATATATATATATATAAACACTCCTACTCTATTCGTTGGATAGTAGGGGTGTGTGTTTATATTATAAAAAAGGTAGGTGATGGATAGTATATGTGGTGTCTTGGATTGTAATTAAAAAAAACGGATGCTGGATAATAGGGGTGTGTGTTTGGATTGTAATTAAAAAGCGGTTGCTGGATAGTAGGGGTGTGTGTTTGACTGTAATCAAAAAGAAGTTGCTGGATAGTAGTGGTATGTGTTTGGATTGTAATCAAAAGCCGGTTGCTGGATAGGGGTGTGTGTTTGGATTGTAATAAAAAAGCGGTAGCTGGATATTAGGGTATGTGTTGGATTGTAATAAAATAAATGTTAACATTACCATTCCTGTTTGTCACCATAAACTTTCGACCCTTGGTTCCTATAAACTATAGACCATTCATTTTCACAATAAACTTTCGACGATCCATTTTCCCATGTTAATTTCCCGTTTGTCCCCATAAACATTTGTCCCCATTGTTATGTATAATTAACCTATTATGTGTAGTTAACCTTGTCCATAATAGTAAGTCGCACTTTAAAGTTCTGTTCAATTGGTAAACACCTTGTTGACATCATTTGAGTTCAAGGCCAGTCTTGTTAACAATTATTCACAACTAGTTTGGGGTTTTTCCACAGGAACGACGCCTGTTCTGTTGCATTGTGGGTCATTAGAATATGTGTATATAATAGGGACTTGATATGCATTTATTCATTCCTGTTTTAAAATCAGTCCTTGGGAATCTAATAATGACCACAGTTTATAGTTGTGCTGTAGACATAATTCGAAAGGAATTATTTATTTGAACAGTCATTGGAACTGCCACAAAGTGCTCATTAACCTTTGGATATATATATGACTTTTTGATATTTGTGGACATTCTCAAAGATATTCTGGATTGTATCGTTGAGGTATATCAGGACATTCAAGACTATTCATTCATTCAGAACATTCTTTAATTTCTGACTTGTGTTTAGGACTTAGAGAATTATTTGGAATTTAATTCACAAATTCTAAGTGTCGTTTGAATTTTCATTTTAATTACAGAGAAATATATTGCTTGTTGATTTTACATACATTGTTGGTTTCACTTTCTTTCTGTTACAATATTTTAGGACATAGAGTCGTAACACCATAATACCATCATATTGTTAATTCCCGTTTGTCTCCATAAACTTTCGACCCTTTGTCGCTCACAGTTTATAGGGACAAATGTTCCCATGTTAAGTTCCCGTAGACCCCTATACATTTTCGACACCTTTTGACATGGGACTCCCGTTTGGTTCTCAATCGTCACCCTATACTAATGTGGCGAATATACCATATACTAGCATCCTCCCTTCAAATATATACTATCCCTACTTTGATTATTTTTTTAATATATATCTTTCTTACTTCTTTTTTCGAACACTAAGTGTTTTGTGCGAGAAATAATAAGCAAAACGAAAGAAAACACACACAAACACACACGCAAAAAAAAGGAAGAGCTATTAAATCAACAAATCTTTCTGCACGTTCCAACATGGGAAACACAACTTTTAAACGACGGCGACAGAAAGTAAACATTTTGGCGACATTTAAGATGTAAAGTTCTCAGTTTCTTAACAAGTAGCCCATATTTCAGTAATAAAGTGATCATGTGTTTCTGATTTGGACTGTGGAATGTTGTTGTGGTCAATGAATGTGTCGAAATAGATAAATAAATAAAACTTTGTCTGATAAAGTTATCAGTTATCTTGTCGAGTAAAATACAATAAGTATGTATGAGATCGAAATAAATCAAAAACGTTGCTAAAATTTTGATGAAAATGTGAATATTTACTCCTTTATTTTTGCAAAAGGGCCAATGTAGGTACCAAGAAGATATAATGTGTTTTAAAATTTATTTTTGTTTCATCATACCTCTCCTCACCGGATTTTCTGGTACTAACTTTTGTAGCTCTACCCACCCCACCCTTACCCCACAACTTGCTGCTGCAACGTAGATGTTATCAGAGATCCTTATTACATTCACATGATGAAAAAAATAATAAAGACAGAAATATATATAGCTGTGCGGGTTAGGGCGCATATGCTTGAGAGCTAGGCGACTGATGACGTTACACGAAGCACGGGTTAGGCTCCTGCTTGTAGCGAATTATAACTCTCTAACTTGGTTTATTATATTGATGCCATCTGTATAATGATTTGGAATGCAACCGTTTATTGTGACACAGCGTGACGCGAGGTCATTTTTCTTTCTGGATATAGCTGGGTTAACTTACGGTACTTCGCTTACAACATTGTTAGAAACCAAATCACACATGACAGTTCTCAGGAGTAGTGATGACCTACAACACACACACACACACACACACACACACACACTGAAATTCGCTGATTGTTCAATTCCATTCGCTCAAGAGCATACTTAATTTAACCTGTTGAATTGTTTTTAAATGTAGTGAGCTACGTTCTTACAAGACAGCAACTCTTACTTTGCTTAGACTATGTGATACCAAGACAACAACTCTTACTTTGCTTAGACTACGTGATACCAAGACAACAACTCTTACTTTGCTTAGACTATGTGATACCAAGACAACAACTCTTACTTTGCTTAGACTATGTGATACCAAGACAACAACTCTTACTTTGCTTAGACTATGTGATACCAAGACAACAACTCTTACTTTGCTTAGACTATGTGATACCAAGACATGTCAAAAAGGTAGTAATGATTAACGGCAAATACCTACCAACATGACATATTGACTGTTATAAGCTGTTACCGACAAAGTCTACTATTGCAAGTACGGGAATATGTTTGTTTAAATTTCAATCTGCCAATTGCTCAGGAAATTAAAACTTGATCACGGTACGTTTCCACTTTGCTTCACTCTTATAACCATCCACCTTATTTACGCTGGCAATGAGTTTCATCTGCAAGGCATCATGTCTCACACGGACAGTTATTTGGTGAATTTTCATCGGACTAAGAGAGATTGCAGAAAATGAGAATAATTCTGCATTAAAGATACAAATAAAAACCAATGATTTTTGCGGAAAGTATGCTAGTCAGATTTTAATTAAGGTATTCAGGTTAATTACTCGTACAACTTAAAGCTTTTATAATGAACCAACACTACCCCCAACCCCTCTTTTAGAGTGTTAATTTCCGTCAGTCAAGGGCTATTTTGAATTTTTCCTCTGACAAGGTGGCTCAAAGAAACAATATGGGCCCTATGCATGATTGAAGTTCACTGTCATTATAAAAACAAATTGGCTACTTCTCTTCACCCTTGAACCATTTCGATTTTGAGATATTTACATCTGTAGCAGACATACATAAACACGTAAATCAAGTTGTCCATTCATTTGAAGCCCAAGTTACTCATTTTATTTCCTGTGCTAGTCTAACTGTCAAAGACAATCACCAAACAAACCAATCCATTTTCAAGCCTAACTTAGAGTAAATGTATACCAAATTGCAGATTTAGCTTCTGTGTGAATTTTAAATACAAGGCTCATGCTTATTAGGCTCATATCCTTCCACCTTAAAATATTGTGTGGGGTGGGTGGGTGGGTGGGTGGTCAAAATACGAAGCTATCCGTGAGACCTCAGATGATCACACACGATTGTCAGTTTATGTCCCTGAACTTTGGTTTCTTCAGAGCCAGACACCACCCAAACAGAGTCACAGATGCTGAAAACCCCGATATGCTTCATACTTTAGCTGTATATTGTAGATCTTTAAACGAAAAGCGACTGTACCTGCAGTCAAATCCATGAGTATTGTATTTGATACCGAAGTAATGGCCTATTTCTCACACTTGTATGTTTTTCGAGAAGTGCTTAGTGGACCAAAAATTCACGACTACCTTCAGTTCTTATTTTTAACGTATAATACAATTAGCTGCTATTATAAAATCGTGTGCGTTCATAATAGAAAATGGAATGTATCCGAAAATGAGGAAAATCTTGTTGGTGCAAGTGCTTTGTTTTGTTTTGTTACTGACTGACAATGTCGTATTATGGCTGAGGAATTGTTTGATGATGATATTATGGTCATGCGGTAAGCATGGGCAGCTTATACTGTTTTGCACAAAGCTTTGTAGTGTATAAATGTTTAATATTTTTCACTCGAGGCACTTGTTAGCAAGAATAAGTTTCACCTACTTTGCAAAAGTTGCTTCATACATTATGAATCTACAATACAGTAATTCATTCTTTCCCAAGAGAACATGACATGAACGATTGGAACATCATAACTTGGACACATTGTTTTTCCTCAAGGAACGATTATATCAGGATAAGGAAACGAAGAGGGACCAGATTAATACATCCCAGGACAAAATATTATCAGTGTCCAAAATTAAGAGCGGCGATGTTGAACGCACACACACACACACATTTATTATGCTTAATGGTTTAGTTCAGGTATGTGCAACCTACTGCAGGCGACTTGGTTTTATCCGCTTATTTACATCATAGGGTGCGGCTTAAACAATTGCTTATCCGGCTCGCGCCCTGGAGGAAGTTGCAAATGCCTGATTTAGTTGTTATTTCGAGCTTATGATTCAAATTTTAGGCAACTATACTCTCAGGAACGGGAGAAACCATCTGTTATAGGAATAGTTATCGTTTGCTTTTATTATATTCAAAACTGAAAGATGATATTAAAGCAGCTCCACTGGAATAAAAAGCCTTTAGTCAAACGCACTGCATGTTGAAATTATGATAAAGACTTTCTTTGACACCACAAGAGACAAAGCACGGATTTGTACAAACAAGCACGACTTATTGATCCTTTCTAGTAACAGATGTATCACTGAATCTAGCAATGCCAGATTTGTAGGCGTGTGATAAACACTGTCCTTTCATCAAAATATGATTTTATTTACTCAAGTCTAGCATTCACATGCTCGTAACACGCATCGAGTGGTACTTATCAATCTTTCTTGCCACTTCAACAAACTGTTCCACGTGGGTTTAACTCAGACATCATTTCTCAGTCTTTGTCAAAGATAACAAGATGTCTGGCAGAAATGTATCACTCTAGCTGAGCCACGCCTCGTGTATCCTTTGAAGTGGTAATTGAGATTTCCAAAACTGTCTTTCAATACAAAATCAGGTTGTAAAACGGAACAAGACTTCTCATTGAAACCTTGTTGGCCCAGTTTGTGCACCCCACAAATAATAAGATATAATAATGATTGACTTTATATCATCATGAAATTGTGTCATTCGGGGATATCATTCGCGATGCTGAACTGAACGAACTATAAGCGTGTTATTTTTTAATTAAAAACAATCTTTACTTTGAGTTCTAACAACACTTGTCGGTCAGGTGCTATGTGTGTTGTCCATGAAACCTCGCTTTTTTAATAAAGCTCCTGAATATTGACCTATCCTGTTCTGTCTGTTTGTCTGCCCTCATGTACTTATATCACTTTATTTAAGCGAAATTGCACATATTTTTCATCTGTTGCATTATAACGTTTTGTGTATTTCGGTGAATAGCCAAGAGAAGGGGGGGGGGGATGAAGGGGGAGGGGGGGCTGATAACTAATGGTCAACTTAAGTTAAAGTCGGATATATCTGATCTTATAACGTAAGAAATATTAGGGGAAATAAAATATATGCCGGGGAGGGAGGTAGGTGAGGGTGACTATTAGTCACCAAAAGGTAAACTTTGATAAACTTGATCTTAGGACAAACAAATTAAGTTTGATGCATACAGCATAAGGCTAGTTGTCATGGAAACACGAGAATCTTGTTACTTTTATTTTATTAAGACCGAGGTTAAAAACCGTTTCGTCGCTAGAGAGGGATAGGTAGCATGTGGTGTTGCTAATGAACTATGATTGGTCGAGTCGTTGAAATAAGTTACCTACCCGTTTCAAACAAGGTGTGAATAACAAAATACATATTGGGCAAATCTCAATGCGCATCTAATAGATGGCAAATTTTCCTCGCTCTACAGCCAATTAATAGTGACAGGTGATTTATCAAGTTTCAAAATTCACCTGTCAATCACAAAGTCAGATACTTTCTAATGCTTACTAGCCAACCATATCTCGGCAAGGAGCAACCTTCCTTAACGACATATAGACCTTTTCAGTGGACAGTTCTTCCATATTTACCTTCCCCTGTCCGGTATGTGTCACTACACGCGTTCGCCATGAGGGTACTGATTCTAGATATACCTGACACGAAAAAGACTGAATAAAACAGGACATGCCGCAAAAACTTCCATATTTCTTTATTGCTATAAATCAACTTTATTTCCTCATAAATCTTCGAATGTATACTTTCAAATACTACATAAATCAGAATGTAAATAAAACTAAAAATACACAGTTGTGTTCACAAAATTAAGTTCCTTATTTCTGAAAAATTATCCGGAAGGAAAACTTAGCAAATACTGTTCATTTAATTTAAATGGAGCAAGAAATTTTATTTAAAAGAAGTTGTCCAATTTTAACTTGCAGAGGAATTCTGAAATTTGACAATTATCTGCGAACGAAAAAGAGACGGAAATAGTAAGTAATTGGAAAATCACCCATTTGATACATTTGATGGTTTCATTGCTTATCTTTCTGATATGTAATCACAAACTAGAGGAATATATATTAGATTTTAAAATATCTTTGAAATGTCAGCTTATTTTTACGATAAGAAAGTAAGTAAATAATCACCTTTATAATTACTAATTCAATATATGAATTCGTTAAAAAATGAGAAAAAGGATCGCACAGATGTAACTGAAGTCTTTGATACGCAAATTCGTTTACAGTTTTTAAGTCTTCAGGGCATTTTACAAATTTGACATTAATCGCATAGTGAACAGAATCGAATTTATTGATCAATTAATTATTGTAATTATTTGTTGAAATTAATATTATTTAATTTATTAATATGTGTGTTTGGGGAATCGCATCAGCTGAAGCAGAAAGTCTCCGGAATAGTATTCGATTATGTCGGCAACCGTAGGAGGATCTGAGTTGACTACAGTTCTTGCCATCTGCCCCTTTGCAACGCCAGAAGAATTAGCCAGAAGGAAGCTTGGCATACAGCAAGCATATATTACGTTGCCTTGTCTTCGGGGAACATTATTTGAGATAGTTATCAGAAGATATGTTGAGATCACCACAGGCGAAAAGATTATTGGCAATGATATCTGCATTAGAACTATAGACGGCTTAAGATACAGAACGGATGGTTATATTGTAGACGACAATAGAATTCTGCTTTTAGAATTCAAGTGTCGTTTCGTCAGAGACGTTAGCAAGTTGCCTGATTACTATCTGCCGCAAGTATTATCAGGTCAAGAAGTGTCATACTGTCTTCATGTTGACACAATTTTTTGTAAGTGCTCGCTGGATCAATTTGGATTTTACGCAGGATACGACAACAACTTTCACAAAAGAGATTACGGCAGATATGATAAGGATCCAATCGCTATAGACATCGTAGAATTTATTGGTGATTATGATGACTTTAATGATCTTGGCGAATCTAATGAAACAGAGTTATCAGCTTTCCTAAAGAAAAATCTGCATAGAAAACACGGCTACATCATAACAGACGTTCAGCATCAGCCAGATAGTATTTCTGACGCGCTAGATATCATTACCAGTAGATGTCCTGACAAGAAACTTGTTGCAGTGTTGCCATGGAAAATATATAAGATTACCTACAACTATATTGCTCGCAAACCAGGTTATAACAAAACGATCAAGAGAGCTATATCAACGATGCGACAAATTGTACTCGAATTAGAGACAAAAATAGTACCATATGATGTTCGAATACGACTCAAGACAAATAATGGCTGCATACCAGAGAGCATACGTTGCTCAAGTAAAGTTTCCCATAGGCTGGAATATAGATGTGAGCTGGATGATACAGGAAATTATAACGCTAATCTCTGCTTACAAATTTGTAAAGGACGCTCTTAAACTGATATATCAAGTATCAGAGGAGCATCTTGAAAACTTTGATTTTTAAGCTGATATCGACATAGAGCTAGAAAGATCAAGACGCACGTTAAGTGAAGAATACAAAAAGCTTGGCAGCAAGAGGTCTTTGTACGATTTTGTCAAGACAAGTATAGATGGTATCCAATTTTAACGCCTGCTGACGTAAGAATCATTCTAGCTGGCTTGATGTTTTCATGTCATCAACTTCATTAAGCAAACTTGGGATAAAATGCTTACCGTAGTTAGTATTTAGTTTTCAAATCCGTCATTGTCCTCTGCTTTAGTATCGCCTGTACCAACGCTTTTATTTCGAAAGCTATGATGCTGATATATGTTTTGATACAAATCTTTTCGTATCGGACCACACACATAGGACTTAACGCAGCAACAATATTATCTATGATTCTAAATTCTTTGACCAAAGCTGCCATATTAAACATAGCGCCACGCAGACAAACCTGAACCTGGTTTAATATTTTTGTGTACGTGATGTAAGCGTGTTTGCACATGGCCATCATATTTTGAATTTTTGGTTATAGCTTTCTGCAACAATCTTGAGCTGCAATTCCAACGCCAGAAATGATTAGAAGAAAAGGATTCAAGAAAGCGTCCAGTACTAGCAACGCCAGCCGCAGTGATCGCCAACGGAACAGCAGACAAGAAAACAAATAGGCGTTTGTAATGTTTGTATGACTGCTTGAAGCAGTGAGCTTTTTTGTGATAGCTACGATAATATGCAATAAGTTCGTCACTCGTTTCTTTATAGAGCTGGTTGCTAATGTGATTGAAATCCATGACGTCTTTCATAGTATACAATACAGTTAGTCAATTATTTCTTCGCCCTCTTCTTCGGGAATAATAGGTTCATCATGTGAAAATTCCTCAGCAAACTTTTATGATAATTGTTTAAAAAGTCGCGGATTATTGGGCAAGACAGATGCCCGAATACTACGAGCGTATATTTTTGGATCTTTTACGAGTTCTTTTTTCTGCTCTTTTGTAAGTTCAGGCTCATTAAAGGTGCCACTTGGTATTTCTGAGATAGTTATAGAGCTGAACTTTAATTCTGCAGAATTTCGTTTTCTTTTCAGATATAGTATATCTCTCTTAAAGGGACCGGATCCCAGTCTGCCCTGTGTAGATACCTATAAATGTTGCAGACTTCTTCATCTATCTTTTTTTGCATCAGACTGTGGATGCTCAGGTTCTGGCTGCAGCTTTTCTGCTTCAGGTTTATCTGCTTCAGGCTGTGGATTTTCTGCTTCAGCTTGTAGTTTGCTGATAATATTTGCATACAAATCAGGAACCTTTTCTTTCAGATCATTGTGAAACCTTCGAGTGGTCTGTTTTTTATGCAGTCTAAATAGTGCTTTATCAAAATCAGAAGCCACTGGAGCACCAACAAAGTTTCCTCGTGGTATTTCTGTGGATAGTGTTTGCGCTTTAATCATGTATATTCTACAATCAGACCTTTCTTTATTAAAATCAATAGCCGCATGCAGATCATTAGCATCGTACATATGCTTGTAGTGGTACTTAACAATAAGATAGTAAGCTTCAATTATTTCTTTGCAAACTAGTCAAAAGCTTAGCAGCTAAGCTGTTCTTGATCAGTTTGAAAAGATTTTTTGCATTTTTCTGAAGATAATCCTCATACGGCTTCGTGTCAAATGTATTGGCGCGAATGTGCTATGATATTTCACGATCGGGATATTCTGCACCAGCAAAGTGTCCGCTATGTATATTTTTGATTTTGTCATCAAACACAGTAAGAACCAGTTTGTCTTCTGGCGATAATGTTCCAACATGTTCAAGAGCAGCGGCAAGAATCCTGTCGTCATAGTAGCCACACTTTTTGTATCTCATGATGTGATAATAAGCTTCAGAAATCTTTTTCACGATTTCTGTAATTTCATTGGCGGAACCTTCGGCTTTTACCTCTGGATTTTCCTGAGGTTGCTATGGCTTAGGTTGTGGGATCTCTGCTTTAGGTTGTGTTTGCGGCTTTTCTGCTTCAGGTTGTGTCTGCGGCTTATCTGCTTCAGGTTGTGGCCGCGGATCATTAGGAAGATTTTTTATATCAGGTAGCGCCATTACTCCCAGAATCGTTTCTACGTCGTCATTATCCAAACCAAATTGATGCTTAAAATTGTTGATTGGCTCTAGTTTTAAAGATATGATACTGGGTCAGTATATACGAGCCTTGACTTGGGAATGGAGGAGGATAAGTGAGTTCTAAAGGGGAGGGATCTTAATTTAAACCAGAAATGACTAAAATACATCTTTGACTGGATCTATGAATAAATTTATGACTGGGTTTGGACACTACTTGCTTTCTAGGCAAAACAATGAATGATGCAATCTGAAACTGGTATTGCATCATACATGATATGAATTGCATCATGTTATTCCTAGAAGTCATGGATGATGCAAGCATAACTAAGCTTACATCACTCTGCTGAAGAAATTGCCCTATATCAGCTCTACAAATCATACAGTGTCGTGCTCTCTTATTTGTCAGTGTTTGAGTTTACAAAGGGACACATTTCTGTTTAGCCAAAGTGAGCAGAGATGATCGTACTTGTGTGAACAATGCAGATAACTTCTGCTCTGTTTGTGGTGAAGTGACTTTTGCATCACAAAGGCGCAGTATAACCACTATGGTTAAGAAAGCATATCACCTTTATTTTGGCTGCAAAATTGGAGATCAGGACAAGAGGTGGGCCCCACACACATGCTGCAACACTTGTGCAACAAATCTTCGCCAGTGGTTGAACAGGAAAAGGAAATCTATGCCTTTTGCAGTGCCAATGATTTGGAGAGAGCCAACAGATCATATCAGCAATTGTTACTTCTGCATGGTCCCTCCAGTTGGGATAGGTGTGTCAAAGAAGAAAAAGTGGACTGTGCATTATCCAAACATTCCATCAGCTGTACGTCCAGTACCCCACGGAGAAGGACTGCTTGTTCCTGATGCACCAGAATCATTCTCACTTGAGTCAGACGAGGAAGAGGAAGAGGATGAAACTTCTAGTCCTGAACCATCAATGTCACATGACCCATATTTTCTCCCATCCTCCTCCTCTGAACCAAACCTCATAACACAAGGTGAACTGAATTACATTGTCAGGGATTTAATTTAGAACTACCCAAGAGTAAGGCAGAGCTGTTGCTCTCCAGACTACAGCAGTGGAATCTACTGGCAGGTGATGTTAGGTTTCCATGTTCCATGACCGTCAAAAGGATATTGTCCCATTCTTCTTCATGGAAGGTGATCTTGTAGCCTGCAACAACATTGATGGTGTGAAGGCAGCCCTCAACATCGTTCATGGTCCAGATGAGTGGAGACTGTTCATTGATTCATCGAAGACGAGTCGTAAAGCTGTTTTGCTGCATAATGGCAGCGTTTTGCCATCAATTCCAGTTGGTCATGCAGTCCATATGAAGGAAACCTATGAAAACATTAAACAATTTTTGAGGTGCATAAACTATGACCAACATCAGTGGCAGCTTTGTGGCGATTTCAAGGTCCTTGCTCTCTTGCTTGGTCTGCAGACTGAATACACAAAGTACTGCTGTTTTCTCTGCGAATAGGATAGTCGTGCGAGAGATTCCCACTACATCAAGAGAGACTGGCCACTCAGACAGTCATTGGAGCCTGGGATGAAACGTTTTCAGCATCCACCACTTGTTGAATCAAGGAAGATTTTGTTACCACCCTTCCAAGCTGGGTCTGATGAAGAACTTTGTCAAGGCCGTGGACAAAACACAAGCAGCTTTCAAGTACCTCCGTGGAAAATTTCCAAGGTTAAGTGAAGCTAAGATAAAGGAAGGTGTCTATGTTGGTCCTCAGATTCGTGAACTTCTTTGAGATGATGCATTTCACCGTGCACTGCGTGGCAAGGAAAAGACGGCATTGAAAGCCTTCCAGTTAGTGGCAACACATTTTCTCGGAAACAACAAGGCAGACAACTACAGGGAGTTGGTGGAAAACCTCCTCAAGGCATACAAAAGCCTTGGTTGCAACATGTCAATAAAGATACATTTTTTGCACTCTCATCTAGATTTTTTTCCACCGAACTGCGCAGCAGTGAACGACGAGCACGGCGAGCGATTTCACCAGGACATTGCAACAATCTAGAAACGCTATCAGGGCAAATGGAGCCCATCAGTGCTTGCAGACTATTGCTGGATAGTGACATGAGATGCTACATTTAATGAATACAAGAGACAAGCCGAGAAGCGCCGAGTAGACACTGAATAATGACTAAACTATGTACTTATATATACATAATAGTTTTTGGACTTTTGTTTCAATATATTTTTTATTTATATAACCCTTTTGCTGTTTTTTTAAATGTTACATAAACAGGACAAGTGAAATATTATCATGTAAAGCAACCACAAACACATGAAAAGACCTAGGTTTACAATTTATGATTAAAACTCTACTATGTACACAATATACATAGACGTAAAATGTAAGAACTTAAATATCTTGGAAACAGTAGCCAATCAGTTGTTTTAATTGTCATATTTGAATTCAGCACATCAAAGTCCCTAATAAATAGCACATTTAATCTCTGAAGCAGACGACGTGTAAATTTTTTTAGACCAGTGTTATTTTAGTTCCCCAGCAGCTAAGGAACATCGGAACGCTTACCACTGCAACCAGTCGCTAGTGTGAACGGTTTCGAGGACTCATAACCTAACTTCCTGACAACTTGGGTTAGTCGTGTTCACATCAGAAGCTAGGTCGTCATTATAGCTTTTTGTTTTATTTAAGTCAGTGCGCCTCTAACTGCATCATCAAAGCAAATATCAAGACAGAGTGGTTATTGATGGTTGTTGCTGTACATCGTTTCAGATACACAGTCAATACATTGTTTTGGTAGAGCAGAGCCCGATGTAAATTCTGACATCCAGACAAGCCTCATCAGGAAGCCTTTCGTAAATTGGACAGCTACCTGACAAAACTCGTTGTATATCAAGACTGAGTGGCCGACTCTGTGAGACACCAGACCTTTCTACAGATAATAACACTTAGAAGTAATCTTGTGTATATAGCATACTCTACTACGTTGATAACTTTATGGTTAACTAAATTTGCATATTTTAGCGTTACCAAAAAAAAAAGTAACAGTCAAGGAAATAACTCTGGAATGCAGGCTGACGTTTTGTCTATATCATAATACTTGATTAGACATCTTTAGTAGGTAGTACATTGAAAGGCCGAGCTCGAGCTCACTAGTATGAAAGTCCAATAGCGTCATCACTTTTTCAGAAAATACATTTGCAGACAAAACACAGGTGAGCTCGGACCGCCTGATGAGGAAGTGGTCATTTTGGTCTGCTCTCTGCTGTTATACCTGAAAAAGCGAGGAGGACTATGGGACTTTCAAGTTAGTGAGCCTGGACTGGCCTTTCTATCTACTACTCCCTTCTACCGAAAAGTGTTATCCCTTTGTTATTTTGATAAGAGGTTGTTTTTTTTGCTCCTAATTTTTCGGAAAAGCCCTCGCATATTTCCGACTGAGTCTAATGTAGTTTAAGCAGCAAACCGTATAATCGCCTGCACTAGAATCAGAAGTTTGATCGATTTGTCCCGACATCCGTAATTGCATCTGAACAATTTGATACCTGTTTTGATTTTTCTCGACAATTTTACACGAGTAGTTTGGATATTGACCGTTCTAAATTTACTCATAGTTTTGTGGCGTCTTTTTCATCCAGTTTAGGGATATGAAAACACTAAAAAGCAAATGTAGAAATTACTGAAAGACTCACATTTTTGTTTTTTACGTCCTGAATAGCGATACGAAAACATTAAAAATAAAACTAGAAATTGATTGATCAGAAAGGCGGTGATCTTTTGAACAAAATATTAAAAATTACTCCACCAGAAATAATTGGGGACGTTTTAAACCAGTCATATTTTTTTGAATCAGGATACAAAATCAAAATTAAAAAGCATAAATGGACCAGTCAGACTCGAGGACATTATTCCCCCTCCCCCCATAATATATATATATACTGGGCAAGTCAGACTATGAAAACAATTAATATTGTTGTTGAATATTACATTTCAAATGATAAGTGATTTTTTCTACACATCATAAATAATGACAAAATACAGTGAGACAAAGGGTACAACGAGATAAATATATAAATGTGTTCATTAGTACAGTAGTATACATATGCCTAACCCTAGGTTATGTTTCCACTTTGTTACAAAATCGAAAATACAAATGATACAGATTAACATTAAATAAACTAAAATAAAGTATTTAATTGTATATCCCTTGCTTGAAATAATCTTAACATGGGCTTTTATGCATTTAAGATATTTGACATAAAATACATATTTAAATGAACCAGATGCCATTAAAAGAGCACAAACTCCGATCGGTGAGTGTTGATAAAGACCTTCTATAAAATTGTGGCGTCCCGCGGTAACCGGGGTGGGTGTGGTACGTTCCCACCTTTCCTGGGCAGAATCTAAAGTTATCGAGGTTGGCGTTTTGTAAAACAATTTTTATATCGGTCAAAGATTAAACGTGAAATCAAGGACATATATAAATACAAAATAGTTACATTTATATTTAATTAGCTGAATAATCAAAATGAACAGTTCAGTACTTGATGCACCAAAACCAAAACAAATAAGAAAAAAATGGCACCCACCTTTAATGCATCTTCCGTTTTAAGAAATGCCTGTATAGATCTGAAAAATAAAAGACGGCAGACGTTTCTTTTATACTGTGGAATCTGTAATCATGTCAAAACACACTTTAGATAGATACAGCCTTTGGTTTGATAGATGTTAAGTAAAAATAGAGGACATTAGCAAATTTGAAAATGAGTTTGATATATGCTGCAAATGTAATGAAATAGTTAAACCATCTTACATCAAATAAGGGAAGCGGAAATATAAAGGCATGCTGACATGTTAATCATGTTTCAGTATGGTTGCCTTAATGGCTATAAAAAAGAAAGTGTCACTATGCTGGAATGAAAAAAAATAATGATTGGTGCCATCACAGACAAACATGACGGTCAGAAATATAGCCGTAAGAAATGCTTAAATTTTTTAACTACACCTAATTTTTTTTTATCAGAAAACAAAATACTATTTTACAACGTAAGTAACTGACAAATATAATACTTGAAGAAGGCTCATATGTAAGAAGCGAGATCTATCAACACCTATTCAAAGTTTTGTATGTTGTTTATTGTGATTTTGAATGTATCATTGTACCTATGAAAACCGAAAATGACACAACGACAGAGCTATGCCGACGCCACACATGCAAAGCACGGCTACTCAATATATTATCCTGGATAATAAAAATTATCGAACAGTTTCCACCAGGGTTCTGTTTGTATGTTAAATCAATCAACAATTATTTATAGAAGAGCAGACTGTATTGCAGTATTTTACGATCAGTTGGATAAGGATGCAAAACTAGTATATAAAGAAAAAATGGAAAATCTATGGTGTCTACTGAAAAAAATGAATAACATGCCAGATAAAAAAAATATATGCCATATCTGTGAGAAAGAAATTTAAAGCAACGTTAAGACCATATCCATTTAACAGGCAGGTATGGAGGTTCTGCACATAAGGAATGTAATTTGAATTACAAGCACCAAAAATACATACCATTGTTAAAGCATAACCTGTCCGGTTACGACAATCGTTTGTTCATCAAGACATTGTTTAAAAATGATCTAGATGAAGATGTAAAAATCATATCAAACAACTACAAAAAATGCGTGTCTTTTAGCAAGGATTTTATTATTGATAGATTCGTGAAAGAATGAAAATAAAAGTTAAAAATGCAACAAGATTTTTAGATAGCTTTGAATTATTTGGACAGCCAACAGAACAGCCAGTTAAAATGTAAGTGATGAAAAGTTGAGAGGAACACTGAAACATTTTAGATACATGAAATCTAAATATTTGAAAGGTTTAACTTAAAGGCTATGCGACCAATATAAATGTTCTATTCAAGTTAAATTATCCAAGCATATCAAATGATGATTACCAATACATTAAAGATGTCAATGAACATTTTAACATTCAAAAACTTGGAGATCTGCACGAACGACTATCACTTAAAGGAAGATATATCGATCCTATCTGACCTTTTTAAGAATTTGGAAATGTCTGAGTACAAATTACAACCCTGCGCATTAGCATGGTGTTCCATAACTGTATTGTTAACATGTTTCAAGATATCAGTTGCATAAATTGAATTGTTGACAGATTATGATATTCCTCATAACTGAGAGTGGAATAAGAGGTGGAATTTCCCTAATACCAAATATAAAAACTGAAGCAAATCATGATTATTAATCGGACAAAGATAGTAAGATAAGAAATGATTCTGGGTGTCAAAATTCAAGGTAAAGGTAATTTATTATTATCTAGATCCTAACTATCTCTGTGAGCCAAAACATGCCGGTACAAAACTTTAGGTAAGCAACCGATGAACAAATTATATAATTAGAAGAAAACTTTTTAAAATATCAGAAGACCATGATACTGGTTGATTTTAGAAGTAGATTTGGAGATTTTCACTTGTATGATTATTGTAAGGACTATATATTAGCTCCAGAGCTCCAGAGAAATTATATTCAGAGTTGCAGAAGAGTTGATAAATGATTACAAGAGTTCAAAACCTTCAGTAACAATACTATTTTGTACATTAAAAAATAAAGAGAACTGTCTTTCAATACAGAAACTGAAAGCTTTACATACAATTGGGTTTAAAACTGAAAAAGAGACAGATTTGTTTTGTTGGATCACAAACCTTGGTTAAAATCCTACATAGAATTGAAAATAAATTGGAGACAAAAAGAATCAAATAATTTGACACACAGTTGATGAATAGCTATGTATAGACGAATGACTCTTATTTCTGCAAACAGATGGAGAATTGGAGGAAAAGAACAACAGTTAAAATATGTACTGACACATTTTTTTTTTAAATGCCAGGAATATTGATAATTTGCAATGGGAGTAATTATTGACGATGACTTAATGTTAGTCAGTCTTGAAACAAAAGATCAGATTAACTAAACTAGTTTAAGGAACCTTTACAGTGTTATAGCTATCTAAATGACTAGCGTATGGATTTTACTGCAGTAAGGTGAAAATCAAAGTGGCAATACAGTGAGACCACTCATGACTGATACTGGTTTTTTTAATGCATTCATGTTAATTCAGAAAACTTGTACAGTGACATGGAGGATAACATTAAAAGTATTTTGACGTTACTGACTATCGAAGGACAACATATTTTGCATTCCACAAATGAATAAGTGAGTTCCTGCTTTTTTTTAAGGATGAGATAAATGGTTGTTGCAGTTAGAGAATTTTCTGGTTTAAGGTCAAAACTGTATTCATTTAGAGCAGACATGGATGAATTAAAAAGTATGTGATTAAGAATATTCCGAAATTTGAAATGTACAAAGATTGTTTATTCAATCACATGGAAATTAACAGAAAATGAATTTACTAATATCATATAATGATAAGATCTATAGCATCAAAATGAATAATATTTTTTTGCTTTGTCTATTAACAGAGACAATCGTTTTTAGGTTGACAAGGTAAATACATTACGCTACTCTATAGTCAAAAGGAATCCCTAAACATATTAAGATATTTTTTTTTTTAAGTTTTGTTTTGTTTTAGCTTTCTACAATATCTCTTTGTCTATCATCTGTGACCACATTATTTTCAATGATAATGATCTACATTGCTTTTTTGTCCTTGCTGTAAACAAAACCCAAAAATGGTTATTTATTCTCCCTGAAATCGTTAGCAACAGAGTTGTACCTTTGCACGGTCACACATACTGATAATTCACTATGTCAACCACAAAAAGATACATGTACTTAAGCCAGGTTAGGTCCTTTCCTTTTTACACCATCAATGTTGCCACAGTTATCAATCAGAAACAGAGTATTGGTTCCTTGGTAAACATCAACCAGTAACTCTAAACCCTTATCTAATTTATCCTCATGATTATTCATGATCACAGTTTCATCTTTTAGTAACCACTTTCTATTGCAAATCTTGTTGAAGAGAAAAGTTGGACAGATGATGATGATGTGATCAAAAATGTTTCCGTATTCCGTATTCAGATTCAGTGCAAACTTAGTGTTTCGAAAATTATTAACTCCACAAATTATCGTGGTGTGAGGTTTTTTCAAATACATGTATTGTGCTAAAAGTGTACCTTTGTTGCACGTGCAAAGCACGGCACACACTGTCTCTGACACGATAGTGCTCCGCACTGACTTTGCCATTCATGCCTAAGACACAATTGAATTTTCTGACTGCTTTGAATGTTCACCTGCGCATCAAACACGAAATAGATATACATTTTGTTGATTTCCAGTTGGATACATTGTTGTACTATAGCTACTTTAATGCAATCAGTTGTCGTGTGTTCTTCTCAGATCAAGCCAGATACAATGGATGTCAGTGTAAAAGTTTTAACACTTGTGTTACTGAGTTCTGTGTGCTTTTCTTGTTCACCAAAGAAATACCTTGTGACTTCTGTAAACTGTTTCCTCAACTGGAAATCCACGAAATATTTGGCAGACCTTTAATAGTCACTGAGATTATTTTCTGTCGCTGAGTTGTAAAACATTTCTTGGTAACTTTCTCCACTTTTCTTTACACACAGTATCAAAGATTTCTTTAAGATCAATATAGGAAAATCAAGTGTGAAATTTGTTAAAGTTGTATTGGCTGCTATGACAATAATTCTATCTTTGGTAATGTAGTCGTAAATGAAAGCAATTTCTTTTCTGTTTTTGCCATTAACTTAATGTGCAATTGATTCCAAAGTAATCGTACTAGAAACAAATATTTTCCAGTTCGTAGTCTTGATTACCACCTTCTATCATGTTCGAGGCTTTTGAAACTGTTATGTTGAATCAGAACTCCTGTGGAATTATTTAGGTTAGAATAACTTGAAAGCAATAAAATACACTATCTTCCATCACAAGTGCAATGAATATATATTTGTATTTGTCCGTTCACCAGAAATAATCATTAAACTCACTTATCTGAGGTTGTCAAGGTATATCTAAAGTAGCATCCGGATAAGTAGATGTGTATGGGGTAAACCATCATCCAGGAATTTCAAGTCCTGAGTCAGCAAACCTTGTTCTCTCAGTCATTCATTCAGATAACCCAGGTCCCTGATATGTTTTTCATTGAACTCTGCAGTTTGTCTCTGTAATTCTTCTATGGCTTTTCGTGTTATTTTCTTTCTTTTTTAAGCTCTACATGGATCTCATAATTTGAACAGATGATTGCTTCCTCTAAATGTTGCAGCCATTTTGTTGCAGGCAAGATAAAGAACTTTTAATACTGTTTCCAGCTTTTATCTTACAAGTTCCAAAAACATACCGACCGTCTCAATTAACTCCAATATCGAAAATTACATATTAACCATGGTCCATATAAAGGGCATCTGAGTCTACATACCTGTACTGATTGACAAATACGTTTCTAAATGGTAACAAAAGGAACATCCAGACTACAACCAACATCTGGCACTCTGACATAATAAATATAAATTTTGTTCTCTTCCGCTTCAGCAATCATTTTTTTTAAATATTGTGTAAACACCTCCTATTTTAACAAGGATCATTTCCATATTGAATTGAATAGTTTTATTAGTTTATTATTATTACCCTTTTTTCAAACTCCTTTTCATATTTATCAATTTCCATTTGTATTTATCGGACTTTAATCCATCAAAACTGTTTACTTTCTATCGCCGTCGTTTCAAAGATGTATTTCATATCCTGGAACCTGCGGAAAGATTTGTTTAATTAATAGCTCTTCCTGTTTTTTGTTTTTTGTTTGTTTGTTTGTTTGGGGTTTTTTTGTTTTGTTTTTTTTATTTATTTATTTTTCTTTCGTTTTACTTATTATTTTTACATCAAACCCTTTTTGCGTTTGGAAAGAAGAAGTACGAAAGATATAAAGAAAGAATCAAAGTAGGATGATTATATTTGAAGGGAAGATGATGGTATATGGTATATTTATTTCCAATCATTTCTACTGTATCCTATAAATATATCAGTTTACTAATCTGGTACTTTTTACACGGTCTCCTATATCGTGTTTTCTCAAATAATACCCATTTTCTATGTGTCGGTCCTAGTTCAGGACTTGATTTCACAGGCAGAACCTAAATCGGGACTATATTTTAGAGTTGAATCAAGCAATCAAGCCTGGATTGTACCAGCATAACTTAAGTCTGAACTTAAACTTAAGTCCGGAATACAGCGATCTGATTAACTGAAATTTTTAAGTGTGACTTAAAACTGTGCAATTTACTGTTTTAATTGTAGACTTAACTCTAAGACATTTATTGCTGAAACTGGACTAAACTTAAGACTGACTGAAGATCATCCAAACAAGTGGCTAAAGCCTTAGGAATTTTTAAAACCTCTGAGTGAAATTGTGGCAAAGACTATTAACAATTGTCTTCGTTTTGCGTGTCGCCACAACCGTTGCAAATTGTCGTCCTTTACATAAGACGTCTTTATCTTGGGCAGATGAAACAATTGTTAATTGCTTGCCTTTTAACTTTCTATATTCATCTTTCTGTCTATCTCTGCATTTTAATGAACTTGTAATTAGATAGTTTTCAAATGACGTTGTGTACATTTGTAGAGACTATCTTTAAAATGGCAGACGAGGTCACACTATTGTATTTATCAGATACGGAAAACAAATAGAGTTAATAAGATGCAGGGGATTTTCTATCATTCTTCTTTTCTTCTCCGATATTTATCTTTCTTAATTCTTCCTGTTAACTAAGGATTTTCTCTACGAAATAATAAGTGATTATAACGAAAGAAAGAAGAAAAACAGCTATGAATTAAAAACATAAATATTTATGCACGTTCTAATATGATTAACACATCTTTTAAGGACGAATTAGTTTTTAGTAACGATTTTGGCAACATTTCAGCCCGGAGATATTTGGTAACTGTCCTGGCTACAGTTGTGATAAAAACATTTTTTAAGTTATTTTTAATGTATTTCTAGGCTTGAGGCATTTAATTGGTTAAAATTAAGTCAGACTTAAATTTAATCGAATCAGTTTCCAATTTCACCAACATAAGTCTTCACGTAAAGTCTAGACTTAAGACATTTGATTAGTCAATATAGGTCACTTAAATTTGAGCCAATTAAATAAGTGGATTTCAGACTTATGTTTAAGTACAGACGTCCGTTCTTTTAGTGTAATCCAGGCTTTTAGTGTAATCCAACAGAACTTAAGTCTGGACTTAAATTAAATGTAGAATCCAGGGATCCAGATTGGCTGAAAAGTCTGACTTAAAGTTGCCTGGATTTCACCAACAGAAGATAAATTTTAGATGTAAATTAAGTCTGACTGATGGAGATTTAAGTTTGACTTAAAACGGAGTAATCAAATGCGTTAAGTCTAAACTTAACTCTAAGTATAGTTAGGGTAAGGTGGGACCAGACTGCTCTATTGAAGACTTAACGTAAGAAAAAATATGTAAACGGAAAGAAAGAATGAAAAAGGGAAATAATTGAATTCAAAAGAAAAAAAAAATACCCACGTCTCCAACATGATAAACACGTGTTGGAAAAGACGGCAATATTTATTAAGCACGGTAACATTTAGCACCTGCGACAATTTGAATTTCTACTTTAATAACTGAGAACTTAAATCCGTCAAATAAGGTTAAGAGTGTAGTATTGACATAGATGGTGCCAGTCAGAATTATGGCAGCGATGATCGGAAAAACCATTGCAGATTAATATGATCGACATCCTAATTGGTATATAATGTGCTGCATTTGCAAAGCAACAGATCTAGGTAAATTCGTAAAGGTCAACGTGTCTCTGGAAAAGTAAGAGGCAAATGTTAATATTGGCAATTGGATTTCCGACTCTGATAAAAAAAGGTTGTAAGTGATACTAAGCAGGGTTGTGACATTTAATCGCCGTCATGATACTCAAACACTCTCTTTGTCATCAATGATTAAATAGAAAAAATACACATACATGTTTCATAACTTCGAAAAAAAACCCACCATGTTCTTTATTACCAAACTGATATTAATTATGTACATATCTCAGAGGTACTGAGTTGTGCGCACATAAAACCTTGCACACTATAGAAATCATGTTTCATCTATTAGCACTATCATCACTAATAAGACGTTAATATTACCACATTTGTCTAAAGCAACAACAGACTGAATAGATGTATATATAGTAAAACTATCATCCAGATCTTTCAAGTCATGAGTGACCAAACCTTGTTCTGTCAATCTTTGATTCAAATAATATAGGTCCTTGATCTGTTTTCACTGAACTCTGCGTGTTTCTCCGTAATTCTTGCAAAAACATAGGGATCGTCTCAATTAATTCTTATATGGAATATTATATATTGAGCCTTCTCCAGATAAAACTATGTGTCTATATAACAGTTTTGATTGACTGAAACTTTTTCAAAAGGTAACAAAAAAGAATATCCTACTACCATCAACATCTGGCACTCAGACATAATAAATACATAGTTTGTGCCCCTCCGCTTCAACAAACAACTTTTAAAAAAGATTGTTTTTTAAAATAATACTTGTTCTTATGAACAATGAAACTTAACACGTTTTTTCAATTTGAAATTCTACTCGATTTCTAATGGAATCTTTGGCAATGTGATTTAAATTATCTACCAAGGTGCTAATCTCAAAACCAGTGCCGAAAAAGTAAGATATCTAATTCCAATATGAATTTACATCCAATTATTATTATTATTATTATTATTATTATTATTATTATTGTTGTTGTTGTTGTTGTTGTTATTGTTATTTTTGTTGTTATAAAACTCCTTTTCATTATTATCGATTTCCTTGTGAATTTATCGATTTTTAATTCATGAATTCCAGCATCCAATGATAGAGTCGTTATGTCAATTACCGTGTTCAATGTGGTTCTGAAATTCTCTATCTTTTCGTCTATTTTGGATTTAACTATATCAATTCTACCACTTAATGTAAGAGTCTTTATATCTATTTCAGTTTTAACTGTATCTGTGTCCGTAGAAAACTATTGTTACAAATTAGAAAATTATTTTCCGCACGTTCCATCTTCATGCCTACTTCGTCGATACTATCTTTACCACAACGATACTATTAACAACTTCTCAATCTACATATTCTTTTGTATATGGTTTTAATTGTTCAACCTCAGGATGTAGCTTGCTAAAACATTTTGTAAATTTAATCTTTTATCGTTTTGACCTTATGACTCAAGTTTGTAATAGATAAATAAAAACTTGTTTTTATAGCTTGTAACATGCTTTCATATAGGGTTCTTGGTGTCTTCAATTCTTTGGTCATCTCTGTTTTTTTAATCCCTTGATCGTTTTGTGCATTTCATCATTCAAGTCTTAACTGTTACAACTGTGGTTGTAATTTGTCATAGTCTTCCAGACATTTACTTTTCTCTCTTTTTTCTCCATAACACTTTCCAAAGGAACTATCTGACTGTTTATCCTCTGTTTAAAAATTGAATTTAAATATTGTTGACTGCTTGGTATCTAACCTGTTCTTTATTTTTCTGTTTGGAAAGTTTGTACAGCATTAGACAATGTATTGAATGGCTCTTTTGTACAGCATTAGACAATGTATTGAATAACTCTTTAGATAAGTCCTGTGCATCCGAAATATTTTTTTTCCGTTCTGATCAATATGTTTGTAGTTCTCCCACACCTGCCTTGATATCTTTCATACTATTATCCTCTGGAGTCTTAGACATCTGAGTCTTTGAACAAACTGACTAGTATATCCATCAGTTAATTTAAGGGGATTACATAAACATTTGTGATACGTTAGCTGTTTAAGTTTATGTCACTGTTCATTGTTTAACCTAGTGTTAAATTTTTCTCCTCTGTTACTGCATAAATGTTTAGAAGAAAACCTAAATTGCATAGCACCTCCAAAGGAGAATCATTATGGTTTTGCGGTGATGTGTATGCCCTTATTTTATTATTTATCTGAATTGCAAAATATATGTTACAGGTATACCATGAAGTATGTCAGTTTCCATCATCATCTTTTTTTAAAATTGATATTCAATCTGTTAATTGTGCTCCTTTGTAATTTATTTGTAGTGACCATTGAGACTGCATGAAACAAAGCCTCCACGAAGATAATTTTAAACAGGTAGAGACCTTTGAAAACACGAATAATAGCCATTAGAGTTATATTTGGTGCTATTTATCTGATCGAGGAAAATGCAAACCGTTTTAGGTTTCGTCAAATCCACAAACATTATCTGATTCAGTAGATGACTGCATAGATCTCTGGCTATGAAATCCTACCGATTTTGTATCGCAATTGGTGATCTATACTGTGTAATTGTTGTTACTCAGAGTGATTTTAACTTTTGAGTTGTGGTTCAAATATTTAACACAAATAGTTTCTTTGTTGTCATTTATTTCTGTCATTCGCTCTTTGAATTTTTCATATGTACATTTCAAGGTTGCAAAAACCACAAGAATTAAAACAGTCATTGTTTGATTCTTACCTCTTATGTAGTGACCTATATTGTTGTATAGTTCAACCACAACATTGTAATACCCAACAACAAAATCTATTCTTTGCTATGAAATGGATAGTTTACCATTTCTCTTATAATTTGGATTGGTAAAATTTCTTTCTTTCTCAATGATAGCGTCAGATTTTGTCTGCGCTGCGCTGCCGTTTATATTATCTTTGTTATTGTATATGAACATTTTTAACAGCAATGCGACGAAACGGTAAACGTTTCCAATATCTTTCTCCTTCAATTTCCTCCCTTCTTCAAAAATATCTAGCTTTGCTGTTGTTCTCAGACGTCTTGTATTTCTGTATTGTTTATTTTCTACCACGATTGGATTTGTAAAATCATTCTTTACCTGTTGTACTCTTTAATGATGAAAATATACTACTCAAAGTTAATTTCTTTGTTATTGACCGCTTTGATTATCATCACTTGATTCTGTTAAATCTACTGGTGGCAGAAGTAAAATTTTCATCATGTCTTAAAACATGTTTTAAAACATTGATATATATCAGCTACTCCTTGAAAGCTTTTTCAACACATCCTATTTTTGTTTTACCAAACTCTCTAAGGACTAAACGAACAATCACACCGGTAACTATAACTGCAACAATTAATCTAGCTGCTGTTATTGCCATTGCAGCTGGAAATTTCGCCAACTTCTACCCAATTCAAAACTTTGCATACTATTTTGTATTTCTTCTAACAATTCCCTTTAACAAAACCATTATTTAATTTCAGTAAATTTGTGCAATCTATTATTAAGACCGTTGTCATGTAGTACATGATATGAGTCAGGTGTTTTCCCTGAGGGAAATGTCATAAGTGATAAACATATCAGTGATATTTGTATGTATGAAAGAGACAGGTTAGACTGTGCCCAAGGAGTGAAGCACATTCATTTATTGGGTACCAATGTTATCCGGCAAAAATCCATTTGCTATTAGGTAGTCAACCGCAAACAGGCTAAGAGAAACCGGAATAATTAGCTTTATTACTTGTTCAATATTCATATTCGATGGTGGACCAACTGTAACCTCGATAGCTACTTCAAATGAATGATGTAGGCAACAGTAAGAGCAGAGTTTGGTGTCGCATGACAAATTGTGTTGATAATGTTTTTGTTTTAGTCGATATTTGTCTGTAGATAAAAGCTATGCTAATTATTAGCCAGAAAAGTTAGCGCATTTCTGAGATCGAGTTAGACAAAGTCCAGGTATAGACATTGCATTTAGACAACGTTTTATCATGTCGAACTTCGTACAGGCCGTGCTCTGCAGGGCTGTAACGTTCTTCTTTAATAGTGTAGATTTTACTGGTCTCTAACGTTATTTTTTCCACAGGTTTAAACCATTTCATTAGCTTTAAAACAGAAACAACTTAAATTTTTGAACAAATGATCAATATATAAAAAGCATCTACACCACCTCCTATAAGATCATATATTTTGTTTAGCAATCAGAAACTGCACAAAGTCCAATTTCCTGAACTTGTATCATATTTTTCAAAGAATGTGCTTGCCTCATCTCGTTATATTTCAGATTTTGCGTGTTCTTTCTTTACAAATTCAGCTTTCAATCTTTTGAATTCTTGTAAGTTCTTCCAAGTTGTCTATCGAGTTCAACACTACATGAATCTTTTGGTTTTTGTGAAGTAACCTTTTCATGTTCTTTGCCTACCTTCTTTTCGTTTTCATTTTTTCTTTGTTTACCTTCGATTTATTTGTAATTAAACTTTTAATGTTAAATCAAGATAAATCTAAATCAGCGCTAAAGTTACCTGCAAGATGGTGTACAAGGTCACATCAAGTAGTGAAAATTGATTTGAAATTTATTGGCATAAACAAAGCAATGGATACAAATTAATGTCCTAAATGTAAGGAAGAGAAAGATATTGCTCAGCTGTAAACAGTGTAAAAAATAATACAAAAAGAAACAGTATATAGAAAACAGTGTACTTAAAAAACCTAAAAATGGAAAGCTAAAACAGAGTACTTGAATGCTTACAAGAGACAAAGATACCACAATGAAGAAAATTTCAAGATAATTAACAACACAAGAAGAATTTTACATTGATTAAACACGGCACTAAATCAGATACGACGCTGAAAATGTCAAGTGTTCCGTCTATAGACTTTTGGAGTAGATGGCTAAACTTCACGAAACCTGAAGGCTTCAATGAAGATGACCTTTATAGTAGTTATTTCGCTTCATGTTCATTATTTGATTTGTTTGACTCTTAGCAACAAAGAAACTGTTTTCACTGCTCAAACACCAGATAAATGATGGCCAGTGAAAACAGGTCCAAAATGATAAAACACCTTCTGAAGATGAAGTAAATTAGCACAAAAAATTGAATTATTCAAGGTTTCTAAATATATCACTTAAAAGATTTTGAAAAGTATTATATATTCTGTTCTTTTATTTTTTTATTATCGACTATATTGAATGATAAACAGCTACTCGTGTAATTACAACTACTGTACCAATTGTTATTAAAGGTACAAGGGTATCTAAACCAAAGCAACCAGTACAAATTTGTTAAGGATTAATTTCTATGTTTTATGTTTCCTCTTAACTTTCTGTTCTGCTTTGTAGAGGCTCCGTTGTCTTTTTGAAATCGATATGTTGGAAAGTTATCAAACCTGAACTCATTCTGATTAAGGCAAATCTAGCTTAAATATTAATTTTAGAAAAAGTAAAGTACCTGATTACACTTGATGACATAAGATCATGTTTCATTTCATTCTTGAGACTGTCTAAATTATCTCTCAAAAGCAATTTCCTAATCATTGATGTAACAGGGTGATTTCAGCATCTAATAATGACTTCGAAATTTTAACTGCTCTTGTATTGACAAAGACTTCTTATGTCTTGTTGATTTGTTTCACGTCCATTTTATCTAATATATTCAGTTTAATTTTTACCGGTTATTCTTTGTATGTTCCATTTGCAATAGCTAAGTTCAATGCATGTTTGTATTTTTCAAATTCTCTAGAAATGGATTTATTCTTTTTTTTTATAGATCAATTTCAATGATTTTTCCAGTTTTTATGTGTCCTTTTATGGTTGATAAATCTTTGCAATTTAAATAAATGAACAAATTGAAGAAGGTAGCGAAGGTTTTGAGCCAGGCCGTGAAAGTCATGTTTACGTTGATGATATAGTAAATTTACAAGTTTAAACAGAAACTGATGTTACTGTTAACTTGTCAGATGGTTTTAATAAAATCGCACCAGGTGTTACTCATTCTGAATTTATTTTCCATAAAAACGTTTAACGAAAGCTCAAGAGATAGT
Source organism: Margaritifera margaritifera (assembly GCA_029931535.1). Classification (NCBI taxonomy): domain Eukaryota; kingdom Metazoa; phylum Mollusca; class Bivalvia; order Unionida; family Margaritiferidae; genus Margaritifera; species Margaritifera margaritifera. The sequence continues at coordinate 1,049,763 of JAQPZY010001243.1, read as the reverse complement.
TAAAATCTGGAAAAATGATAAAATCAAGATGTTGTTAGCACTGAGCACTATAGCAGATCATATTTAAAATAAATTTTAAAAAATATTAAGTTAGGCAAAACAAAGCAAAAATCAATGGAAAAGTCACCTGTCAAAGATACGCAACCATTGTATCCATTCGAAACCAATGTTGTACAAAGACAACCAACCGCGCAAGTCCCTAACAAAAACGACATACAAGTAATTAGCACAAAGGAGCCGTGTACTCAACAGGTAAGAGAAGCTAAGACTATAACTGACGAATTTCACGAAAGAATTCAAAGTAGAGAACTTCTACCTGCGGTGAAAATATTACTCATTACACAAGAGGAAAGCGAAATTAAGAGGTTGTATAAATCCTGTAGGAATTGTCTATTCAGTAATATGATCTATGAAAATTGATGTTGAAACGTATGACAAAAAGATTTGTAAAACATTATACCAGTAAAGAAACCGTCCCCAAAAAAGGACGTATAGCAAGAAGAGTTGGAAAGGTTCAAGGCATAAAAGTACAAATACTAGGTCATCCAACACGGTTCGTGAGAAAGCTTAGAGAAAATATTGAAAAAGCAATACATGGTACTATTGGTAGTCTGATGAGTTAGTTATTTAAGAGTGCTGATGGTCAAATTGTTTCTTTCTAGCTGATCACATCATATTACTTGTGTTAATATTAGTCATTTGTTTTTTGCATTGTTGATCAAATTTGTAAACTATCCAACTAACATGGCTGCACAAAGATAGCATGCAAATCACGTATTCATAAGCTATTTCAGAAAGTAAATTATATCACCTGATGCAATCTTTTGTATCAAAATAAAACATTGGGGTTTTTTTTGTTTTTTTTGTTTTGTTTCCCTAATAAATGTTGTTTGTCGACTTTTCCAAATTGACATGTCATCATAGGGCTATAGTCATCATAATCCTTCTTCTATACATAACTTCTACTCACTTTGTCTTCTTTCTTAATTTTTTTTTTTTTTTTTTTTTTTTTTTTTTTGTTGCTATCTTTAGATATCAGCATTTGGAATACCATTCCTACATCAGTACTAATGGAAGATTTTAACCCAAGTTTAGACGAGTCACTGGATTTCTGTAAAGTGTTGTTGTATCCAACGATGCTACCCATTGTCATAATAATGTCAGTCGGTAACAAAATAATACTATGACTACTAACAGCATAGTTCAATGTCACTTTTGGGTCTGTTTTAGTATATTGACTTAATCTGAGTCGTAACCTTGCTGTCCTAAAATTAATAACTCCAATTAATTTGTTAGCAGTGTCTGATACTGTGGAGATAAACCATGTAATACATGTTCTGTTTTGAACTTGAGCACATAAGATGCAGATTACACAAGTCCTATTGCTTTTAATCAATCTTGCAACATCACATCTGTCAGACAGTTACTTTCCTGTAAAAAGACGTATGTCCCGTCTTTTTCTTCACCTTCATACAAAAATACGCAACCATATACAGTACCACCACAATTCAGGACCAAACAATTCTTTTTTCCATGTATAATGACTTTTATGACAACCGTTCCATGTATAATGACTTTTATGACAACCGTTCATGTATAATGACTTTTATGACAACCGTTCATGTACATTTCTTTACATGATAATAAAAATCCATCGTCTGTATTTCTTAAATCTTTTTCACCTAAGGCCATTGAATACATGCTATCATCTATGAGGGATATTTAAAAAAGTTCTGAATATTAGTGCGCTGTGCAACAAAGTTCTTTATTAGTGAACAGTATGTCAGTCTATCCCCTCAAAGTACTCCCCATGCACCAGTGTACACACTTTCTCAGTCCGATTATCCAATTATTAAAAGCCATTTTCTGTTAACATTTTGGAATGTTGTTCATACACCGGAAAACTGCGCTTGCAACAGCATGCTGGCTTTCAACTCGTCTACCCCTGAGAGAATCTTTGAAAATAGGATTCAGCCAAAAATAACCTGGAGCTTAGATGCTGTGCTCCTTCAGGAAGTCTGTTACGAGTGCCTTGTCGTGGAGTAGATGGATACCTCATGAACCATTGCGCGGACTGGTTGTTCAGGAGCTGTAGCGTACTAATGAGACAGGGGGAGGGGGGGGGCAGACGGGGCGGTTGCCACTGGCGCCAGAGGTCTTGGGGCGCCAAAACAGCTGATGCAAATTCGGGCCTCGTATTCTGGCCATTTGGGCCATCGTCGTAGCCCCGGGCGCCATTTACCTTAGTACGCCACTGTTCAGGAGTGTTCCACAACAGTTGGCAACACTTTGGAGACATAAAAATGTCCAGTGACACTAGCTGAGTCAAACATAGGTACCTGGACAACCGGGCCTTTTGCATCGAAATATCATGAGTATAAAACTCTCTTGACAGTCTGACTACATCGAACTATTTATAGTCTTTGCTCATTTTCTCCGATCCAAACTATATTATTTTGTAATGGGTCAGGTTCAAAAACGTAAATCCATATTTCATCACCTGCGGCAATTTGATTTAAATGTCGCTCGTCACTCCTTTCATATGTGGCAAGTAGTTCTTCGGCGATTGTAACCCTTACCTGGTTTTGATTAACCGTCAACAAATGCGGGACATATCTTGCACATACCTTTTTGAGCTTCAAATGATTCTTCAATATATTAAAAACAGTTGAAAAATTAATGCCCATGATAATAGAAATATTTCATACTCTGTGTCGAACATCTTCATCAATTGTCCCGTTCACAGCAGCCACTTCCCGCTCACCAATCGCGGAAAATGATCTTTCCAGAACGTGGGTCATCTTCCATGGATTCGCGGCCACCTTTAAACCATAAAACCACCTCAAAATTGTAGGATATGACAGAGAATTACATCAGTAAATTTTAGCGAAGTCGGCCTTACAAATACGCTCTTTGCGAAGTAGGAGAATTGTTCTCTTCTCCGACATTTTTACATCACTGTCATTTACCTATGTTACGTCACACGTATATATCTGCAGATGTCCGGCTGTGCAATCAGCTGCAGATCAGTTTATATAACGTTATTTTGTCTATCGACCGGAGTAACATTTATTGACAGGTTCAAAGAAATAAAAAATGAAAACAAACTATTTTGAACTTTTTAAATACTCCTCGTATGATTGTTCTATTCTTCTATTTGAGGTATCTCCACCATTGATTTTGTGGACTGTTAAAATTACTGCAGATTAATTTAACTTGTTTAAGATCTATGTTATTATTGGCTGGATTAAATTTGTCATCAACAGGTAGAGGTATTGACTATTCAGACAACAGTCTTCATATTTGAACATGAAATTTACAAACTGATTTTACTAATTCTGGTAAATTTCTACCCGTCAAATGCCGGCATGAAATCCGACTACAAGATGTTGCTATCCACACCGCCCAAATCATTTGATATTGCGAAAACCTAATGTCATACTGTGCTCTGAGTGAAGCTATTTAGTCTTTTGTTGTGATCCTGAATGCATAAGTATAAAAACTGTTTAATTGTTTGCATATAAAAAGATGAGTTTCTCGATGGTAAATTTGTATCGCGTTAAATCGTTTGATAAGTCTGGATATTGAGCCTCAAACTAAATTGCAGGACATAGGTAAGGAACATAACTTGTTAGTTGTTTATACTAATTCACGAATTTTATCCCATTTTGACATATAGTTTAAAATATGACTTTAGGTCTATCTACCATTATTTATATTAATAAAACTTAATGTGAAATTCACTTCTCTTGTGTAGATATATTGATGCTGTATTTACTTTGTTTCCACATTTACATGTAAATCTTTGCTGACATGTGTCTATAATCTTTCATTTGATTCACTGTAATATCATTTTAATCTCGTTGAGATTACCCACTCTCTGATATTTTGTATATTGTTTTTCCAGTTCCTGTATTTGTTTTTCTCGACAACTTATTGCACGTTGCTTCTGACACTAATTGGATTACATTCGCAACATAATATTGTTTATACCATTTAATTGAGTAGCTGAATTTCAGTTACTGTTAGATGTCAAGTGAAAGTTCGGAAAATAATTGTCTCTTCAAAATCTGTATATTTACACACTGTTCAAGGTATATATGTGGTGCTAAAACTCCTCGTAAATCAACTGATGATAGTTAATTTGTCGTAGTTCATTCAAATAAAAGTTTTATGAATGTGATAAAATTGTACATTCTCCAGAAAAAATGGTTAGTTGATTGTGTAACCGTTGGCACCATTGCTATACAATTTTTTAAATACAATTTAGAGAAGTTTCAAATATCCTCATGATTGCATCAAAATTTCTGTGATTTTCATCACTGCCTATTTTGTTCAAAACCTCGTAGACTGGATTTTAGTCTTTAAAACTGTGTCTATATTTCAAGTTTTTTTTATATCTAGTTAGAATCAACTTCTAATTTTTTTAATGATATCTCTTTCCATTTTTTCTGTGATATAATTTATTACCCTGCTAGTACAATATTTACTTTGTAGTCGTCTTATCACGTTTTTCGTGTGTACCATTTGTTACTTACTGGCGATGATGTGTTTGCGTGTCCTTTCTTTTCTTCCTCTGATTTTGTGATGAATACAAATTCTCATGCCGTGGATGTTTTAACTCCTTCATGCTCTAAAGCACTGTTTTTCCACATCGGTCACATTCTAAAAACTCTTTATCTTGAAAAGAAAACAAATCAAAGTTTTCATGCTATTTAATATTGCTATGTATGTACTCTTCTTCAGTCATCTCCGATGAAGACATCATTTATTATTTATGGCATCGTAGCCGGTTATTATCTCTTTTCTATCAAACACTGTTGTCTACCTCACCGATATTTCAATGTGGCAGATCACGAATTAATTCTTAAGTGTAGAAGATTCATTCTGGTGTGCACGTGATACTGACACACGTATTAACTATATGCACGTGATACTGACACACGTATTAACATATGCACGTGATACGGACACACGTATTAACTATATGCACGTGATACTGATACACGTATTAACTATATGCACGTGATACTGACACACGTATTAACTATATGCACGTGATACTGATACACGTATTAACTATATGCACGTGATACTGACACACGTATTAACTAAATGCACGTGATACTGACACACGTATTAACTATATGCACGTGATACTGATACACGTATTAACTATATGCACGTGATACTGACACACGTATTAACTATATGCACGTGATACTGATACACGTATTAACTATATGCATGTGATAATGATACACGTATTAACTATTTCATCATATTTATGGCATTTATTTCCCGTATCTTCCTTTGTTGCCTGTTTTTTTTCCCGTTCGGGCTCAAAACGATCGTTACAGCATGTTATCAGTGCGTGGGTTGTGAACCTTGCATTTCTCTATATGCATGTCGACATGCGATATATCTATTAACGATGCTGCATGAATAATGCATGTTAGATAACTGTCGTATCATGTACATCCTGAAAGAAAAAAAAAACACAAAAAAAAATGCAAAGAAAACGAAAACTAATCAGCCCCGATTTTAGTATTGATACACATTTTACCCTTTTTTACTGAGCTGTGCTGAGTATAATTCTCAATGAACGATTCAAATGCGACCGTAAATTAGTTACAATATCTTTGGTTATTCGTGAACTTTTCTCAGTGCAGTAAGTCATATATTTATAAAGTATTTGGAACCCTATTGACCACTGGCGAAGAACTGTATATATTTCTTAAAGAAAATGCAACTTTTTTGTTGTGAAATGTACTATATCAAGATATCTATGACAAAACCTTATTGTGTTTTATTTGATTTTTCAAACAATTGATATATACAGTTTCGTATGTTGAAGTATAATCAGTAAGCAGGATGGACTGACGAAAAGAAAAAACGTATGCAGATTTTCTGGGATACAGTCTAAAATAGCATACAGGCTTGACCAGAAAAACAATTGTTTTGACCCTAAATGCAACGTGAGTGAAAATCTACCCCTCACATATAGAGATAATGAATAATCGCAAGTATATATATATATACACACACGCACACACACACACACGTGTGTGTGTGTGTGTGTGTGTGTGTGTGTGTGTGTGGTTTTCTGTGCGATAAACACGATCATCCCTTCTTTGAGTTTTGTTATTTGAAGACTGTTTCTCCAGTATTTCTTCTTTGTTTCATCCATTTTGTAACTCTTGTTTGTAGATTCCCTTTGTCATTGAAACAATTAGAAATCCAGATTTTCTCTTGGCTTTTGTGTTTAATGTTTGTTTTGTGAATGTATGTTGTTTCTTCCCCTGATGAAGGGCTTGCTTAGCTCCTCGAAACGTTGGGAAACTGTTTTGTAATTGCACCGTTATTAATTTTTGCGTCAATATATATATATATTTATATATATATATATATATATATAAATATATATATATATATATATATATATATATATATATAGAGAGAGAGAGAGAGAGAGAGAGAGAGAGAGAGAGAGAGAGAGAGAGAGAGAGAGAGAGAGAGAGAGAGAACTGGGGCCCTAAAACTTTAATATGATGGGGTGGGTGGGGGATCTATGTCGTACATTAAATATGTTGTTAATGTCAATGATTACTTACTGCTGGAAGAGTGAATTTGAACATTGTAAGGTGACTGGAAATGTAGAGATCGTGACTTACCCTGATATTTGTGTGCACTTATTAGTGTTATATGTCAAGTGTGATCGCCGGTCATGTGGATAGCAACTGCACTGCCATTAAGTTCGATCTTGCACATTATTAAATACCCATACAGTCTTTTAGAATCTTGCTTCATATGAATTTCTCACACTCAGAAATATGTTTATCACACCTAATTTCCTTTCAAAATCAGCATTTGAATAACGCTAAGCTCGATAATCTCATCAGCTGACACTACAAAATACGTTTACAGCCATGATGGCCAACGCTAGATCACATGACTCGATCCACATACTAAATTCGTCCTATTTCACATTTTAAAAAAATTAAATTTCACTTGTTTATTGTAAATGCTGGCCTTCTTTTATACAAGTATGAGTATGTTTTGAACTTTTTATATTGTATTCTTCATTTTTATGCTAGTCAATGTATTTTTGAGTGTTGTCAGCGTTCACTGGTACTTATTTACTCTTCAACCCATACCTATCGACCTTTGTTACGACTTAATCTGTATGTGCCCTTCTTGGTCATTACACCATGTATTTTGGTCATATGACTTCCAATGAGCACAGAAGAAACTACACATTGTAATTAATTATAACAATAAGAAGCTTAATAGATAGTTATAAAATGAGACAAGTCAATCAAATTTTATTATTTCTTTCTTATCAAAAATAGAGATTGAAATTACATCTTTTATACAATAATCTGAGTCAACTCAGTTCAATCAAATTCAATTCACTGCTATTGATACCGGATTAATGCCAAAGTAATATTGTGCCATACTAAATTTAGACAGCTATCTCCAACCCAACTAAGAATTGAAGGTTTAATTACAAAATACTTACATTGTAGGGCATCCATTTCTTCCTGAATTATTAGTTGGGGGTTATGAAGGCCAGTATATACTAGACTCTGTGTATATTACACATACTTATATATTCATGTTTTAGTTGTCTTTTCCTTTTGTTAAGCATTGTATCATAATTACGCACAGTCAAAAATAAAAAGTCCTGAATTGAAGCATTTTTGAAGTTACTATTACAATTATATGTTAGCACATAGCCTACGCCCTCCCCCCCCCCCATCTATTACCATCTATTACTATACAGAGAGAGAGAGAGAGACAGAGAGAGAGAGAGAGAGAGAGAGAGAGAGAGAGAGAGATGGTGTCACCCTGAGAAAATACATTCTCACCAAAGGCGAAGTTGTCGACATGTACAAAAAAACCCTGCTAAGGACAGATTTAAATCAAACTGGAATATTTTTTAAAATATAATTTATAGAATAAAGTAAGTATAAATTTAAATGAATGATTTACCCAGGAAATGGAGAAATATCTAGATTGTTACGTAGTTTCTTATCCCACGCGACACAATTTTTTGTCTAGTGCTTCCAGAACTGGTGCCTTTAGTTGCCATTTATAATCTTAAAAAAATAGAAATCTATATTTATATTCGTTAATAATCATCTAAGTTAATATGTGAAGCAACAAGTGTTTGTTAAAGGATATAATTCCGATGTATGGGTGACAAAATTAAAAATATACATACTTACTGAATTGCAGGCTATCGATATAGCTGTTTATATTGAAACATAAAGTATTGCTCATTCCAAGTTATTGAGGTTCCTGTCTCACTTTCTTTAATTTCTTTTCTATTATTTTAACGAAATTCGCGTGATCATGTACGTGTATGACCACTGGACAATCAACAGTGCATTCAAAAGGACACCACTGCACATGAAATACAAGCGGCTTGAATTGAAATCTACCATTGCGATGTGGCAAATGAAACTGTAGAATATTTGTTCTTTTTACTCTCCGAAATTTAATACTAAAGCCCAAAAATAACATACAAAACAACAACAACAACAAACAACAACAACAAAACAAACAGCGACAACATGAAACTGGGAGTCAGAAAAAGGTACACACCGAATGCAGGCAAAGAAGTTAGGTGCTATCGAAATGAAAACATTGTTTACATACTGTTCAGCACACTGAATACATAATTTCCTGATACATGAAATGAATTCAAAAAGGTTGGTGGGAAAAATAGGGACTTTCTCCCAGAAGAACATTATTTAGAAATTTCATATTTAAGAAAAAAATCTTTTCTTGCCAAAAAAAAAAACAAACAACTGAATAGTCAATATTCAAATTAGTTCCGGTGTTTGAAACATTTGCTTCCTGTATCTCCTGTGTTGCACAATGTTTCCCAGAAGTAACACCAAGAAGTGTTGTTATAATGATAAAAGTGTGTACATAACGCACCCTCAATTTTCCAGCATGCAAGTCGTCATGCCACATATTTATTTACACTGCTCCTCTAAATATATGGTTTGTACACATGCAACGCAATGTGTTCACCTGATATAACCGTATAAAAGTGATAGCCACAAAATTTGCTCAACAACGTTTCTCATGTTTGCGTTGCGAAGTCATGCTTTCATAAAAAAAAAATGTTAAAATTTAAAAAATTCCAGCATTTATTATTAAGACTCCAAAAAGTCTTTACTCTCCTCCACTTTAAACGAAAGCAGATCGAAGCTAAATAAAGACAACGATAGTATGTTATGATAAATTTTATTTTCTGTTGCAACGATTTAGATAAAACTTTAACCATTGTAAACGTACAGATGGCTTTTATAATTATATAACGTCACCTATTCAATGCTTCTGTGCTCTATTACTCTAAATATATTGTAACAAGTCAGGGTAAAAAAGCAGCTAGTATAAGTTAACCCCGAGACAGAGTGGAAAAAACCCCAACAATATCGAACCCACTGCGCGAATTGATTTGATGTCGTTGTTTGCCCTATTTTAAATGACCTCAATACAACAATCGTTGTCAATTGAAGGGTTCTTAAACACGCTATTGCTACACATACTTTTTCTATAACTAAATTAAGAACCACACATTCATGAGTCTCTAATTTCACAATTGTGCTTTTTCTTGCTTTAAATTGGTATGATTTATCAGAACGCAATTCTAAGCTGTATATCGGTATTTCATGCCACGTACCACCAAGTATGCCCTAAACAGCTAACATACAGAATTGTTCCTATCTTTGATTACTAGATACTCATACGTGATAATATTCCAAGAATTCTTTATATTAAGAAATTGACAGGGGCCAATTTACGAAACTAATCCGTGCTACCCTAAAGTCTCGTAAATACGGTTCATTATGACGCCTGCACCCAGTAATTGGCTAATTACTTTGTTTGAGAAATAGCTCGTGAACACCAATTTCACATAATCAAATACGTAATCACCAAAATCCAGAGAGCACATATACCCTACGTTTGTTACAATATAAAGATACTGACCCCGAAAAAATGTTAACGAAATAAAAGAGAGTCAGTGCAATTAGGAAGTTCGAGTATGTATATATATATATATATATATATATATATATATATATATATATATATATATATATATATATATATATATAAAGGCAAGGTAACACGAAATATTATTTTAATTTAATGTCTGCACGAATTAATAGCATGTCCATTGTCCTAATCTTTATGTACGTCTACACGTCTACAGCTTCAGTGGACAATAACTCAAATGCTTATTTCTTCAAACATCGAATTGGCGCAAAAGTAAATCTCTTTGTTAGGGAAAAAAAATGGAGAAGAAAATCAAAGATTTGGGATGGAAATAAAGAACAACAAAAACTACGAAGGAACAAAAGTAGAAATGTCTTTCCTTTTTTTCTCAACATTAGTTTATCCTATCTTCGTAAAAACACCAAAAAGACGATTTTACAAGAGAACCAACTGGTTACTTATAATATGAGAACTTACTTGGTCAGATGTTTTACACTTACCGACAGGCCTGCCGAGGGGGGGGGAACAGGGGGGTGGGGAGAGTGCGATTGCCTAGGGGCCCGGCGATTTCTAGGGGACAGCCGTCAACTCAGTTATAAAAAATAAATTAATCTTTGCAGTAAATATTACAACTTGTTCCTTGCAAGAGTCTAAGTTATGGTAGATTACCACAGGTTTTATATGCAAAACTGTACACAGGTTTTATATACAAAAAATCAAACTAGTTTTGGAGTCCATGACTGCTCTGCCCAGTGACCCAGAATTTCCGTCGGCGGGCCTGCTTACCGGTTGCTCACTACTGACTTGAAAATGTAGAAGCAGACCTCTCGCGAATGGATGAGATAAATTTGTGCAATACTGACGTTCTGTGAACATTCTTTTTGTCTGTTTATGCCGCTGCTTTATAAGAGTCAAGGGCTACAGTTGAAAGTAGAATCGTTTACTAGTGACATGTTGAGTGCGTCACAAATACACTCGATACCATCCAAACAGCAGGCCACAAACCAACTAACCTTGACTTTTGATGACCTTTTGATAAACTTGTCTTAGCCAATGACTCGAGCAAACTTCCAAGAGAAGAAAGTTGTTCGTGAAAACAATCAACATACATCAATTTTACACCGATGATGAAACCTTTTGTGTTTCCTTTGACTTGTGTATTAATAGCTACGGTCCCGCATGGTTAAGTATCGGCTTGAGGATGAAATAACGAAACCGAATTGCCGATGGTCTGTAGCGATACTGGTAGAAAACAGCATACAAGATAAATTGTTTTGAAATAATAAAATCGATTCGAAAATACACGACGTGCGTCATTGTAAAGCGGCGGGTTTATACAGATCTGATATCACTGCTGCGTTTGATTGAATCTGAAAGGCCAAGACCGAATGTCTAATATTGGAAGTTTTAGTAGAAATATAATATATGCTTGTAATAAATAGTTCCACATATACATAAATTATGGGTGCTATACGGAAATGTTGCTTGTGCATCCGTATCAAACACTATTTAAGATGTAATAAAGTATCATTCATAATGAGTCTTATGATATGATACCTGGACTAGGTTACGATCTGATGACGATCTATGATTTTCTATTCTAACGGTAAATGTCCGATGTTTGCATAATGCGTGGGAAGCAGCAATCAGTTTGGATTTTTAAAAGGAGTTTAATTATATCCTGTATCCATAAAAAGTACAAATGTAACACAGAACAAAACATAATCTTACACTGAATATGGGTAACGTTGTCATTTAACCTTTTTGGAAAAACATGAACTTAAAACGGAATGTATAAGATATCAAAATCAGAAGGCTGTTGTACAATAACAGAAAAATTAATTTAAGATAAAGACAAGGAATCAATGGAAGATTTATTCATCGTTCGTGTCGAATATAGTAATAATTCTGATGACATTTTATTGCGTTACTTGAGACTTTGATAAAAGGTAACAACACTAGTCTTCTTTGTTTTTCTTAGTTTCTAAATAATACAAATACCATATTTGTCCGTCTATAACTCGTACCCAACTGCAAACAATGCACCGCGTTATGCCAGGTCTATGCTGTTCGCAGTATACATTATAAATTATTGAGTAGTAGACGCATAGGCCGGGAAATTCAGTTGACTTATAACAACTGCCAGCATTATAAATCAGATAATGAATACTTGGTTTTATGAGAAAATGGTATACGAAATCAGACTCTTTCACAACATCTTTATTTTTGTTATGTAGAATTTGATCTTAAATCTTGTAGAGTCTAAATCCAATGGATAGTTCCGATCTGTCAATCAAAGCGGGCACATTAATTATTTCTGACCAATCAAAAATTTGCATCGAATTCACTGTGTAGTTACGCGTTGCTATCCACCACATTTGCTCACAAACAAACGACCACGCTTGATTACTTTCTTATTACATTGCGAAGGGTTTTGAAAGAGTACGCAGAAAATCACTGAAAATTTATCAGGAAAATGGTTTGCCGTTGTGCTTCGGGTACATGCAATGCAGATTGTCGTTATCTTGAATGGATTCAAGGGGGATTTTTAAAAAAAATTCCCAAACCAAAAACCAATATGGAAAAATGTCTGCATTGGAAGTGATACATGAATTATTATCATATTTCATATATCAATACACAAAGCTGTTTTAAAATAATGACATTATTTGTTATGATTGCGAAAATAAATTTTAAATACAATTTTATGCTAATTGTATGCTTATCTTCGAATTGTATTTCTTATTTCAGTCAAAATATTGCATGCAATAAAGAAAATGTTGTGTGTATATGTGTTGTTTACTTTTGTCTTTTTATTACCTTGTATTTAAAAAAAAAAATGGGGGAATATTGAAACCCTGCATGATACTTCATTAGTGTTGATTTTTGTTAAAATTTTCAAAATTGAGCATTTAATTGTAATTGGTGTCAAGTTGACAAAAAATTGGTTTTCTTTTTCTATTCTCTGCTGGCCTGGCAACAACTACATAGTTGATTGGCACAGGTTGTTTTTTCTTGAAGAAATTTAATAAAATACTGAGGGTTGTGGAGTTTGTAAACCATTTCCACCCTGTACATTAAGTTCTGGAATGGCCCTAATTCTATTCAATATCTATACTTGCAAAATTGGATTTTGACATCATTTATTTCAAAATTTTACATTGAATTTTTTTAATAAAATTTTTATTATGGATTTTTAAAAAATATTTTTAACTTTATGAAGAGGTGAAACTGTAATACAATATTTATTTTGTCTTTATTAGGCCTGAGACTATAAATAACAGCAAGCTATGTACTGCCATTTATTGTATTTTTGTCATGCTGACTTCAGATAAAACTCATACAAATTACTGATTTTATAACAGCTGCAAAATGTTATGACATCAATGAAGTAAGATAAAGTGCGTCACACTAATTAGCGAACAAAATGTAAAAGCTAACACCGTCAACGTGCCTGTAGTTGTTTATTTTGACGTGCCTAATTATTTCTGTGTTTTTCAAGAGATTATGATAAATGATCGTTTTACATGGATCTGAAATAATTTAAATTTACCGGTTTATCAATGATACCCTTATAAAATGTTTTTATCCATCCAACTAAGGATACACGTTAACGCGGGGTAAAGAACGTAAAACACTCGTTTCAATCACTTAGGAAACTTTGTATAAATTGTTTATTTAATTATTGTAACTTTAATGTTTTTCCTTAACATAATTAAATTATTAATTGATAATAAATTTTAAAACATTTATCGTAGATCAGAAAAAGTACTTGGTTCTTTTGTTCTTACATGACAATTATACATGTACGATATAAATGTAATGGGAAAGCTTTATTTTAAATTTTAAAAAAAAAACATAAAAAACAACAACAACAAAAAATCCAAAAAAAAAAAAACATTACTGAAGTCATACTAGAAATTCTGATTTAATTAATAAATATACCCAACTTTGCAGAACTTAAAGATTCTGTTATTTTTTTTTTCTTCTAGCGAAATGTCTTCTTGAAGTTTGTGAGTATGTTCGTTCTTTCTTATCGAACGCCAGAAACATGCTGCAACTTTCACCTGATTTTCGCCATCGAGAAATCCTAATTTCATGAATATATCCTTGTGTGTAGTAGTTCAAACCTTTCTTTAAAAAACGATCTGAATGATTCTTGCAGTCAGGTAGGAAAGTTTCAGAAATATTGTCGGGAATATTTCAAATGAATCTCTTGCTGATGCTACTGAATCCGTAATTTTGACGATAGCTTGTGAGTCAGAGCAACAGTAGCTATCCATTACCTTTAAGTTCAAGTTAATTTCATCGCTCTATTTTATTTCATTAAATCTTTTGTCCGTACATTTGTCTGTCCGTAAACATTTTCGTTTGCGGACCATAACTCTCAAAAAGTTCAAGGTACTTCAACCAAACTTAGTACATGTGTCAACAAGTTGCGCTGATACGTACCTTTTGATAGTTAGACTTTTCCGCGTTTACTATTTTTTGATGTTACTATGGAAACAAAGTGTAATATAGAAGTATATAAATTGAATGGACCCTAAGTAGTATTAAAAGTGAGATTTCTGGACCATTGAGTACTTTCATCAGTAGGGGAGTTACATAAATGGGGGACCGGGGAGATATGGCAACTCTGTATTACTCTTGTTTACCTTTCTATAGTTTTTTTTAGACTATTTTGGGCACCGTGAATCACTTTGTAGATCCGTCATGCCTTTTGCATGTTAAAATATGTACAAGAAAACACAGTGATTGAGACCATTTCACTGTTTTGAACTTCATTCGTTTGACGTCTATTGCGCAGTATCTTCAAACGCCTTCTACCACTTATTCTTGATGGCTCTGAAGTCGGCTGAGTGTGATATATGAGGTGCAGGAAACCGGAAAGTCTGGAGGAAACAATCGACCTTGGAGGAACGACGACACACCTTTGAACGTGTCGGAACAAAGGATCCTACTCAGGACAACAGAGATGCAAAGAGAGTGCGTTACCGCTACGCTAGCCATTATTCATCTTTCCCTGTCTCTTTTCTTCTTTGTTGCCAAAATATCTTAAAGATTGTTATTCACCTCACCCGTTATTCAATATTATGAAAAACTTGGTGATTTTCAACTGAGGAAGATTAATTCCGAATGGCACTTGGCACTAAGACTGGAAATAAATCGACGAGCCTCACTTAGTGACTGCTATTGTGCTGTCGTGACGTTTGCATCGGCATGTTTCTGGTCGACACTAAAGAAATGTAAGGGTTTAGCAGACTGATGTTTTAGATATTACCATTTCACAAGAACGAAATCCCATACCATTTGTTACATATCATGCTCTGACCCCCCTCACACACACACACACACACACACACACACACACACACACATCACCCGCATTTCTTGTCCCTAATATTGATCTGCAATATGGTATTGATGCACAGAAAGCGCAATAATCAACAACCGCCCTGATCACTAGTATATGATAGCTTTTAAAATTATATTGTCTATTTTATTTGTATTAAATGCTTTGTTTTTGCCTGGCTTCGATAAAAAGAAGCAATCATTAAAAAAAACACATTAGGAAAATGATTCAATCTCGAAGGGATGTAGCTTTAAATTTGATTTTTCGGTCGAATGCAAGGTCTGTTTCTTTCAATCGTGAGTCAATTGCAAAATTAAAAATTCTATATAAAATATGCAGCCGTTATCTTTGATGTCTTCCCGAATACTTTCTTGAATGTTCCCAACAGCAGAATAGGAACCAGTCACTATAAGGTGATATCAGCGTCAATGTAGTGCCTCTCCCCTTCCCTCATGTACAATTCGCCATGCAACAAATGCACTTATACGCACAATCCCCGTGGAATAATGCATACTTTGAGCACCTTCTGCACAGTTCACTCCTGATACATGAATGTTGTTGTTATTATACAAAATCCATACACAAATGAATTTCCGCCAGTAGTATAATACAATCAGACTGAAATCACGACTTTGTCAACATGAAGACTAAAAATGTTTTCACGGTCAGTTTGCACCATCGACGGTAAGTAAGCGCATCTGCTATCTGGCGATTCACTATTCAATATTGTATATTATCCCTCTGCAGACAAGCTTGACGGATACTTATGTATGTTTAGAGTGTAAGAAAATAGTTCCAAACACTTGATAAGGTCAATGGAACCCATGTCTTGATTGTAATTTGAACAAGGTTATATTCTTCGTAAAAATGTGATAACATGTGCTTTTGCAAAGCATAAAATTGCCCATGCTCAATGAAGCACATCAGATGTCAAATCTTCAGTATCGGAGGTGCGTCGTTCCAACACGTTGTCAAGCTCTTCATTTTTTTCGGAGGTAAGTAATTCTTGCATCTAGTTCGGAATCCTATTATGCCTAAATGGACGTGATCAGTTTGTAAAACTCTGGAACTTATGAAGTTTGCATCGGTTTAAATAAGACTTAGTTTTATTTTACTTCTTTTTTGCCCAACAACTTAAAACTTCTTAATAAATCTGGAAGGCACAGGAAGTAGGGTAGATACGCATTGTTGTACTTAACGTACCAGTGTACTCAAATACTATGAATGAAACAGTATACTTAGATCAAATATGTGCCTATGAAATTGAATTGACTTTATGAAACACAAATAGTCTGAAGATCTTTCTTGGGCACAAAGGTGACGGCCAAATGATCGGATAAAATTCTACTCTTTACAAAGAACTTCTGGATGCTGATGAAAGACTCAGCTATAATCCAGAGGCAAGAACTGCATGATGCAACACTTATTTTCACCCAAAGACAAATACAAGTCATCGATCTTTGGTATCCCTTAATACATGTACAATTCTGAACTTTGTGCATTAAAACCTCAAACCAGACTGTACTTAAATATCTTAAAACACATCTCCTTTAACCTATTCAACAATACAAAATAATTTGCATAAAATAAAAATATGGTGCCAAGGCTACTGTATCAAGAAAAATTAAGAAGAATAGCAAAAGAGTAGGGGAATAATAAAGCATAATGAAAATATGTGAAAAAAGAAAAGCAATAATAATGCCTATTGGTCTATCCGTGCACGAGTTTGATATGTCTTCTCATGACAATCTGCAAAAAAAAATAAAATAAATAAACAAGTACGAAAGATCTTGTCCGGTAAGGAAGAAAATCTCTTGAAAGCAGACACAATGATTTTGTTTTTTATTATTATTTATGTGCTGATTGCTACACCGACAGCCTTCAATCAATTGTCCACATATGTTCAGATGGTTATGGTCAAACTTTGTCAGATTCAAGAGATTTAGACAAGAAGTGAAGCGTGAAATTCTGCCTCACATCTGTTCGAAGAAGTTTTGCTGCCAAAAATAAAACAATCAGACTATCTATTGTTGTAGACAATCAACTTTAAATTCTTTAAGGGAATATTTTCTTTGAGTGAGGAACATTTCGCGGAACTATGTGACTTTTTGTACATGGAATCTAAAGATGTTGGGTCTAAACACAGTAGTCATGTAAACAACAAAAGAATAACATGCATGGGAAATTTTCCCCTTCGACTACTCTGTTGACATATACATTTCGTTTGTTATGTATTAATGTCGAGTAGGAGGCAGTCACGAAGAGAGAAAACATATGTTGAGAGTTAAAAATGGAAATGCTTTATAAAATCGGATTGATAAAGAGTCAATTAATAATCTTCAGTTTCTTATATATATATATATATATATATATATATATATATATATATATATATATATATATATATATATATATATATATATATATATATACTTTTAATTGCTATACATGGTTTTGGCAGAAATGTACACAAAATGACACAGGTTCACGACCAGACGTAAATTAAGTATGAGTAGTGAAACCAAACTAAAACAAGATTCTAACAATTTTTACTATACTGAATAGACCCAAGAAAACAAATTAAATTACAATTCTCCAGAAACGGCAATGAGGAGCCATGACGTCTGGTACGTGTTATAATGTAACAGTCAACTAGCCTGCTTACGTCACAGCAAACAAGACTAGTCACTAGTAGTCAAATATGTGCTTAAGTCCTGCCACTTTCTTTTACTATTGAATTACTTTGCAAAGATGGCCTACGCCCTCCAAAATATAAATAAAAATGTTCGATATAAAGAAAGCATCCAGATTTAAACCATATTTGACTACTTGGAATCATAGCCATAATACAGACAGTCGGCAAAGGGAGATAACAAAGAGATATGTATCAGTCTGTTCAAATTTGCTTCTTCTTTTGACGTTGTCTGATTTGTTGCTGTATGTTTTTAGTGTTTTTTGTAGATATTCGCAATTTAGGTGATGTATTAAAAAAATGACAATTAAATAACGGACTTCACGTTAAGAAAACAACAACAACAGCAAACATCTAGCAAGCAGTTCTCCTGTATTGTCCTACAATTCAGTTTAGCACTCCAGTTAACCGATGTGGAATACAACTATTCCACGTGCAAACAATTACACATTTTTCACGACTACACTTTAAAATTTGATAGTGGTTACTCTGTTAATAGATACAGAGCATGGCGTGACATAAGACTATGGCAACATCCATTTAATTAGGCAGTATGGACGGCAACAGCTGGTTGTGGCATTTCCTACTTGCATTTAACAGATCCAAGTGTTCATGACTTAGTGAAATAAGTAGATTTGTAATGAGGCTTATTTTTTTTATATGTCATATATCATCTATCCAAGTGTTCATAATTTTTGAAATAAGTATATTTTAACGAGGCTTGTTTATTTGATGACGTATATCATCTATTCGAGTGTTCATTATTTAATGAAATAAGTATATTTTTAATGATACTTAATTATTTTATGTGGTATGTCATCTATCCAAGTGTTCATGACTTAGTGAAATAATTATATTTTCAATGAGGCTTAATTATTTGATAATGTATATCATCCATGTTAAGATAGTGTTTACAATTTTTTTTTTTGTTGTATTCATTTACTGAAGCTGTAGATACAGTAGTTTCAAATCCCTCATCAGGTTCATTATTAACGGTTAATGGATCTTCAATTATTCCATCAGTAATTTGTTTCTTCGTAACCATCGTCATCGTAAAAGGATTTCCAAAATCTCGTCAAATCATCTGCACCGTCTTCTCAATCATCACAGTACTGAAATGGATTTTTTAAAAAATTAAAAGATAATTAGATTTCACGGAAGACAAAGTAGAAGTTGCTTTATTTTCCTAAAATTGAAGAATACAATCAAAAATAAAAATAAATGTTGTAAATGGGACATACAAAAAGATAAATGGGAAAAAAAACTTTAATTGACAAGGAGCTGGAAAAATGGACGCAAAATAAATTAAGAACATTTATGATATCTTTGTAAATGCAAGATTAACTAAAATATCCAAGTCATTGTCAGTTGTCGTTACCCTGGCAGTGACATCTTTGATGAGTTATTTTCTATCAGTTATTAATTTTAATGTACTACAAAGTTGAAAGAGAAGTACATGGCATAAAATGGAATTAGATACGTCACTGGGTTTCTATAATGGCCTTTACCAGCGCTCAGTGGTAGCATTATAACTTTCCAACACATCAATTTTAAATGGTAGACGGAGGAAAGCAAAACATAGAAAATAATGCTAAATAAATGTATAGTTGACGCTTTGTAATCGATCCATTCATCACAATTATGACAACTGCTATTGTAACAGGAATGTCATTCTATTGCGTAATAAATTCTCTAAGGAAAGATTGATGAGGGACAAAACAGACTAAAGTATGTTCGTCAAAATCTCTCTGTGAATAAATTGGCAGTTTTTAAAGCTTTCACAATTCTATTGTGCTTTTGAATTTGTTTATTTTTCGATGGCATGTTGCACCTGCAGATTTTTAATCATATATCGTGTGTTTGAAGAGTGGAAGAAGTGCCGCTAGCTGTTGCATGGGTGACTTTACTGCGTTTCATAGCTTCTTTAGGCTCTGTCCTAGGTGTGTTGTATTAATCCTAGTGCTCCCACCATAAATGGTACTATCTCTGTCTGCGTCTTCCACAGCTTTCTAAGTTTTCTTGTTCCATGAGCACGACGTAAGAGTCCCCTGGTGCATTCTGATCCAACCACTTTGTGTGTGCACTCACGCCCATATTTCTTACCCAGTTACTAGCGTACGACTAGAGCTAGTTTTGTTATGCCGATTGTTGTGCTTTCCCTGGCTTTGCTTGCAGCACTCACTGATTGACTCTCTCATCACGATCGACGGTCTTCTCCTTGCCATTATGAAGGACAGTGCTGCTTTGGACCATTATCTTCCACTTAATTTGCGGTCACTGATTGCCGTCTACAGTGATCTATAGAAGCAATCATTCTCTACTGAGAAAATCTTGTTGCACTCGTAATACTTTCTCGAATCTCTCTCTATTAAAGCCATAAAGATTCTACGCCGTCTAGAGGATTACTAAACCAAGATATCATAGTCGTTGTCGTCATCATCATCATCACCCACCACCACCACCATCATCATCAACAACAACAGCAATATATGCAACAAAATCAGGAACAGAGACAACAATATATGGCACCTACAAAAATATAAAGCAATAAAGCTTCTATGAGTATTTACAGCATCATCCTGCCGATCGAGCTACCTTTTGATTAACTTACTGAGAGTTTGTGATGACATTCCTGTCCTAGACTTGCCGTGTCTTTTGTCTTTCTTCTGGGGTCAAGAAATTATTTTTCGTAGGGTCCTTCATGGAACATTTATGTAAAGCATGAACATTACTTGTAAATGGTGAAGAAACAAAATAGTATTTTTGGTAATAGGAAATGTAAAAAGTCTTTTTAAATAATCACAGGATTGATGTAGTTGAGGAATGTAGTAAAATATAACTAGTTGACAATGCTCTGAAATAAATTACTACTCTGTTTTTAAACATAGTTTTCTTTCAATCCTTTCAAAGTGATTCCACGACACAAAATTCCTACTAACTGAGTTGAACATGTTGTCAAAACTTAACATGTCAGATGAAAATAAAATATGGCAGATTAAGGTTTATGTGCCCTTGTTGGTCATTACGCCATGTATTTTGACCATATGACTTCCAATGAGCACAGCAGAAACTATACATTGTAATTAGTTCTAACTGATAGTAGTACCTAGATTACAGTATTGTAATTACTAATAGGTACAAATATTTCATCAACAACCACTTAAACAAGAATTTTGGTTTTTTTAGTTGCTGAAACTGCACCGGAAAATAACAAAGTCGAAAACATTTTAAAACAATTTTGACACAACCCCTTCAAATGTACATAAGAGCACATCCACAGGTGTCTTCACATATTTATTTAAACCATAGTGGTCAATGATGTAACGGATGAGTAACCACACTTTACAACTACATGTTTAGGGGGATAATTCAAAGCAAAATCTGGAACTTTTGGACTTAATCAATTTTTGGTTAAGTTTTGAAAAATAATTTTTAAAATATTGCTTCCAAAAGCGGTAAGGGAAAGTTTGGTTTTTCAGCACACGATAGGCTATATATGGAGGCCAGTATATTTGGTGGAGGTAGAACCCGCGAAAACCCCGGGAAGAACCAACGACCCACGGGAAGCTACTGGCAAGTTTTCTCAAGTGCCCACGTTGGCCGAGCCGAGACTCGAACCAACGCGGACATTGGTAAGATGTCAGTGATCGATAAAGGCGAGAGCCTTCGACCACTCTGCCCGTCCGGGGACCCTGTTCATGAAAAAAATGGACTAAATTGAATCACGAGACACTTCGAGTTTCTTTGACTTTTCCGATGGATAGAGAACAAACATATGCCGATTGACTGCAAGAGATACTGGTCGAAGAGAACATACTAGATAAATTGCTCGTAAACGACTGGAACTTGAATTACACAGGACCGGTAGCCTCTTTCTGAACATATGTCTGACTCCCTATTGATATTCAAATGTGTCCCCGAGTCACCGCTTTTGCACTTTAGATCAGAGGAACAGAAGGTACTTATTCCCAGGGGCTGTTTACATTACTCTTTATTACATGTAGAAGAGGTTGCCGAAAGTGACATTTGGAGAGTATTATGATAGGAGGGATATGTTCTGTTTCTCATTTTTATTCCAAAATTAACTTTTTAAATATCACTTTAAATTGCATCGATAGAACAGAGACGTGTGCTATAGGTATCTCTGGATAGAAAGTCAAATACCTTCTGTATATCTTGGTATATTTTTAAAACTTTGGGCTTGAAAATAAATCTACAACATGTAATCAAATAGTATGAAAATTATCTTCACATCTGAGTAGTCACTGCTCTTTAAAATTGGGCAAAAGGGAAAAAAGTATTTAAATAAAAGTAACATTATTATATTTAACAATGCAAGCAGAATATGCCAACATAAGTTTCATTCCTCTCTTACAAATGCAAAATGAACAAAGTCGTTAACAAAAAGATATATACAATTGATTGATGAGAAAATCTTCAATCAACTCAAAAGTGTTCACTTATATTGCAATTTGTTCATTATAACTTGCATACAAAGTAAAATAAATTACATCTATACATTTTCATACCTTGTACAAATGTACAGACATTTGTATAATCTTGTAAATAAAAAAATAAATAAATAAATAAAGACGCAGTGTGATGAAAAGAAAGGTACTGTAAGGTAATATGTCAAGTGCCTGAAAGTCCCAGTGGGGCGATAGAGATATTTGTTGAGGCAGAGAAGGAGAGGCGTGTCCCTGTGTAATTCTAGCAGCAGGAAGCAATGATTTATGTTCAAAGAGCAAGGTGAGTGAGATTTTGTATTTACGAAAATGATGGTTATCTCTGTATTAATGTTTTGGGGTTTGATACCGGCCAGGCCACTACGGGTCGGCTGCCTTGCTGTGTCCTTGGTAAAGGCACTTCCATTTCCTCAACATGATATAGTCAATGAGGTGCTGAAAGTGCCGTTACAAACCAGCCAACCAGCCATCATAAATGTGCTTACACTCGGAATAGAACTTCAGTACTTTACGTCTAGTGTTGCCTCGTATGCTTTGATTTGTAGATTAATTCTTGCAAGTACGAGAACCCTCGGATAAATTGTGACGATTTGTGGTCCAAATTCATTGCTTATTTCATAACTGAAGGAGATAAAATTGATTAGTCAAACATGTGTATATTGAACTTGCTAAGTACAATTGTGTCTAGACAAATACCTTTCTAATATAAAATGATTTGATTATCCTTGCCTCGAAGGTATTTGAATATTCATTAGTCCCTTGTGAGGATTTCGCATTTGCATGTTCTTCAATTTGTCATGTAGAAATTAGACATTATCAAAACAGTCAATGAAACTGGAGATCTTTATGAAAGAGCAAAGGTTCAACGTATGGCAATATACATGTGATATTGCGACTAATTGAATTGAGAGGACCAAGTCAGATAATACAGCATTTACCTGTGTATAATAAAAACCTCAATACAAACGGCGTAGAACCAGATCTGAATATAGCATCATACTCTGACAGATAAAGATCCACGCTGTTAGCTTGAAATCATGAATAAAACGGAGAGTGTTGACCCTGATCTGCCGGTGTATGCTGTGACGGCAGATTTAGGTCTACGCTTTTCACAGTTTGGGTGCTTGCTTTACACGAACAAATAAGGTAGAAAGATGGCAGCTTATCTTGCCAGCAAACAATGCTGTTTCGTAGATGAATACATGACCAATATATGAGCAATATATATATATCAATACATTACGTGATTTATTATTGTTCTCTGCATCCAGTATAGACTTGGGTCCCTATGATATCACGCATGTAAATAAACCATAGAGGAGCGTTGCGTGATAGGATTGAAACGATTCCATATGTGATTCAGTCAAATCACTGAACGATATAATACTAACAGGGTTTGAGGTATTCATTCCTGAAATAAAGTGCCAGGCGTCTGGTTTTGTATTCTGATACTGTAAAACATATGAAAAAAGAAATTGTGGTAAAAACTATCACCTTGCATCTGCTGAATAAACTGGTAAAATATGGAACTCAACCTTTCACTTGACAACACATGTAAAAACTGTCATAATTTTCCCTGATGAAAAGTATTGCCATTGAAAATTTATCTTATTTTGTATGGAAAAATACCATATTAGCTTTATTTTTAGTTAACAGAAACACTGAAATAATACTGATCAAAATCGCACTTTCCAGAGGCAAAACACACAGTCAGTTAAAACAGTTTTTGCTTTTGCAAGTTCTTATTAAACTATAAGAGCACATTCGGGTAACGATATTAAATAAACGGTTTTTCAAACAGTAATTGATATATTTGCTGTCTGGCATTAGTTTAAATATAGCATTGATTTACACCCATCAACACAGTCGAGTCATTGTTGTGAACGGACATTGGAGCCAGCCTGCTTTCCCCCTACCTTTTTTGTCCTGTTTTTAAATCGATGACGTCATTAACAAGTAGGGCTGTCATTATGATACTTGGAAACACAAATGTCAGTGTTGAAAAGGCTGAAGTACAAATATTTGATAAAAATTACTGAGAACAAAAAATTAACATTTAAAGGTATGAAATTAGAAGAGTTATATGCTCTTTAGACCAAACCGCAAGATAATAAAGGCAATTAAGCAAACTGATCAAAGACTTAAACGCTGTATTCTTGTTGAAAAAGCATATATTAAATCCTGGGCGACTAATTGATTATCATCAAACCTCGAATAGTGATAAAATTCTTCCAGTATGGAAATTACCTACGGATTTTGTTTTAAATAAACCCCAAACTCTAATTTTAAAGAGTATTTACTTTTTCTACCTTACAATGTAGGAATCCTTTATTCTAAATTTGCAACTTCAAATCATCACTTACCAACAGAGACATGCAGATGGACAAGTACCCTAAGAAAGGAAAGATTGTGTACTTTATGTAATGAAAATGTTATCGGTGAATGTGTTTCGTTATATGTTTAACTGCTCGTACTTCAAGGAGCAAAAGATATATATATATATATATATATATATATATATATATATATATATATATATATATATATATATATATATATACAATACTATAGTACCCCTAATATTCCCAATTTATGTGCTTTGTTTAATTCCCAGAAAAATGAACTCACGAATACATGTAGACTTATTAGAGTAATTATGCTAACATTCATTTCTATTGCATAACTGTTGTATCTTTCAATGTATTAGTCGCATACAGTATTATCAACATTTGACACAAAGATATGTACTTATTGAAAATATTTAATATGAATTAGTACGAATTTCAAGTTATCCAACAATATACGATTTATGTTTTACTATATGGTATTATAGTTATTTAAATTTATACACTATGTGCATCGAACACCTTGTCTTTTGTCAAAAGGTTTGAATTTGCATAATTTATCACGTGTAAAGAAAACAGTCTATAATTAATTTATCTTGTTTCACGCATTGCTCATCTATTTATTATGTATTTTTTTCCCTTCCTCATTTGTGACAAGGTGACCTGATTGGAATAAAGTTTGTATCTTGTATCTACGTCCACAAAATGTTAATACACACTGGAAGATTATAACATGTCCTAAACATCAGGGGTACTTTAATTAAAGAAAAAAACTTTCGTGCTAATGAAGATTTGGATGTTGGGCGACATACGTATTTCGTTAGACGATATCGCTCTTTTTCCAGTAGAGCGGGGGTGGGGGGCTGGACTTTCCTGAAATTTAAAGAAATGAATTTCTTGATATGCTTATGAACGTCCATGGTAATACTGACGTCAAATTTAGTGAAACATATACCGCGTTTTTAAAAATGTAATATATTTCAATCGTTCTATTTTATCATTTTGAGACCTTGCAGACAATCTATAATCTATTTATGGGTAAAACAATTATTTTAATTAATCCCATTACAACACACTACCGTCACTAATCGCAAAAAAACAATGCTTCGTTTGGCATTTATTTTCCATATCCACGTGATATAAAGCAACACCTATCTCAACTATTTGTACAGGAATTGCACTAGAATACATGCTTATGTTCTTGTCATGACAGCTACTTACCATATACTATTTATAGATTGGATATGCTGTTGCCATTTTGAATGATATAGAAAAATATTTTTTTACTTAAATAAATTTTTCTATAAGCAAGTTTTTCTTGAGAATCTCCAAAAGCAAGGTAACCTTAAAATAAAATCGAATTTAAAAAAAAACAGAGATAATTACTTATGCAATAAAATATCCTGCAATGACGAGGTCATTATCATTCAAAATTAAAGAAAAGCATCTTCTACCGAAACAAACCTAAATGTCGATCAAAGCCGATAGATAAATTAGGACGAAAGAAGGCTATTATACTTCTAGATGCAGACATATTAGTGAAACACTTTACACATTCATTTTGAATCTCATATTCGAATAGAAAATAACAAGACAATACAAATTTAGAATCATTACAGATGTTATAACTGTGAAGTGGCATAATAACGTATACAGTGAAGTTATTAGACACATCATTTATTATGAAATAAGTGTCACGTTGTGTTATTAGATTATGTATAATCTTAATCTATTCATAAGGTAATCGTAGCCGAGTTGGATCAGCGGTTAGCGTGCTAGACTCGTAACCAGGGTCGTCTGCCGTGATGCATCTCTGGGCAAAACACTTTATTCTAATTGCCTTGAAAGCTAAAAGAAATAAAGGCATAGTTACACAATGAAGTACTACTGCCTCTGATTTTACTCCTCACTGTGATTATGACTGTGGTCAAATTCACTAAATGACCTAGGCCAATAATAGCATCATTAAGTCCGTGTCTTGGTATTGAACTGATAAGCTGTCTTGGTATTGAACTGATAAGCTGTCTTGATATTGAACTGATAAGCCGTCTTGGTGTTGAACTGATAAGCTGTCTTGACGTTGAACTGATAAGCTGTCTTGGTATTGAACTGATAAGCTCTCTTGGTATTGAACTGATAAGCTGTCTTTGTATTAAACTGATAAGCTGTCTTGTATTGAATTGATAAGCTGTCTTGTTATTGAACTGATAAGCTGTCTTGTTTTTGAACTTATAAGCTGTCTTGGTATTGAACTTATAAGCTGTCTTGGTATTGAACTGATAAGCTGTCTTGGTATTGAACTGATAAGCTGTCTTGTTATTGAACTGATAAGCTGTCTTGGTTTTGAACTGATAGGCTGTCTTGGTTTTGAACTGATAAGCTGTCTTTGTATTAAACTGATAAGCTATCTTGGTATTGAACTAATAAGCTGTCTTGGTATTGAACTGATAAGCTGCGGAGAAATGTTATACACTGCTGAATGTATAATCGATTTTCTTGTTGATGATAATTAGAAACACGTCATCGCTCGTCATTTAGACAAATTGAACTTAACGCCAAGATTAAATTTAATATTTTAATAATGGCGCTCCTTTTACATTTTATGTCCAGCAGTTCGATCCATTTTAAGTGTTGCTTTAAGTCCCTTTAAAAGCATTCTCTACTGCCTCAGAGGCTGCTGAACGGTTTTATTTACAATGTCTTCAGTATTGAAAAGCAGTGACTTTATACACATATAATGAGGAAACAGTGCATCATAATTTTCATGTTCAAACGATTTCTTTGATTTTTGTCTTCACTAATCAGAACTATACATTGCAAGTTCAGGGGCTCTCAGACAGCTACATGATAGAAGTCTCCGTTAGATGTTAAGGACAATGTTCTATCAATACAGAAATCAAATTGAACACCTTTTTTATTATCTCATTGTACTCAAGAAGTTTCTTCCAATATTGTCATGTACGAGTCAAGTTGGTAGTTTTCTGCGGAATTATTCATGGCATGAAATCAATGAAATTCAGTTAAATTGACAAGAAATAAACAATCAAGAATCAGTGGGTGATTCCCCCGATTTGATGGTCGTTTATCTTAACAAAAATAGCACGGGTGGTAAATAATTTGTATTTAGTGTTTACGAAATAAAAGATTCGAGAATGAATCCAAAAGTTTCATGCATTGACAAGTCTGTACTAGAGAATCAGTATGTAGTACCAAATTATGTATCATACTTTCGTGAAAAAAGTCAGTCATCAAATATAATCTAATATGTAACCATGAGTAGTGTTGTCAAATGATAAAACTGATATGATACAATATTATAACCATTACAGGCTTATACGCAAGAATAACCATAATGTATTTTATTACTTCTGAAATATAGAAAAAGCACAATCGTACGCATATAATCAGTTTTTTTCAATGTCTGGTTGGCTAGAAAACCGACGTCATTCCAGTTGTCTGGGAAAATACTTGGATGGCGTTCGCTACACTCCCTGAACAAAACGTTAAAAGTTCAGGAAGTGTACATTCAATAAATTGATTGGGAAGAAATTTTAGAATCTTCAAATGTTTGCATTTAGTTGGCTTTGGTTTGTTTCAATATGACGTAATACAGTGAAATCTGTCTTAAAAAATCATATATTGGACCTCCCCTCCCCCCCCCAAAAAAAAAGAAGAAAAATTAAATGGTCTCGCAAAATACATGGTCTTTAGCACCAGCTCTACTGTAATAGACTGTTACATTGGCTAAATATACAGTCAAAATGTGTTGAGTCATAGATGCGTGATTTTATTATCAAATTTTGGGTTTGGGGTGTTAGAGGATGCTTTGTGCTCATAATGTTACAGATACGGTGAGATCTAGCACCGCTTTCTCTGAACATCTCAAAAATGCTGTTTTTCTTCAAACTTTTTAAAACTTAACTTTATTATTTTTATTTTGAGAATTAAATTTATACCTTGTTTCAAAACATAAGGTTTGGGATATATTTATATCGTATAGATCATGCCATTAGATATGACAGGGCAAACATTGATCCTGTTAAAATGGAATGATAATAATAATAATAATAATAATAATAATAATAATAATAATAATAATGTCGTTATTTAAAGAGGATAACTCAGTTAGTTAGCACAACTAATCTCCCGTGAGGCTCTCTACTTACCCCCCCCCCGACAAAAAAACCCCCCAAAAAACAAACAACAACAATTACAAAGTATTATCAGTCGTATTAAAGCAAAGTATCTTCATGCAAGTTTCCGCTCTCTCTCTCTCTCTCTCTCTCTCTCTCTCTCTCTCTCTCTCTCTCTCTCGAAAATAACTATTTATCAGTAAAAACATCTTCAGATACATACTAAAATACATTATGAAAGTATTTAACCGCATGTATACATTTTTGTTTCATCGCTTCAACAACTATGTCGTCAAATGACTTTAAGCAAGATCTTCATGTATACATAACAGTTTATGATCACTTCTGCTTTGATATACCTTTAGGTTATTTTTCAAAAATGTGGCATGTGGGAAAGTCTATATCAGTGTTATACTTTGTCATATAACATTATTAGATACAAAAATAGAGAGAGGTTGAACTTACATAGCAGAAATTTGTTTAATTTCCCTTTAATAATATTATGATGTCACAAAAAGGAAATAAAAAAGTTAACCCTTTTAATAAACACTTTCTTCACAAGTCACTTATGGATAAAAAATAATCCTTTACGCCATAATAGCTCACAGCAAGAGGAAGATTGAAAAGATTCCGTAAAGGTTAATATATATATATATATATATATATATATATATATATATATATATATATATATATATATATATATATATATATATATATATATATATATTTATGGAAAAAAGGAGGGCTGTAAAGAGTATCCGAATAACCGTTGACGGTTCGAGTATTAGCGTTAATCGGTTACAAAATTGAGTAATCGGTTAACCGGCAGCTCCCTTCCCCGCCTCGTAGCACCAAGCGTAATTAGTAAGCTGAGCAAATGTATAAACAAATTGAAGTGCGAATAAAATTTCTCACTCCAAGCCTTTTCTTCAAAAAACAAGCTTTAAACATGAATTGAAAGATTGAAACACATGTGCCCCAGATGCATCCCAGTGCTATACGTGTCCCGCAGTCTGCTATTTTAAGATATGATACCACAGAATAATACTAATATCCTATTTACTTAAACTTTGCGAAAACTAGTACACATATTCACAAACACACGAACCCTGTTTTCTTCCTTTGACAGCATTCGCAACTTCCAGGTCAGTGTGATTGGGGAATATACCTTGAATGAGAATGCATCGAACTATTGTTGCATTCGTGACGACTTGGTCAAGCCTACAGTAAATTCAATCGTAGAAATAGCCGAGGTGGTCTGAATAGATTGCGGTTTCTTTTACGCAGAGAAATTTTCGACGAACAAAATGTATGAATTTCTGTAAATTACTACGCCAACATACACCCGAGTCATTTTTTGTCTTGCTGAAATAGCAGAGTAATGCCTTTGACAATTCAGGCATTATACGGTTTTGTATCGAAGTCATTTTAACGCAGGCAGCACACAAGTTCAGCACTAATAGCTTTCGAGTGATCCTGACAATCGGCCCGATTGTTACTGATTACTGCATGAAAAGAAAAGAATTAAAGGCGGAATGTATACGTATAGCTCACGCACAAGCAAGCGGAACATATCTTTGTATCAGCTAGTGTAACACGTAAGTTTCATTGGATTTTAGAAACTAGAAACTTTTATTATGCTGTAATTCTTGCCAGCTCACACTTTGTGACAGCGACTAACCGGTAACGGTTCGGTTCGTGTATTATGGGTAGAATTTGCAAACCTTTTCAGCCCTACAATAAAAAGTCTGCATAAAATAAAGTCTTCAGTTATTTCATTACAGCTTTACTATCTCGATAAATATTATCTTCAGTACGTTGATATAATGTTTTGTATCTGAAAGTTGGGGTGATCCCTTTCTAATCAAAGCATTTCAAATATGATATCTATGTGTTATGGTTGACTACGCATATTACTGATCATAGGCGCTGAATTTTGTGGCATATAACTCCAAACGTTGTGCAAGCCTTTATGCGTGTAACTAAGTAGCAATTGTGCATATGTACTTGAACTGAGAAGTGCAAGCTTTTTCATGAAGGCCTCAATGGTTGTGGCTGACTATGGTCAAATCTTGCGAATTAGCGATGCTTGTAGTATTTAATCATAGTAGATGTTGCTCAAATGTTACTCATACATTGTTTCTCCCGCATGATCAATCTTTTCTATGCAATCAAAAACGATGATAACTCTTTAACTCTTTCTAACAAATAGTTTGAAAAGAATAAAGTTCTTATCAAATTTCCATTGTCAGGTATGAGAAATATACGCCTTATATTATCATGAAACGATTTTAATGCCCTGTACGTCTGCGAAATGACCCATTCTTCCAAAACTCTTCAGAGCAGACGAGAAAAATTGTGCTACATTTAAGCCATATCCACACAGCATTGTTCTAGAAACGATTGCTGACAGCACAGATACAGATGGTGATGTGCACGTGTTATGTGAAGTTCAAGATGTATACCGGTAGTTTGGGATAGAAAGTTCGAGTACTGATGTAAATAGATGTTGTGAACTTATTAGATACATGGAACAGCGTTTCAGAAAGCATAGGGTCATTTTTACGTTCTGATAATCAAAGATTTAGTGTTGAGGTAAAATCGACTAGGCATAATTTTGGGGGACCTCCTTGTTTCGTGGTAATAAGCCGAGACGGTTGCTCTGAGAACTACGACTCGTAACACATGCTTGGTGCTATAAATCAGTCGTTATATTTCAGTGAAAAAGCAAACTGGTTGTAAGGAAATGTAGCGGATGTCGATCGTAAGGAAAGCTGTATTATTGGACATTTGTATTGATATATACAAGCTCATAAATTTACAAATCAACATTGAGCCAGATGTAGTGAGGAAAAGAACAAATGTGTGCTCGAAAACTAGCATGACAGATGCAATTGAATTGAAAAACAGAGATATTGATTCTAAAAGCAAGGTGAGTACCTTTCATGAATTAGAATTGGCGATGGTCGATACATATGTACTAAACGACACGTAATCATTATTACACGTGGAACAATTTTTTGATTCAGTTATTCAGTTATTCATTAACTTCTTGAGAGGATTTCATTTTTGTATTTTGTTCAGTTAGGCATTTTTATGATTATGGTCGACAGGTGTCAACATCGTTGTAGATGATAGGCTGAAATGAACGTAAACATCGTATGTCAATATTGCCACAAGTTTAATTGACAGGATCGAGACTATATGATTTACATAGGTCAGTATTAACCGATGTATCTTAACTAGCAGCAGAAATTATTTTGTTTGTTTTGTAGCATTACACTGACTACACTGACGCAGCCATTCAGCTGTAACTGCATCTTCATGCAGTGCCTACGAAAATCATGAGTATTTTGTAGTCCCAAAGAAAAACATCACCATGTTTTCCCTGATTTTTTATGAGACTTGCTTACATTTGAAGAATGTTACTTGTATCCTAACAAGATAGCAAAAAATGTTGATTTAATCGAGCCTCATGAATATTGCGTATGATAAAATATGTGATTTGGCATGTTACGGTAAAGTCGGTTTCACTAAATATTCCAGTAATTTCATTAAAATGAAAGTACATGTATTTCCAAATAGTTCTTCAGTAGTATAGAGAAGGATATCTCAGAGCCACCGAACCCTATCCCACCCTCATCATATTTAAGCAAAAAGCCAATACCCTACCCTCCCATCAAAAACATTTTTACAGACAATTCCAAGCCACTGAACACCTATCAATGTTTTTACAGACAGTACACAGCCACTTAGCCACTACAATCTTAGAAAACATTTTACAGACAATACCCGGTCACTTAACCATACCCCCACATCACCCATTATTAACGCCATTATTGCTTTCTTCGGTAGCTTGAATAAATAACAATATTTGTCATGATTCCATTTCACTTTGTCCTCAAACCAATATGTGCTGCTTTTCCACTAGCACTTGTTCCTCAAACCAATCTGTGCTGCTTTTCCACTAACACTTGTTCCTCCTCACCTCCTGTTAAACCTTTTACAAACTTTGATATGGACAGAGCAAGAGTTGTTGCTTATCATACTTATAGCTGTAAAAATCATAACAACTGGAATACCTTTCTTTTTGAACAAGTGTTTTAACCTTTCATCTAATAGTAATTTTTTCTCTAACTCTTGAATTTATGTTTTCAATATTGTCGTTGGAACTATTCTCTAGATCTGTTAAATATCCGACAATTTGTTTAAAAACCTATTAAAGATCAACAGTTAAATTGGTGACTGACTGTACCACAAGAGCAGACAAACCCATTTCCAAAAATGCCGTGCACGAAGCGAACAGTATTGCGAAAATTTACAATAATAGATGGCAGGTGAGACAAACAAAACAATTAACATTGTTTACCGTACAACGGTTAAATGTCTTTAAAAATATTGTATTGCCATACATTTTGACAAATGGGGTCGAGATACAAGTTCTCACAAATTAGAATAAGCCCTTCCCCAACAATTGATAAGAAATTTACATGGATAGCGGCACTAAATTAATACGGCTTCATACAATTATATGTAAGCATATATGATTCAGGGAATATAGGTATAAGAAAGAGAGAGAGAGAGAGAGGGGGGGGGGAGATGATTGTGGCAGAAATTGTAGGAGAGTAAATACACTAAACAGACTACACAAGACAATCTATAGCTAAAAATGAAGAACATCATGTCTTTCTTTATCAATATGGCAATAATTAATTGAGTAGAGAAATCAAATTTTGAATATTCGTTATTTATATAAAGCGTTTCGTGTCATTAATATATGTTTGGAACATATCAAAGAAGCGAATATTAACATTCGCTGAAAAATATGATGATCCACGTAGCAAAATATTTGTAGTCGCTGGTATATAGAGATGATTTAGATTTTGAATCAATTTACTACGCCATTCAATATAGTATTTGAAAGTAAATATGTAATTATATGCATTTTCCATATTCTCATCACAAGCACAAGATGGGTTATCTATCAAATGATTAGAATACAAATGATTTATGTAAACCACTACAGTTATTTCTAATTCTAGTATGCAGAATAGATAATTTCCTGTTGCCAACTAAGAAATGAGCAGGCACTTGTGTTGTCTCAGCCTCTATTTTACTTCTGAAGAAAGAATAGTTACTTTTGCCTTTAATTTAATCTGGAATTTAATTCCAAACATGAATTGAAGAGTGTAAGAATGAGTTTCTACTTATTTCGAGTCTAGTATTTGTTCGAATAAAATGATTCCTATTTCTAAGATTATACCTGTTTTTCTAAACCAGTGGTGGTCAGTAAGATAATAAGGAGAGAAACCGTATACAATTGTATGAAAGTAACTCAGTTTATGAAACTTTCGTCCATCTGCCAAGGTAGGCCAACCAGTTTCTCCATAAATCTTACGACACGATACACTTCTAGTAAGACCAGTCACAATTCTCCCTGTTTCTAATTGTAGTTTTTCTAATTTGAGAGAGTCTTCATTCGAACAGCCATCCAAAACAACGTCAGCATATTCTAGTATGGGGCAGATGTATGTAAAATATATCCTTTCTAACGTTTTTCGGCTAAATTTATGTTTAAGTATTTTCAGGGCAGTTATCATACAGCTTCAAATTAAAATAGTTGATAACGTATCTCTCTTTGTTCTGCACAATAACTTCGGTACAAAAGATTGAACCCTTTTTCTCCTGAATCAATTTCTTCTGCAATGGTAGTAAATAGCATTCTTGTGAAATTTGTTTTGCAGGGTTTTAAGATGCTAATGGCTAGTCTTAGTTGTATAGATGTGTTGGTACCTCTAAATCTACTTCTAAAATGCCATTAGAACTTTTGTCATCTTTCCGAGACAGAATTATTGATTCTCACGTCTTGATTGTCATGAATGGCTTTGATTTGTCGTTTGTTTGCTCATTTAAAGTTTCTAACTGGCATTAATTGACACGTGGCGCAATTATACACTTTACAGAATCTTTTGTGACGTGGTTGTCATGCAGATTACCCAGTGACTTCAATTTGAATACTTCAAAACATCGTTTGCATACTGATAGTCATCACATGTTATGCCTGATCCTCATGACCGGAATAAGATTGATTGGTGGGAATTTAGTTCCCCTAGACCATTTAAAGTCATCCATGTACTCGTATGGATAAATGTCTTTTCTCAAACACTTTGGTTCCATATTTACGGTGTTCCCACCTTTTGTTCCTCCAAACAGTTTTATGATTTCATTTAATTTGTCATCGTTTAGATTCTTTGCAAGTTGGTCTAACGATTGTCCCATGAACCGAACACTATCGATGAATCTGATTGTCCTCTTTATGACAACTTATTTATCATCTTTTACAAATCTATCTACTATAAAATCCTTACTAAGTATTCTTCATCAGTATTTGGTATTATCATTCCTTCTTGATCCGGATCGTTTTTTACTTAGGTCTGGATAATCAGATGAGAATCATAGCCAGACAAATTATGGATAAAGAGTGGTACATATTTTGCATGTCTGTAATTCAAATTACACTCGTTATTTGCACCAGTGCTCTGTTTACCAGTTAAATGACCATGACCTCTTACTTTGTTGATGGTGATGATAAATCAGTCTTCGATTTATTTTAATAAATATCGCACTCTTTGTGGAATTAAAATACTTCTTTTGTAAATAGCATTTTAGCAGCATTTCTGGCTCTACGTTCTTCATATACAGTTTCTGCAATTAGTTGCAAATGCTCGTATAATCATTGTATGCAGTCTCTTTCGCTGTACACTATAGGATTAAAGTCATTATGAACTGCTTTACTGTGAAGACAAAATCCTGATGGTATATGCTGAGCTGTATGTAATGTCCAAGAATTATTTATTTCTTGTTTGCAATTCTTTATTGGTTTAATAATACTTTCACAATACAGAACATACGGAATGTTTTGTTGATGATGGGAGTTTTTAAATTTAACAAAAGAACCTTCATCATGTATTATGTTTATTCTGTTATCTACTTGATTAATACTCTTTTGTGTTGGTGTAATATTAATTTGGTGCTAAAATGATTTAAGCACTTGAGATGACACCAATTTTGACAAAACATTTATTCCACAATAATGATATTTGTGGCCATCAACAGATCAAATACTAAATACAATTAGCATATCCACGTGACTATCTCATTCTATTCCTGACATTCTAACTGGTCTTATGAGTTTGTAAACGATTTCATATACATTCACAGACATGTTAAATTTAGCTTCAAATTCACCAATGTCTTCTATTTGTATTGAGCATCTTTGAAATCAGTGTTCATACCTGTCAGGGTTATATTTTGAAAGTGTGTTTGGATGATATCTTGGTGGGTTTATCATATATTCTATGGCATAGAAGAAACATTTGCAATTTGCATTTTGAACGTTAAGACCGGCATATTTTTATCTTTCACCCGTTTTGGTAATTATATGTATGATCTTCCTCCCGTTGGCTGATATGTATCTACATGTCATGTTAGAAAAGTTACCATACTAAAAGACCAACTTGTATCTATTCTTATTTCCTGACCAAATTTTGTGTATAGTATTTCAAACATCCTGTCAATTGCCCTTTGCATTTCATTTCGGTTCATGGTGTTACAAGCCCTTCCTTTATGATACGAATTCTTCTCAACTGTTATATGACCTATTTTTCGTTCCGATTATAATCACTAAATCAAGCTGGCCTCTTACAAAACAAATCTCTAAGACTTCTACTTATTATCTTCCTCAAGTAGTGTTCGACACCGTCGAAATACAATAACAAATCCCTGATTATCTCCATAATATCTGCTCTTGTAAAGATCTTTTCAACGAGTCCTTGAGCCTTTTTGTAAAAAGTCCTATTTTATTTTGTATGATCATTCTGTTTATTTTCCTTCCAGTTTGAAGGCGGGATAAAAGTGATTGTAATTTTTTTTCTTTCATATTTTGGTATTTTAGAATAAAATCTTAGACCCATTTGTTACAGTACTATTTATTCAATTAAAATTTAGTATGAACGTTACTTCTTTTCTGATTGTATGTCGATCCCCTTGTTACAGTTTATCCACACTAGCAATTAATTCGTTTTTTATTGTTTTCTTTGTTCTTATCATTTCCTCAGTTACGATACCAATTTGATTTTACCAAGTTAACACACTTTTTGCACCTTTGTTATTGTTTGTTTCGACGTACCATCTGGTCTACCGACTTTTCTTCCCCACAGCTACAATATATACAAGTCCCCATTTATTTACTACAAGAATCTTTTACATATACATCTGAAGTTGTTATTGCTCGCTAAAATCATTGTTCCATACACGCCATTTAAAGTTTTTAAGGCATCAATTATTTTATTTATTTTGGTCTGTTCAGACTCATTAGAAAATAAACTTGAAAGATGGCACAATATATGTCCTTCAGTATAATTTGCTTTATTTTATTCTGGGCTGGTTCTTATAATATTGGAGTGACCTATTTTAACTGTTCCATGTTCAACCTTAAGGAGTTCTATCTATTTTTGCGATACAATATTTTCACCGGGCTCTCAACTGTTAAAAGAGTCACCATATTCTTTCCATTTCACCAGAACATTTAATTTTAAAATTTTGTTTACGGTTTTAAAACTTTCCTTAGCCATGAACAGTATTCTCTCTCTTTAGATCCTTCAAGTAAAAAAAATAAAATAAAAAAAAAATGATTTGTTCATTGTTTTTTTGATAGCACTTCTAACACATTATTGGCTATATCATGCTGAGGAAATTGGAGCTAAGTGCCTTTCCCAAGGATACTACACAGAGGAAGCTGACCCAGGTTGGCCTGGGCATATATCAAACCCATAACCCTTGGATTACGAGTCTGACGCTCGACCAGCTGAGCTACCATGGCTCCCCCTATCGAAAAATAATGTCCAAAATAAATTCTACAGGAGAATCATTACTCGGGGATAAGGAATTCAAATCCCGGTAAGAAAGGCCCATGGCAGGGGAGGCTGATAATGATATGTGTTTGAATTTTCTTGAATATTTAGTCGCTTGATAGGTATCAGTTTTCAGATAACCAAATAAGCTGATCCATACTTTTGAGCTGTTTCTTTGATCACTCGCTTGAATTGGAGTCATATATATTGACTTGTGATAAGTGTCATTATATTCATCAACGAGGTTATGCAATACATCTTCCCATTTGAGCTGTTTCTCTGATCACTAGCTTGAATTGGAGTGTCATATATATATTGACTTGTGATAAGTGTCATTATATTCATCGACGAGATTATGCAATACATCTTCCCATTTCTAGTTTCGTTGTGAGTGAAATATTTCCACATTCTAGTTGTCAAAGTTCTATTAAAAATTTCAATTACTGATGCTTTCTTACACGAGTAAGTGGAAATGCATTTGATATTTTCTTTCTCCATGTTGTAAAATTCTTTCCCTTCATCAAACTATATTTTTTTCTTGTTTTTTCTCTTATAAATTTCGCTAAATGCGATATATATATATATATATATATATATATATATATATATATATATATATATATATATATATATATATATATATATATATATATATATATAATTCCCTCTTTTCGATTTTAATTTCTTAGTCCATGCACACTGGACATCTTTTTCTCTCACGCTTGTGCAATGTATAGGTAGATTCTTTGCGTCAGTAATTATTTCAATTTAGCGTATTTTCTTTTCTTTTTATCATGTTTAAAATGTTTCCACAATTAATTAATATTTGCGTAATTAACTGAACTTGTTCTGGGTCATAGTACAGATACCTCAAATACTATTCTTTATCAGTATTTATTTTTAAAATTATTGGCGCATTTTAAATAAACTACTGTATGTTGTTTGACATTCTAAGTTATGTAACGAATTATTTTCAGCGGCTCTGGTTTTTCCTACTTAACTCACTTTTTCCTACCTTTATGTCACACTTTCCATTTTTCAGTACTTTTTCCGAAAAAAAAAACTTCTATCCCTACATTTTTTAATTTTATGTTGAAAATCGATTAAACCTCTATGAACGGCCATAGCGAAGCGAATTCAGATATGGTTTCTGTGATGTGGAGCTGGGTGTTTCAGATAGAGGCCACCTGGACTAAACATACACCTAGTATGTGAGTAAGAGTAGGCCTTTGATCAAATTTATAAACCATGTCAATATCTGAAAGTAATGGGGTTTTTTATTTACAAGTTTGGAGAGTGTAATTGTATGCGTGCGGGAAAATAATAACAATAATCTTTCATATCAAACATAAGAAAGACATTTTTCTGCTTTAGAAAAACTGGAGAATTGCAGATAACTTTTAAAAATAGCGACATAATAATAATAATAATAATAATAATAATAATAATAATAATAATAATAATAATAATAATAAAAATAATAATAATAACTTTTTTATGTGGGTAACTCAGTTAGTTATACTATACTATTCTCCCCTGAGGCCTTCAGGATGAAAAAACTATTGTAAATACAACAACAAATATATAGTAAAGCAATGTTAAATACATTAAGTAATAAAGTACAAAGTGTATATGAAATGCATTAATAGAATAAACTGGAGTGCATGTATTTCATTATTTACAATGAAAACTGCCTTTCGAGATAATAGTCTAACGATTTTGATTTGAACACATTTAGATTTATTTCTGATCTAATGGTTTCGGGAAGTTCATTCCATAGAATAGCACCAGAGTAAAAAAAAAATTGAGAGTATTTACTTTTGAAATGGTGTTTTGCAATGATCGTTAGTAATCAATCTCAATT
Organism: Margaritifera margaritifera; assembly: GCA_029931535.1. Taxonomy (NCBI): domain Eukaryota; kingdom Metazoa; phylum Mollusca; class Bivalvia; order Unionida; family Margaritiferidae; genus Margaritifera; species Margaritifera margaritifera. The sequence goes on along the minus strand of JAQPZY010001243.1, from coordinate 1,009,978 downwards.
TATTTCCTTGGTACTGTTCTTCTGACTTAAAATGAAACATACCATGCAAACATTGTGGGCAAAGTTTATTCTTTACTTTGAACATTAATATGGACTTTTGATAGGCTAATCTGTATTCAAATTTCAGCCATTTCAATTTCAAGAATACAATTCTGGATGGTGTATCAAATGGTAAATTTAGGATAATTCTTCCTGCCCTTTTTTAAGTTTGTGGATCGTTTCAATATTACTATCAGTTGTATTTCCCCAAATTGTGCAGCAGTAGTCCAAAAGAGGAAGAATGAATGCATCGTAAAATAACCTCCGATAGTTGAGTGGTAGATACCGTTTTATCCAGTGTAAAAGATAAATTCTTGAGTTTACTACAGAACAAACGTGTTTCACTTGCTTACACTAGTCTAGATTCTTATCAGCATCAACTACGAGAAGTTTTTCTGTGTCTTCATTTTCAATTTTATTATTCAAGATATGCAGTTCAAGATTTGTATTTCTGTTTACTGATATTCTTTGCCTACTTCCAAGCAACATTGCCTTGGTTTTTAGGGGATTGATAAACATGATATTCAGTGAGCACCAATATTCAACTTGATATAAATCTTCACACAACTTTTTGTTCAAAGTTTATAACGTTAGAATCAGACTTATGCAAAGTAGTATCATCAGCATATAGATCAGTTTTGAATGTTGTACATAAAGGGGCAAGTCATTTACAAACAATATGAATAATACAGGCCCTAAAATAGATCCCCGTGGAACTCCTTTGTTGATGGACATTAGCTCTGATTTAGTATTACCAATAACAACTTATTGGCTTCTGTCAGATAGGTATGATTTGAACCACGAGAGTGATAAGTGAGAACATTTGTACTTTTCAAGTTTCCATGCAAGTATGTTATGGTCAACTAAGTCAAAAGTCTTGTTAAAGTCAAGGTATATAGTTCCAACCAATTCTCCATTGTCCATTGCAAGCAACCATTCATCAATGAGTTTTGTTAGCGCAGACTGAAAGGAGTGGTTTCGTCTACATCCAGATTGGGATGGATGAATTAAATGGTACTTTGACAGGTAGCCATAGAAACATAAAAATGACAAGCGCTTTATTCTACCCAGCGGCCAAAGCAAAATATCAACAATTGTTAGAAACGATAGGAAAATAGGTAGTTTGATTCTTTTTCAACTGTATTTATATTACAGTATCAAGACATTTTAACTTTTGCCATATCTCTATACAAGGACTCGACAAGAACAGAAAGGTAATTTACAATATGGGTGAAAACGGTCTTGGGACCTACAATTTATGAATCGTCTTCAATAAATTCAACCTTAGAAAAGCAACACTCAGTATTTTGAATGAAACATTGCTATCGGTATAACATGGCTATAAAGACGATGCGAAATATTGAATGTTAAAGTTTCAGTTTTTTATGATTCTTCTGTTGGTCTGCTATTGTCACCTCAAGATGATCTGTCGAATATAAAATATTCGTTGCATGTATCTATTTAACTAGTTTGATTCTTTCAGTACAAATCAGTGTATAGATAGAGAGAAAGACGAATAATTCAAATATAAAGATCAGTTAAACAACAATCACTAATAACATTAATATTTTATTTTAACCCTCAGCAATTTGAATAGTGTCTATACAATATCCTGGGTTAAATGTTAAACAATAAGTGACAGGTAAAATCCTAGGTTCGGTTGATCATACTGATCGAACCTCCATTTTGTTATGTCGGAGTCGCTACAACGAAACTCATGATTACGAGTGCAGTGACATATATGTATATATATATATATATATATATATATATATATATATATATATATATATATATATATATATATATATATCTCAAATTCCAGCAACAGGATTCTTCAGTGAAGATTTAGATAAATCAATTCCTTCAAATGTAGATATTTCCTCTCCGTGATATGAAGTAAACACAAAACATCCTTATTAAAGTTTCGAATAAGGTGTACAACGTATTTTAACTGACAATACTTTGTTGCAAACACACATAGATCAAACAAACAATCTCCAACATGATAAAAACATTACCGCATGAATACTGTATAATAACTGTGTAAACATTTTAAAAGTATGATCTATATACTGTGAAATATCATTATTACCCCCACCCCCTCCCTCCACTAACGGATTTATTGTCACATTCAAGTAAAACTCATCCAAAATGCATTGCATTTGGTATGAGTCCTACTATAAAAGGGGTCTCTAAAAATAAGTAACTATAAACACAATCAGTCGTCATGCAATGAACGCATGTCAGATGTTACCTAGATTATATCAACAAACGTGTCCAATTTTTCTGAATGCCTTAGATTGGTTGTACTGCAAAGCATATAAGCGTAGCATGATCAAATAATCGATCGACATGTATTTAAATACTTGATTATGGGACTTGATAGAGAAAGCAAATTAGTTACTATAAAATGTTGATTGGTGTATCAAAAACCACAAATCCGTGTACCTAATGAAATTGTCCACAATATGCATTCAACTAAATCATGATAAGGCCGGGTATGGTCAAATATAATTTTTTATGGGGTGTAGTGTTCAATGGCTGGGATATTAAGTTTCAGTTTATATGTGTTCTTACGTGGCATATTGCCATAATCTTCTTCGCTCGAATATCGACGCAAAAATGGCGTGAATATTTGGGTGATGGGAGGGGAGGGGATATGACTAAATGGCCATTTGTTGTCGGTGCATTTCTTCTAAGTTGGGAAGGGGTTAAGTGAGCGGTTATGTGGTGACCGGGTATGTGACCAAGTATGGTCTGTGCAGTTATTTTATTTTTTTTTTTTTTTGGGGGGGGGGGGGGGTGCGGTTAGAGTTCAGTTCATGGGTATTGTCTGTAACAACTTTTTTGATTGGATCGAGAGAAGGTAAAATATTTTTGATGGAGTGGGGGGTAGAGTTCAGTGGCGAGGAACATTTGTCTACGCTACTTTCCTCATCACCTATGTTAAATCTACTATTTGACATTTTCATATTTTTTGTCACAGTTATTATTTAAATGAAGGATAGCATTGGTTTAGGTTAACCTTTGACTTATTTAACTAGACCTCTTAAAAAAATTGAAAAAATATGGACATATGGACATAGGTCTGGAAGTTAACTAGTGTAGCGAATACCTTTTATGCAGGTGACAGCTTTGAGTACCTTGCATAACAGAAAAATAGAGCTAAGGATGCGATTAGTTGAAATATACGGCGCATGATATTATACTTCGATAAATATTTGACTCAAAGACATTGGATGGTTTACTTCATACAACGTTGATATTCTTAGACTGGAGAGAGAGAGAGAGAGAGAGAGAGAGATTATAACATGTGTGAATGAGAATTGAATGGTAGCCGGCAATCATTTGATGAAATAACTCCCGTGAGTCATATAATTAGTCAACTTAGGAACTTTTTGAGCTATAAATCTAAAGAGTAAAATGTTTTGTATTTTTGGTTGAAATTGACGAAAAGGATATAACTGTCCGTCAACGTGAACGTTTTATCCATTTGAGGACAGAATGAAGATCACCTAAATTTTTTATATACTTAAAAACATGAAAATTGCGTGCTGCGTGATAGTACGGTTTTTGTTTGACTTATGCCGCCTTCGGGGCAGTCTCACACGCGTTTCAGTAACTCTACGACAAGATGGACGCGGCATTGATGTTTTAGTCCAAATGATTGCCTGAGATTGTTACCGTTCTAGAAGCCATATGGCTGATCCAATTTTGATCAAACTTGGAATATGGACATGTATCCACAAGATCTCAGAAGAGTTCAATAATGAGAGATCCACTCATATTTAATGAGATGATCTTATATTTCACTGTCTGAACTAGTTACCACACTGGAGACCATATTTCTGATTTGATTTTAATCAAATGTGAAATATGGACTTCTTACCACTCAAGAGACTGTATTTCTGACCTACTTTTAATCAAACTTGTTAGATAGACTAATATCAAAATATTGGATGAGTTTTAATATGAGCGAGACCTCTGCATATTTATGAAGTTAGTTTGCGTCTGATTGGAGGAAATATTGATTACTCTATAAACTGTATTTTATATTATTTGTTAATTTTTTTGGAGTCAAATTTGGTAAATGTGCTTATATCATCAGGATCTTGGATGAGTACGATTGTTTTGAGATCCACGCGTGTTAATGATGTGATGTTGCAAACAATGTATGATCCATATGTTAACCTCGTTTGATTCAGTCTTACACAAATCTTCAGAATGTAAAGTCATTTAACCTGTAATTCTGCTTCTAATATAGTCAACTTTGTTTATTTTGCTGTTTATTTAATACGTTGCTTGTTAAGCTTTATTATATTTTGAAGAGACTTTCAAGAGACAAAAATATATTGTTATTATTTTATTAAAACCTAACGAATCTGTAATATACAGTGAAATTCGTTGTTTTTGTGTTTTTTTAAAAAATAGATCTGATCTTCCCTTTGTATCTTCAACCGTCACAATACTACAATATTTTTCTATACGGATCTTAAGACATCTGAGGACAGGGGTTGGCTTTTTCTGTCCACGTGATGTAGAACGCTGCCTTTTGGTAACTTAAATTAATTAGTTGATTTTTTGTTCTGAAACGAAAGCAAAAATAAACATGAATATATGTATCCACGCAGCATCTATCTATCTATCGTTCGTTCGTTCGTTCGCGCTCGCATCATAAGTAAGAATTCAGTAACGAAGGAAATGCTAAGCTAATGTTTGTCTTTTATATAAACGGTATTTTCTTACACAAATGGACTTCTGTGACTAAATCGGCTGATACAACACTTAATCGTGTGAAGCCTTTGAAACTTATTAGAAAGCATAACAGAATACAAAACTGTATTGCCAATTGATGTATTTGCACAGAGAGAAGTAATATAGATGCATGTGTATTTGCACAGAGAGAAATACTATAGATGCATGTGTATGTACACAGAGAGAAAATACTATAGATGCATGTGTATTTACACAGAGAGAAATACTATAGATGCATGTGTATTTGCGCAGAGAGAAATAATATAGATGCATGTGTATTTGCAGAGAGAGAAATACTATAGATGCATGTGTATTTACACAGAGAGAAATACTATAGATGCATGTGTATTTACACAGAGAGAAATACTATAGATGCATGTGTATTTGCACAGAGAGAAATACTATATAGATGCATGTGTATTTACACAGAGAGAAAATACTATAGATGCATGTGTATTTGCACAGAGAGAAATACTATAGATGCATGTGTATTTGCGCAGAGAGAAATACTATAGATGCATGTGTATTTGCACAGAGAGAAAATACTATAGATGCATGTGTATTTGCACAGAGAGAAATACTATAGATGCATGTGTATTTACAAATAGAGAAATACTATAGATGCATGTGTATTTGCACAGAGAGAAATACTATAGATGCATGTGTATTTGCACAGAGAGAAAATACTATAGATGCATGTGTATTTGCACAGAGAGAAATACTATAGATGCATGTGTATTTGCACAGAGAGAAAATACTATAGATGCATGTGTATTTGCACAGAGAGAAAATACTATAGATGCATGTGTATTTGCACAGAGAGAAAATACTATAGATGCATGTGTATTTGCACAGAGAGAAATACTATAGATGCATGTGTATTTACACAGAGAGAAATACTATAGATGCATGTGTATTTACACAGAGAGAAATACTATAGATGCATGTGTATTTACACAGAGAGAAATACTATAGATGCATGTGTATTTACACAGAGAGAAATACTATAGATGCATGTGTATTTGTACAGAGAGAAATACTATAGATGCATGTGTATTTACACAGAGAGAAATACTATAGATGCATGTGTATTTACACAGAGAGAAATACTATAGATGCATGTGTGTTTGCACATAGAGAAATACTATATAGATGCATGTGTATTTGCACAGAGAGAAATACTATAGATGCATGTGTATTTGCACAGAGAGAAATACTATAGATGCATGTGTATTTACACAGAGAGAAAATACTATAGATGCATGTGTATTTACACAGAGAGAAAATACTATAGATGCATGTGTATTTACACAGAGAGAAATACTATAGATGCATGTGTATTTACACAGAGAGAAAATACTATAGATGCATGTGTATTTACACAGAGAGAAATACTATAGATGCATGTGTATTTACACAGAGAGAAATACTATAGATGCATGTGTATTTGCACATAGAGAAATACTATATAGATGCATGTGTATTTGCACAGAGAGAAATACTATAGATGCATGTGTATTTGCACAGAGAGAAATACTATAGATGCATGTGTATTTGCACAGAGAGAAATACTATAGATGCATGTGTATTTGCGCAGAGAGAAATACTATAGATGCATGTGTATTTGCACAGAGAGAAAATACTATAGATGCATGTGTATTTGCACAGAGAGAAATACTATAGATGCATGTGTATTTACAAATAGAGAAATACTATAGATGCATGTGTATTTGCACAGAGAGAAATACTATAGATGCATGTGTATTTGCACAGAGAGAAAATACTATAGATGCATGTGTATTTACACAGAGAGAAATACTATAGATGCATGTGTATTTGCACAGAGAGAAAATACTATAGATGCATGTGTATTTGCACAGAGAGAAATACTATAGATGCATGTGTATTTGCACAGAGAGAAAATACTATAGATGCATGTGTATTTGCACAGAGAGAAATACTATAGATGCATGTGTATTTACACAGAGAGAAATACTATAGATGCATGTGTATTTACACAGAGAGAAATACTATAGATGCATGTGTATTTACACAGAGAGAAATACTATAGATGCATGTGTATTTACACAGAGAGAAATACTATAGATGCATGTGTATTTGCACAGAGAGAAATAATATGGATGCATGTGTATTTACACAGAGAGAAATACTATAGATGCATGTGTATTTACACAGAGAGAAATACTATAGATGCATGTGTATTTGCACATAGAGAAATACTATATAGATGCATGTGTATTTGCACAGAGAGAAATACTATAGATGCATGTGTATTTGCACAGAGAGAAATACTATAGATGCATGTGTATTTACACAGAGAGAAAATACTATAGATGCATGTGTATTTACACAGAGAGAAAATACTATAGATGCATGTGTATTTACACAGTGAGAAATACTATAGATGCATGTGTATTTACACAGAGAGAAAATACTATAGATGCATGTGTATTTACACAGAGAGAAATACTATAGATGCATGTGTATTTACACAGAGAGAAATACTATAGATGCATGTGTATTTGCACATAGAGAAATACTATATAGATGCATGTGTATTTGCACAGAGAGAAATACTATAGATGCATGTGTATTTGCACAGAGAGAAATACTATGGATGCATGTGTATTTACACAGAGAGAAATACTATAGATGCATGTGTATTTGCACAGAGAGAAATACTATAGATGCATGTGTATTTACACAGAGAGAAATACTATAGATGCATGTGTATTTGCACATAGAGAAATACTACAGATGCGTGTGTATTTGCACATAGAGAAATACTATATAGATGCATGTGTATTTGCACATAGAGAAATACTATATAGATGCATGTGTATTTGCACAGAGAGAAATACAATAGATGCATGTGTATTTGCACAGAGAGAAATACTATAGATGCATGTGTATTTACACAGAGAGAAATACTATAGATGCATGTGTATTTGCACATAGAGAAATACTATAGATGCATGTGTATTTGCACATAGAGAAATACTATATAGATGCATGTGTATTTGCACAGAGAGAAATACTATAGATGCATGTTTATTTGCACAGACAGAAATACTATAGATGCATGTGTATTTGCACAGAGAGAAATACTATAGATGCATGTGTAATTGCACATAGAGAAATACTATATAGATGCATGTGTATTTGCACAGAGAGAAATACTATAGATGCATGTGTATTTGCACAGAGAGAAATACTATAGATACATGTGTATTTGCACAGAGAGAAATACTATTGATGCATGTGTATTTACACAGAGAGAAATACTATAGATGCATGTGTATTTGCACAGAGAGAAATACTATAGATGAATGTGTATTTACACAGAGAGAAATACTATAGATGCATGTGTATTTGCACAGAGAGAAATACTATAGATGCATGTGTATTTGCACAGAGAGAAATACTATAGATGCATGTGTATTTACACAGAGAGAAATACTATAGATGCATGTGTATTTGCACAGAGAGAAATACTATAGATGCATGTGTATTTACACAGAGAGAAATACTATAGATGCATGTGTATTTACACAGAGAGAAATACTATAGATGCATGTGTATTTACACAGAGAGAAATACTATAGATGCATGTGTATTTGCACAGAGAGAAATACTATAGATGCATGTGTATTTACACAGAGAGAAATACTATAGATGCATGTGTATTTGCACAGAGAGAAATACTATAGATGCATGTGTATTTACACAGAGAGAAATACTATATAGATGCATGTGTATTTGAGAATGATAGCATGGGAGTTAGACGATTTACATCTTAATTACTAAATGAATGCATAAAGGCTTTATATTCTTGTATGTCATAAGGGGGTGGGGGTGTTTGTTAGCTCATCGCCCTTGCTTTAGAAGGGATATTAAAAGAAACATTTTTGTGCTAAAAATTAATTTCACTAGAGCTTGCGTAAAGTTAATTTAACTTCGCATTATATGCTTATTAATTGCGCTCTAATGAAAATTCTACAAAGCAGAAACAGATAAATAGCTAAATAGTTTTGTCTTATCCAACAGTCGAGTAGACTATAAAGGATATAAGGCATTGCGTTAATTACATTTGCTGTGGCTGATATGTCAACACCTGCACCTTCTTTGCTTTTCGGCCCACGTCGTTACATCCAAACTTATCCCGAGTAATGCCTTTCCCAACACCATATAGCACGTGGCCTATTGCCAAGCATTAAAAAAAAATCATAAACTGTGGAATATATTTGTCTTCTGAGAACTAATCCAAGACATGCAAGCGTTTACACACACACACACACACACACACACACACACACACACACACACACACACACATATATATATATATATATATATATATATATATATATATATATATATATATATATATATATATATATATATATATATATATATATATATATATATATATATATATATATATATAAGACACCGACATAGTCAACGACCAAGGCTTTGACTCTCAGGAAGATCGTTCGAAAGAAACGAAGTGAGAATTCAAAAACGGCACAAAATATTATATAGTGACACAATAGTTGGAAAGCGGCGCGGGAATAAAAATGTTCATACGTTTGAACCTTAGCAAGGTCTGCCTCAGGGGACAATAAAGAACACACACACACACAGACACACAAGAATCACAAGTGTAAAAATATAAATATTTATATTTTGGGACAGAGAAGCGAAAGTATGCAAAAGAATGAAACTGTTAAACCTAAAAAGAATACAATTGAACCAGGTAATTATATAAACTATTTTTTTTGAAACTTTATTTTTCTTTTCTTTTCACCCTGGTTGTTTTTTTTTACATTATTTTGGATAGTTTTGCTTCTCCTTGTCAAAATGTAAATATTTATTGTCCTACGTGTGTGTGTGTGTGTGTGTGTGTGTCTTTGTGCATGTTCTTTATTGTAGCCCGAGGAAGACCTTGACTTAGTTAAAACGTCGGGAAACGTTTTGTTCTCGTGCCGTTTTTGGAATGTTTTGTCATAATATATATATATATATATATATATATATATATATATATATATATATATATATATATATATGTGTGTGTGTGTGTGTGTCTGTGTGTGTTTGTGTATATATATATATATATATATATATATATATATATATATATATATATATATATTATAAAAGCATGCTCTAGCTGTTTTTTGAGATGACTAAGGTGTGACTAAGGTGTTACTTACAATGAATATTACATAAATTAATGCTGATGTATTTATATACTCCATGTTTAAATTAATTCCTTCTCATTCACTTTTTAATATGTTTGTTTTTAACTCGTTCTACAAATTAATGGGCTCTTCGTAGATTGGAAATCAAAATTACTACTTCAGGACGTCGACACAAGTTAATGAAGGTGTCGGTCGATACATTATTGAGCATTCCTCGATAATTCTGCTATCTTAGGCCAACATTCTTTAGCATTGTTATTTAAAGGTCAAGATAATAGTTTCGCTGTATGGTTGGACTTCTGGGTAATTGGTCACATTCGCGGTGTAGGTTAATGAGAGATATTCAATCACAATTAGTCGATCATTTACTCAATCCAAGCTATTAACAGACACATTATCACGAAGATTAAATAAGAAAAGTTTATTCTCGTACATGTAAACTACTCCTTGTCATCAGAACGAAAGATTAAATTAAAAAAGTAAATCCTAAAGAGCAAAAGGTGGATCAAAACTAGGGCACTGCAGCTATAGCTTGGTGACACAGAAATACAGACTAAAACGTCTTCAATTATTATGATTTTTAACACAAAAAAGCAGATGTATGCATCGAGGGAACACTGATATTAATATAATATTGGCAAGATTGGTTTGTGTCTTCGACATTGTATTCAAAATGGCCTGATATAGGCATTTAAAGCCAGTGAAGTGTTGATGTGGCTGTTACTAATCATCGTTCCAAAGTAATTAGTATATAAGTAACCAGAAATAGGGTCTGAGCTCAATAAATTAAACTTTGTTTCAATAGAGTGTAAAATTTATTTACAGAATTTCACAAAAATGAAATACCAAAAGGTTCCTTGTCTTTGATAATCTTTCAAGTACATGGTCTCAAGGAGCACATATGGAGCTAAAACTACAAGGACTATATCCGGGAACTAACGACCTTACACGAATCATGTCTAGAGTAATGCCATTTAATGGAAATGAACAATAATTTTATAGCAATTAAACATGACGACAAAAATTTTTGGAATATTTCCATGTGCAATAATCTCATTGTTGGTTAGATAACAGCAACGAAAGCCAATGAGGAAAACCTAAATCGATAACTTGTTGAATGCGAAATTGTGAATAGGAGGATAATATTCCCATTTTCATTACAGTCAAGCGCGAAGATTAACAGAAACATAGATAATATATTAAATTTCTATTCCTCCTGTATTTCGGAGCAAAATTTTACGATATCATCCTTTACGTTTATGGTGATACTCGCTAACCATGACATACCAATTACAGTTATTAGTCCAGAAATACACCACAGGAGATCATATAGTAGCTCAAACAAATCTTACCAGTGTTGAGAAGACTGCTTGATTGATGTTTCATACGTTGTCCTCTTGCAAACAAGTATGTAAGCCAGCCAGCCAGTATGGTAGCCTGAGCGCAATTAAGCGCGCCAGTTATGTATGTATGTATGTATGTATGTATGTATGTATGTATGTATGTATGTATGTATGTATGTATGTATGTATGTATGTATGTATGTATGTATGTAACCGTAAATTGCTTTATCTCAGCTAGCGACATTTAGGTTTTCGGAACCAAAATGTATGAGACAATAGACATGTTTGCAGACTATTTGTTTCCATATCCGTTATAACTTTCTCTATGTGCAGAAGATCAGTGGCAGCGCGAGGGAAGGGGGGGGGGAATTGACCCCGGGTGCCGGTCGAGGGGGGGGGGGCGCCGTCGGGAGATTTTTACCAACACCTCACCCCCATACAAGCCCCCGGTTTCAGGGCTTAGATTGGGGGGGGGGGAGGTGGGCAACTGACATAAAAACTGTTCTCTGTGGCAAAGTAGGGGTGCCACTAAAGAACATTGCCCGCGGGCGCCTCGGTAGGGGCGCCATTAAAAGACATTGCCCCCGGGCGCCTCAAACCCTCGCGCCGCCACTGCAGAAGATAGCCAGGGAGTGCGCTGAAATATGTATGTATCTCTGCCATTTACGTGAATGCTATTTTGTATGTATTTTTATATCATAAACTGGCAGTCACTAAAATATAGAATCAGTCTCTTGTTGTATACTGCACTGGTGGTTTATATCAGATACCGGCAGTCATTAAAATATAGAATCAGTCTTTTGTTGTATATAGTACTGGTGGTTCAGGTCTTCGACTTTTGTTTGATATCATCAGTGTAAAGATCAGTGTACACACGGGCTTCCAGCAGACAGTGCGACTGTTGCTCTGGCTCTACGATTTGTATTGTTTGGAATTATTGTGTAACTTAGTAAGCAATGTATTCTATCCACAACTGAATCAACAGCTTGCCCCGCATAGTCTATTCATTAAATGGCAGAGATCATCTTATCTTCCCCAAGGGAAAGTATAAAAGGGTGATAAACGTAATAACAAAAATGGATGTTTATTCGATGTTGTTGCCTTAATAGCCGTCACTCTCTTGAGAGGTTGGGAGAGTGAGAAAAGCGGTCGTTATGATCATAATATTTTATATAAGATACCGTGCCTCGCAGCTAACTATTAGAATTTAGGTAGCCACCGCGTCAAAGTAGGTTGAAAATGCATTAGATCATTTTACGATAATAGACGACGGGCATGGAACCGGTAGCAAATGGCACTAGACCATGTGACATTCAATTACTGCCATTAAGGACAGGATGTTTGGATAATTGATAAGTTGCAACGCGAACTGTATGGTACTAGAATACAATCAGACCCTGACAACAAATATTCTGGTTTGCTTAAGCCTGTAAGAGACTCAGTTATGCACTATGGATATGTAGTGACGCTGTTCTAAATGTTAGACAGTGACCATTTATTTAATCATTTTGTTAGGGGAGGGGATTGACTTTGTGAAAAGAAAAATTATGATGGTTTTCAAAATTCCAGTGTATTGCATATGTAATATATTGAATGCAATACGCGTGCACATTCATCATCCGATGATTGATAACACTAAGAGATCAAATGTCCATTCTTCACAAGGGAAATCACTCTTCTAAATTTTTCTTTGACCGGTACCTTTGCAACTTGTGAGCGAACAAATACAATTGTATTAATGACATACCTGATAATCATTCAGAAACGAGTAGCAGATATACCATCTCGATGCTTAGTTTTATATAGTGCACACATATTGAAACATTTTTGGATGTAAAGAACACGGCTAGTAACAAGATTCACCAGTTTTTTGTGTACCTTTTCTGTTAAATATTTTCTAAAAGATGTTTTGAAAAAAAAACCACATTGAAACAAAAGCTTAAGAACATATTAAACAGTACTTAAGCCTCAGGGGGCCTGAGTAATAAGACCTATTGCTAAAGCGTCGGGATAATCGCAATGTGTAGGTGGGGGACATTATTCTTTAAATTGAACAATTTGGGCTGCTGAAACAAGACATCGCCAAAGAATTATTCTTATTTTTTTATATGTTTTTTTTTTTTTTTTTTTTTTTGTGCACTTCTGAAACTATACTCATGACTTTACGATCTAGGTATATGGGGAAACAAAAAATTAAAAAAGTGCACAAAGTATAATATTAGAATGAAATATGACGAAATGAAATTTTCGAAATCTGACACGAGTCACACATATTTGCGTGAAATAAACTTCGTTTCATTTAGTAATGCATGTTGAAATATGATACTGCAGAACTTAAGCTACGAAAGTACCAATTGGCCCTTGGTAGGCAATCAAAATACAAACTTTTCTCGCTGCTGGTTTTCATTATTTTTTCTTTGACTGATTGGTATTTGATAGATCATATATAATCCATTCAGTGGCTGGTTTAAATCGACTTGAACACCTTTCTGTGAAGAAAATATATCAGGGATGTGCAGTTAAAAGCGTTTACGTATTCAAAGGGACACGTGAATCCACTACACTCAAGTTTGGAGGCTATTGCTAAATGATTCATCCGAATAAAGCCACTGCACTGTTTCACAGGGACTCATACAGACGGCAATCGAGAGATATAGAGGAACTTTGACAACAAAAATAAATAAATAAATATCTGAGTCAATTGGAAAGTCTTCGGACTTTTCTGTCGCGTTCTAAGACAAGATCGAATACGACTCTCATTGGAGAGATACGACGATGTTCCGAATGATTCTTAAGTATCATGATCGAGATTAAATAAAGACCGGTGTATTTTAGAGCTGCTGTTCCTCTACAGTCATTTACTATTGGAATGCACTTAATGAATGGCTTACATATGGTAAAGAAAACATGAAAATCAGCCTTGTACCTTTCACGTCAGCATTTCAGACTTACTTGATATATGTTCTTTTTTTAATGAAAGTTTGAATACCATGGATAATTACTTAATTAATTATAATTAATTAGGAAAGGCACTTAGCTGCCATTTCCTCGGCACGATATAGCCAATAATGTGTTAAAAGTGTAGCTAAAACCAAGAAAAACAAAAAGCAAGCGTACCATATTAGGGTTCTTATCAAGGTCAAGGTCAACAATCAGTATTTTAAGTTGTTTGTTTCAGCTCTATACTTCTAAAGTCGTTTTTGATAACTGGTTGATACTGGTATACTCATGTCTCACTAATAGGAGATATGTCACAAATCACACTAGAGCTTGTAATCTGGAATATCGAAGTCACAGATCAATGTTACTTTCCTGACTTCCGCTCTTTAACTCTAAAACTCTTTAAAATATAATGAAATTTGATACATGTATGTAACACTAACTGTGTTCAAGGTCATAGATCAGTATTACGTTTTGTTTTAAACTCTATGCCACTACAATCATTACAAACAGAAGATTGAAACTTGGTACATATGTGTTTCACTACTAGCGTATATATGTTGCTTATTATTTTAGGCGTCCATGATTATAGGGTGTGTTACATCAACATTTACATGTTCTAACATTAAGGTCAAGATCAGTTGTCAACGTATCTGTCAGTGTTCCAGTTTGCCCAGTTGCTTAGAATCTGTGTGTGGTATAGTCCTGCCACTAGTACTTTGTGTTAGCGTATTTTATTTATTTATTTATTTATTTATTTATTTATTTATTTATTTATTTATTTATTTATTTATTTATTTATTTATTTATTTATTTATTAGACTTAACCAACTTTGACGGGACATACGTAGAAATGTCCCTATACTAACTCCAGGTGGTTGCAATAATACCATCTAGATCTTACCTTTTTAGTCCGAAGTCACAGGTCAAATTGATATATTTACATTTTGGAAACTTTACTGATAACCGTCCCTTATTGTAAGTTTTACTTGGGTTGCGCATCAGTGGAAAAAATACAGGATATTTGATCTCGTAATCTTACCAATTATCGGATGAGGAACGTGCATTACGTCCATTACATGCTTAAGAAAAACCTGAATATTTTTTGTCAGGACCTGCTTGTTTTCCTTATCAGGATTACATTTATGTCTCCAGGCTACTTTCAGATATGATGTTTTACATCCAAGATTCAGGATTCTTTCCTATCAGTCGAGGTCAAAGTTTATCTCCGTCCAGTTTCTGTGAATTCAACAAGTCATCGTGGGACGAAAATTCCCTGAATTTGCTTTTCTTAGACTGAACATGTTTCTAAAGTAACCGTAACATAAACTCAAATATGATTTGTTTGATTATATACAATCAGAGTTGCATGTTAATAGTTTAATTTCAGACCGTCTATTTCAAGCTTCCGCTCTCATGGTTCCTATCTGCCAAATTTAGAATAAGAGCTTTATTATATATTTCATAATGAGAAAAATGATATCGCCCAAGTAGCGATACCAATTTTATCGCCACAGTGGCGATATCACTTTTGTAACTACTCTCTTTTTCCATTTAGGAAGTATATCTGCCCTTATATATGTTCTTCAGACCTGTATTTCCATATTTAGGCCTATTTTATTTTTTCTTCTTCATTTCCTTCTTCTCCCCCCCCCCTCTCTCTCCCACCCTTCCTCTCTCTCTGTTGACCCTCTAGTATACATTTATGTAATCAATGAAAAGGCACCGTCAAGAATGCATAAAAATTAACCACAAAGAACAAAAAGCAGGTTTTAAGTATTAACTTTTTTATAATTAGATTTGCACATGAATCATGCAAATAGTAAGTGACTGACCTTACATGACCTTTTGCTATTCGTTATTCTGTGTCACCCATAGAGTATCATATACCTGTTACACTCAACGACAAATGGTACACATTTTAAGAAAAACTCTTTATTACATATAGTAATACAATTGTTTATGTAGCAGTTTTAACTTTCATCACAATCATAATCATGTCTGAAAGCGTTGGATAAATCAGGCATTGATTTGTGTCGATTGCAAACCGAAATTAAGTGACAATCAAAATTAGGGTGCAGTGTCTCTAATCGAAAAAGACTACAAACCTGCCAACACATACAAATTCAAGTCTGAATGCAGAAAAAAACAAAAACAGCAGCCAATATCCTTACAAGTAAACTCACAATAATTAAAATCTGTTGCTTAATGATGTTACGATCTGAAACCTGTTGGAGCGTTCTGTCATGCTGCTATAGTACCCAACCCCAGCAATGTTGTTCGCAATGTTCACTCTATCGATCCGCGCAAGAAATGTTTTAATCAAAATAAAAATCTCTTCATTTTCGCATGAAAACGTGTATTACTTTGACAAATACACAATTTGAAGTATTGTATGTACAATAAAAATGTCATAAAAGTCTCTGTCCTAAAATTATTGTAAAATGTTTGAACTTTTTTATCGACGTAGTCATGCAGCCGTTAATCGCATTGGCACAGAATGGAGAAACAAATCCATGCGAATCGAAGGTTTTTTCCCGAAAAAAATATAATAAAAGAAAAGCTACGTTTTTTTTAGCAGATATAAGGAAATATTTCACGAGAGAAGAGGAAACATTTTGTATTGTCACTCGTGGATTAGCCACTCGTGACAATTTCGCCACTCGCGACAATACAATGTTTCCACTTCACTCGTGAAATATTTCCTTTTGTTATATACCTACCAATTTTCTACCCAAGAAAGAGACAGAATTTTACCGCAATTTCCTACAAGCAGGAAAACGATATTATCTTTTTCGAAATCCGTATTACCATACTCACAAACGAGGCTGGAACTACTTTATCCTCGAGGTTACCTGGTGACAATAGCAGCTCCCCTAGCGACAGAATGCCAACATTAGCAGTAAACAAAGCTCTCACAGCGACGTTAGTTAAGAAACCTTGCACTATATGTAAAATATCTGAAACGTCTAAAAAACATTTATTCCTCATTCTGAAGTAGTAAAATAGAGCCAAAAATTTCGTCTGAAACAAGATCACATTCGGAATTCGCGTACCAGAACACGACAGTTGTGTAGTACAACCTATTTACGGAAGTTCATAAATGGTAACATTAGTAAGTTCCTTATATCTACTAGAAAAAAAAAAAAAAAAAATTAAAATAATTCCAGGGATTGAATGTAGCCTGGCAATTAAATTATTACGCCAAGGATAACCGTAATCGTAACGTTGCAGATACAATAACTACGCAAGGATTTCTCTCAAAACACCTGGCTAGAGGTAAGATTTGCTCATTTTTCCTTTAATCTTTATCTATCAAGAATTTATTAATTAATATAAGTAAATAACTGACTGTCATGGCTTTTGAAAGGTAGATCAGACCTGTAAAATAAATATTTTCACATTTTTCTAGAGGTTTAGTTGCGGTTTACTAACGTTATTTTCAAAATTTTGACATTGCTCAGGGTGATACGTTCCATTGGTTACCCTAGAATAAGGTCAAATAGCTATTTCTA
This sequence comes from Margaritifera margaritifera, assembly GCA_029931535.1. Lineage (NCBI taxonomy): Eukaryota > Metazoa > Mollusca > Bivalvia > Unionida > Margaritiferidae > Margaritifera > Margaritifera margaritifera. The sequence continues at coordinate 992,155 of JAQPZY010001243.1, read as the reverse complement.
GGTTTTATTGTGTTTCGGACAGTCTTATATTCTTTTAAAATAAAAAATAATCAGTTCAAAAATATACTGTAATAAAACTAGCGTATGTGCTATTTGTATTTTCGTCTCTGTTTATAACCCTGCTAGATTTTAGTAATTATTTGTTGATTATGGGGAGTCGGTGTTGGGAAGTTATTTCTCAAACCGAGTAATTGTTCAGTTTCTAAGAGCATACTGTATATTATTCACGACACTTTAGGATAGCATGGATTAGTTTGGTAAAAGGGACTCTCCCTAATTTCTTAACATAAGGAATTCTCGGGATATTCTAATGTACAAGTGTTTAGTAATTTGAGATAGAAATAATTCTTTGTATTAGGTGTTTGGGTCGTGTTTTGCGCTGCATGGCGTAAAGTACCAATCTTTGGTTTGGAAAGGCTTACTAATGAGTCATACAAGTGTGAAACAAGGACAAAAAAAACAAAAAAAACACCACAAAAAAAAAAAAACAAAAAAAAAAAAAACAATGCAAGTGTGAAATTGGATTTTTGTGATGTGTGGTCATTGGGTGATTAGTGGAAAATTATTTGTAGTATTTGCGCGTTTAAGAACCCTTTAGTTGACAACGACTGTTGTCTTGAAGTCCTCGGAAGTAGGGGAAACAATGGACCTCAAGCCACACTCACGCAGGTATTTGATTCGCTCGGTAGTGACACCCTTTGCGTGTAACAATACTTTTAGTGGTATAGACTATGCATACTCTGGTTAAAGACATCTATAATGTGTAATTATTATTATTGTTATTATTATTATTATTATTATTATTATTATTATTATTATTATTATTATTATTGTCAATATCGATATTACGTAAGTCTGAGTTATATTATCTTTTCTAAACAAACTTTTCAATGCAAGGCATGAGCATGTGCTCAAACATGTAGTTGCCGGGTTTTTTAAAATATTGTTCTCTCCTCATGACCAAGCATATCAATATCTCTGTTAACTTTGTCAATGGTATAAATTTATCTCCTTTCTTTCATCATGCATTATCCAAATGTTAATTCTGGCATGCATTGAATCAAAATTATCTTACTCAGTTTCCACATTTACAATCTGATAATTTTTTTGTGTCCACTTATAAAAATAGCAATTTGCCATGGAATAATCTATAGCAATTTGCCATGGAATAATCTATAGCAATTTGCCATGGAATAATCTAAAGCTTTTTTCCAAACTATGTTTATTTCTTAGCTGCGCTACATACTGCTGGCGTTTTTGACTAGAAGAAGCGGCTAGGCTCGAGAAAGAGACAACATATACAAATTATCCAGGAGAAATTTATTTTGCCGAACAAGGTGGAGAAATGCCTCCTCCAATCCGCCCCCCCCCCCCCTCAATCAACCCCACCATAACATTCGTTCTCTGTGTTCATGGCTCCTGACATTCTTGCATTATTGAAGTGAAATAAGAAACCTTCATTGTTTTCTAATTCCTTTTACTTGTGTCTGTTTCTTGTTCTTATTGCCAGAGATATTATTTGTTTTATCAGCTCTGCTCGATTTGTCTCCATTGTGGTGCACGAAGCCACAACAAGGGTTTCTTCGGATAGCATATGCACATATCTAAATATGAATAATATTTAACTGAATCTAAATGATTCAAGAAATTTATTGATGCTTTTGGAAAATTTAAAGAGTGTCTAAAGTACAATGAAACCCAGATATCGCCATTTGATCGTATCTCTAGCGTACAGTTGCGGCGCGAGGGTTCGAAGCGCCCGAGGGCAATGTTCTTTAATGGTGCCCTTACCGAGGCGCCCAGGGGCAATGTTCTTTAGTGGTGCCCCTACTTTTGTATTACAGTTGCCAACTTCCAACCCCACCCCACCCCCATCTACGTCCCAGTTACATCTGGAAGAAAAGCTCCCAAAGGCGCCCCCCTCGCCAGGTGCCCGGGGGCAATTGCACTCTCACCCGACCCCCAACCCCCTCGCGCCGCCACTGCCAGCGTAACCAAAGGAACGCTAAGAGTAATTAAAAAATATACAACAAATAATTGACGATATCATAAGTAAACTTCCAGAAAACTATGAAAATATTCTGTACAAGTCTGATCTACTTTTAAAAAGTCGTGGCAGTTAGTTATGTATGTATATATGGTAGAAATGTTGGTGAAATGATGGACTGAAGTTACATTCTTGCTTATACTAGTGACAAAGTGTTAAAGTAATTATAAAACGTACAACATAGTTATCATAAGTAATTTACTTTTCGAAGAGCAGATAGTCTTTAGTGCTCTGCGGACTACAAGTTCTCTTGAAAGTATAAGGCTGAAATGAGAAAATAAGATAAATATTACCTCTGGTGAGCATTTAGCCACGTGTGTTGACTGTATTCCGTGTGTAGTCATTGTATCCGAAACATCTGGCTTTTCTCTGGTGTATTAGGTTGTATTCAGCTATCAACTTATTGTTTTTATTGTGCTATCAACGTCTTATCTGTAACACGTGTCAACAGATAGACAATTAAACCACCGAGGATGGCAAGTTGAGGATACAGTGACTAAGTACAAAATACGTTGAAATTACGCGCGGAATACATTTCAAAAATGTGGTAAAATGATCACCAAAGACAAATTTTCCTGTTTGCTCAATGAAGGTTTATAATTTGTAGAAAAGTTCAGGCCCACGGAACACTACATGACCGTACTTTGCAAAATATCATAACTTTTAATTTCAAAATACTCACAATAAAAGCTATATCTCCCAGCATAGATCTCTCCGTGATGCAAACAACAGGACCGTACTTTGAAAAATTCAATAACTTTAAATTTCAAAATACTCACAATTAAAGCTATACCTCCCAGCATGTATCTCTCCGTGATGCAAGCTTCTGCGTAAACAAAATTATATGAGCCGCGGCATCTTTTTGATTTACAGGTGAATAAAACATGTGTCACCCATTCCGCACCTAAAGAATCAGGTGCTACTTTCAGCAGTGTTCCTAACCTCAAGTCTGTATAAAGACTGAAATTGTATCAATAGAATATTGTCACTACTGTTTTTTCCACGTACAAATAGGATAATCTCTCAAAAGTTTTTTTTTTCTTCCTATAATTTTACTTTAATTTACTTCAACCAAAATTAGTACCGTGAGTCCTACAGTCACTTTTGTCTGCGAAAGGCCAATTACTTGTGATAAATGCGTCGTGGATTTTACAATTATTTCCACACTATGTGCATTGGGTATTCGAGAATTTCAATCCAATTCCACATATTTAATTCAAATTTTTTCCAAAAAAGATATAACGAACTGTCACAACTTCTTTAAGGCAAAAAAGATCTGAAAAGCGTATTTTTATATACTTTTTAAAAAATAAGTTTATCGCTTTTTACTAACGATATTGTCCTGTTTTCGGAAAAACGATGGGTAAGAGATTCCATTGGTTACTCCGGAAATACGACCAAAAGGAGATTTCTCGGTTTTATCGCATTTCAGAGGCTCTTCAATTTTTCCAAATCATAAAATAAACTTCATTCAATATACTTTCATTAATATAGACTATAAACTCCTGAAATATTTTGTAAGTTTATGACATTTATATGTCAATCCCAATCACTCTCATAACGTATATCGTTAAATAAACTCCAAGCTGGTAATTTGAGAATCTATATTACACATTACGATTATGAACGCCATGAAATAAATTCTAGGCATCGCCTTGTTTGACGGAAATATCATATTATACAATTTTTAATGCAGTTAAGATACGTTTCTATATTGATGCTTGAATGATTACAACATTTGTATTCAATCCACTAACCGTCTTTCGGTATTACTCGTTCATTTTTTTAAAAAGAAAAGGCTTGGCTAATTTAATACTGCCGCACTAATAGAATGATTTAGTGAGTCTTCCTAACGATTTTTTTAACGATAGCGCTATTCCAGCTTTATGGATTATTATTATTATTATTAGTAGTAGTAGTAGTAGTAGTTGTTTCGACGAGTGACCAACAGGCTCTAACAATTTATGTAAAGAGCTCTTGACGTATCATATGTTGGCTTGGTTTTGGTAGTCTTTGGGGTGGAGGAATTCGGGAAGCATCGACCTTAGATGCTTGCGCACGCACCTTTCCAATCATGAACTCGGAAACTGAGAATCGCCAAAATCGAGATTAATAGAATCTCTATTGGGGTTGGTACCGAGATAAGGAAATACCAGTCAAGGGGTTACATTATTCGTCTTTTGCGAGTTTCTACCGAGCAAAAGACAAATAATATAACTCCGGGACTAGCAATTCCTTGTCGCTAACCCCTACATTAATTATTTTTCTCACCCGATTGTTTTTCAAAGAGGATATTAAAAACATATAATAATAATTTTAAATTTTTTTTTTATCAATTGCATTCCATTACACCACTGACTTGCTTTATTTGCAGACGCTGAAGTCGTGTTTAGCATTATGACCTCATTAAACTGCGGCACATTATATCATGACGTAATGAAACCGTCACGTGACGACCTACGTCAACCGATTTGAGATAACCAGATATAGACAAGAAACGTATGGATCTCAAATCCGCAATATTTCTCCATCACATGTAGTCGCGTAGCAATCCGGGAGTGGCGGGGACGAAAATTCCCATCAGACAAGTTTTTTTTATTGAATGCGGGCCCCAGAATTAAGTTTTGAGGGGTGTGGGTGGGAAGAAGCAGAATTTCTTGCTACGCCAATGGTCTCATTAGTGACAAAATCAATTTTACTCATTAGCATAGCATTTTCTTGAACATCGAAGTTTATCTTTGAAAATGTTATCGCTTTATTCGAGATATTTTTTCGGTTCATAGTGAACATTTTATTAAAAATTATGAAGTTATGAAACATTGAAATAGTATATATTACATACTGCAGCAGGTTTCTAACCATCCGGGCTGAAGATGTCCTCTTAGTCAGGCAAGCTTATCACAACATGTATCATTACGTAACGGATCATACTTTGCGCGGGACAACATTGGCTAGCAGCTAAGTGGAATTTCGAATAAACAACAATTAATTAACAACTTGTGGTAGATGGGTGGAGTTTGGGAGTTCGTCAATTGAAAACTCAATACCACAAAGATGTAAAGCAAGCACACTATGCTATCCAGGCCCCGAATAATAATAATAATAATAATAATAATAATAATAATAACAATAATAATAATAATAATTATTATTATTATTATTATTATTATTATTATTATTATTAAACTGAAATATATATTTGGGGTTTTTTTTCAAGTCGAAGAAACGGCAAGTCTCTAACAACAGATACAAAGAAATACTGTCGTGGGAAAATCCCATCACTCCTCCTTCCATGACAGTCCTTTTAGGTGAAATATTTCCAAAATTAGCCCAGCAAGGTCGTCTTATTCTGATAATTTAAAGAGATCGTTGGCTCCGTCTCTCAGTCTGCTGGTTGTAATGATTCGGTATCATTTGTTCGTTCGTAGTGTACTTAGTGCTTACGTTAGCACAAAATAGTCTTCGCTGTTTGTTTTTTTTTTTTTACTTTTCCCATTGGTGCTTGCTTTGGGGGAGTTATTGCTAATACTACTTCCCTTTCTGAAGAACTCCAGATTCTGTGTCTTTTCACTGCATACAGCTATACTAAGTGTTTCTTTCTCACAGAATACTTAAAAATGAATACCATCTGATCAGCAACAAATGCTTAAAATTAGTTTATCTATGATTTTGACAGATTTAATGACAGTGAGCTATTCCCATATTAACCAGTGGAACGTATTACCCAGCGTAACCAGTGGAGAGTATTACCTAGCGTAACAAGTGGAGCGTATTACCCAGCGTAACCAGTGGAGAGTATTACCTAGCGTAACAAGTGGAGCGTATTACCCAGCGTAACCAGTGGAGAGTATTAATACCAAGCGTAACAAATGGAAAGTATGTCCAGATTAACCAGTGGAACGTATTACCCAGCGTAACCAGTGGAGAGTATTACTTAGCGTAACAAGTGGAGCGTATTACCCAGCGTAACCAGTGGAGCGTATTAATATCCAGCGTAACAAATGGAAAGTATGTCCAGATTAACCAGTGGAACGTATTACCAGCGTAATTTCAAAACTATTACAATATCGTTCTTAAACGGCATGCAGGGGTGGATCCAGAAATATCGTTGGGGGGGGGGGGGCGTGAACAAGTAGGCGAAGATTATGTGTATCTGACCCCCCCCCCCCCCCCTCCGAATCTCTTCCATTGTAAGCCGCTTAAAGCGTTTCCAGGGCATAGTTTTAACAGAGCAGAACTTTATTGATATGACGTATGCAAAAAAGCACATAGTCAATACAGTACATAATTCATATACAGTGCACTGTTGCATAAATGAATGAATGAATAAATAAATAAATAAATAAATAAATAATGGCGAAATAAACCTGTGTACACATAAATCCGAGAGAGAGAGAGAGAGAGAGAGAGAGAGAGAGAGAGAGAGAGAGAGAGAGAGAGAGAGAGAGAGAGAGAGAGAGAGAACTAGACAGGGAGAGAAGATAATCTAAGTTCATTTTTAAGTAATTGTAGTAGTTTATACATGCTTAGTTTCTGTCAATAATACGGATCAATATAAGATTTTCAAAGTGAGAGGTAAAAGGACAAATTAAGACAAAATGATATTCATCTTCGATCGCATTATTTACATAAAGTTCACATTTCCTTTCATGCCGTTCATTTCCTACACGCCTACCAGTCTCGATACTTAATGGGTGTGATGAAACCCTTAATTTACTTCAAGCCTTTCTGTGGCTGGCATTAGCAATTATTCTAAGATAAGAAGCGGTTTCGAAGATATCATTTATATCTTTATACATATATGAAGTTTTCGAAGCAACTGCTGAACTCCAGTCAGAATGAAATATATATTTTAGTCTTTGGTTAAAAAGTGGTAAAACGGAAGATATCTGGACTGAATTAGGTTAATACCAGACTTCTCCAAAGCCTGAAATCAATAGTATATTTCTCACATTAGAAACCCAGTTTTTATAACTCTTTCTTTTGCAATCGGAAAGAAATAATTGGTATATTTTTTGAAGAATAAATTTCTTTTGTGTTTAGCAATTTTAACCAATACTTAATGATGCGCACATATCTATTTAGATAAGGTGGATGTCGACCCAACTCTCCATATACAAACATATTGTTGGTAGAAAGCTTAACGTTGTGTAACCACTTGCAACATTTTCTATGTACCCCTTCTATATTGTCTGCTTTCAAAAATCCCCAGTAATAAAACAATATTGGAAATTCAAAAGAATCAAATAAATAACACATTTTATTCACAGGACATTGTAGATTATTATTATTATTCTGAAGTACGTTCATTTCATTGAAACCTTTGCCAGCAGTAGTATATGTAGCACATCGAAACGAGCCTCTGTTGGTAAAAAAAAGTCCTAAATAATTAAAATTATCCACAATGTCTAGAAACACATCCTCGTATTGAAATAAAACGTCTAGTCTTCTTACTCTTTTGTTAAAAATCATAACCTTTGTTTTATCAATATTTACAAATATATTCCATCTTATACAGTATGAATGTAACTTATCTGAGGATGCTTGTAGACCATCTGCTGTCTCTGAGAATATCACCGTATCATCAGCAAACAATAAAAGATATAAATATAAATCTTCTAAAATGATACCCCCCTCTATATTTGATAGTAATGCAATTTCCAGAACATTAATATAAAGAGAAAACAGAAATGGAGAGAGGCTTTTTCCTTGAAGAAGCCCAAGTGAACAATCGAAGTAGTCTGAGTGCGAGTCTAAGTCCTTACACATGACTGCACTGAGCTTTAAATAGATTTTATTATTGTTAACATTTTCTCAGTCACTCCGCATTTTACTACTCTTTCACATAAACTTGTCCTTGCTACATAATCAAACGCCTTTTAAAAATAAATAAAGGCACAAAAGCGTTTTCTTTTCATCGAGTAGCTTTTAGATAATTTAAAAAAAATATATAAACCATGTAACTGTAACGAAAACTTACTCTTCTTGCATATTAAGGGAATTGTTTGACGGTTTGATGACATATGGATATATAGTGAAATTCTAGCATACCCCCCTTCCCTCCTGCACATTGTGTCGAAGTAATTGTGAAAACCAGATATATTTATCAGAAGTAATTATTTTATTTTTTTAGGCCTTTTTGATTTCAGTGGTGTGTATGCTAAAATGTTTCTACAAGTATAAAGCTTAAAGGAGAAAATAGGCAAAGCTTACCTTTGACAGATATTTAAATAGGCAAAGCTTACCTTTGACAGGTATTTAAATAGGCAACGCTTACCTTTGGCAGGAATTTAACTACCACGTGTTTGCAACGTATTCTACGCATAGTTTGAGCGTATTCCGCGCGCAGTCACTGTATGGTGAACATTTAGGTTATCCCCGGTGAAAATGGTTCGATCTCTTTTAGATTAGCTCCGTACCTGCCAGCCCTAGGTGGCGAATCAACGAAAGAGACTAAATTTATCGCTTTAAATGTTGTTTACATCTAGCACCTATATTGCTTGCGTCTATTTTCTTCATGTTAACACTTGTACCTGTTGCACAGATTGATAACCTCTACTATTCATTACTTTATTAATATGCGCACGAGAAACGTGTGTTTTCTCTATGTCGATTCAAGGAAGAAAAATAAGGTACAGACAATTAATTTAAAAGTCGAAAAGCATTGGCAAGTAGAAGTGAGCCGTTGAATTCCAAATTAGTAATTGACTAGTCTAGTTCCTTGAATTATGTTTCTAAATTAAACAATGGTGGAAAATGAACCAGACATCGTCCAAATATTCCTGATCTATTCACGGGAAAACAAAAATGAATTGAAGCAGATTTCATGGTTTGATAAAGAATATTTAGACATTTACATAGAATTTTCTTTACTAATATTTAATAGATGAAATGCAAACTGTCTGCGACAGAATTCTGTTCATTTTGTAATGAGGCAAGACAAACTATACCGTATATACCAGCGTATAATCCTGAACCATAATGCGCCGGATATCTGGGTCTATTCAGTTTGTAAGGACTAATCAGTAGAACAAACAACATAGACCCTGATCTGCCGTCGCATAATGCACCGGCAGATCAGGGTCTATGTTGTTTGCATATATACGGTAGTTCATTTATTATTTGAATGCTTTCCCGTTTTTGTGGACCTAGAAATTGCGCTGACTCTGAAAGTGTTAACTGTTGTATCATCATAATAAACGGTAGATTTATTCTAGTACAATTAAGAGCACTTACAATTAGTACAATTAAGAGCACTTACAATTAGTACAATTAAGAGCACTTACAATTAGTACAATTAAGAGCACTGTTCAGCACATTATTGGAGCTTTAAACTGCATTTTATATCTTAAAAACAGTATCGATGTATTTGCCACTTTTCTCTTAACTCCGGAAAAAGGCTATAAGTCAAGAAACAAATTGGAAAGTATCAAAGTGATTCTAGACTTTTATTTTCTTCGCCACGCTGTTAAGTATTGCATGCATTATATTGTATTCTACTATATGTTGAGAAAAAAATTCCAATAAATAAAAAACAGTTCAGAGATGTTATGATGAATATGAAATATCTAAAAATGCTACTCTTCATAGAACAATCGCGAGCGAAACTTGAGCACCGCTTGTGTGGCGAGTCTTTAGATAACGCATATAAGTAAAACAATGTATGTAAAAGCTGTAGAATAGCAATTTGAAAACAAGAGCACCGGAAATGCCTATAGTCGCTGCCATTATGATATTGTGTTTTACGCATGCCTGATTGCAGGAAAAGAACGAAGAAAGACGAGTAAATGTTCGAAACGTTCATCATAAATAATTTTCTTGGTCGTGGGACGTATACATTGTTTCGAATCTCCAAGATTTTTGCTCATATTTTTAATTCAACGACAATATCAATAAATATATCTTGCAACTCAGGAGCATTTCTTTAAACAAAGAAATCGCACAAGACACAATTTGTCACATCTCCATGACGTCACGCGATGTGAGTCAGTACACACATGTCCAACAAGCTTCGCTTGTGTCTTTGTTTTACCTATTTCACAGTAGAGTCTATGCTGAGGCTGGCACTGAGACAAGGGTATCCCAGTTGAAGGGTTACATTTTTGTTTTTGCGAGTCTCTACAGAGAACAAGATAAATAATGTAACTCCGAGATTGTGATTTCCTTGCATTATTATTATTATTATTATTATTATTATTATTATTATTATTATTATTACGATGTTCTTGTTGTTCTCGCACCTGATAATCATAAATTAAAATGGAATACGTATATAGATTCCGAAATTTTCCTGTTACGCACAAGAAGGTTTTGAAAAGGGACATTTCAGCAAAGTTTTGACGGAAAAGTATTCCTTTTTTTACTGTTTCACATGGGTCGAGGTTAATATGTTAAAATTATTCATACAATGATATAGAGATATGGACTTTTGTATCTTTAAATTTTAGCAATTTAAATATGTCAAATAGTTGACTTCTTGGCATAAAATGTTTGAATTGCTTTGAGATAATTTTCGTAATCAAAATCTGTAAGCTCAGAAATATGAAAATAAATACGAGAAGACTCCAACGTTAAAGTGGTTATGCAGTGGTATGAACAAGGCCAGGTTAAAGGCGGAGCAAATGGAGCAGTTGTTCCATGGCCCCCGCCAGGCGAGGATCCCCGCCTGAGCTTAGCAAAGTTATTATCAATGGATATCATCACGTAGGTTTATATTTTCACTGCAAATAATTAGTATTTTGTTTTTAAATGAGATTACGAATAACTTTGTTATTTAACAGTCACCCGTACACAGTTGTGGATCTTCTGTAAAATAATGAAAAGTGAGTGGGGGTGGAAAGGACTTGGAGGCATTTTGCCATTCTCCGCGCGGTCTTTGATCCTTGGCGGAGACAGTGGAATGCATGTGTATCCAAACGGATGTAGGTTTAGACTACATCACAAACAGCACTAAACAAATTAAGCAGACACCCAGTCACTATTGACTTGTCATGGATAGCGGTCCTTAAACAATGCAGGGTGCATATTTGATACTAAACCTAAAAGAGTCAGGTAGGGGAAACAACTCTTTGTATTTCGGAAATCGTCTATTCCTATAGGCATTAAGTTCCGCTCTACAGTTATTAAGTACTTCTGAAAGAGGGACAGATGTAAGGTGAAGTTGTGTACATTTGAAATAAACACAGAGTGGACAATGTTAGCATAACTCTGTGTTACTTTCATGTACTGTGACTGAAAGTTCTTTATATGTGGTATAAGGAAACAATGCTCTACCTAAAGCAGACCGTCGATCGAAATGGCTGCTCCCTTGTGCTCGAGAAATAAACATGGACTGACTAGTCCAAAGTACACTAACTTTAGGAGTCATTAAAGTAATGAAAATGAATTTTGCCTTAGTACACAATACTAACTCCTGAAAGTCCAATACATAAATTATAAAATATAAACGAAAGTCTAAAAGAAGTTATCGGCTATTTTTTTTTTTGTATAATTTTTTTTCCAATTTACTTTTGAAGTCCAGGATGGGAACAGGACCAATCGAAGCAAGTAGTCTTTTGAGAGATGCACATCTGAAGTAAGGCCAAGCTGTATACTCAATAGCCCAAATTACACCCAATAATCATACACCAAAATAAAGAGAATTACAAGTTATTTTAACAATACCTAAGCTATACAGTGTATTTTCTTTTTTAATAACTAGGATAACGAATGAGGAAATTCTGGGAAATTCTTTTTCTTTAAAAATCAAATCCTGCTTGTGCAAAGTATAAAACTGTTGAACCCAACCGAAGAGACACAGACAGAAAGTTAAAACATACTATCAGTATCATACGAATCTGCAAATGAATAATTTGTGGCTAAATAAATTGTCAATATTTTTCGATTCTGCGTCATACCCATGACATAATAAACTCAAACGATGTCTTTGTAATATGTTTGTTGAAAAAAGATAGTATCTACTTTTATAGGTGGGCATCTTTTCCGCAATAATGTTTCTTTTATTACAGTATACTCGATTTTGCTGATTTTATTAACGATCGTCTGCTGTGTGGAGTAGTATTTATAATGTATGAATATTCTTCCGGATGCATACATTTTGTTTACTTGGAAACATCAAGTAGACTTCTGTTACCTTCGCCACAATTTGCGTATAATGTCTCCGTTCTTCTGCATTGGTACAGATAACGTACAAAATAGAAAAACAGAAGGGTCTAATGTGTGCTGCATTTGGTATCTAATTGTATCATTTTGCGATTTTTTTTCAAACTATGAATATTACCACATTTCCATACAAATTCTCCGCATTCTTGGGCATTATAATGATTTGAAATATTACCTGCAAAAAAATGTGCTAGTATTGAAACAGTATGTTAAATTTAAAATTATCCTACTGTTACGACTCTATGGTCTAAGAAAAATGTAACAGAAAGAAAGTGAAATCAACAAATCAGGTAAAATCAATAAGCTATTTATTTCTAGACAATTAAAGTGAAAATTCAAAGACACTTACATTAACATGAATTAAAATCCAAATAATCCAATAATTGTAAGTGTCCTAATCACAGGTCCTAAATATAGAATGTTCCGAATGAATGATTGTATCCTTGAATGTGTTGATGTGCCAATAGTCTGTAATGGCCTGATGTGCCAGTAGTCTTTAATGTACTGATGTGCCAAATGAACTACTCCAGAATATCTTTGAATAAGTTCACATAAATCCCAAAATCATCAGTTCAAATCCAAAATCCAAAAGTCTACGAGCACTTTTATAATCTAATGAATATTTGAAATAATTCCTCTCTGAATTTGGAATGATTTTTCACGATTGTAATGGCTCTTTAAAGACTGATATTAAGGTCGAAAACTGAAAAACTGTCCACTGAACATACTATATATAAAGATAGGTCACATGACAGAATGTTCTAGAATTCTATATGGTGTATGTGATTTTTGACACATAACTTTAAAGGAAATTCTAGTTTTATCTGTAAACAAAATCAACCTTGACCTCAAATTGAATCATCAATTTTTTTTACCAAAACCGTCCTTGAACTCAAATACTAAGTAATCAGCCTAATTCAAGGACAATAGCTAAACATATCAACATTATACTTTACATTAAGGTTTAAGCAAATATTAAAGTCAAGAAACATTTATAATTTCCTAAAATAGTTATAATATTATACAAACATCATACATAACACTACATACAGTATCTTTTAGTCCGAGTCTCTGACGTCACACCATAAAAAGCAGAGTGAAGTTAGAGTAAATTGTCTATTGAAAAGTCTGAATTTGTCCACTCCATACACGGGACGGCGTTTTTCGGTTTATATTTCGTAACCAAGAGTCCATAGAAATGTGTGACATACAGAGGTCGATAGCTTCATATATATCTTCATGTAAGCTTGTTTGTACTCGGTTCCCATTTTATAACAGCTTTGACATCCAAGACAAGGTTTGGTTTGGTTTTGTGGGTTTAACGCCATTTTCAGCACATTCTAGGCTATACATGGAGGCCAGTATATTTGGTGGAGGAAGAACACGTGAAGAACCACCGACCAACGGGAAGCTTCTGGCAAGCTTTCTCACATCCCATATTGGCCGAGCCGAGACTCGAACCCACGCGGACAGAGGTGATATGTAAGTGATCTGTAAAGGCGAGCGCTTTAGGACTCACGGTACTAATTCAGCTACCATAGTAAACTTATGAAAACACCATGATATTGAAAATTCAGTAACTTTACATTTCTGAATGTTCATGATCAAACCTATATTTATCAGTATGGACATATCCTTGATGCAAGGTTCTCTGTAGAGAAAACAATACGAGCCGCAGCATTTTCTGGATCTAAATGTGTTTGAAACGTGTGCTTTCAATTGTGTACGAAAGAGTCAGATGCTGATTTCAGAAATGAGTTTTCCAAACTCAGGTCTGTAAAAGGACTCAAATTCCATCAGTAAAACATGGTCTCTGTTTTTTTCAGTTACAACTAAGATAAACTCTCAAAAGATTCTTTTCACTAAAATTTTCATTATCAACCTTTCCTGGACAGCCAAACCCATATATACTCTATTTTATCTTCACCCATTTCCAGACTGGTTCCCATTCTTCCCTATCATTAGTACAGTGAGTCATATAGGGGCGCTCTACAGATACTACATGCTTCTGAGTGAGTGACAGGTGTAAGATGAAGTATTTTGCATTTGCAACATGCACAATCGAGAGAATGTTGGCATACCTCTATGTTACTTTCATGTACTGTAGCTGAAATTTCTGTACATATTGTACTTGTGGAAACTGGACATGATCTAAGCACACAGCGGACAAAATGGCCGCTCCAAAGTACTGGAAAAATCAGCCTGAATTAGTCAAAAGTGCACTATTTTCAGCAGTTATTAAAATAGGGAAACGAATTTTGCCAGAGCAGACAATACTAGCCTCTGAAAGTACTATGAATAAGTTAAAAAATATCTAAAAAGTAAAAAAAGTTATCGGCTCTTTTTTTTTTATTTACCTTTGAAAATGACCAAGCGGAGCTAGCAGTTTTTTGAGAGGTGCACATCTTAAGTAAGACCAAGCTGTATACTCTATAACCCAAATTTCACCCATCAATCATACACCAAAATAAAGGGAATTCAAAGTTCTTTTAACAATACCTAAGATATACAAGGTCTTTTTTAAATAGTCAGGACAGCCAGTGAGGAAAACCTGGGTAATTCTTTTTCTTTAAAAATCTAACCCTGTGCAAAGTACGAAACTGGAGAGCGCCACCATAGACCAGTCGGCCACCTGGGGCCCCCAACGTTCGATACAACAGTGGTATAGTCCAAAACATCCCAACAACATTGTCTAACAGGGGTGGCAAGTAATAATTGTCTAACAGAGACTACATGAGTGAGGTGACAAGTAATAATTGTCTAACAGTGACTACACGAGTGTGGTGACAAGTAATAATTGTCTAACAGAGATACATGAGTGAGGTGACAAGTAATAATTGTCTAAACTATTAAATATGGCCCTGCCTACGTCGACTCATGTTTTGGGGCGGCATAATTGAGATCTTTAAATAGGTAATTGATTCTGACGTCACTTTCTTTGCCGTACGGCAAAATAAGTGACGTCAGAGGGATACACCTAAGATGTGACTTTGAGTTGTATGTATGGACTGCCAAAAAGTTCACCGTTTGTGAAGATCCGACTGCAAACGGAATTGATAATTGAAACATAATATGATATTTATTTTCGGTGGTAATAATGAGGATATCTACTGGTTATTAATGAAAGATTTAAATGCCAGGACAGGGACTTTCATGATTTTATAATCATTGATGATTCAAAATATATCCCTTGACTTGATCAAGCAAATTATTTAATTAATGATTACAATTTACCAAGGAAATCAAGAGATACTGAGTTTAATGAATTCGGTAAAACATTTATTCAGTTGTGCTGTACATTTGATCTCAATATCTTTCGAATGATCGAGTTCTGGAGACAAACGGGGATTTTACGTGCACAGGAAATGGAGGAATGAGTTTAGTTGATTATATGATAGAATCATCGGATGTTTATAAGCGGGTTGAACATTTTTCAGTCCGCACAAGAACAGAATACAATCATTTTCTAGTCACAAAGTCCTTGTGATTTTCGCATAAAATGCCTGCTGAGTTGGATTCAATTCATACTGAATTATATGTGTGTTTTAAGTGGAATAATGACAAAAGAATTTATTTATTGACAAATTGGAGGGCTATAGTGGTAATAGATTGTATTAGGATTTTTGGATAAAGTTACTACTAATATTAATCAGGCTCGTGATATGTGTATGGATATATTCTGTTTTGCTGCGAATAGTTTTAGAATAGATAATAACAAGTTAAGATTTGTAGGGTCAGCGTAGTATGACGACGAATAAGAGGATTTAGAATAGATAATAACAAGTTAAGATTTGTAGAGTCAGCGTAGTATGACGACGAATACGAGGACCTGAAAATGAAAACGTACCAGGTTTTAGATCAATTTCGTAGAACGAGAGAAAAATGATTTTGCTATTTCCTTTTTTTACAAATGAGAAGTAAGTATAGAGAGGTCTTTAGAAATAAAAGAAACGCTATCTTTAGGCCATATTTGAACTGTTCGAGAGTACATGTGAGGATGCTATAATGTTTTGGGATTTCATAAAATCCCTAACAAAAAGTCCATCTGATAGAAATGTATGAAAGATATCTTCCTCGAAATGGTGTGAATACTTCAAATGTATTATAAACCTTCTAGAGAAGAACTTGAATTAGTTAGGAATTCGCTTTCTAACCATGACGAAACTTTATGTGAAATTTTGTATTGATGATGATACTAACCAAATTCTTAATTAAAACAATTACAGAGGCTGAGGTTTTGAGAGCTAAATTTAGACAAATCGGCAGATGATGACGGATTACCATCTGCATTTTCAGATTCAGAAAAGATTTATTAATACCTTATCTTACTTCTCTTTTTAATGTGTTATTCTTAAATGTTGCATTTCCAGAAAGATGGCGAAAATTATAGTAACACCTCTATATAAGAAAGTTCGTTTGCAGCATGTTAACAAATATCGTGGAATAACTTTATTCAATTGCGTATTCCCAGAAAGATGGCAAAAAGGTATAGTAACACCTCTACATAAGAACGTTAGTTTGCTTGATGTAAAAGCTATCGTGGAACAACTTTATTCAATGGCGCATTCCCAGAAAGATGGCGAAAAGGTAATGTTACACGCAAGGGGTCTCACAACCTAGCGAATCAAACACCTGCGTGAGCCTGGCTTGAAGTCCATGTTTCCCCTATTTCCAAGGACCTCAAGACAACAGTCGCTGTCAACTGAAGGGCTCTTAAACGCGCAAATACTACAGTACGTTTCCTCTAATCACACAATGAAAACACATGGCGAAAGTCTAATAATTTCCTACTTGCATGGTTTTGCTTGTTTCACAGTTGTATGACTCATCAGTAAACCTTTCCAAACCGAATATTAGTATTTCACGCCATGCAATACAAAACACGACCCAAACACCTAACACAAATAATTATTTGTATCTCAAATTACTAAACTCGTATAACTAAAATATCCAGAGAATTCCCTATGTTAAGAAATTAGGAAGGGTCCATTTTACGAAACTAATCTATGCTGTCGTAAAGTCTCGTGAATAGTGTACATTATGACGTCTGCTCCTAGAAATTGGCTAATTACTCAGTTTGTGAAATACCTTTCCAACATCGACTCCCCATAATTAAACAAATAATCACTAAAATCTAACAAAGCTATAAACTGAGACGTTAATACAAATAGCACATACCCTGTTTTTTTTACAAGATAGTAACACCTCTACATAAGAACGTCAGTTTGTTTGATGTTTAATATCGTGGAATATCTGTCTTAAACACGTGCATTAAAATCTTCACAACAGTTTTAAATGATAGACTGAATTCATGGGCCGATTATTTGAGTAAAATACCAGTAGCACGAGCTGGGTTTAGAACGGGTAATTCAACTGTAGACAATATTTTCGTATTACAGTTACTTGTTCAAAAATATTTATCGAAGAAAAGGGGGAGGTTTTATTGTCTATATGTCGATGTCAGAAAGACTTTTGACTGAACTGATAGAGAAAGACCGTGGTACGCCTTATTATGAAATTATATTCATGGAAAGATTCTGTTTATATTGAATCAAATTAGTTGTCAAAACTTCTAGAAATTTACTTAGTGAATGCTAGTATTTGAATGTAACTATGGAGTTCGTCAAGGTGGTGTATTGTATCCACTTTTATTTTCTCTGGTTTTGAATGCTCTATTACCTATGTTATGTATGATGTTTATATAATATTATAGATATTTTAGAAAATTATAAATGTTTCTTGACTTTAATATTTGCTTAAATCTTAATTTTGTTTATGAGAAAAAACATGTTTAACTAGTGTCCTTGAATTAGGTTGTTTACTTCAGATTTGAGATAAAGGATAGTTTTGATCAACAAAATATTTTCCCAATTTGAGGTCAAGGTTGATTTTGTTTACAGATAAAACTGGAAATATCTTAGGAGTTACCTGTAAATGGACACACATACATTTATTATTCTAGAATGTTCTGTCATGTGACCAATCTTTATATATACCATGTTTAGTGGACAGTTTTTCAGTTTCGACATTACTATCAGTCTTGTGAAGAGCTATTACAGTTGTGGAAAGTCATTCCAAATTCTAAGACAGGAATTTTTAAAAATATTAATTGGATTTTAACAGTGCTCATAGACTTTTGGATTTTGGATTTTTAATTAATGATTTGGGAATTTATGTGAACTTATTCAGAGATCTTTTGGAGTACTTCATTTTGACATCAGCACATTAAAGACTACTAGTACATCAGGACTTTGAAGACCATTGGCACATCATAACATTGAAGGATACAGCCGTGAATTCGGAACATTCTATATTTAGGACTTGTGATTAGAACACTAATTCTTATTGGATTATTTGGATTTTAATACACATTACTGTAAGTGATTTTTTGATTTTTCATCTTAATTATCTAGAAATAAATTGCTTGTTGATTTTTACTTGAGTTGTTAGTTTCACTTTCTTTCTGTTACATTTTTCTAGAATATAGAGTCGTAACACTTATGATGAATGAACATCGTGGTAACGGTGTTTTTGTCGATGAAGAATTGATTAGTATCATGGTATCACTTTTTGCTGATGATCTATGTATCTTTTCTGATACAGTAGTATAGTTAAATAGGATAATTGACACTTTAGAAGATTTTTGCATAGTTTTTTGGCAATTTTATTTTCTGATAGATCGAACTGGCCCAAAGCTATTGAAAAACTTGTCAATCAAACCAATATAGCATCGATTCCTGTTAAGAAACGTGTAAGAAAACTCGGTTTTCTGACTACAAAATTAGCTTTTTACTTTGTTTGATGTGCGTATTAAACCGATTCTTCTTTATGCATCTGAAATTTGTGGTTATAGGAACAGAAAAACCCCTGAGAAAGCTCATCAAAACTGTTGTAAATTATATTTGTCTATAGGTAAACATACATTTACTGTCGGAGCTTTGACTCACTATGGTCGCTATTATATGTATGTGGATTACTATAACAAATATTGGTGTAATATCCACGAAAATGTTGTTCGATGTTGAAAACCTTGGATGTTACAAATATAAATTACTTGGACAACTTATACAAAACAATTAATTTACAGATATGTATTTGTTTTTGTATGGTTATCGCAAGATACTGGTGATATTTCAATGTTTATTGTAAAGTTCAAACAGAAAATAACGGATTGCAATTGATATGAGTGACAGGTGAATTAAATCGGAATTCTCTTATGAAATTTATAGAAATTATAAATCTTCATTGGAATGTGAAAATATCTTACTTTCATCGATAATCTTGAAATAAGAAGAATTTATACATTATTTTGGCTTGGAAAATTACCTGTAAATCTGTAAATGTACTTATAGGGAGACAGCAAAATATAGATGTGGCAAACATAATTTGTAACATGCAAGAGCGTGATGGGGTCACAGATGGGCTGCATTTTTTGCTTGGTTGTAAAAGGTATGCAGAAATAAGACTAAAATGTGTACCATGGTATTACTATAAACACTCTTCTTATGAAACGTTGTATCGTCTTATGTGTAATGACTAGGTGGACACTATTAGAAAAGAAGCAAAGTTTATTTCTTTTGCCTTTAAAATAAGAAAAACTGATAGCAACGATAGATGATAACATACGAGGGGTATTTGAAATGTTCTTAATATTTTGTTATAACTGTTTTGTTTCTTTGAACCTGCCAACAAATTTAATACCGATCGATAGACAAAATAACGTTCTTTAAAAAGATCTGCAGCTGCACTTGTAGCACACCGGACACCGGCTGATACATGAGTGTGACGTAAGATAGATAAATGACCGAGATGTAAAAATGTCGGAAAAGGAGAACAAGTCTGCTACTGTGAAATACCATACTGTACAAATCCGGGCGCTCTTAGGGTACTGTACAACTAATATCAAGGCCGACTTGGATAAAATTTGCGGATGCAATTCTCGGTCATACAATACAATTCGGAGGTAGTTTCATCGCTTAAACATGGTCGCGAATCCAAGGAAGATGAGCCACGATCTGAAAGACCGTTGTCTGCGATTAGTGAGCGGGAAGTGGCTTCATTGAAGGAGGCAATTGATGCAGATGTTCGATACACAGTGAAAGATGTTTCTATTTTCACAGGCATTAATACGTCAGCTGTTTTTAATATATTAAAGAATCTTTTAAAACTAAAAAAGGATTGTACAAGATGGGTCCCGCATTTGTTGACGGCTGATCAAAAACAGACAATGGGTTTAAAACGCCTGACAGCCAAATATGAAACGAGTGCCTAGAGACATTTGAATTAGAATGTCACAGGTGATGAAGGATGGATTTGTTTTCTGAACCCGACTCAAGAAAAGAATAATAATGTCCGGATTGGAGAAAGCGAGCAGAGACCACACACCGCTCGATGTAGTCAGACTGTCAAGAGAGTTTTATACTCATTATTTTTCGATGCAAAAGGCCCGGTCATCCAGGTACCCGAGCCTGTCTCTGCTAGTGTCGCTGGACACATTTATGCCTCCAAAGTGTTGCCGAAAGTTGTAGAACACTACCGAACCACCCGTCCGCGCAATGGTTCCCGAGGTATCCATCTACTCCATGACAACGCATCGGCGCTTAAATCCGCCGTCCTGAGAGACTTCCTGAAGGAACACAGCTACATCCTCCATACAGCCCTGATATAGCTCGAAGAGATTTTTGTCTGAATCCAGTTATCAAAGATTCACTGAGTGGCAGACGATTTGAAAGCTTTCATGCGGTTGGAAGAGCAGTTTCCCAGTGCATGAATAACGTATCAAAAAGTGAGCACAAATTTGCATTTAATAATTCGATAATCGGACTGAGAAAGTGTGTAGAGGTGCAAGAGGAGTACTTTGAAAGGATGCGCTGCAGTACTGTTTACTAATAAAGAACTTTGTTGCACAGCGCTGTAATATTCAGAACTTTTGAAATACCCCTCGTATTTGTATAATGTTCAGCTAATGCACGTATGCTTTTCTGTGAGCCCCGTGCACATATGTTTTGGGTCATGTTATTGCACATGGGCCTATGACCCTATAGAGAAATAAAGATTTACTTCCTTTTCTTTTCTTTCCATGCCACCATTCATAGAACTCTTGCATTCTACATCCACCTGGATCTTTTTTTTCCATGAACGGATACATCACGCGCTGTTTATGACCAGTATTGTATACATGCGGCTGATGTTACAGCTGGGTCTTCTGCACAGTTGGTACAATCCTTCAGATATATTAACTGTAGTTCAGTTAATACAACATGTTCAGTATTCAGTATAACTGAACGTTTATGTGACTTCAGATCTTACAATTATGAATGGACATGTATAGTATATACTATAATAACATTGAGAAGATGACACTAAAAGTAAATTGCATGAGATTGTTTTGATATAGACACATCTAGACAATGTCAAGCTTTCGATACGTTTTACGTTGAGTACTGTATGCCACACTCTCTTTATATTATAGATACTTGGCTGCTTATTTGTATTTTATTGTCCAATAAAATCCCATGTTATTGGCAGTTTTGCGAAGATTTTATGAAAACATTTCATTATCAGGGATATACAATTAATTTGTGCCCTTTGTAAAATATCTTTTCGAAAAGCGGACTGAAGACTCTTATGTTCAAATCGTCAAAAGAGTCCATGCTTCATCTTTTTAATTCCTTGGAAAAGAAAGAACGTGTTAAGTAGCAGGCTTTGATGCGCAATCAGTTTAAATTGTATTTATCGGCACAAATTAAGTCAATTAATGTATGATTAACAATGTAGGCCATAAATTTGCATATTGTTATGTATAATGTATTCATATTTAACTTCTGTCATACATACTAGTATTTAATTTTGTCCTTGGATATAGGATGAAAACAAGTTGTTTACTTAGAATTCAATGTTAGGGTTGTTTTTGATACAATTATACTGGTTTTTCCACTAGAATAACTGATATTTGTCAGGTAAGCCATATGATTTTCACAAAATTCTGTCAGGTGACCTGTGTTTATATATAGGAAGTTTGGTAGACAATAAGTCATTCCTATGCTAACTATTAGTTTTTAAGGAATTTGGTTTAATAATCAGATGCTTATAGTTATGTTTTGAAAATCACAGCAAATTCAGAGATGAATTATTCATTTAAAATATTCATTGGAATTACAAAAGTGCTCATTCTCATTTTGGATTGATACATGACTTTGGGATTTTTGTGAATTCATTCAAAGATATTCTGCATTACATCATTCAGGCATATCAGGACATTCAAGACTACTGGCACATCAGGACACTCGAGACTACTAGCACATCAGAATATTCAAGGTTACTGGAATTCATTCGGAACATTGTATATTTTGGACTTGTGATTAGGACACTTAGGATTATTGGATTATTTGGATTTTAATTCACAATATTGCAAGTGTCTTTTGAATTTTCACTTTAATTGTCTAGAAATAAATTGCTTGTTGATTTTACTTGATTTTATTTGTTTCACTCTCTTGCTGTTGCATATTGTTAAGACCTAGAACCGTAGCAATATGGCAAGGGTCTTTTTATTCAATATAATCCCCTGGGCTCAGTTAAACATTACTGGAAATGTTAGAGGAAGCGAGTGTACTTTGTTTTTTCGAGACTGGTTTTCTATTAGAGAAGGCTTTGCTGATGCTCAAGACATCCGAGTCAGAGAACTAGAAAACTCACAGTATACAAACACCATCTACAGAATTATTGTGTCGACAATTTCTATTAGTTACAGTGCAGTTTTGAAAATATTTAAAGAAAACAATACTAATTCTAGTTAATTTGTCTTTTTGTAAAATGAAACAAACTCGTCTGCAAAATACCAATATGCTGAGTCTGCATCAATTTTTATTCATAAAGATTCAGCCCAATAAATGCAAAATAAATCTTTCTGTAGGGCTATAAACGCCGATTTGCAATTTGAATACAGTAATTGTTATTACTTTAGAGGATCATTTGATTCTAAATGGTACATTAATTGTTTTGAATTTACATATTTATGGAATCTTGAGATATGCAGAGAATTTCGACAATAAAATGGGCAGAAATCCCAATTTAATTTCTAAGAATTCTCTTTAGTTACTAACATTTATATGGAATGTTTATTGCCGTGCATATTAATGGCTAGCATGTTAAAAATGCATGCCATTCGATCGATCATAAGATTAATTGCTTAAATTCTTTCTCTTTTCGGAACCATTGTCAATAAGAGCGCATAGTTTTCTGTGATAAAATAAAACTACGTTCATTTGGAACACCTGAGGCAAGTGGAATGTATTTGCTGTAAAGATTACAAGTATTTTCTAAAACAGAGACAAAATATTGACACAGAGTATAGTACAAATTCATCATTTTATTATAATCTGATGGTTGTCGAGACATACATGTTTGTGAATTCGTCTTTGAAATATCTGAATTCATTATATAAAAAGTTGCTAGAAAAAGAGAAAATATAAAATAAAAAAACAAAAGTCATCAATCCCTCTCAACCGTAAGATATTTTCCCCTGGTAAAATAGATAGTTATTGAATATAGGAATATAAAATATAGATATCGTTACAGTGAAATCCATAGCATTTTAAGGCAAATATTTGCGAATAATGTTTGATATCATATCCGATGCTCTTTGTTTGTTTAGCTCGTATATTGTTATCAGCTTGTGCCTTCTGTCTCGAAAAAAACTGTTGATCTTTCTGTCTAAAAATAATAGTTTGATATCAACTACATATCCGATGCTCTTTGTTTGATATCAGCTCGATAGCCAATATTTATTCCTTTGTGTAGGTCTTACACGGCTATCAGCATGTGGCTTCTGTCTTGAAACAATGGGTGATATCAACTTGATATCCGCTATTTCCATTTGTTTTTGTAACTCTTATATGGTTATCAGTACATACCTTTCGTATCAAAGAAATAGTCACTTAGAAATGACGCATTTTCATGTTGAAGTTTTTCCATTGTAGTTTCAAACTTTGAATGTTATCTGGATTACCATAATGTTTTCACTGCATTTGAAAATTTGACAATGGGACTTTTTGCAGATTGTACTGGAGGCAAACGCAAAGGACATTCTTGTGATGACTAATTTCCAAACGTCAACACTGTTCCTGCTGGAATGCTATACGAATTAACAAAAACCTCTTCTGTCCAAACTAAAGTGATGTCAAAATATTTGTATTGTTGCTATCATTTTCAATAAGATCAGTTTTACCGTATGATATAAACGAATTCTACACATTCACTTTTATTCGTGAGGTACTAATTTCGGTGGATTCTATGGTTGCTGCAAACCAAGAATGTAAAGATCCAATGAGAAATTAGCAAACCTCTAAAAATAGTACCTCCTTTCCCATTCCCTCCCCCCCCCAAAAAAAAAAAAAAATTAAATGCTGGCGAAAATACCATTATTTTGCAAAGCATACTGAAAATTGATGACAACAGCAATGAATAAGTTGATATTATTGTTAGAGCTGCAATTGCGAAATTTTGGTGTCTAGTGAGAAAATGGCTATTTTATGATAACACTTTACATAAATACAGTCTTCATTATATAAAACAAATATTATTAAGAGAGGAAAATATGCCTTCTTTTTCGTTGTTTTGTAAAATACACAACTGAATATAGGTCTTTTGTGAAAAAAAAGGTGTTGTGATAAAAATTTCAAGGTCGATTTCCGGTCAAAAAATCTGATTGGAAACGTATTGTTAAATACAAAGTCCGTACATCATATGAAAATGCTTTTAAATGTAGACTAATTGAAGATGCATCGCTTTATGAAAATGCTTTGAAATGTAGACTAATTGAAGACGCATCGCTTTATGAAAATGCTTTGAAATGTAGACTAATTGAAGACGCATCGCTTAATAGATTTCAGAAGTTATTGCTTGATGACAGCTTGATCCCGTCTGTTATATAGGAAGTAGCTAGAAAATTTCGTGCCTCTCTTAAATCATGTCGAGTTGTTGCAGTATCGTGATACACCAGACCGTGATAGGTGTTCGTCCCATGTTATTGATAAATTCGGTGTGTATATTTACATGTATTTAGATTTACTGACCGATTTTGATTTTGTTAATACTCTTTTGGGAATGATGTCCAGAGAGTTACTAGTTCTTATTAGTAATGATCAAATTATGTATTTCTGTCTTTTGAGCATCACAACTGTTGCTTCCATGTGGAAAAGATATATAAGATTCGTTTGACCGCGCACCATGCTGATATCCAATGTGCTTTGATACTCCTGTTATTTATTTAAATTTATGATCGGAGCGTACTGATGTCAGATTGTATACATTTTTTCCCCCTCTAGTTGATTTTACATCATCAAGGTGTAGATTAATGAAGCGACTGCTGAAATTTACCCAACCGTATAAATGTTCTCCCTTACATCCATATTGGATGGGCAGTGTCCACTCAACTTTGTTATCAAACGTATTTTGTGCT
Source organism: Margaritifera margaritifera (assembly GCA_029931535.1). Classification (NCBI taxonomy): domain Eukaryota; kingdom Metazoa; phylum Mollusca; class Bivalvia; order Unionida; family Margaritiferidae; genus Margaritifera; species Margaritifera margaritifera. The sequence goes on along the minus strand of JAQPZY010001243.1, from coordinate 966,488 downwards.
TAACATGTGTTATTTTCCTTTCTCAAATTACTGCTAAGTTTGTGGTTGTTCATTCTCTATGTATTTGTATGACTGATTGTACACTTCGTAACACGGAGGAAATAAAGATATCAATCAATCAATCTCATACTCATATACAGTTAAGATGAACTGAAATAAGGAAGTTGCTTTTTTGGTAGAGTCTGCCACAACTCAGTTATGAGATAAACCCAAGCATAAAAGGAAGCTATTTCCCATACTTGGATTTTGCTGTCGTAGTGTGTGTGCGTGTGTGCAAAAAGTGTTTATTTAAAATTAATCACGTTAAATATTAACAATTTGTTTAATATGATTATCATTTTTATTTTTTTTTATCGTCGGCATTCCACGAGTTTGTTATGTTTAGGACAGCGATGTTGAAATACAATCTAGAATAGATCTGACTTGCTGAATTACTTATTTATCTTTGTCTTATAGTTTGAAATAATATTGTGTGATATGGAAAAATATACATATGAGTTTTTATTAATTATGCAGTTATTTGACTCGGGAAAGATCTGATTTTCAGAGTATGACCTATGTTCTTGTGGCCTAAATACATATGAAATGAAAATGTAATAGACTGTATTAAACATTTCCAGAAAGGCACAGTTAGGGTCACTGACATTTTTATCCCGTCATTTATAGTTGACACATCATTATTTAGTCATGTTGGATTATTTCTAGGGGAAAAAGTTTGACCGCAATATATTTCTATGCTATTAAATAGGCTGCGTGTTCTTATATACTGAAAGAAATAAAACAAATTAAATATGAAAACGGTAAAAATTAAAGAAAGATCCAGTTTGCTTCATTATTTGTTGATTATCCGTAGCAAGCACAACCATTTGAATGTAGTATCCTAGATATTAAACGATGTAGTATCCTAGATATTAAACGATGTAGTATCCTAGATATTAAACGATGTAGTATCCTAGATATTAAACGATGTAGTATCCTAGATATTAAACGATGTAGTATCCTAGATATTAAACGATGTAGTATCCTAGATATTAAACGTCTTTATTGCCCTTATCTTTAGAACAATGTACCAGATTGATCCGGTGAGCACAGACACTTACCATGTTCTTGATCTGTGTCCAAAAAGTAGTGTCGTTGGCGCAATGATGGCCGTCTTGGAAATCTTGTTATCACTGCTCCTTCTGAACGGATGATCGTATAGACATGAGGTTTTCACTACAAGACTTTTATGATGTCTAATTGGTTCTAAATGAAAATGTGATACTAATTAGACCTCCAATTTCATGGCCATGGTGGCTGATCTAACCTCTAAAATTGCTGCCTTAGCGGCCAAACTCTGACCATCTTTTTATGGCTCCTTCTTCTGAATGGATGGCCGTAACATGGGGTTTTCGCTAAAACACTATAGCAATATGCTGCTGGTTTGAAAGAAATGATGATCATCAGACCTTAAACATGGCACCTTTGTTGTTGTCTCGAAAATCTTGTTATCACTACTCCTCTTGTTTGATATAGTGTCATTGGCACAGAGGTTTTCACTAAAGCACTTCTTGCAATATATAATTCGTTCAAATTGCAAATGGTCCAGACCTGACCACCAACATTTCCATACTTTTGTAAATAGTTTTGAAAACCCGACCTAATTGAGCTTGGATTGAGTGAAAAGTCATTGCCTGCATCTTTGTACCTCAGTGGGCTTATGAGCACAGTGACTTGTACATATACAAGTGAATTTTGACCAGACTTTGTATTGAGTTGCATTTAGATGAGCACAGTGACTTGTACATATACAAGTGAATTTTGACCAGACTTTGTATTGAGTTGCATTTAGATGAGCACAGTGACTTGTACATATACAAGTGAATTTTGACCAGACTTTGTATTGAGTTGCATTTAGATGAGCACAGTGACTTGTACATATACAAGTGAATTTTGACCAGACTTTGTATTGAGTTGCATTTAGATGAGCACAGTGACTTGTACATATACAAGTGAATTTTGACCAGACTTTGTATTGAGTTGCATTTAGATGAGCACAGTGACTTGTACATATACAAGTGAATTTTGACCAGACTTTGTATTGAGTTGCATTTAGATGAGCACAGTGACTTGTACATATACAAGTGAATTTTGACCAGACTTTGTATTGAGTTGCATTTAGATGAGCACAGTGACTTGTACATATACAAGTGAATTTTGACCAGACTTTGTATTGAGTTGCATTTAGATGAGCACAGTGACTTGTACATATACAAGTGAATTTTGACCAGACTTTGTATTGAGTTGCATTTAGATGAGCACAGTGACTTGTACATATACAAGTGAATTTTGACCAGACTTTGTATTTAGTTGCATTTAGATGAGCACAGTGACTTGTACATATACAAGTGAATTTTGACCAGACTTTGTATTTAGTTGCATTCAAATGAACAAGCTGATAGTCATCAATCTGACATTTATTTAAGTCAGAGGTCTTGACTCATGTTTTTAGCTGTACTTGCGTGTGAGCATGATAACACAAGCAGGTATGAATAGATTTTTTTTATCAAACCCAGTTTGAGGATATATTAGAAGAATGTATTGAATGATGCCACTTAAATAACTTCGTTTTTCACCCAAAATATTAATTATAGATTTAACCGGGCTTAACATATGAGTATATCTTGACAATGTCTGAGACAAGTTCAATGATTCTCTTTCCATGATATCAGGTTCAAGGTCAAAGGCCACGACAAAGAATTTTATACTGCACTTACAGGTATATCGTGTACATGTTAACTCAAAGATAAGACAATATTTTTATTGTCAAATTTGGTATTTTGGAGTTTCTCAAGAATAGCAGAGATGGTTTCAATACCCAGCAGATAATGCAAATAATAGGACAGAAGAAACGGACTTATCTGGAATTTCAAGAAATTCTTTTCGGCTATTTGAGCGTCTGTTCCTCTGAGTGACTCTTGTGTTTCTTCTGAAGTGGTACCGTGGTATACATATGAATGTGGTAAAACAATGGCTTTTTATGCTCGTTGCATTGGTATATATATGAATGTGCAAAACAATGGCTTTTTGTGCTCGTTGCATTGCTTTTTATATATGAATGTGGTACAACAATGGCCTTTTGTGCTTGTTGCATTTGTATATATATGAATGTGGTAAAACAATGGCTTTTTGTGCTCGTTGCATTTGTATATATATATGAATGTGGTAAAACAATGGCTTTTTGTGCTCGTTGCATTTGTATATATATATGAATGTGGTAAAACAATGGCTTTTTGTGCTTGTTGCATTTGTATATATATGAATGTGGTACAACAATGGCTTTTTGTGCTCGTTGCATTTGTATATATATGAATGTGGTACAACAATGGTTTTTTGTGCTCGTTGCATTTGTATATATATATGAATGTGGTACAACAATGGCCTTTTGTGCTTGTTGCATTTGTATATATACGAATGTGCAAAACAATGGCCTTTTGTGCTTGTTGGATTTGTATATATATGAATGTGCAAAACAATGGCCTTTTGTGCTCGTTGCATTGGTATATATATGAATGTGCAAAACAATGGCCTTTTGTGCTCGTTGAATTTGTATACATATGAATGTGCAAAACAATGGCCTTTTGTGCTCTTTGCATTTGTATACATTCATGAATGTGGTAAAACAATGGCTTTTTGTGCTCGTTGCATTTGTATATATATATATATATGAATGTGGCAAAACAATGGCTTTTTGTGCTCGTTGCATTTGTATATATATATATGAATGTGGTAAAACAATGGCCTTTTGTGCTCGTTGCATTTGTATATATATATGAATGTGGTAAAACAATGGCATTTTGTACTCGTTGCATTTGTATCTATATATGAATGTGGTACAACAATGGCTTTTTGTGCTTGTTGCATTTGTATACATACGAATGTGGCAACACAATGGCCTTTTTGTGCTCGTTGCATCTGTATACATAGGAATGTGTAAAACAATGGCCTTTTGTGCTCGTTGCATTTGTATACATACTAATGTGGCAAAACAATGGCCTTTTGTGCTCGTTGCATTTGTAAATCTTCTCTTATGTAAATGGCTTCCTGCATTGTTATAGATGATTTTTCTTGAATTCTATATCGGTCCATTAGTCAAAGAATTTGTAACTAAAGCACTTTTAGAGTTTTTCTCAAAATAGAAGGCAAAACAAACAAATTTTCAACCATAAATTAACAGAATAATTGAAACTAAACATTTTTGCAATGGTTATTTTTTTTCTTATCTTTAAAGGAAGCATTAAATCTGCCTGGGTTAAACATGCAACATGTCTGGTATGGAAGTATACAACATGCGCTCGACATGAATGCACTAAATAGTAATGATATCTAAACATCAATAGCATGTTCACATATCTCTCGGTACAGAATTGCTTTTTAAGTATATCTCTGCAGTGTTTGTACGAAATGCGTATCTTGTACCGTATTGGTTTTTACAGATCATTTACAATTTGCGGAAGTTTGACGGCTGCATTTCTCATTTGAGTTGTTAGTCGTTTTCCTCGAAAAATCTATCAACACTAAAAACAAGCTATTGATAAAATATACTATGTTCAGCTGAACATACGTAAATTCTTGTCGGTCTGCAGCATGGAACTCAGACGAGTCATTGATTTGTTTAAAATTGCCAATAATATATGTGCTAATATAGCGCCTCTTAATAATTCCCCTTTTGTGGTTTGCTGGATGCAAATGTTTTTGGCGTTTTTCGTTCTTCTAAGATTTTGAAGTTAGACCTGTTTGGGGTGATTTAAAAAAAAGATTATGATCTAGAATATTTATTTTTCCGTCGGTTACTCTGTAAATATGTTTGATGTAAAAATCCTGGTAGCCGATAGCATACTACTAAATGCAAATAGTAAAGATTAAAAACGTCATGTTTTAAAGAAAGGTCAGTTGTATATAACAAAAATATTAAAAATATATGTAACACTTTTCATGATAATGATACGATACTTTTGATCAAACAGTACAGTTTTAACGCTTAATCTTTTTTAGCATCAGACCCTTCAACTCGCAGTTATAATTATATTTCAGTCTCATTCAACCTGTGATTTGACCATGGATTCCATACGAACATAATTATAACTCTAGATCAGTCCTATCGACTTCTTAGTGCAAGTTAAATGACAAAAACAGGGATTGATTTTTCTTTTTGCTGCCCCTTCTTCTTTACATGTTTTTGTGACAGGAGAGCATATTCTATTGACTCTAATTCGACAAATGTTCCGCCTCGATAATAGATAGTTACCAGTCATAACGGCTAGAATTCAATATCTTGACCTTATTAGCCATTTTAGTAATAAATTCTGGTGCTATATCCGTATAATTCTTGAAATTTGCTGATATATAACTGGACTATCATTGAAACAAAATCAATTTATCTTCAATTTTTACAATTGAGACTATATCATAAACAAATTACAGTTAGCAATCAATACAAAAATTTGAAAGTTTGCAAAATGATGATCTGAACAACATATTTTGCTTGGTTCACGTTCTCCATCAGAGCATCAAGCAGACGGGCGTGGATCTATTAAAGTAAGTGTATGACGTGTGGATCTGGGAGGCTGGATCTATTAAAGTACCTGTATGACGTGTGGATCTGGGAGGCTGGATCTATTAAAGTACGTGTATGACGTGTGGATCTGGGAGGCTGGATCTATTAAAGTACGTGCATGACGTGTGGATCTGGGAGGCTGGATCTATTAAAGTACCTGTATGACGTGTGGATCTGGGAGGCTCGAATATGATAAAGTAAGTGTATGACGTGTGGATCTGGGAGGCTGGATCTATTAAAGTACGTGCATGATGTGTGGATCTGGGAGGCTGGATCTATTAAAGTACCTGTATGACGTGTGGATCTGGGAGGCTGCAATTTTATATTTTGTCAACAGATGAATTATTCCTTGTTATTGTGATCTTTGACGACAATTTCCTAAAGAACTAAGAAAAACCTATCAATTTTAAAAAGCTTGAAGAGACTATACATGATCGGACTTACAATTAATTTATTTTTGACACTTTAAACGGTTTTAAAACTTTGTTCTCACAAATAGGTTCAAAGCTCAAAATGCAATCTCCAATCTTTAGCATTCTCTGCCCATGCTTTAACATTCTCTGTATCATTACAACACTTAACAGATTTCATAAATTCCAGAAAACCCATTTGAATCAAAGGTCTTATACTATTAAATAAATGAATCTGATTCAAATGGAATTTGAATTATATTTGATCCCGTTTGCAAATTGGTTGTCAATTATTTATGGTTTGCAGTACAATGCTATCGAATCATGTTTAAATATACATCGTAAAGAATCTAGTTTTATGAGTTTGTACAACTGTGTGACCCATTTTTCCTGTTTCAGCATGGAGAAGACATTATATAGTGTCTAGATTTTAAAATAAAAAATAAAACTACAAACAAATCTTTATACTAAAGCAATAATTTGGTAACAGATACTAAGACGCTAGAATCACTGACGCGAAACAAATTTTCGAGTTATTATCTCAAAATTTCGACTTAGTAACTCGAAATTTCGAGTTATTAAGTCGACATTTCGAGATAATAACTCGAAAATTCGAGATAATAGCTCACCATTTTGAGATAAAATAACTCGAAATTTCGAGTTACTAGTTCGATACTAAGTCGAAATTTCGAGATACTAAGTCGAAATTTCGAGATAATAACTCGACATTTCAAGATAATAAGTCGAAATTTCGAGCTACTTTCGACAGGATAAATCAATTCACTTGGCCCTAATGCTCCTTCGTACAATAGTCTGTCGAGACTCTTGGGTAAATTTCTTGGTTAGGAGGCACACACATACTGTAATCTATTTAATGTTTTGTTTTTGTGTTCTTTAAATCTATATTAGGGTTCTAAAAACATTTTTTAAAAATATTAAAATGTCCGACGGCCGCTATCTCTCTCTCTCTCTCTCTCTCTCTCTCTCTCTCTCTCTCTATGTTGGTTGGTCAGGCAGCAGACTAATCGACCAACAGATAAACATAGGGATGGACAATAATAAAAAAAATTCTTATACTAATTCTCCCCCCCCCCTCTCTCTCTCTCTCTCTCTCTCTCTCTCTCTCTGGATTATCGTCGCAAGCTACCAGCGAAAATCCGTGAAAAACGAGCGTAGCGGATTTTCGCCTGTCATGCGACGATGACTCTGGAGATTTGAATGATGGTAAAATTTACAGATAAACCGACCAACGAAAAAGGGAAAGAGAGAGATGGAGGATACAAACAATCTTATGGTTGGTATTAATGTTAATTAAAACATAATAATAACTTAGATCAACTGTACATACATTTAAATGTTTGAATTACCCTTGTTGGCTCGTCGTTTAGCTTAGTCTCTATTCCACACCCGTTTCAATACTCGACGGTGACTGAATGGCTTCGCTGGGCAGGGATGTGAAGAGTTCATTCACTTCGTCAACACACAGTTTCCTGTTGTCAATCTTAACTCCGTTGGAAATGCAAGTATGTGTATATGTATGTGATATAAATAAAATATATGCATAGTATGTACGCTGTATCTTTGATATACCACTCGTTGTATAAATTTTCAGTAAAAGGAAATTCGGCAAGCCTCGTTTCATTTTAATGAAAAATGTATACATCTCGTGGTATATCAATAATACAGAGTTCATACTACACACACACACACACACACACACACACATATATATATATATATATATATATATATATATATATATATATATATATATATATATATATATATACACATATATCAAGGGGTTACAAATTCATTTTTCCATCTTTATACTGGTGCATTAACATGCCAAATATGTTATATTGATACTTTATGAATAATAACTTAAACATTTTTAATAAAATAATGTAGTACTCTATTACTATTATTCCAGAGTCTACTCCAACTCATTTATGAGATCTACATTGTTCAAAGCATGAAGTGAAACTATCGTTGTCCATTATTTGGATATTTTGATCTGTTCTCAATGTAATAAGAAGCAAGTGTCCGTGGAAAAGACGCATCTTTGTGAAGATCAGAGATTTAATTGTTCATTTGCAAGTGTCCGTAGAAAGGATGTGTCTTTGTGAAGATCAGAGGGTTAATTTTACATTTGCAAGTGTCCGTAGAAAGGATGTGTCTTTGTGAAGATCAGAGGGTTAATTTTACATTTGCAAGTGTCCGTAGAAAGGATGTGTCTTTGTGAAGATCAGAGGGTTACTTTTACAATTGCAAGTGTCCGTGGAAAGGACGTGTCTTTGTGAAGATCAGAGGGTTACTTTTACAATTGCAAGTGTCCGTGGAAAGGACGTGTCTTTGTGAAGATCAGAGGGTTACTTTTACAATTGCAAGTGTCCGTGGAAAGGACGTGTCTTTGTGAAGATCAGAGGGTTAATTTTACATTGCAAGTGTCCGTGGAAAGGACGTGTCTTTGTGAAGATCAGAGGGTTACTTTTACAATTGCAAGTTAAATACACATGGCTAAATGTATATACTGCTTTTATAGCTATTTTGTCGTCTGCTATTTTGGCTATTAGTTACCTGTTGACAGCGGGTATAGAAATATAAACAAGATCAATTTACAAAATGTATCTTTTTCTTTTGCGTTGTAGTTTGAAAACATATGATTTTAAAATACAGAATGTTTTTGAAGGCAATATGGGGTGGGTGGGTTATGGATTAAGGAGTATTTATATCACGATCTAGTTTGCAGAAGAATCTGCATGCCTCTGTTTTGTGGCCAACGTTATGATTATAATACTATCATGTACCAGACCGTAATGTATGATTGTAATACTATAATGTACCAGACCGTACTGTATGAGTGTAATACTATAATGTACCAGACCGTACTGTATGAGTGTAATACTATAATGTACCAGACCGTACTGTATGAGTGTAATACTATAATGTACCAGACCGTACTGTATGATTGTAATACTATAATGTACCAGACCGTACTGTATGAGTGTAATACTATAATGTACCAGACCGTACTGTATGAGTGTAATACTATAATGTACCAGACCGAACTGTATGAGTGTAATACTATAATGTACCAGACCGTACTGTATGAGTGTAATACTATAATGTACCAGACCGTACCGTATGAGTGTAATACTATAATGTACCAGACCGTACTAAATGATATTTTCAGAATTTCCAGTTTGCTAAATTGATTTCATTATCGTCTTTTGTGGTTGAACATATCACTATATAGTTATGTTCTCGAAAATATCATTTTATTTGAAAGCTTTTGAGCAATCTAATTTCTTCGATATATTGCAACAAATACAAGCAATTCAAATAGAAAAACGCAGAAAAATCCAGTTTGTTCAATTTTATTTTTTTAATTTTTTTTGGTATCAAATATTACCAAGATACGGTCACACAGAACACTCTCAGGCGAGACAGTGAATGATATACTAATAATACTATATATTTATTACTTTTATTTCGGAACAAACATATTTCCATTGTTATCTTTTCCATAAAGAGATATTACATGTCTTTGCTCTGATGTTGTCATATAGCATACTAAATCCAAATGAAGTAAAATGGAAACAAAATCCCTGGAGGATCAAGTTTGCTGAATTATTTCTGTGTGTTCAAGATCAGATATGATATAGCCATAGAACAAAGCTGGCTTTGTAAAAAGAGCAAACATAATAATCTGTTTCGGTATATCCAGTTATCCCAATAACAAAATATACTCTAACTAGGCCCGGTATAACCGCTAAGCAAACTAGGTGGTCGCGGAAAAAAATGAATGAATAAAAAAAGAAAGAGAAATAGCGTAAAATAGAAGATAATTAGCGTCCAAAAATAGAACGATAAAAACAGATGCAGAATTCACAATATTCATTTTCGAAAGTTAATGGGGGGCGCAAGGTTGAAGGTTCGCCTAAGGCTCCAAATACCCTTGCGCCGGCCCTGACTCTCACTTTGTGCCTCAAATATCACAGAATTATCACATTCCTGTAAAATAGTGGTTGATGTTGTTATTGTTTGTAGCTATTTGATAATACCTAATACACCTGACAAATGCCAATTTAAGTACCCCAAAATGCCAGACATACATATATCTTTAAATATCACACTAACACTAATAGCAAATCTTCAACCCCAAAATGCCAGACATAGATATATCTTTAAATATCACACTTAAACTAATAGCAAATCTTCAACCCCAAAATGCCAGACATAGATATATCTTTAAATATCACACTTAAACTAATAGCAAATCTTCAACCCCAAAATCCCAGACATAGATATATCTTTAAATATCACACTTAAACTAATAGCAAATCTTCAACCCCAAAATGCCAGACATACATATATCTTTAAATATCACACTTAAACTAATAACAAATCTTCAACCCCAAAATGCCAGACATACATATATCTTTAAATATCACACTTAAACTACTAGCAAATCTCAACCCCAAAATTCCAGACATAGATATATCTTTAAATATCACACTTAAACTACTAGTATATCTTCAACCCCAAAATTCAGCTGGTCTTGACGCAATAAAGCCAATAATACTTCAACAGCTCAGAAATGAAACAGCATCTATTCTCCAGATGGTCAACCATAAATCAATAAATTCATGTCAAATTTCTACAGATTGTTAAAAAAATGTTTTAAATTTATTCAATAAATGTAGTACAAGCCATGCAGCAAACTACAGACGCATATCAGTTACATGTATTTGATGTAAAGTTTTGGAACGTATAATCTTTCACAAGGCCATCAAACTGATATCGTATTGCTAGACTTCAACACAGCTTTTGATACGGTATATCACCTAAAATTACTTTATAAATTATAAATTATACTAACCAGACATCAGAAATAACAGACTCAATTTGATTATCGTTTTCCTGATAGGACGTAATCAGTCGGTAAGAATTGAAGGTGATTCGTCTGCTGAGATATCAGTCACATCAGGAGTATCGCATGATTCTGTTATGGGTCCCATCCTTTTTCTACTATATATCAATGACCTCCATGAAAACATTCACTCAACTATAATACAATTTCCGGACGATACAGCCCTTTACTTCACTGTTGGTAATAGCCCATACAGTAACAAACTTCAACAAGACCTTGCTATTCTTGACAAATGGAATAAATTGTTTTATTCTCTTGTAGGGATTGACACAAATGAAGCTAGATCCAACCCTCTTACCTACGTGAGCCTGTACAAAATAATTGTAATACCATCAGCCGTCTATGGTTGTGAAGTTTGGTCGAATATCAGACTCAAAGACTTAAGAAAGCTCGATGTATTTCAGCATCATTGTACAAAAATTATGCAAGGCTTTCCTCAAACCACGCGGTCAGGAATGAGCGAAAGTTTACTGGAGATCAAGAAAACTGTATCAGAAATTGATAAAATGAAACTGAACTTTCTTGGTAAATTATGCCATCTTCCAGAAAATGTAACATCTAAAGGATATTTGTATTCAGACTATACCTATATCTTTCTAGAAAAGATGTTACAGAACACAAAGGTTTTATTCCAGATATATGTAGCATTTTGCAGAAATATAATATTTATGAATTTATTGACATGTTTGCTAGAGAAAAATATTTCCAGAAAAATGCAATGAAAACAAATTATAAAACATGCAACTCATAAGTATGAAAACGAGCGCTTTACAAACTTGTGCCATACTGACATTTCCTACAAAAGATTCAATAATGTTCATACTTCTATAAAACCCTCTTTTTTTGGCAAACTCCAAAAACAACAAGAGAGTTACAGTTAATTACATCCTTTGCAAATGTTCTGATAACTGTTCAAATAATACTATGCAAGTTTGTAAACACTGCAGTTATTCTTACACAGATGTAACAATCCATGCATTTATTTGCTGTCAGAGCTCTGTGCGACAACGAGACATATTTTGGACACATATTATAAATAACTTGGACATTTGTCTTGGCGTGTTTCTTCATAATAAATCAGACGAAGAATTTATTCAACATCTTTTGGGTAGGAAATTTTCCAACGGTATCGGCTCAGACAAGCCCGAAATACTAAGAAATTTTATAATGTCTGCTTCAGTGTTCTCTGCAACTGTAATACATGTATTCTTTTCATAGTAAAATGATTGAGTTTCAAATTATCAAGATTTGAAATCATGTGATCGTAAAAATCTTGATAATCATGTCTTCATGCATGCTATTTTTTGATATTACATATAAAATATTATTTTCTGTAAAATAATAATGATGGATACACTAATTAAGTATAGGAGGATTGCGCAGGAGTGCACCTTACTTTTTAATAAGTATAGTGTCCTCATAAGAAAATCCTCATAGGGAAGCTGCACTTCTAAGAGACTCCTCTCATGTACACCTCTGTTAATTGTATATAATTAATTCAATATTCTTTTATTTTTCCTTTGTTTGCATCCTTATCTCTGAAAAGAGTAAATAAAGATTGATGATGATGAGGAGGAGGCGTAGACATCAGTCGCGACTTGAACTGGAGCCATCAAATGTCAGGAATAACTACCAGTGTCAATATAATTCTAGGTTTTATATCAAGAAACATTCAAACCAAACATAAAGGGAGAAGCGAAACTCGTTATAAAACGTTGGTTAGACCGCAACTTGAATCCGCCTCCTCTGTCAGGGGTCCATGTACAAATTTGAACAACCAGAAATCTAAATAGAGCAGCTCAATGGTACAAAAGAACCTACTTGCTAATTGCTAGTGTAACTGATATGCAGAACAAATTCGGATGGCGATCCCTAAACACAGACTTTCAGATGCTCGATTGGTCTTGTTTTACGAAATTGTACAAAAACTCGCGGATATTCTCTTGCCACCATATATCCAAACCGAACAGAATAACCAGATACATGCACCCTTCTTTCATTCGTCTAGATTCTGCTAGTGTAACTGATATACAAAACAACTCCAACACAATCCGTGAGAGAGTGTTCTGTATTATAGATAGATTGATAGATTATCAGGGTGGATTACCCCGAGTGTTCAGACAACCAAGGATGTTTTCAGTCAACTCCATTTTGTTTCAGGTACTCTAAACCTTCAGTCTGAGAGTATCATTATGGTGACATAGTAATGTGGCACAGTCTGCTCAAGGAACATTATATATTTTCATGTGGCGCAGTCTGCTCAAGCAATATTAAATATTGTCACGTGGCACGGTCTGCTTCAGCAATACTATATACAGTCATGTTACACAATCTGCTCAAACATTATATACTGTCATGTGGCACAGTCTGTTCAAACGATGTGGCATAGTCTGCTCAAGCTATATTATGTTGTATGTTATCATGTGTGCAGTTGAGCAGAAAGATGAAGTCTGCTTAATCATTTTCCGTGCCTTCGTTTGTGTGTCAAGAATTGAAAACTATATGGTTGAATGCGTAATGTAATATGAGGAAACGCACACACTTTTCTGAACAAGTCTGGATAAAACAGTATTTTATATAGTTTTATTTGACCATTACCTCATTATCAGCTTCTTTGATATTTCGATACAACGTAATACTAAGAGTAACTTTAGTTTGCTCTTTAATTGTCCATGTCATGCGTCGTCAAATTGTGGCGTTTATTTCCAGTAGACATTTTTCGGGGATATTTCTTTTGGCCAATCAACCTGCCCCTGTCCAATATACTAACTACACGGTATCAATATAATAAGGTTATTAAGCTTACATTCACAGAATTTGTATTTTCTTTATCCTTACTCTCTCTTCAGTCATCTGTCGTCGAAACAAAAGAATTCTTCCATAGAATGCAATTAGCTCAATTATTTTCCTCATCACTAATACCTGAAAAAGTGATCAAGTATATCAAGCTTATTTACAAGATGAGGGAATAAAGAAATACTTTTTCAGATAGATCGAGTCCACACATTTAACACCTTCACCATTACAGATACAATTCGAATAGAGAGTCACGTAGCTCGATTCGTATAGATACACAGGCTACGTCTTAAATGTTGTATGAACAATAACATTGCATATACAATAACTTACATAAAAAGATCATGTTATTAAATTTATGTGTTTATTTACTCAGTTTATTTTTACACTGTATATGTTATCGTTTGAGTGTAGACTAAATACCGCGATTTCAGCATAACTTCACATCAAATATTCTGTATAGTCCTTTTACTTTCCCTTGACTAGCCAAAAATCCAATTTTCTCCCAATTTCGGATGTCCAGACAAATATTACTCATGTTTTACATTATTCTTGGACATACTTCTGTATAATTTTCCAAGAATTTGTAAAGGCATTGTTAAAACTTTTCTCCAATACTTCTATAGTTCAAAAATAAGTACTTTGGACGAATTACCACACGTGTTTTCTCAGCAAATTTAAAAGCACAAGAGGAGATGTGATTGAATGCCATTCTATATTAACCAGTCATAATGTGCATGGGACTGAATGTTGGCTCTAGCCATTGCACTAATTCATCAACAGAAAACACATTGTTACTATTATTAGATTCGGTAATCCCAGTTATTGGCTGTTTCTTACGTATGGACAAACAGATGCGCATAAAAATGATGATAACATTGAACACACTTTTTAAACTTGAAATTTAAAAATTGTAACATGCACATGTCCAGGTACATACTTGTAATTCAACTCAGGTAAGAAAATATTTAGATTTGCTCCGTAATCTTCAAACGTGTTTAATTATATGGAAAATTGTATGCCTTCATAGTGCAGCAAACAAACTTTATTATGCATATCTTCCCAGCGTTGTGTTTTATCCGTTTTCTGTATTCTGTTCTGGCAAACGGGACAATTTTACGAAGATAAAGTTTATTTTGAAGTTTACATACCGCCCTTAAGTGACAACCAAATAAGATTTTATAAAAATGTTAATGCAACACATTGTTCCCCCCCCCCTCCCAACGACAATAACAATATTTCTGGATGTTAGCTTTTGTTTAGAAATAGAACAATATTAATTATCATCTGACTTGGCATCACGCCTGTGTGATGCTCTTTATTTGACTTTTTGCACGCCATGTTGTCCGCGTTTGGGGAAAGCTTCTTAGCGGCTCTATGAACACGTCTAATTAGATTCGATACACCGATAACGTATTTAAATACGTATAATTTACAACATGGAGATTGAGAGCACAAAATATGAAAGATTTATACTCCATACTCTACCTCTAAATCGAAGCTAATATTTTAATTATTCAATGTCAGACCAAAAGTTGCAAAACTTAACGGATTTGCCTTGGCATAAAGTTACTATAAAGAAGTTTAAAGTGTTAAGCAGTCCCTATTATCTAAATCGAAGAATCATATCGACTGAAATATTCTTGGCTTTATTTTCCATATGATACTGGGTAATTTTTGCGAACCTCTGGATCAAAACAGCGAATAGACTGCTCTTTAGATAAAAGGCGTATGCTCGACTTTAAGACCAGAAAATCGACTTAGCCTTCACTGAACTTCGCCAATCGAAATATCCTCGTCTCTTTCAGATGCGAGTTGAGTAGCTTCGACTCTCTGAAAGAGACTCAGAGGTAATCGTAGTGATACTTTCCAGATTGGTAAGATTTTGGATGTAAATCCAGTTGCGAAGAATAGATCCTTATAAAATGATAGGTGTTGAAAATAACACTCACGACGTTTTCGACCATCATGAAATACCCGCACGTTTAGTTTTGATGCTATTCCTGCAACTATTTGATGAAAATAAATTAAGAAATCATTCGGTTTCAGTAGCCTCAAACCATGGAGAGTTCCGGTATCGTTGCTCCGGCTCACAAGCTATCGTCAAAATGGCGGATTCAGTAGCATCAGCAATAGATTCACTGGAAAATATTCCCGACAATATTTCTGAAACTTTTCTACCTGGTTGCAAGAATCTTTCAGATTGTGAGTTTAAAAAAGGCTTGAACTATTACACACAAGGATATATTCATGAAATTTGGATTTTCAATGGCGAAAATCAGGTGAAAGTTGCAGCACGTTGCTGGCGATGTATGAGAAAGAACGAACATCGTCACAAACTTCAAGTTGACATTTCGCTAGAATAGGACAAAATAACAGAATCTTTCTGTTCTTGTAAACTTGGGTATGTTTATTAATTAAATCAGAATTTCTAGTATGACGTTAGTAATTCTTTTTCAATTTGTTTAAAAATTTAAAACAAAGATTTCGTTACGTATTCGCTCCCGTTAAATTTATACCGTACATGTAAGCTTGTCACGTAAGAATAAAAAGCAAGTACATTTTCTGATCTACGATAAAAAAAAATTGGTATTTTTTATCAATTAATAATTTAAATATGTTTAGGAAAAACATTAAAGTTACAATAAATAAATCTACAATTTATACAAATTTTCCTGAGTAATTGAAGGGAGTGTTTTACGTTCTTTACATGTATCCTCATTTGGACGGATAAAAGCATTTTATAAGGATCTCAATGATAAACCAGCCAATTTAAATTATTTCAGATCCATGTAAAACGATCATTTATCATGATCTCTTAAAAAAGAAAGAAATAATAATGGCACATCGAAATGAACAACTACAGGCACGTTGACAACTTGCATCCTCTTTTACCATTGTTCCTTAATTAGTGTCACGCGTTTTATCTTACTTCATTGATATCATAACATTTTGCATGTGTTATAAAATCAGTAATTTGTAAGAGATAATTTTATTTGAAGCCAGCATGACAAAAATACAATAAATAGCAGTACATAGCTTGCTGTTATTTATAGTCTCAGACCTAATACAATAAATGGCAGGACATAGCTTGCTGTTATTTATAGTCTCAGGCCTAATACAATAAATGGCAGTACATAGCTTGCTGTTATTTATAGTCTCAGGCCTAATACAATAAATGGCAGTACATAGCTTGCTGTTATTTATAGTCTCAGGCCTAATACAATAAATGGCAGTACATAGCTTGCTGTTATTTATAGTCTCAGGCCTAATACAATAAATGGCAGGACATAGCTTGCTGTTATTTATAGCCTCAGGCCTAATACAATAAATGGCAGTACATAGCTTGCTGTTATTTATAGTCTCAGGCCTAATACAATAAATGGCAGGACATAGCTTGCTGTTATTTATAGTCTCAGGCCTAATACAATAAATGGCAGTACATAGCTTGCTGTTATTTATAGTCTCAGGCCTAATACAATAAATGGCAGGACATAGCTTGCTGTTATTTATAGTCTCAGGCCTAATACAATAAATGGCAGTACATAGCTTGCTGTTATTTATAGTCTCAGGCCTAATACAATAAATGGCAGTACATAGCTTGCTGTTATTTATAGTCTCAGGCCTAATACAATAAATGGCAGGATATAGCTTGCTGTTATTTATAGTCTCAGACCTAATACAATAAATGGCAGGACATAACTTGCTGTTATTTATAGTCTCAGGCCTAATACAATAAATGGCAGTACATAGCTTGCTGTTATTTATAGTCTCAGGCCTAATACAATAAATGGCAGTACATAGCTTGCTGTTATTTATAGTCTCAGGCCTAATACAATAAATGGCAGGACATAGCTTGCTGTTATTTATAGTCTCAGGCCTAATACAATAAATGGCAGTACATAGCTTGCTGTTATTTATAGTCTCAGACCTAATACAATAAATGGCAGGACATAACTTGCTGTTATTTATAGTCTCAGGCCTAATACAATAAATGGCAGGACATAGCTTGCTGTTATTTATAGTCTCAGGCCTAATAAAGACAAAAGAAATATTTTATTACAGTTTCACCTCTTCATAAAGTTAAAATATATTTTTAAAAAGCCTCCATAATAAATATGTTTAAAAAAAAAATCATTTTAAAAGTTTTGAATAAATGATGTCAAAATCCAATTTTGCAAGTATATATATTGAATAGAATTAGGGCAATTCCAGATCTTGTTGTACAGGGTGGAAATGGTTTTAAAACCCCACAACCCACAGTATTTTGTTAAATATTTCCAAGAAAAACAACCTGTGTTAATCAACCATGTAGTTGTTGCCAGACCATCAGAAAATAGAAAAAGAAAACCAATTGTTTGTCAACTTGACACCAATTACAAGTAAATGCTCAATTTTGAAAATTTTAACAAAGTCAACTCTAATGATATATGATGCAGGATTCCACAATTCCAAATTTAATTTTAGAAAAAAGAAAACAAACAATGCAAGGTAATAAAAGACAAAAATAAACAACACGTATACACACACCATTTTCATTGTTGCATGCAATATTTGGACTGAAATAAGATATACAGTTCGAAGATAAGCATACAATTAGCCTAATATTGTATTGAAAATTTTCACAAGCACGACAACTAATGTCATTACTTTAAAACAGCTTCATGTATATGTATTTGAAATATGATAATAATTAATGTATTACTTTCAACGCAGACATTTTTCCATGTCTGTTTTTGGTTTGTGAAAATTTACAAAACATCCCCATTGAATCCGTTAAGGATAACGACAATCTGCATTGCATGTACCCCAAGCACAACGGCGAACCATTTATCTGATAAATTTTCAGCGATTTTCTGCGTAATTTGTCAAAATCTTTCGCAATGTAATATAAAAGTTATCAAGCGTGGTCATTTTGTGAGCAAATGTGGTGGATAGCAACGCGCAACTACACTGTGAATTCGATGCCTGTTTTTTATCTGTCGAAAATAATTAATGTGCCCGGTTTGATTGACAGGTCGTAAGTATCCATTGCTTACTTTGTTATTAGTTGTGACGTCAATGGAGTTAATGTGACGTAATAAGAACAATGGGCTTAAGGGAAATTCAATATGGCCACTATTTACATCTAAGGTCTTTTACTAAAGTTTATGTAAAAATGGTCGTGTAGGCGCATTTACTCAAACTGAATTAAATATTAATTTTTGTTCTAAAATTGAATACTAAGATAGTTTAACCAAAGTCTATTCCGTCTTGATTTTCGAATGCTGTGGACCTTAAATGTCATCAAATATTGTGAATCGTTATGTATGTTTACAACAGTGGTCAGGTACTAAACTGGTTCAAGAAAAGAGGACGTCGGGTCTATCATAACAAATAACAGGGTAGCACGAATTTGTTTTAAACACGCGCTGCTTTCATTGTGACATTACAGCACGCGAGATTCAATCCGTTTGTACTGGATCACACCTTTAGGTTGACCTCGTCCAATAATGTCCGCGTAATTTAAAATTGATTTTGCCGTATGTATTTCTCGGGGCGCATATATAATAACCTTCCAAAAGAATATGGATGCACGAGGATCCAAATAAAGTGAATACTTTATCATTTAAAGGTATGTGTAATCAAATTCTAAAAAAGTACACCCATTACGGAAATAGTCGGTTCTGAACGCCTATATAACCTCTATGACTTGTACTATAGCATGCGACAAAAGAATCTGAGGATGTTCTGAATGTTAACTCCCTGTCTCATTAGAACAGCAGATTTGACATCATAATACGAGTACATGACCAATGTTTGAGCGCATTATGGCTTAGGCCGTGATTACCAGTTGTGTTAAAAATGTTTAAAGAAAATGATCCAAAATGGAAGTTGATTTTATGCGTGAGAGGTGTATTCCCTTATGTAAACTGTCCTCATCATGCAGGGTCCTTATACCCATAAGGTCAAACTTGTGTATAATCACATCAAGCGTCCAGTGTCTCCCATAAGAGTGGCGAATACCGGCATTTTTGTTTCTTCTACTTTTATCGAAAAGCATACTTTAGTGTGGAAACAAATTGCTCAAACCTTAAATCTGATTATTTTTCAGTATGATGACTGTTGTGAGAGAAAGTATCCATAATTATAATAATATAGTATTCTTCGAAATGATTAGTGTTTACGAAGATTTACCATTGATTCCGGCACAACAATTTCGGCCAGTTCAGAGCGTTGTAGGGTTGTCCCTGCAGGTGGCGAGACCAAGAACACGCCAAAGCGCGTGCAGTGCAATCGTAACACAAACTGCAATCCCACATGAATATGATCTGTCATGATAGGTTTCCTCGTAGACTAAAAATAAAACAAACAAATGTAGTGTAGTCCCACAAAGCCTAGTTTGCCCAAGTCATCAATTTGCGAATTGAATATCTGATGTTATCTAAGTATATTGTGTTTATTAAAAAAAAAAAAAATTAAAAAAATAAAATAAAAAATAGCTCATATACATAATCTTCGCGGAAAAAGGCCGATATTAGCTAATCTTGATTTTACTATAAACCGTGTTTTGGCTACAATTTTTTCAATATGGCGTAGAACACTGAGATATTTCTTTTGAGGATCATAAAAAAGTAAACTAGCAAACAAACCATTTTTAGATGAGTGTTTTAGAAAGTGTCATTTCCTTATATTTTAGAAGATCGAATAATGCTGGATCTTTGATGATGTGCAGAAATCTTTAAAAAATGCACACACTACATGATAACAGTAAGTTTTCAGTCCAACAGAAATAAATTCAATTGATCTTTTATTATCGACCATTGTAGAAGAATCAGACGCGTCCTTAATCTTATTCTTATTCGTTATGTGAAATCCGCGGTTTGGTTTTAATTCCATAATGTTTGGTTTGGTGTTTTACGGCACAGCGATGCATATAGGTTATTAGTGCCCAGGCAATTGGAGTAAAGTGCTTTGCCCAAGGACACACAACGGTAGCCGATCCTGGCTGATCCGATGGTAGGATTCGAATCCGCACCGGTTCGGTCCCGAGTTCGGCACGATAACTCCTGCTTCCATTAGTCGTCTATTATGACCTGTAGGAGAGCGTATTGGGTCTATTATACATCACCGAACCGCAGGGGGTTAGTTCCATAAGGACATTATTTTAATAACTTTATATCTTTCATTCGGCTTTGGGCGGTGGGGTGGGGTACGGGGTGGGGGCTGCACACACAGGAAGGTAGCGAAATAATGACCTCTTTGCTCAATATATTTAACATATCTAAAACTAGTCGGTACAAGTCAATTATAACAATGTTTTCCTTGATAGTTATTGACAATACATGCATTTACAAATTTTGAACACCGAATGGTGTTCTTTATCATTCCATATCGTCTCGATCGTGGAATAAATAACCCCCTTGATATTGACATTCTATAGTTCCATGATCGATCTTTAACTTTACATCAACGAATGTACAGACTTGAACTTTTTATTGACCCATTCAATTATAGAATTTTAGAATGGTTGTTAAAGTGGCAAATTCGCAATTGAAAAATTATGATAAAGCGTGACTGAGCATGTCGCGTTGAAAAGAGAAATTAAAAAAGGTCCGGTGCGGAGATATACGATATGCGTTTCAAGTGAGTTTATAGGATTGCACTATTGATTCTCTCATATAAGAGATACGCATCTCGCATAAGCGCTTCATATTTGGTAATAAAATAAGATTTCACGACTAATCAAAGATGTCTGTGAGCACATCAACAGTTATTCTGAGAAATCTGCAGTGTAACACATGTTTCATGCCCGTATTTTGCAGCCGCATTACCAGTTAAGAAAACTAGCGAGCAACTGAAACAACAGAAAACAATTGAATGCAAATCTTTGATAATAAGCAAGCTATATTGATACAACATGTAACGTAGAAGATGAAATAACGAAGATATATACTTTAGCATAAGCTTGGATCGAAGTTCAGGAAATATAATACGAATGCTGAACATATACTATTAATTAGATAGGTTGAGAGGTGGGAAATATTGGTGCATATGACTTACTTGGTCATTTGTATATACTCAGAGCCGTACGCAAGGGGATATGTATAACCAGACAGATGATATGCAGCCATATTATTAGCCAATCAGCCTATGTCATGCATGCAGCCGTATTATTAGCCAATCAGCCTATGTCATACTGCAGAATATTAACTTTTGTAATGCACAATGATGCCATATAAGAGAAAACTTAATCATTATCTCTACATATTTAATGCCTTCCCAAACATCGTTACCACGTGAATAGTTACACCTGAAGCAAAAGGGTTACTCATGACATACATGGCCACAACCAATAAATTATTAGCTACTATATGCTTAACAGCCAATACCAGACGAGAATACCAGTTACATGTCTTTTGATGTCACGTCACAGGCATCAGACGTTATATACGACGGTTTATTACGTGAAATTACTCTGATTCGCAACCGTATTTTTGATGTATATGCCAGTGAAAATGCACACCGGTTGCAGTGGAACAGACGAGTTTAAAAAAATCCCGCATGTTTACTGGCCAGATGCCAAAACAACTCGTCTACCTGAAATATCAGACAGTACAATAGCCGATAAATATGAACAAGTCGCTGACCAATCAAATTTTGCGGATTTTTTCAATCTTTTCCTATAAAAACAGGAAGGTATTTTGTGTTTCACAATTTTGCATTGTATGCTTTTTGTTTGTTTAAGTGTGTGTGCGTGTGTGCAATTATCTTTAAAGCAATCTTCGTTATTAGAAGTTAACGTTTTAAAACAATGTTTTGGACATTTCTCAAGGTTATGCACACTTGACAATGATGTTCATCTTGCGGGGAATTTATAAAAACTTATCGGAATCATGATGACGCAAACTATGCCTGTTGAATTACATATAGTAACAAAATGCGATACCCGCCTTCTGATAATATAGTTGTTTGAATAAAAATAGTAACATTTTCTTTTATTTTTTCTTCCTTCCGTACAATTCTAGCTGATTTTACAATTCTAGTATCATATAGTTCTTGTCTTTGGCCACGGGCTACACACGTACATTATTATTGCTTTAGAACTGTCAACAGGTTGTAGGGGATTGAATGTAAATTAAAATATGTAAACAGTGGGGTTTACTTTTTGTTATCATTGCTGTTGGTATGTTAGATGTTAATAAGTTTAGGAAGCACAATTTACTGTCTTTATTATAAGGAAACGTCTGCAAAAATCGTAAACATGCAAGACAAAAAAGGACATAATATAATACTTTCGCGCCTAAATGGTTCAACTCTATTGTGCAAGTAATCAATATTGACGCATTTGTGCTAAAAGGAAATTGCAAATATATGTTGTTTTTCTATATATAGCTAGTGCCACTAAGTAATTATACATTTTAATAGCTGAGACTTTCTGACAATATTAATTTAAAATGATCTTGCTCTTTTTTTTTCTCTCTTTATGCACAATTAATAATACATTCACAATACACAAATATACGTGATTCCTTGTGTTGACATAAACGGTCTAGTCTGAAATGGGTATTTACAGCATTCGACGTGCAATTCTAGGTGGTTGGACATTGGCCATATTGGTAACATTTTCGTGTTTGTGGGTACGATAACAATTAACTGAAGACGTGAAGAAAAGCCTTCAATTATAACCACACTCTCATACTACCTTGGCTTGATCATCAGAACTCGGATATGGATTACGAGCATTAAACCGATGTTAGTGCGAACATGTTTCAGAAGTGTAAAGATTGCATGGTCAAATGACCTTGTCAAAGTCTAACAATCAGATTTCCCTTTGCATCAAAAGTTCTCTTTTACTCTTCACACAACCTTGATCCGTTTATCCTTACTGTCATACAATATGATTAAAGTTATTGCTTCTAGACAAACTCTGGTTGAGTCGGCTGGAAAAAATCTAGCGAATGACGAGAATTTTAGTTACATTATGACAAAATTTAAAATCGAATTGAAATAATCTGGGCATGTGGACTTTTAATTTTGATGCGTATTAGATAAATGGAAAAATTACGAAAATAATGATTTTGATTTAAAGTTTAATTAATGGAATTCGATTTTTGTGTCCATATCATTTGTTGATTCCTATGGTTCTGTGATTTGATTGACGTTCGTTAAAAATCAATCGTGAAGCATCTTGCTTCATGAACTCCTAATATCTTGTGACCAATTTTACTTCATCTTCACGAGCAAGTGGTGAAGTAGCGTCCTGTCTTGAAAATCGGTGCAAATGAATTCAGTTAAAACTGCATTTCGCAGATATTTGAGGAAAGTCGTAAACAAATAATTATACTAAACCGATACCTTAGTTGGCGACATGGTGAGGCTAGAATCACTGGCTGAAACAATAATACAAATTACAACACGAGAGATATAGAATCCATTAATGCAGGGGCGTAACTAAACTACTGCCCCCAAAATCCCAAGTTTTATTACATGGAGGCCCATTTCTGAATTTTTGCAGGGGGATGGTGGTGGATGAGTGGTAAAAGTTAAAGTTACGCCACTGCAATAATGACAAACGGTTGTATTTCAGTAGGTTCTTTTTCTTGCACTGAAAAGCGCATCAGAAAAAGCACATTTTTGTCATGTAAATCACACAAATACATTCATTAATATTATATGTGCATGATTTTATAGTTAGCTGAACGCTCGTGTATCACTTATCTAGCATGTATTACTAGCTTTGTTTGGCTGTTTTAAAGCAGTTAGTACATTATTGAATAAACACTGTAAATTACAACTATAATAGGGGTTTTGCCTATTGTATTTTCAATAAATGTTAATTTAACGTGTTAATTTAATGAAGCCAAAGCCTCAGAAGTACACTACTCTAAAATTGCTTGACCAGACAGACTATAAAGACACCAAATATTGTCTGGCTCAGTAAACAGGTATTTTAACAACGTTAGTAACTGTTAGGCGTAACGCATTGTATTACAGATATTTATAACATATGTACATTATATACAAATTTACCGACACGATCAATGTATTGAGCGGCACATTTAATGGTTTATATATAAATCGCGGATATATGTATAAATAGCTATGGGTATGCCTTGTGATCTAGCGGGTTGGCCACCTGTCGGATTGCATGACGCCAGATTCTCGCGAATCGGCAAACAGTTAGTGGATACGGCCTAACTTCCGTTGGGGACATAGCCTAAATGGTCACAGGGAGTTGAAAGGGTCACGGATGAGTCCGTCTTCGAAGCCGTTCACACTGGTTACTGGGTGCGAATCTGGTGCCAGCGATTTTCATTTATGTTCCTCAATTGCTTGGGGATTAAAATGATCATCAAGGCTAGAAACCAGTCGCCTGATTGGGCTTTTAAATTTTGTCCACGTCTATAAAACAATTATTAATGAAATACATTTACATTTTTTCTACTTAAATAAATAAAAATTAACGTTTTGATTATTGGTGTGCAAATATAAAAGCAAGGGAGAAAAAATTACAACCCCCTTTAATACGTGTTCAAACCAGAAAGAATTAAGGAGTACGAATTCACAGAATTTAAACAGAATCATAGGGAAAATACTTTGAGATCATTTAAGAGAAATGTAAATGAGTACAAATATTAACAGTCAAGATTTGTATGAAATTTTCAATAATTTTGAACAATATTTTAAGAATGTTATCAGCAGAAAAAATCGACAATTTGATGCAGAGAAAGCTCAGTTGAGATTTAATGATCTACTGATGAAACGACCTTTTCAAGAGGGAGAAAAATTAGTACAGAAATGTTTACCATAGAACAAGGTTGATTAACATTAGGTGATATGGATAATGTCTTTCAACATTATTCGACATTTGATATACCAAATTTGGACAGGAAAAAGCTAAAGTAGAAGACTGATGTTTGACAGCATAGAATATTTAATATTGCACTGAGACAGGTATCAAACACATAGATAAAACATCTATTAAGATTTGTTTGAATGGATTCAGAACAAAAACACTTGCACCAATGTAAAAAATAAAGATGTTAGCTGTTTCTTTTATGCTGTTGAATCCGTGTTAAATACACGAAGCAACCGTAAAGATAGACCATAAAAATACAATTTAGATTGATACAGTCATTGATGTAATAGTTTTTCGGTAAAAATAGAAGACATTTAGAAATTTGAAAATGAATTTGATATATCCATCAATGTGTATTAAATACTGGAAGGGGAAGACAGCATATTTGTGCCAGAGGGTTGACAATAAAATGATATCAAACCAATCAGAATAATTGAGAGAGAGAAGACAGAGAGACAGAGACAGAGACAGAGAGACCAAACAGAGCGGAAAGTGCTATCCATGGATCCTACATGAGGATACATGATAATATGAAGTGTTTTTTTCAGAATATGTAGAAAGAATGTTATCATACAGGTTACATAATTTTTAATTAGTACTCCACTGAGATTCGAACCCGGGTCCGCGGATTACGGCACCCATCGCCTTGCCCGCACGCATCAACACCTATACCCCTCGACGCAGCACACATCCCCAAAAAGGGATGAAACCGAGTCGCTGATATAGGAATTCGTGCGTAGTAGACACACTCGCATATCGACCCAGTACTTAATTCTCATCTAAGTACACCGTCACCTCGGATTTCTACGACAGAAATCAAGGCATATAAAGGATATTATAGAGAGTTATAACTATACACCAAACAGAGCGGAAAGTGCTACCACTAGGTCCTACAGAAGGACGCGTGATAATATTAAGTGAATTTTTTGTTTAAATATGGAGAAAGAATATTATCATACAAGTTAAAGAATGTTTAATTCGTACTCTACTGAGATTCGAATCTAGGTCTGCAGAATACGGTACCCATCGCCTCGCCTACATGCATCAACTATATATTAAACAGGTCCAGTGTTTTCATGGATACTCAATCACCCCCCCCCCCCCCGAGGGGAACATATAAACTGACCTGTATTGCAAACCAACTGTCACCATTATCATCCTCCGACCAGCTGTCACCCCAGGTACGTAATAAAAAATCTCTCTTAAGGCCTTGCATTAGGACCAAACGTACGTGCTCCAATCGGGCTATCTTTGAAAAGTGACTCAGAGAGCTCAAGGGTCACATTAGGATGAAAAGATAGAAAAATTTGACGAGGTGATGAACAAAATTAGACTCCTAGATAGACAAGCCCTCTTGAAAAATGAAGGCTAGAAAGTTAACTAACGTATCTCCTTCGTGGTTACTTTCCACCCTGATGCCTCAAACTTACAACTGATCATTCAGAAGCATTGGTACCAGATCTAATTTTCTGAAGGTCTGAAGGACATATTTCAACAAGTTTCTATAATTGCTTACCATAGACCTAAAACTCTCAAAGACGATCTGGAGCGTACCAATGTAACTTCCGACAAAACAGATTCAGGCGCATACAGTTGCAAGCATATGACTGAGAACAAATCGTTCCGAAGTTCAGCGACAGGAAGCAGCTTGACTGTCAATCAGAAGTTATGACCTCGAGCCAAAAATGTAATCTCCTGACATCAAAAATTTGTGCCATTCAATATATTGGCGACAACGTTGAATTCAGACAAGAAATGAATAGCCACAAGAGCCACATTCGCAACAAAATTAACGTGAAACGCACAAACCACTATAGCTGAAATGGACATTCAGTAGAGTCCCTCGAGATGCTACCGATTGATTGAGTCTAACCCGGAGTGGACCGACGTAGAATGCACACGTAAGGAACGATACTGGATACAGCAACCGAAAACTTATGGGTAATTTGGAGTAGATTAAAAATTCTAATCTTCCCAAGGTAATCTTATCACAATTACAGTTAATTATTATTATTATTATTATTATTATTATTATTATTATTATTATTATTATTATTATTATTATTATTATTATTATTATTATCTCGCGTTAAGTATCCTGCTAAAAGATTCTTATGACACGCTTCCTTTAATACCTTCTCTGCACATAACTTTACTGGGATATAATATCTTAAGTAAATATTGTTTATCTGGTCTGATACGGCGTTGAGTTTTGCCGCGCATGGTTTCCGTCCTTCGCCCTTAGCCTGGAAGTAGGTCAAAACAATTTTGTTCGCCGTACAATAAACACGTGATTACACAGATCACCCCATCTTTGATTATTGTTATACAATATTTGTACTCTGACAACAGCACAAAATAGACATGTAGTTTACTCATTGTAAGACTATTTTCTATTGTTTTTTTTCTTTCTTTTCTCCATTTTTTAACTCCTATTTGCAGATTTCCCCCTATCATTCAAACTTGCAATAGTGAATGTTTCTCTCGGTTTATGTTTTTAGTGTTTGTCTTTTGTTGAGGTAAGCTGTTTCTTTCTGTCATATATCTTAATTAGCTACGTTTGGAAACTATATATATATAAACTATCAATACCAATTAAAAGTTTTGTGTCATTTAATGTGATTTTGAATGTATCACGAAAAGCGAGATTGACACACATCTTAATATATTATCCTGGACAATCAAAACAGTAAAACACATTCCAGCAGGGTTTTGTATTTACCTCAAATCAATCCACAAGAGATGCAAACAATAATTTACAGAGGTACATATTGTATTGAA
This sequence comes from Margaritifera margaritifera, assembly GCA_029931535.1. Classification (NCBI taxonomy): domain Eukaryota; kingdom Metazoa; phylum Mollusca; class Bivalvia; order Unionida; family Margaritiferidae; genus Margaritifera; species Margaritifera margaritifera. The sequence goes on along the minus strand of JAQPZY010001243.1, from coordinate 938,127 downwards.
TCTTTTTACTATGCGTTGAGTAAAATCGGAAAACTAGCGTATAAATAAAAAGTAAAGAGAATTTACACCGAAAAAAGCAAAACATATGGTGTTCACAGACTAAGATAAATACAGTTTAATTTAACAAATATATACCATATCTGTTTTAGAAATAATACATTTTAGATAACGTAACATATCATCAGCACTTAACGGAAAGTATAAAGGTCATTCATATAGCAAACGAAATTTAATTTAATTATAGATATCGTAACTTTTCCGGTTATGAATGGAAATATTGGTTGAAATGATCTTGATGAAGAGGAAAAAGTCATACCGAAACACGACAAGAAATATATTTCATTAATTAAGTATTGCATAGTCGATAGGATTCATGAAATAAAGAAAATACATAATTCTACAATGACATGAAGAATAACATTAAGTTTTATGACATTAATGCCTCTTCAAAGAACAACATATCTCACAAATGATTAAAACAGCATTTTGCGTTGTGAAACATAAATTAACATATGTTCCTGTTCAAGTGTTTGTAGGATTTAGATTCATTCAGAACAAATTAAAAGAGCTTTATAAAGGAATTTTAAAAAAGTGAAATCAAACAGTATTACAATTAGAGATATACCATGATTGTTTATTGAATAACGACGGGAATTATCAGGAAATGTATTTACTCAAATGATACAATCATGAGATGTATAGCCTCAAAGTGAATACAGCAGCATTGTCTTTGTATGAAGATGAGCGTTGTTGGGTTGAAAACGAAAAACATGTTATCTTACGGACACGAATGTAGCTTGTATTGAAAAGTAAAGTCAACCCTGGTTAAATGTTTGTTTTGTTTGAGAGTTTCTACAACTTCTCATTTCATTTTATCTGGGATATTGTTCTTGAACCATGAGTTTTCTTTTCTCCATTCTGTAGAAGACAGCAAAAAAAGTATTTTCTCTGAAATCTTTTATTACAGAGTCGTACTTTTGCGCAATCACCAAAGTATATTTTTCAAACTGTCTACTACTGAAAGCTATCTTAGGTTAGTTGATTCCTTTATTTACGTCCTCAAGATTCCTGCAGTTAGTAAGAAACAAAGTATTGGTTTCTTGTTACACATTAACCAGTAACTCCAAGCACTTACCTAATTTATCCTTAGGATCTATTACAATTACATTTGCATCCTTGTGTAACCACTTTTCATTACGTCTTGTAGAACAATAAAACTGAACAGATAATAGTGACATAATTGAAAAAAGTTGTTGCATTTAGTCTCTATCGGATTAAGTGCTAATATTGTTGCACTACGATAAGTCAATCTACAAATTATCATGTGATGAGATTCACGCACGTTAGGGCTTTGCCGTTTCTTGTTTTAAATGTTCACCCCGCCATTGGAAGGGAAATAGGCATACATTTTGTGTGCATTTAGATTTTCTTTTTTGCTGATTTACAAGTGGATAATTTGTTGAACGTTAGTTAATTTAGCGTGTGTACTCCTGAATCAAGCCATATGATTAATTATCAGTGCAAAAATTGTACTGCTTTCGTTACTAATTTCTTACTGGCTTCTACGGACGGTTGACTCAATTGAAAACGTTTAGAATATGCGATATTTGGAAGACCTTCCATGAGACCTTTTCTATTGCTAATTTGTAAAATTTTCTGACGAACTTTCTCCACTTTTTTTGCACTGTATCAAAGCACTTTTTAAATTCGTTATGAGAGAATCAAGCGTAAGGTTCGTCGGAGTTGTATCGGCTGCTATGTTGATGATTCTCTGCTATACTGTTCTCATGTCTAATTCGTTTCTTTTCAGATCCATATGGATCAAATAGAAGAAAGGGTTGCTTCATGAAAGCGCTAAACCGTTAGCTATTGATGCTCCAAAAATTATTTCCGCTGTCGACATTCTTTTTATGCGCAACAGTGTTGGTACTACTGACATTTTTTATTTTACCTCCTGGCATGACAGTCAGAATTTGTAAACATTGTTCTATTCTGGATAATATGTAAGTGTTTATTTCACACTGTGTAAATATGATTATTCGTATTTAAATTCTAATGTATATGCAACACATCGGTTGTTTATCTCTAATCCAATGTAACAATCAATGTAAGTACTAGAAATAATCTTAAATCTTCAATTATTAAGTTGAAAAAATTGTGTATAAGCCTCTTTTTACATTATATTTTATATGTAATTTGTATTCAGCAAAACGTGGCAGAGCATAGTTTTATCCATAACTTTTACCAACGTCTCGGGTGTAGTTTCAGACTTAGACATCTAACAATCCATCCTTTCATTCTTTGTTTTTCTTGTGGTATTTTATCTTTTAATAAATATATCTTACCTTCACACTTAATTCGACTCTATCCGGATGGAGACAGTCCTGAATTGGTATAATAAGAAAATGGTGAAGCAATATGCATCCCGATATTAGTTTGGTTTTCTCTTCAAGCTATGACTTTTCAAGTCATCCATTATAACGGCCAATGCAAGACTCTTTATGCCCATTTCAGTTTCGTTAATTCGCTTTTAACTGTATGGGTTCTACCTCTTAACGCAAGTCTTTTTATTTATTTCAGTTTTAAATAGATCTGATTCCGTTATAATCTTTTATTTTAAATCATTTAATTTTTTTCTTTCGTTTCAACTCTTTGTCTGTTTTGGTAATACTACCTTGTACCACACCGATATTATTCCCCAGTTGTCAATCAATATATCAACTGGATGAATTTGCACTTTTTCAACTCAGCTTGTGATTTGTTTTGTAAACTAAAAAGTTGCATCTTTTATCGCTCAGATCTGTAATAGATTATATAAATCTTAGATGTTTTCAAATATCTAATCATTATGCAATTCCCATTCGTTTTTTCTTTAATATCATCTATCATTTTTGTTATCTCTGTTAAATCATTCTCATTCGGCAACTCTGACAGGATATTTTTGTTAAAATTATTTTGTTCAAATCAGTAATTTGTGCGCTTAAATCATTCATTAGATTTTTAAATGCACTTGTGCACAGCGAGTTTCCCAGTCGCAACTAATCTGGCACATTTAATTACTGATAGAGCCCTTCGATACACTTTGCACGTATTAACGTGCCTCAGGAAATGTGTATTTCAAGCTGTATGGGTAGTCCATAATCTTAAAGTAAACCCATTCTATGTAAGTTACATGTATATTGAAAATGGTTGCCATACCTATATAAGTTTCAACATTACCAATTATGACTTCCTTTTGGTAGTACTATTGGGGCATCAATAAACAGATGAATTGATGGAAAAATTAATGAATAGATGGATATATGGGTAAATGAGTGGAGAATAATCAATACTATCAAAGACATTAAAGATAGATCTGAATGTGTCAGCTTGATTAATGAGAACGGCCAGAGGTTAAGCGAACTGTGCGCTCAGAATCGGCTGTGCATCACCAACACATTCTTTAAGGGCAAGCATTGGTACAAGGTGTCATGGCGCCACCCAAGATTCGGTCATTGGCATAAACTCTACCTGATTATTATCAGGAGACACGACCTATCCAGTATACACTACACTCGCACCTATCACTGTGCAGAATGTGACATCGACCACTCACTTGTCAGCAGCAGAGCCAGATTGAGCCCCGAATGCTTCATGGATCCAAACATGAAGGCTTGCCACGCATCAACACACGCAGCATGAAGACCACGCGAAATGCTTGCAGTTTGCAGAAACCATCGATCAGTTTATATCCGAAGAAGGCCTACAAGAAAATGCTGAAGAAATCTGAAGCGCCCTGAGCTCAGTTATCTATGAGTCAGCCATCACCACATTTGGTAAAGACAGGACTCAAAACAAAGACTGGTTCCAGGCCTACTCCGATAAAATGGTGATATTGATAGAGGATAAGCCGGTTTGCATTTGTATGGTTTATCGTCGGCCTATTCTTCGTTCCTCTCGCCTAAATCGGCGGTCTTGCCACATCTCCTGGTCTTAGCCTGTTTTTCTTGCAATCGTTCACGGGACTCTTGTAGCTAACGCGTTGTTTTTGGAATTTCTCTTCCCACCCATATAAAAGCTTCTCAATTCTTCGGACGGAACGGCGGGTTTCAGCGAGTTCAGACTCAACTGCTACCGTTTTGCTACGCTGCACGCATAATTCGAGACATGCGGCTGCCAGGTCTATCTCTAGACGGGTATGCTCTTTTTGCACATCTGTCTGTTGAAGGGAACGTATCTTCTCGCGGCATGTTTCCAATTCCCGTTAACGCTCAACCAATACTTCGTAGGTTTTACTGAGATCCCTGATGACTTTCCCACAGTACACATCCCAATATGACATGTATAATCGAAGTTCTTTAGATACGCTTCAAATTTATTGCTGCTCCACTTCTCATTTTCGAGATCATCTGTGCTCTTCTTTGCAGTAAGTTTTTGGATGTAATCTTCGGTCTTTTGAGCGCGATCTTCGACCTTTCTGGTGCGATTTTCAGCTTTTTTGGACATCTCTCTCGACGGTTTGCTTCTCTCGAAAAGATGGATGTAAGTTCTTCAACGCTCCAATGAAAACTTTATAGTTTTTTTTATAATACCTGATAGATGCATCTCGAGTAAATATCTGCCATCTTTGTGGTTATAACTTTTATCAGACAATTCTTTAAATGAGCTATAAGCTAATGTAATACACCAGTAAGCTGTCTTCTAGCCCTCTTCTCCGTATAAACAAGCTTACTGGGAACTCTTTTACTATCATATACAGAGACCCGTCTCAGACAGCGTGCCCTTTTCATAAGAACGGCATGGATAGAGAGGAACATTTCCTTCGCGTATCTTCTGAAGGAAAACCCCCCAAGAAGTCCTGAAACAACCCCTCCCACAACAAACTACGATCGTCAACTATTAGCCACTGATACTTGTTATAATCCGTCATTATTACTCTGCGTATATATCTAGTCATAGGGTATATTTGATTGAGACTTTCTCTTCAACAAAACTCCCAACCCGTTGCTTCTTGCACAAGTAGAGTCTGAGTGCCGGCCGCGACCAGATGTCACTGGTAGGCCGTCCACAGGCTACATATTTTTTGTGTGGCCAGTTTCTAAAAATTGCTTGCTGTGGGGGGGGGGACCATTTTTGGGGCAGCGGAAATATGAGAAGAAATATTGCCGACATATCTCCGCGATTCCCAACGCCAACACTCAGAAATTTAGTCTAAGGTACATTGGATACGGTGTTCCAGTATGAACGCAAAACATTTTACACCAGTATAGCTCGGGCCGGCCCTGAGGTTCAGTTTCCATATGTTGGCAGTGGCTTGGGGCAGCAAAATATGCAGGGAAATATCCCCAACATATTCTGGAGCCTCCCACTGACAACATGCGGAAATTGAATCTCAGGTCTAAGGAAGACGCGCAAACATCCGCCAGAACCAACAGTTACCATAAGATGGTCACTACAAACTCCAGAGGAATTAGAAATGCAAATAATAGATACAAAACAACAACAACAACAACAACAACAACAACAACAACAACAACAACAACAACAACAACCCCATCTGAACAGCAGATATTAAAAGCAGAGTATATATTAGATGATTAGTACTGAAAAATTAAAAGTGGAAAACTTCTACTTGCAGAACGAAGACTATTATTACGCAGGAGGAAAGATAATTAAAAGCCTATGTAGCTGCAGTAAAATCTGTTGAATTGCTAATACAATCTATGACATTAGATGTTGAAAGGTATGACAAAGATGAAAGGATAGAAACAGATGCAACCAGAAAAGTTAAATGCAAGAACTGTTGGAAAATGTTGAAAGTAAAAAAGCCCAGGTAGTTGCAACAGATCCAGATAGTAGCTGTACAGACAACATTTAAAAAACAATCAATTCAAAAGATAAAGACAAATTACCATTAGGTGAAAGGCAACAACTATTATTGAAAGAGAAAGATGTGACAATTGCTACCATTATTACAGCTATAGGCATGATTGCAATAACTCATGCTCCCTCTATAGCAAATTTGGTAAAATAAACGTTGCTTAACATTTCCTGCTAAACCAGCTCCTCCTCCTCCTCCTACTCCTGTTCCACCCAATTCTGCTCCATCTACTCCTTCACCTGCTTCTACTACTGTTGCACCTACTTCTGCTCCTTCTACTCCTTCACCTGCTCCTACTCCTGTTCTATTCAATCCTACTCCTCTTACTACTCCACCTGCTCCTACTCCTGTTCTACTCAATCCTGCTCCTCCTACTCCTTCACCTGCTTCTGCTACTGTTGCACCTATCCTGCTCCCTCTACTTCTTTACCTGCGTCTACTCCTGTTTCACCTGCTTCTGTTTCTCCTACTCCTGTTTCACCTACTTCTGTCTCGCCTACTTCTGTTTCTCCTACTCCTGTTTCACATACTTCTGTTTCTCTTACTCCTGTTTCACCTACTTCTGTTTCTCCTACTCCTGTTTCACCTACTTCTGTTTCTCCAACTCCTGTTTCACCTACTTCTGTTTCTTCTACTCCTGTTTCTCCTACTTCACTTCTGTTTCTCCTACTTCTGTTTATCCTACTTCTTTTTCACCTACTTCTGATTCACCTACTTCTGTTTTTCCTACTCCTGTTTTACCTACTTCTGTTTCTCCTACTCCTCTTTCAACTACTTCTGTTTCTCTTACTCCTGTTTCTCTTACTCCTGCTTCGCTTACTCGTGTTTCTCTTACTCATGTTTCTCTTACTCATGTTTCTCCTACTCCTGTTTCATCTACTTCTGTTTCTCCTACTCCTGTTTCTATTACTTCTGTTTCACATACTTCTGTTTATCCTACTTCTGTTTCACCTACTTCTGTTTTTCTTACTCCTGTTTCTCCTACTTCTGTTTCACCTACTTCTGTTTATCACTTCTGTTTCTCTTACTCCTGTTTCACCTACTCCTGTTTCACTTACTCCTGTTTCACCTACTTCTGTTTCACCTACTTCTGATTCTCTTACTCCTGTTTCACCTACTCCTGTTTCTCTTACTCCTGTTCACCTGCTTCTGTTTCACCTACTTCTGTTTCTCTTACTCCTGTTTCACCTACTCCTGTTTCTCTTACTCCTGTTTCACCTACTTCTGTTTCACCTACTCCTGTTTCTCTTACTCCTGTTTCACTTACTCCTGTTTCTGTTACTCCTGTTTCACTTTCTTCTGTTTCACCTACTTCTATTTCTCTTATTCCTGTTTCTCTTAATCCTGTTTCTCCTACTTCTGATTCTCCTACTTCAGTTCCACTTACTCCTTCTCCTGCCATTCCAAGCGAATCATTTTTTTACTTTTGTTTAAAGGAGCTAGACAAGCAATAACATGATTGCCTGGATATAGTGGTAATGCAATAAGCTGGCTTTTGAATACAACTTGTTTCTTTGTTAGCTAATAAGGAAGTTTTAGTTGCACTTGAATTAAATGACTTTTTGTTGATTGCATCTTTGAAGAGAGGCGTAGACGCGTTTTTAGAAAGAATTGTAAATTCATGACATATTTTAAAAAGTAAATTAATCACCAGCTCCTACAACCATTAACAGAAATATAAATGTCTTTTGCTCATGCCATGTTTTTTCTTTTTTTTTTAAATCATGTGGCATTACAATTACATTACTGGTACCATTTCTTTGTCCTTCTTGTCTACATAGTCTTACCTATGTGTTCCACTGTTATTTCTTTGTCTGTCTTTTGACAAATTATTACAGACTGTTTACCAGCTGCTAGAATAGTATTTCTTTCTTTTTTTTTTTTTTTTTTTTTTTTTTTTTTTTTTTGTACAAAAGTTGTTATTTATAGCAGTGTTTAATCCTTGTTTGAAGCTATTGTACGATTTTTAAAAGTTATTTTTGTATCCAATAATGCTACAAATTTCATAACCACATCACTAGGCAATAAAAATATATCATTACTATCAAGAACATAGTCTAATTTTCGAATCTTAAATATATTGCTGAAATCTTGTTGTAATATTTCCATCTGAGTCATAACCCTGTTCTCTTTAATGGATCTTGAACAGTTGTAACAGACTGTGCACTAGATCTTCTGTTTTGGACTTGAGCACCAAATATACAAATGAAATGTGATCTGAAACACTTTCAGCTGTCAGACCTGCGCTATCTTGCAGAAAACATAAATCGATCCTATTTGTTTCATAACTTCATACCATGAAGTTGATTTCATCAGCCGACAATTTGCTCAAGTATTCAACGGTTCCAGATTCATAGTTTTACTGACGCTTGTAGCATTTCGCACATCAGCTGGTGTATGCTTTCAAAAACCAAGACGTACTGTTTTGTGTTCTTCAGGCTCATTATAAATCAAGCAAATGTTTTTACCATTAATATATTTCCAGTCATGATTTTGGTTGAATGTTAATGCACTCTACAGATTATATTAAATTGTTTCAGATCAATGTTGTTGGTGGTTGTATTAAAAACCAGATAATGGTATTGCACGTTCAGATAATAATTTTCTTATCTGAAAGTAAACACGAGCCATGCATACCGAATTTAATAACACTGGCACACTTTTATCTGTTAAATGCCATTAAGATATTTAACATCCAGCTGTTGGCATTCGTACAGTACAGTTTAACAGATTTTACCAAAATCACATTTTACACCTGTGCTCGATATCTTTTCATTGAATAATCACTGTCAGATTTTAACATGTTACTATCAGAAATGTTTAATAGTCGGTATGTAAAAAAAGTTTCCTTGTAGTAGGTTTTTATCTCTTTAAATATTTATGCAATGTCTTTGTTAAATGTATCGCTATAATGAGTTGAAGGACAATGATAGGGTGTCTCACTTGTTTTTATTATATGCAAATCATTATACAACTCATGATAAAGGCTACTTTTCCCGAGGCTGATTTGAAACCTTGCATCAGATGCAGATTGAGATTCCTCACTGTCAATGATGACGTCACCTAATGAACGTTTGCATGAAGGGACTACTACAGTTATACCATATTTAGATGCAATGTACACTGTAAGTAGATGGATGGAATCACAGAAAAAGAAGAAGAACAACATGTAAAGTTGTCTTTTTATTATAAAATAATTGCTTAGGGTATATGACAAACTCATCATCAGTAACGTAACTTGATCTGGGTGCTTGTATCGCGTCTCCTTCGAAAGCGTCAGGAGATCGGATCACGCTCGACCCTTTGGCACTCGCGAGATCCGATGTCCTTTCGCTATCAAACTTGACGCGATACAAGTACCCAGACCAAGTTACTGTACTGATAACCTGTATATATCATAAATCTGAAGTTTATTCTTTAATTGTCACAAATGTTTGTACTTTCATTCTTATCAGCTAAATATTCTAATCGCGTTACGAAACTCACTGTGGTCGGTCGAAAGTAGGGCTTAGAAGTTTTTTTGGTCCCATTATGATTATTTGTGATGTTAGATGGTGCGACATAAGGTTGTGGTAGCCTAGAAAATAAATAAAAATGTTTGGTTTTATTTTTGTTTGACGTAACGTATTCGATAATTGATTGTTTACAAAATGTATTAGATGGTCATGGTGGTCATGATAAAAAAGAATGATATCCGTTTATAATTTATAAAACCATCATAAATTTGTAACGCTTTGAACCACATGTGTCGGGCATTAGTTAGTGCTAAAAAAACAGGTAGAATTAGGAGGACTTTTGAAGTTCTAAAAATGATACTGTATGCTCATACATTCGGTGATACTACTGATTAGTGCTGTTTTATAAATAAATGATAAAGATTGAGATTGGTAACAAATGAGATGAATACAGCCGTAATACGCATGCAAAAATCTAAATTTGCAAACAATTGAACACAAAAGACTGAAAAAAAGCATGAAACTTTTAACTAAAAATAGATTAGAATTCAATATTGTATTCTTCGCCTTTCAAGTTATCGGGTTCAAATATTGCCCTAACTTTCTCGTTTCAGTATCTTCACCATTTGTAGTATACTATAATGGAATTAACAAGCCCAAATCGGTCACGTGTTAGTTTGCCAGGGTATAAGTAATGATATGACCGTCGTGACCTTGAGCTTGAGATTGTGTGTAAAGCCGATTTTGATTGGCTGAGAGTTAAAACTCAATCTCAAACTAAAACTAGGACAGAATCCCGTACCTTAGGTAAAGGCTGTACCGGATTTAGTGCGGTATCAGCTGTCATATATTCATTTCAACTAAATATTTAATGACTTCACTGACTCGTTAATGTTACATTTACATATTTAGCCAATAGTTCGTCCGAAGCATGACTTCCGAAACGCTTAGATCCTATGATCGAGTGTGGTAGTGGGGTGGGGGTGGGTGGTGGGGGGTGGGCGGAGAGTGTACATACATTGTGTGCTATGCTGAACGATAGCAAATCAGCATTGATTATAAATATTCTAGCGTATTTTGTCGGATTAGTTCCATTATCATTTACATATACCACAAATTTGTTCTTTGGCGCTGTCAAATTAATTTGTATATATGGAGTGCTAGTTAAAATAATTGCCCTTAAATTTCCCACAAGAAAGTTTCTGGCCATCATGTTTTCACCAATTGTGTATTGTGTGATAATGTGATTTAACAGCATACCGCCTGAATGTCATCTTATCTACTTGTGGTCCATTTGAAATTGCTTATAGCCTGCTGTGAAGACAAATGGTATTTTACAAATAAGTAACTGGTCAATCACGTTACTAGAATTTTGTTTATGACGGAATAATTGACACCATTATGGTTGGCATCCCGAAATAATATTCACACCACACTTTTTATGGAACAGTCATGCAAAACAACTAATCAAAGTGCGAAACTCAGAAACACATTTTTTAACTCGTGATCTTGGCCACCTGACCTACAAGTACTCTCCCAGATTCAAGCTTTTGGCGTAAGTGGGCACGGGTAATCAAAATTTATTTTTAAAAATAAGAAAATGTTATCGCATTGTTCATATTCTCTCTTGGCATCACATCGACGTGCTCCCCTTAATTATTATTCAGTATGCAATGCATTTAACGATCGATTCCACGCGTATGAATTCTTTGGTCAGAATATTCTTTATGTCACAGTTGATCATAAGCACGTAAACACAAAAATCCAAGGTTCTTTATTGCCTTTCTTGATCTCAAAATGTCTACTTATCTTCGCTGCACACTCATGTAATAGCGTTTCCATCAACTGCACACTCATGTAATAGGGTTTCCATCAACTTTTCTCTTTTATCAACACTACATATATGACGACATAATATGGTTGAATTACGGATTCAAGATATGAATGGTCATACTAGAGCAAAATATGAATGGTTATACTAGAGCTTTATTAACTTTTTAAACCCGCATGATCTTTGCTTTAGCTTTGCAACTAAATCATATCGGTATATATACACGTATACTCACAAAAATGGCGATTTGTCGTTGACTCTTTGTCTTCTAACATGTCATGCACTATTCGGAACACAATTTACCGATTCTGAAACGTATTGCTTACATCTTTGATATTGATGACATAAAGTTTTTTTATTCTCTGTGGCGATGGTCAATTGCAGAATTTGAAAATGATTTTCAACAGCGTAGTTTCGACTGTTTCATTCAGCAATTTGTTTTTGCTGCGCTTCTTTGTGCGGAATATGACAGCAAATAACGGCACTTTGTGTCTAAATTTACAAGCCATCAGTCTCTAAAATGTTTGAAATGATGATGGGTCACTTATTTGAAATCAAGATCCTAATGCAAAAAAATGGAGACAGCTTTGCCTGTCTGGATCAAAATAGACGTTTGAGATAAGTCACGTACTTTACATGAAAACAGGAAATCGACCGAACGGGGTTTCACTCAACTCTTATCTCTTATCCGCACCGCAGATCTGTCATCCATTATAATATTACACGACAAAGTCAAGATATATATGAACATATAATTGATTTTGTCGATTTGCTGTGCAACTAAGGGGAAGTTTGCCATCTGCCATTTGCAGTTGTGTGAAAAATTGCGTACAAAATGATACGAATCTAACAACGAAATCATCTTATGTGTGACAAGTGACGTTTTAACAGGTAAATCGAATTGTAATTCATGCCGATATGTAGCTTGGTCTCAGCATGCAGGTTACATGAAGTGAGTGAAATATATTTTTTTCTTTCTATTAATACAATTTATTCCGAAGTTTTATTTTACTATCGAATTGTCTCGTTTCTCTGATTGTTCTCATTTTTTTTGTATGACATGAAAAAACAGAACCTAAACTGAGATATTCCTTTCAAAGGCCGCAAACCACAAAAAATCTTTGATTATATTTTGAGGAACAATTGGCAATATTTAATGTCCTTAATACATGGGCAGATACAATAAGAATTCGGAATCTCTGTTGTAATGCAGCAATCTATTTTTTTTCATGCAAAAGAAAACACGAATCTGCAAATGATGTTTTAATCATATCCATCAGATCAAATAAGGATTCAAATTGTAATCGATTACCCTTTCTCGTCGTCCTGCAGTCCATTTCTATTGGTTCCACACAGCCATTTCATTGTTCTAAGGCTGTCACTACGAAACATTGAAGTGGTAAAACATAAACGTAGGAAAATGGTGTATTTTGTTGTCTTAACACATCTAAACATGTCGACCATTATTTGATACAAAGTATCCTGATTTGTATATGAATGATTTTCTGCAGGAAATTGGTTGGAAGGAGTTTATCACCTAATGTACCAAACTAATTTTCTAAATAAAATGATGGTTCTTATCACTCGATGTCGGTTAAAACGGTACACAGAACTCTTGTCACTGTTCTTCTACAATTTATCTTGAGAAAAAAAAGGAATACGAACGAATTTTCAAGCTCTCACCTTGTAGGTGCATTAGAACAAGACAATTTTACAATGATTCTTAACATGTTCCAGTCAAGAAATAAACTCAGTCAAGAAATGAATTGCAGAGCAAAGATAATAATTAAACATTTTAAGCTGCTTTCTCTCGCAAAGATTGCAAATTGAAATAGTGGCAATACATAATTTGGTGGTTCTTCGAATAAATAAATAAATAATAATAATAATAATGATAATAATGTACACCAGAGTCTAAAAGGCGGGGGTGGGGGGATAAGTGGATGGGACCAGCTATCGTTAGTTAGACAAGATCATATGTAGATTAGCTACGCTAATTTCCAGTATTAGGCTCGTCATGCGAGCGTATCACGATGTAAACAACTGGCGAAAAGGTCAGCGTGGCACATGCGACTGTACACAGTGCACCCATACTGGACGGGAGTCAAAGCAATGTGTAGAGTACGAGCTAATAATAATAATATTCCACATCAAAATAAATGACTACATGTAACAGAGAAATCAAATTCAAAACAATCATGTCTACAGAATGCATGTTTGCAATCTGGGGAAAGCGAATCTCGTTTGTAAAATCTCTAAGTTAGTGAATGTAGTCAGTACTATTTTACATCGGATCACCTGGAGTTCCCCAATACCTAACGATCCAAACTGGACAATATGGACTGATTTTGGTGGTAAGACAACAGTTTAAAATCATTATTAGCTACAAATAACGCGTTTATATTATATTTAAATGCTGCTTGGCGAGGGAATGCAGCTTTAGAATATGGTCAGAACGTGGACTACGGTAGAAAAACAAGAAACATGTTCGGTGCGGAGATATACGGTATGAGTTCGACAGGATATTGAGTTTATAGGAATGCACTATCAAGTCACGCAAATAAGATGTGCATGTCGCATTAGCGCCACAGAGCTGTCAATAAAATAAGATATATGAACTAATCACAGAAATTTATTAACGCGTCAGTCGTTATTCAGGCATCATTTGCAATTTGACAGACGTTTGAACGGTTGCATTTCGCAGTTGAGTTAAGAGTTGAGAAAGCAAGTAAACAACTTAAAGGAAAGCACCCAAAAGCAACATTTTGATAATATGGAAGCTGGAAACGACATTCAAAGGGCAAGCTGAACATATATCTATCTGTACTGTCACATAAAGTTGTATCAACGCGCGAGAAGTATAACAGAAACACAGTTACAAAATGCAGTTCATTAATATCATTATAATAAAGAAGCTTATACAGTTTTACCGTATATAGTTGCTAGCTATCATTTTCTTTCAGACATTCTTCATGTTCACAGTTTGAAATAAAACATGTTTCGGGGGCATTTTTGTGTCAGATTATTCTAAACTAGAAATCTTCTTTTCATCTTTTGGTGAAACTTTGAACGTTTCTACGGATAACTACTGTTATAGAGTTGTGTTTTTGTAATGACCCTCGCGCGAGGCGGTGCTCTTTTGTGTTGAGATAGGTTCAGTCTTTTCCCGCTTTTAATAAGAGTGAATCTTTAAGTGTTCCAAAGAAGATTGTCGAGGAATAGAAATAAAAAAATTCTAATTAGCTGGGATGGTTTGTATTGAACCCATGGAGGGTAACTACGTGCAAACGTAACAGTGGTGTCAGAAGTCAGATTGAATACACAGAAATCGAGAAAAAATACACCGAATTTGGCGGCACCACGAAAATAAAATATGTGACTGTTTCTCGTGCTTAAAGTTGATAAACAATGTTTCACAAAGTCCTAGCGTAAATTATCTCATCTGTAGTTATAGCGATCATTACGCGCATTGATATTTTTTTTTTTTTTTTTTGTTGTTGTTGTTATTCTGTATTTCTTCACTGTACTTGGTGTTGTAAACACAGTTGCTTGTTGTAGTGAGGAACCTATTTTCGTAAAACGTAGGTTACAGGCAATTTAGTGGGGTCACCGCGAACCCATTATATTGAGGCCATATTCACAATTAGTATGCTAGTTGTATTCTAAATGCATCACATTTTTCTTACAGACATTGTTTAGGAAACTATTTTAAATCTGACCCAATGATAAAAAGTGGAGCTGTTCCAATGACTTGTATTTTCAGCTCTGTGCATAATTGTATGAATTCATATCGGGGCAGAATATGTATGTGTTCATGTCGAATACAGACATTGGGTCAAGACTGACTTGTGTTGTGTAATTGTTCATGCCTTGGACACTCCCATCCAGTTACTCTCTTTCTGAGCACGGCCTGATTAATGTCCATTACTGATATACAGAATTTTCTTCTTCGAAACCCAATATACGTGCCAAGCGGAGAAAGTAATTAAATAACCGTCATACTATCCGATAGCAAAGTTTCAAGACTTCAACAACTTGAAGACAATCTCTCAGATTTTCCACTAGAGCATTTATATCGGAGTGGAGCTACAACATCACAGTGCTTTGATTTACTAAAAACTTGAAATAGGTCACACAAAAGTGAAGTATAACAGATCAGTTTACTTGTATGTTTGGACTGACACGTGAGATTTTACCAGAAAAGTCAGACGAGGTTACATAGAACTGCGTAATAGAATTTCTGATCAGATTATCAGTACAAGCCACAAGATTAGAGACTTTGTAATTAAGGAAGGTGGAAGAGTAAAATTCATTGCGGTACAATATTATTCATTTGCGGAATGGAATAAGCTCATGGGGAATCCATTCCGAGAGAGTTTCAAGGAAGCAATGTCGAACTAAAGACCTTGATTACAGAAATAAATAATAAAATTGTGGCATTCAACAATGAGTTGGGTAGAAATCATTAAAGTTTAACACAGACCTGCTGAAAGCCAGATCCAAGAAAAAAGTGTTTCGATTGGACGTACTTACATATGGCATTCATGCTAAGAAGCTGTAAAGTCAAAGCGGTTGCAAAAATTACAAATAGCCATTGTGAAAGAGTGCTACAGCTCGGTTGATAGTTCAAATTGTTTCAAATTGACCCCCAGGAATTGCTTGATTTTTGACTTGACACTGGACAGCAGAGCGGATAGAAAAGGAGATAGAATTAGGGATCAGGATGCTGAAGACACAAAATGAAACTATACGCAATTCTGGCACACCTTCCAACGGGTTAAAGAGGAAAATTATCAAATGAGACGAGTGTTAGTAGCACCAAATTATGGTGTTAGATCCAAGTACTTACAACAATTTTCATCCTTTTGTATTGCTTGAATACAGGAATGAATCATCTAGGCATGATTCCCCACTCAGATACTCGCAAGACACTGCACATCCACATATTCTGACCACCACCCAGGCATTCCACCCAAATTGGTGGATGGGATGGCAGTTGAAGGATTTTTAAAAGGGTTTAAAAACAGCAGACTAAATTATAAAGCCATGAATCAAAATCCAAGGACCCTAAATGAAGTTCTTGAACTGGTAACATTTCTAGAGCACAAAATCCAGTGAAGATTTGATGGATTTATGACTTGTTTTACCACCGCCTACATACTAAATCAGCTAGATAAAAGGTTAACCAAGCTAGAGCAAATTATGGATAAATTGCCAGCATCACAAAACACAGATAAGAGGGATTGTAAAGATCAAAATCTATCTTGTTTTAACTGTGGGGATTTTAGTCATTGTGACAGAGACTGCCCACATCCAAATAGGAAACTGCAACATGAAAGTCGATTTGATATTGGAGTTGGCATCAGTAGTAAATTATACTGGGAACGCAAGACCCCTATTAACAGTGCTGGACGACGGAGTCCTAGTCCAATCCAAGGGAATAGAGATCGAGCCGAGAGTAATAGCTCAGTACAAGATGCAGAGAACTTGAGTGATAACACTGGTCTGGTCTACAATAACCGGAGGGCAAAGGAGGGAGACACATCCAGTGATGGTAGCTTAATGGGTTCACAGGAGCAGCAACAGCCTAACCAACAGTTTGTTGATGATGGTGATTTTGAAAGTGACAAGAAGATTAAAGTAACTCGGTTAAAGGAGAATAATGGAGTACCAAGAGGAGTTTTGGTACTTGTGAAAACAAATGGTCATAAACTTTGGGCTGTAGCTGACACTGGTGCAGATGAGACCGTCATTTCAATGGATATTGCAGAGAGGGTTGGTGTTAAATTAGGAGACAGAATATGTAAGCTTCTGAATGCAAGGGAAGACGTTGAGATGAAGGCATATGGAGGGGTCACAGCGACACTCAAAATTGCTCACACTACAAGGTAGTGGCCTTTGTATGTCGCGCCAATCCTTGACGATATTTTGCTATGGTTAGACTTCATGAAGTCAGTAGATATGAACATTTTAACAAGACAAGGTGATGTCACAGTTGAGGTCAAATTAGTGCATGGTCGTCGATGTATACATGAAAGATTTTGCCTTGTATATGCTGCTGCTGATTTTGTCATCCATCCTGGGTCAGAGCATATACTAGTGGAAAGAATCACAACACACTACACACCAGTTGAGTAAACTGTCCTGGATCAAAGCACCCTCCAAACTGAATCACCCGTACGAAAGGTAGGGTGAAGCGGAACTTTTAATGGTATTGCTTGGCTCAGGACGTTGAGCGCTTTGTCAAAAGCTGTGACCTCTGTTCAAGGAAAAGAAGGAAACAAGAAAATCAATTGCACTTCTTCAGACGTACCGGTGTGGAGCTCCCATGGACCGAATTTACTTAGATCTGTTAGGGCCATTACCAGATTGCACAAGGGGTAACAAATATTTGCTGGTTATCATCGACCAGTTCACTAAATGGATGGAAGCATTCCCCTTGCCACATAAGGGTTTACAGTTAGTGGCAGAGAAATTCTTTCACGAGTTTGTGGTCCGTTTTGGTACACCACTGGAACTCCAAAAAGATCAGGGAAGCAATTTCCAAAGCAACTTATTCAAGGAAGTGTGCCGATTATTGGGAATATTACAGACTCGAACTACTCCCTACCATCCAGCCTCCAGTGGCCAGGTGGAGAGGTTTAGTCGGACAATTTGCAAATGATACGTTGTTACCTACAAGGAGGAGAGGATAAATGTGATGAGAAAATACCATTGCTTCTTGCAGCATGTAGAAGCACCCCATACCCAGCTTCGTACTTTACGCCGAATCGACTTATGTTGGCAGGGAGGTGTTGTGGCAAGAGGACTTAATATTTCGACATGCATTACCGCAAGAGAAGACAGATGCATTGACTTGGTCTGAACAGCTTGCAGAAGACATGAAAAAGCTCATAATGTTGCTAGAGCATCCCTCCGAGAAGACAGACACGTACAAAAGAGGATTTATAATCTCAATATATGCCTGAAAGAATACAGAGTAGGAGATCTGGTTCTTATTACTGACGAATCAAGGAAGAAAGGAAGGTCGCCTAAATTGCAGCATGCTCGGACTGGATCTTATGTTATCACCTGAAAGATTGTCCCAGTGCTTTACGAAATCAAGGATGTCAAGACGGCATTGATAATTCATCATAACAGGTTGAAGCAATTCCACTCGGAAGCTGTGCCTAATTGGGTGCCAAGAATACGAGCTCATATTCAAGGAATAGAGAGTGACCAAATGATCTCTGCAGCAGAGGTCAGTATTGTTACTGCTAGTCAGAAAATGGACGAGAAGTTGTCGAGAGTTCAGCTGAAGAAAGACCATGACAACGTCAAACAACCACTTCAGAAAGATATTCCATCGGGGACCACGGTCGAGCAGCCTGACGAAGAGCGGAGAGCCCTTGGTGGAAGTTCACAGCGAACTTTATCAGTGGGTACGTCAGATGTCCAGACGCGGCATGGCCGCAGGGTAAAACCACCAACACAGAGTATGGACTTTTAATTCCACATGGATCGAATCATTTAATTTGTTTTTATAATGACTTTGAATTTTTATTGTGATAAAACGCGTTTTTTTCAAGTATATTTATCTGTATTATTGCAATCAACTCTTTCCAAAAGGGGTAGTGGTGTTATGGGATTGTGTTTTAGTAATGACCTTTGCGCGGGGCGGTGCTCTTTAGTGTGGAGATCAGTGGCGTACTAAGGGTAAATGGCGTCCGGGGCGACGATAATGGCCCAGAGGGCCAAATACGAGGCCCGAATTTTTATCAGCTGTTTAGGCTCCAGACCTCTGGCGCCCCAGGCAACCGCCGCTTCCGCCCCCCCCCCGTTAGTACGCTACTGGTGGAGATAAATTCAGTCTTTTCCCGCTTGTAATAAGTGTGCATCTTTAAGTGTAACAAGAAAAATTCTCGAGGATTAAAAGTTTTTTCTAATCTACTGGGTTGATTTTTTATTGTACCCATGAAGGGTAACTAGGCGTAAACGTAACGCTATCTGTAGCGTATGACATCAACGCAATTAAGTGAGGAAAAAGTCGTAACGAGTAAATATGTCAAATTATATACGGAAGGAAATGCAATGATCTCAATTTGACAATAAAACAGTGCTACTGAAAGAGTAAAATGTTTAAGTTTCATCTTCATGGCATCAAACCTGTAGGTCACTATTGCAGCTTCATACAGTTCGACTGTGAGTATGAATTCAACAAGGGCACAATCATCGTTTTGCTGAGGTCCACTTCATGCGCGTTAGTGTAAAGAAAACTGTGTTTTTATTGTCTCACTACGTTCAGAAGGTGTTTGTGATAGGATAGACCAGTTTATTCTGTCTACAATGAAAGGTTTTGTACGAAGATATTTGGTAGCTTGCAATCTAGACGGTTAGAACTCGATTTCAGGACCTAAATTATTACTTGAGGAATTGATTCAATCGCAATCGTCAATCAGCCGGTAAGGTTTTCAGATCTAAATAGAAAGCATGACCAATTATTTATACATACTTAATACTTAAATTCTAGAGCCATAAGTTTTATTAAAATTTGCCTTGCTCTTTGGTTTTCTTTTTCATTAGATTTTAGGATCAACTTTGTCAACTGACATAGACCCACTGACTCTGGAGACAATCAGCGACATTGGATTGGTAACTATGAATCCTTGCATTTGTTGGGACCGAGGGTGAAAGTCTCTTGCTGTGCGCTTTCTTTAAGTTCTTACAAATAGTTGATTAGTGTTACGTACTTTAAATCTGGCATAATACTACAACAGGGAACAAATTTAATTTATTCCCATCTCTCAGTGTATGCAGAAAGCATACGTTTGATGCAGCATAATGTATTCCATTTCTCAATGTATGCAACAAGCATACATTTTATTAAACGTGGCGTAATTTATGCCTATCTCTCAGTGTATGTAACAAGCATACATTTTATTAAACGTGGCGTAATTTATGCCTATCTCTCAGTGTATGCAACAAGCATACATTTTATTAAACGTGGCGTAATTTATGCCTATCTCTCAGTGTATGCAACAAGCATACATTTTATTAAACGTGGCGTAATTTATGCCTATCTCTCAGTGTATGCAGCAAGCATACATTTTATTAAACGTGGCGTAATTTATGCCTATCTCTCAGTGTATGCAGCAAGCATACATTTTATTAGATACAGCTTAATATGTCCCTATCTCTTAGTGTATGCAGCAAGTACAACTTTTATTAGATACAGCGTAATTTATTCCCATCTCTTAGTGTATGCAGCAAGCCTACATTTTATTACATACAGCGTAATTTATTCCCTCTCTTAGAGTATGCAGCAAGCCTACATTTTATTACATACAGCGTAATTTATTCCCTCTCTTAGTGTATGCAGCAAGCCTATATTTTATTACATACAGCGTAATTTATTCCCTCTCTTAGTGTATGCAGCAAGCCTACATTTTATTACATACAGCGTAATTTATTCCCTCTCTTAGTGTATGCAGCAAGCATATATTTTATTACATACAGCGTAATGTATTCCCATCTCTTGGTGTATGCAGCAAGCCTACATTTTATTATATACAGCGTAATTTATTCCCTCTCTTAGTGTATGCAACAAGCCTACATTTTATTACATACAGCGTAATTTATTCCCTCTCTAAGTGTATGCAACAAGCATACATTTTATTACATACATCGTAATTTATTCTGATCTGTTAGTGTATGCAGCAAGATTCATTTTATTAGATACAACGTGCTTCCCATATGTGCGTGGTTGTTGTTCTACGGGTTGTTTTCTTGGCAGAATGTCTGGCTGAAAGGAAGTTTTAATATAAAACTGACAAAACAAGAATGTTTGCTTTTAAAGTACTACGCGAAATATTTTAGTATTATTCGAATAGTAATCTCTTAACATATAATGCAGTTGTTGGTTTACATAGAAATGAAATAATTCTTTTTTTTTACTTAATTCGAATCAATAAAAATCAATAGAAATATGTTTATCCTCATATACCTGACATGTTACTACTCATATGCCTGACATGTTACTACTCATATTCCTGACATGTTACTACTCATATTCCTGACAAGTTAATAGTCTGCACATTTTAAAATGTTTATCCTCATATACCTGACATGTTACTACTCATATACCTGACATGTTACTACTCATATGCCTGACATGTTACTACTCATATTCCTGACAAGTTAATAGTCTGCACATTTTAAAATGTTTATCCTCATATACCTGACATGTTACTACTCATATACCTGACATGTTACTACTCATATGCCTGACATGTTACTACTCATATTCCTGACAAGTTAATAGTCTGCACATTTTAAAATGTTTATCCTCATATGCCTGACATGTTACTACTCATATACCTGACATGTTACTACTCATATGCCTGACATGTTACTACTCATATACCTGACAAGTTACTACTCATATACCTGACATGTTACTACTCATATACCTGACAAGTTACTACTCATATACCTGACAAGTTACTACTCATATACCGGACATGTTACTACTCATATACCTGACATGTTACTACTTATATACCTGACATGTTACTACTTACTACTCATATACCTGACATGTTAGTACTCATATACCTGACAAGTTACTACTCATATGCCTGACAAGTTACTACTCATATACCTGACAAGTTACTACTCATATACCGGACATGTTACTACTCATATGCCTGACATGTTACTACTTATATACCTGACATGTTACTACTTACTACTCATATACCTGACATGTTAGTACTCATATACCTGACAAGTTACTACTCATATGCCTGACAAGTTACTACTCATATACCTGACAAGTTACTACTCATATACCGGACATGTTACTACTCATATGCCTGACATGTTACTACTTATATACCTGACATGTTACTACTTACTACTCATATACCTGACATGTTAGTACTCATATACATGACAAGTTACTACTCATATGCCTGACAAGTTACTACTCATATACATGACAAGTTACTACTCATATGCCTGACAAGTTACTACTCATATACATGACAAGTTACTACTCATATGCCTGACAAGTTACTACTCATATACATGACAAGTTACTACTCATATGCCTGACAAGTTACTACTCATATACATGACAAGTTACTTCTCATATACCTGACAAGTTACTACTCATATACCTGAAAAGTTACTTGTCAGCACATTTTAAAATGTTTATCCTCATATACCTGACAAGTTACTACTCATATACCTGACAAGTTACTACTCATATGCCTGACATGTTACTACTTATATACCTGACATGTTACTACTTACTACTCATATACCTGACATGTTAGTACTCATATGCCTGACAAGTTACTACTCATATACATGACAAGTTACTACTCATATGCCTGACAAGTTACTACTCATATACATGACAAGTTACTACTCATATGCCTGACAAGTTACTACTCATATACATGACAAGTTACTTCTCATATACCTGACAAGTTACTACTCATATACCTGAAAAGTTACTTGTCAGCACATTTTAAAATGTTTATCCTCATATACCTGACAAGTTACTACTCATATACCTGACAAGTTACTACTCATATGCCTGACATGTTACTACTTATATACCTGACATGTTACTACTTACTACTCATATACCTGACATGTTAGTACTCATATGCCTGACAAGTTACTACTCATATACATGACAAGTTACTACTCATATGCCTGACAAGTTACTACTCATATACATGACAAGTTACTTCTCATATACCTGACAAGTTACTACTCATATACCTGAAAAGTTACTTGTCAGCACATTTTAAAATGTTTATCCTCATATACCTGACAAGTTACTACTCATATACCGGACATGTTACTACTCATATGCCTGACATGTTACTACTTATATACCTGACATGTTACTACTTACTACTCATATACCTGACATGTTAGTACTCATATGCCTGACAAGTTACTACTCATATACATGACAAGTTACTACTCATATGCCTGACAAGTTACTACTCATATACATGACAAGTTACTTCTCATATACCTGACAAGTTACTACTCATATACCTGAAAAGTTACTTGTCAGCACATTTTAAAATGTTTATCCTCATATACCTGACAAGTTACTACTCATATACCTGACAAGTTACTAGTCTGTACATTTTAAAATGACAAGCAATAACGGAGACTTAAGTAACTCACTCATTCCTGTTGTCAGGCATGATTTGATGATGTAGGTGTATGGTCATTCCTGTGGTCAGGCATGATTTGATGATGTAGGTGTATGCTTTTCTAGTACGAGAACACAAACGACAAAATTGAAAAAGAAAATATTGATTTCGCTGTCTGTTTAATATACAAATGTAACATTGTCTACAAGATCCACTCCGTTTTACTCCCTTTACCACCTTCTCCTATGTATGTGTAATATATATATATATATATATATATATATATATATATATATATATATATATATATATATATATATATATATATATAATGTACAAAAACATTATATAATGTGCAAAAACATGATCAGATTGTCAAGAAAGAAATAAAAAGAAAGAAAAGGTCAGCTTAGTGAAAAGGTAGAAGGAACGACAATCCATTCTCGTAACATATATTCGACATTTGTTTTATTTGACATGTATCTTTTGGTTCTCGTACATATTGACAAAGGGGTTTAATTTGGTTTGGTGTTAAACAACTCAACAACACAAATAGGTCATTTAGTGCCGAGGCAAGTTGAGTAAAGTGCCTTGACCAAGTTCCTGTCGCCCTCATTAATACTGTGCACTTCTTATCAGGATATAACTCAGTAATTGTGAAACGGGCAGTATGTATAACAATTACTGAATGGATATTGATAATATAATGTATTCAGTATGTATAACAATTACTGAATGGATATTGATAATATAATGTATTCAGTATGTATCACAATTACTGAATGGATATTGATAATATAATGTATTCAGTATGTATCACAATTACTGAATGGATATTGATAATATAATGTATTCAGTATGTATCACAATTACTGAATGGATATTGATAATATAATGTATTCAGTATGTATCACAATTACTGAATGGATATTGATAATATAATGTATTCAGTATGTATCACAATTACTGAATGGATATTGATAATATAATGTATTCAGTATAGGCTACTCAGGCTCAGATATTACAATTAAAATTGTGAATTTCATAATTCAAAGTTAGCTTTATTATATATAATTGTGAATTTCATAATTCAAAGTTAGCTTTATTATATATAATTGTGAATTTCATAATTCAAAGTTAGCTTTATTATATATAATTGTGAATTTCATAATTCAAAGTTAGCTTTATTATATATAATTGTGAATTTCATAATTCAAAGTTAGCTTTATTATATATAATTGTGAATTTCATAATTCAAAGTTAGCTTTATTATATATAATTGTGAATTTCATAATTCAAAGTTAGCTTTATTATATATAATTGTGAATTTCATAATTCAAAGTTAGCTTTATTATATATAATTGTGAATTTCATAATTCAAAGTTAGCTTTATTATATATAATTGTGAATTTCATAATTCAAAGTTAGCTTTATTATATATAATTGTGAATTTCATAATTCAAAGTTAGCTTTATTATATATAATTGTGAATTTCATAATTCAAAGTTAGCTTTATTATATATAATTGTGAATTTCATAATTCAAAGTTAGCTTTATTATATATAATTGTGAATTTCATAATTCAAAGTTAGCTTTATTATATATAATTGTGAATTTCATAATTCAAAGTTAGCTTTATTATATATAATTGTGAATTTCATTATTCAAAGTTAGCTTTATTATATATAATTGTGAATTTCATAATTCAAAGTTAGCTTTATTATATATAATTGTGAATTTCATAATTCAAAGTTAGCTTTATTATATATAATTGTGAATTTCATAATTCAAAGTTAGCTTTATTATATATAATTGTGAATTTCATTATTCAAAGTTAGCTTTATTATATATAATTGTGAATTTCATTATTCAAAGTTAGCTTTATTATATATAATTGTGAATTTCATAATTCAAAGTTAGCTTTATTATATATAATTCTTGACATTTCAGTGGCTCCTTCGCAGCACCGTAAGTTTTCAGTAGCTGATTGCTATGGACTCACCGATTACACATAACCTAACGTCATTTTGACCTGGCCCAAATTTCACCAATATATGTTTTAAATTAACACAAGTCTAGACCTAAGACATTTGATTGGTCAGTTTTAAGTCCGACATAAATTTTGAGCCAATCAGATCATTGGTTTCTAGACTTAAGGTTGTATGTGCCTTTCTTGGTCATTGCACCGTGTATTTTGGCCATATGACTTAAAACGAGCAGAGTAAAAACGATACATTTGTAATTAATTCTAACTGATAGAAGTACATAGATTACATTGTTGAAATTTCAAATAGGTATAAATAGTTAATCAACTGCCACTAGGACAAACAATTTATTTATTTATTTTTCTTCAAAACTTCACCAAAAATTGACAAAGTCCAAAAGATCTAGATTTTATTTTGAATGAACCCCTTAAACATGTAGTTATTAAGTTGCGGTTACTAGTCCGCAACATCAGTGACTACTATGGGTTGAATAGATGAACACTATGGTTTGAATACACCTGTGCATGTGCTGTTATGTACAATTTATAGGGGTTGAGTTAAATTGTTTTTAAATGTTTTCGACTGTCATTTTCTGGTGAGGTTTCAGAAACTAAAGTTAAAAAATTAAATAAGTTGCTTGTTTAAGTGGCAGTTGATTAAATATTGTTACCTATTTGTAATTACAATACTGTAATCTAGGTACTTCTATCAGTTAAAATTAATTACAACATATAGTTCCTGCTGTGCTCATTGGAAGTCATGTGGTGAAAATACATAGTGTAATGACCAAGAAGGGCACGTAACCCTTAAGCGCAAGACAAGGTCTCAAGTTCTGTTGATGAAATCTAGGCCAGTTCTCTTCATAACAATAGTGAGTCATTTATGCAACTCGAAGATTCCATATGATATCTTGCGACAGCACACACTTAAAAATCAATACAACATTAGAGCTGTGCACGGAACAATTTAGGGTCATGTTCGACGTCTAGGTCTAGTTGATCGGACCTGTATTGAACAGGGCTGAAGTGTCGAGTGCCTTTCCTCTTTCACCTGCATTTGGGCATGTCCGCTGCTGTAAAATCAAGGTTTACTGTGTGGTACCAAATGACGCAATCAATGTGAGGTCATTTGTTACCTCAGAGTGTAGTAGGGTTGAAAAATCTTGAAGAAATTAAACGTTAGCTGATGTGATTGCTACTTATGTCTCTTATTGAATAATAAAAAATACAAATGTTTATAAAAGTTTTGTAATCACAAGAGCAATGCTGTGAATGAAAATGATAAAGTCAATGATAAAGTCAATGAAAAGTATAGAACACCCCGATTAATATATAGCGATTTTAACCCTGTCATAAATCGGCCTCACTAGCTTTCTGTGTCAAAATTCCGATGTGAGCTCAACGCTTGTATACAAATTTCAAAATTTCACTCACCAGCATACACTTTGCTCTATGTAACTTACAAGAGAAATCAATACTCTTTAACCTGTACAATTTTGATAAATTGTTAAATAACTCATTCAGCTCTAATTGTATGCACAGTTGGTGACAGAGCATTGTTTCCTATACTTTTCTATGTAATGACCCTTACATTGGGATATATAATTACTTACGTGTAACGCAAAGCAATGCAAACCAAACAATATATATATATTTTGTGGTTTGGGATTGCTTGGACTCATAACTATGTAAATATATATTTTTTTGTGGTTTGGGGTTGCTTGGACTCAAAACTATGTAAATATATCCATGTTTCGAAAAGTTAAATACTCCAACGTTTCATCAACGATCGTCCATAATATTGACGCTACAGTTTTTTCAGCGAAGTTAACTGTTCTACAGACTCAAAACATGCAAGGGTATATTATAAATGCAAACGATTTTCGATAAGTTGGCAGCTGCCTTTGCGGCTGAGTAAAAAGTTTCAAAAAAATATTAGAGACTGACAACAAGTTGTGATAAAGTTCAAAAATATAGCATTTACTGTATAATATCTGTTAAGATAAACGTATAGACGACGAGTTTACGGCAGATTTTGCTACATTAATAAAATAGACAAAAACAAATTATATTCGATTTGTTAACAGAAAATAATTAGTTAAAGAAATAAACAATATTAGCATTCATTATACGTGACTTACAAGACAGCAGGTCATTTTACGACATATCATACGATGATTCAATGTAGGCTTGGTTTTCCGACTTCCATACTGTTTTGATAAAATAAAAAACAGTCGCGACTCAATTATATTGAGGTGATTTGTAAATTTGTTCAGAAAAATATTCATTTTCAAAGCTAAATGACTCGTTGAGTCATGTGTACCTAGTGAAATTAAAAAAAATAATAATAATAAAATAGAATAATATAATATTCCGTCTTTAGTCTTGATACCTACCACCTACTTTTATTTCAGTATACTTTTATTTCAGTATAAGTTTATTTCAGTATAAGTTTATTTCAGTATACTTTTATTTCAGTATAAGTTTATTTCAGTATACTTTTATTTCAGTATACTTTTATTTCAGTATAAGTTTATTTCAGTATACTTTTATTTCAGTATACTTTTATTCACGTTCGGCATCAATAGATGTTGTTCCAGTTTTGTTTCAAGAAAGGTGATTTTTAAATTTTCTTTCGTTTTTCCAAAGGTGGTGTCATTTACAATATATGTGTAAGTGCAAAGTATTATAAAAAAATCTGAATGTTAGTGAAGTAGATCATATATTTGAAAATATCTCATCTAGAACAAAACCCCCATTGAATCACACTTATTTCCAGTCGGAAGGGTCATGTTACAATACTGCCGATAGTTGCAAAACTAGTTCTGCCCCGCCCCCCCCCCCCCCTCGGTTTCACCTTAATGTGCTTACAGCGATTTAATCTGCAACTAATTCCAATATAAACAATTTCTGGATGTAAAACATTTGATTAGTTTTGTACCTTAATCTTGGTTTCTCTTTTTGAGTAGTGATCTCAACACGGCAGCGATTCTCTGTAAATTATGTAAATAAAACACTACACTGTCCCCCCATCCCCCCTGCTCCCATTAACAACCTTCTATTGCTTAAATAAATAGTATCTGCTTTTATTGTATTGTTCAGTTCCTGTGCTTGTCTCCTGGGCATTCTATGTTTCAGTTCCAGTGATTGTCTCCAGTGCATTCTAGGTTTCAGTTCCTGTGATTGTTTCCAGAGCATTCTAAATTTCAATTTCTGTTATTGTCTAGAGAGCATTCTAAGCTTCAGTCGTGAACCCAAAGCTATATCGAAAAATTTCGTTCAAAGGGTGTGTCATCTCTTTTGATTAAATGTTATTGATAGGTAAGTAAGTAAATGTATGTCAGTGTACGTACGCATGTAAGTACGTATGTATGTATGATGACATGGCATATTACACTAAAATAGAAGATAAATCAATTCTATACTTGGCTGTTTCTCATGCTGTTGAGTGATCATGGGTATCTATAACATGCTGTTGAGTGATCATGGGTATCTATACCATGCTGTTGAGTGATCATGGGTATCTATACCATGCTGTTGAGTGATCATGGGTATCTATACCATGCTGTTGAGTGATCATGGGTATCTATACCATGCTGTTGAGTAGTGATCATGGGTATCTATACCATGCTGTTGAGTGATCATGGGTATCTATACCATGCTGTTGAGTGATCATGGGTATCTATACCATGCTGTTGAATGATCATGGGTATCTATACCATGCTGTTGTTGAGTGATCATGGGTATCTATACCATGCTGTTGAGTGATCATGGGTATCTATACCATGCTGTTGAATGATCATGGGTATCTATACCATGCTGTTGAGTGATCATGGGTATCTATACCATGCTGTATTCACATGTTTAGCTTTTTGAAGATTACACTTTCAGCCTACACTGACATCTACTTCAGAGACTCATTCAACCAGACTCTTGCGAGTCTTTGTGAGATCTTCGTCGTTCGAGGGATCGCCGTATAGCGGATAAGAGGGATCCTCGTATGGTTGACATCTCACTGAGCCACGCGAGAGTCTGGTTTAACGAGATTATCTACTTCATGGTCAAAGCTTCCATGTTTCAGTTCATTTTGATTGGAGCGCGTACATGTTGCTTCTCAAGGTACAAATTATTAGTTTGGATTTACCACTACATTATATAGGCATTAATCCAGCTGACTGTCAGAAATAATATTCTTGCTGACATTCTTTGTAATTATTTTATCTCAGCTTTTACTACTCTATCAGGGCAAAGCGTTCTGAGTATTATGCGAGGATTTTGTGCGTGATTATTGATTATAGACAATTTTAAGTCTAGACGCCCACAACGTGATTACGATTTTTGATTCAGTGACTGCTCACTTTCAACAACTTTCAGGATTGAACGCATCCAGTGCATACATAAGTAAAAGATAACATAAGTTTTCTTCAATTCTGCAACATAATAGAAGTGACCCCGTGCTTTTCTCAGTTTTTATCATCATAGTTTCACCATCTAATCCCTGACCAAACCATCCCCATCCTCTTGGGTTAGTATCAGGGTTCCTTAACCACATGCCGATTTGTTTTCCTTTAAATCTTTCACATTTTTGGAAGTATATATATATATATATATATATATATATATATATATATATATATATATATATATATATATATATAGAGAGAGAGAGAGAGAGAGAGAGAGAGAGAGAGAGAGAGAGAGAGAGAGAGAGAGAGAGAGAGAGACTCAAGCACGGTCGGGCAACATCACCTAGTCGTTGAATTTGAAAGGATAATACAAAACTATTAACTCTCTGGGGTTATGAAAGGTGACCCATTAGAATGGTTGTGGTCCGTTGTTTTCTAATAGAGAAATACTTAATTCACGAATCTATGATCTTGATTAGGTTTGACATCTTCGTAAATTGTATGTATCAAATTGTCTACCGAGTCTGGCGCGAGATGAACGGTTGAGCCGACGGAAATTGACTTAACAGGTCTGCTGTGTTTAGTACACTCCGTCCCCACCCCACCCGTCCCCCCCGAAAAAAATATGAATTTCTCATTAGCAATTGCTGCAGATCTGACAATGAAATCAGATTCAGGTTGCATGACTGATGCAAGTTACGTAATTAGTCATGGTATATAATTGCTATCATCATTTTCACAGCCAATATATGTCTTGAATCCGTCATGCAACTTAAACAACAATCACCATATTTCCTTGGAGCTTTTCGAGGTTTTGGTAACTTGCTAACAATTTCTAAGAAGCGTTGACCATTAACCAGCTGAGAAAACACGCTCACAGTGAAGCTTAACTCAAATTAAGGTTCATGAAAGTTCCAAGCGATCAAGAAGATTTATGCATACAAAAATAATTGATTGAGACATTTATGAAAACTTTTTTACATTTAACTCTTTATCTGATACTATAAGCAGAATGTAATGGTTAGACACAATTATGGAATTTCTGCTTCTATTCCAAAGCCTAATTTTCGCCCTGTACTAGGGATATTAATGGCATGTTCTGCAGCGATCAATGCTTCGTATTATTATGGACTGATGAACAAGAGTATCTCATTTCAAAGCAGACCGAGCTAATGAAGTAAACCAATAATCCAGGGATGGGGAAAAGTGGAAAATACGTTCATATAGGCCAACCTTTCAGAAAGTTTGTACGGTTCTGGGATTCTGATGACAGTTAGTAAAGTCATACATTCAGAGAGAGAGGAGAGAGAGAGTGAGAGAGAGAGCATTTTTTTTTATTTGATGCGTCTGTAGAGGAGTGCATATTTTTTATTTTCATATATTATTCATTCTGTTCTTTCAAAAACAAGAGAGTATTTGAGCGATAAGGCTCTAGCTCAAAATGTCATTTTTGTGGATTAAGTATCCTATTTTAAATGAATATTTGAAGGCAAGTGTTCTCTGAATATTTTTGTTTTCAAAATATACATGAAGATTTATAGAAGTTCTTTCATGGACGGGATTGTTTGAAACAATGATTCCACTGATACCGTCATAATATATGACTAGAGTTTAAATGTAAGATTGCATGCATCCTATGAAAATATAACTTATTTGTAGAAAACGTGCTGCTTTGATGTGAATTCACAATAGTATCATTAGACGGCTATTATAATACATTATCGCAGGTAGAGGATCTGAAATATTGACATCAAATATCTGCCTATTCGTGCATCATGTATGTATGTATTTATGTCTGTATGATTTTATGTTTGTACGTGTAGTGGGTTCTTTCAGGTGGTTGGGGTTCACCCAGCAACTCAACAACATGTACAATCGGTCGATTCGATTAATTACTCAGAAAACAATATACGCAAACAAAGTATTGATTATGAAAATTATAATGTGACAGAAAAGTATCATCTTAATATATGACCATTACAGACAAGTTTTATCAAATATCACAGTCTTACACTAACATATATTTAAATGAAAATATATTAAAGCCACAAGTACATGGATATATTATGTAAAAGATAATACATTTGCTGCACATAAATGTTCAGACGTTGATAAGAAGAACGTTTCAGTTACGTTACAACTCTATTATAAAATTTGAGAGGACGTGAAATAGCTTCAACTGTATAAATTCTGAACTCATACACACACACACACACACACACACACACACACACACACACACACACTTGTCTGTTGAGTTCATCTGGCACCACTAGTTTTACTTTATTAACACAGTGGTCTGACCGGTAAACAAATCTGGATATTTCAGTATCGAGTCTGACTGATCCAATATGATATTACAAAACATACATGATAAAAGTCAGTGATTAAGGACACTGGTTATGAAATACAGCTGAGTTATTGCTGTCATGTTGGCATCCGCTGCTGTGTGACACCATACAGTTTTTTGTGCAAGGTCTTCGTAATGGCTTAAACTAACATGAAAGTGGAGATTACAGCAGCAACTCATCACTTCCATGCAAATGGTAAATATCCTGTAATTTACTGACACCAAGTCATTACAGAATAGGAAATACTTCACAAAAGAAAACTACTCGAGGTAAAAAAAAAATAGCTCGCAGAACAAACACGATTTAGGGCAAAATGGATTAAAATGGAACACACCAAAATTACTAATTTCTGGTAAAAGAAGGAAAAAACCCCAGTCAATTGATTTTGCTTTTTGTTTTGCTTTTGTCCCTTCGTGCTTTCATTTAACACACCCGCGTAAAATGCGGGTTCCCCTGTAGTAACTTCTGTAATCTCTGAAGCAAATATATCAACTAATAAGAGATGAGAAATGTAGCTTTATTACCCAGTCTGTGTTACTAGGGACCTAATATGAACAGTTACACTTTGCTACCCAGTCTGTGTTACTAGGGACTTAATTTCACCAGTTACTCTTTGTTACCCAGTCTGTGTTGCTTGGAACTTAGTCTGACTAGTGATACTTTGTTACACAGCCTGTGTTACTAGGAACTTAATCTGCCCAGTGACACTTTGTTACATACATCAACACTCTAAAGGAGCCAATGCTATCATAAGTGATAAATGAATATACAAGCACAACATGGGCTGTGGAATTCAGTTTTTATTTTGGATTAAAAATATGCAATATGTTCAATATATAACTAAAACCAAATTTACAAACAAGACAATTTTATATTAATTCTGTCCATAAAGAGAAACACTATGAGCACATGTAAGTTATTCTTCACTTGGCTTGATTATGACCACTATTCATGTTTAGACAGAAAATATCGAGTTCATTCACAGATAATATTCATCCACTTGATCAAAATTACCAAAACTTCAGTTCACGTATAATTCCATCGTTTAAAGTGGAAAAACACTGCACATATTTTGAAATTAAAATACAGTACAGTAATAAAATTCACTGACCATGCGAGGCACTGTTTAACCCCTTCCCGAGACTAACTTACAGGGGGATTGGAAAATCCCTACCTAGTCCACAAACTATCACTCATTCCCTATTTGTTACGCAAATGAGGTTCCAACTTTCCAGTGTAGTGGATTTGTTGAGTGAGCCAGAGAAGTTCATTCATGGTACATGTTTTGTAAACCACATCCATCCTATATTTCATCGTTAACATAAGAAATAAAGGTATCATTTTATTGGCAAAAGATGTGAGATTGCATTGGTGTCATTTTATTCTGACATTGAAGCATTTGTTTTATTTTCTTTTTACAATGAGAGGTAACAGAGGATTTTTTTAATTTGCATAGAAAATTTGCACCATGGAGTTTGTAGACCACTGTACATTGGAAAATACAAAGATTCTAATTTCAATTTGATACGTTAAAGAGAAGTTCTTACATTACCTTTGCTAATATCTCTCATTTTATAGTGAAGTAAACTCGGCATTACTTGTACAGTTATCATACAATTTTGCTAATGCACCTAAAATAAACATTTTACGACCAGAAATACATGATCTGACTAATGAACTCTGACGAAGTTACCACCGAAGTAAAGGGTTTTTAAGGGCAAAGTTGGAAACGTGAATTAATGCAAAGTAACAACCGGAAGTAAAGGGTGTGTAAGGGCAAAGTTAGAAAGGTTAATTATGATACTAAAGTTATCATTTATGTCATATAAAAGCAGGATATTACATTGCACTGGTAGACCAGTATTGATTTCAAAGAAGAAGGAATATCGAGCTTGAATCAAATTATCAGGCCTTATGTGATATGCATTTTAGATGCACAAGTTCAAAACAGAACATTTATTACCAAGTCCGGTTACACTGCTCAAGACACGGATCAAAATTATTTGAGAAATTAATTTTGGATTAACAAGGTTTTTATTCAGATGAAGACATCACGATAAAATTAAAGTAATATATTTCAGATTCTAAAGTTATACTAGACTATACTGTTGGTGGTGATAGTATATTTTTGTTGCCTAGTGATATAGTTATGGAAATGGGTAGCATGGTTGGATTAATAACTTCAAAAAAATCGTCTTTAAACTAGGACTGAACACTGCTCTAAATACCTACGTTGTATCAGCAGGTGATAAACAGTTTGGAACAATTTATAAAAAAACAAACAAATGAAATAAAAGAAAATAACGTGGTTAAGAACTATGTAGGCAAGAAAGACAAAAATGGTTACTGTCTTGCAAAGATCATGAAATAAACAAACTCATTTATACTACTGTTGACGGTTGCAGGGGCTGGATTAATTTACTGTGTAAAATAGATAATAAATTCCTAAATCTTGTTGTTGCCGTATTTACACCTGTGGCTAAAACTTCAAACGACAGACCAACTAATGCTAGAATAAGCAGAACGACATGATCAGCCAAGAAAGAAACAACCTGTCCAGCTGTTATAAAAAGATAGCTTCTTTCTCTTCCAAAACTTTAAGCCAATGCTGCCGATGATTGTTTGGCAAATTTAAACAAATAAATAGCTAAGCATTTCAAATCTATTTTGCTTTTGTCAAAATATGATTCTCTTAGAGCAGGAGTGGGAAAGCAATAGTTTCTTTACTAACTTTGTTGTAGCAGAGACAAAATTGTTGCAAACATACAT
Source organism: Margaritifera margaritifera (assembly GCA_029931535.1). NCBI lineage: Eukaryota > Metazoa > Mollusca > Bivalvia > Unionida > Margaritiferidae > Margaritifera > Margaritifera margaritifera. Next base: position 903,307 of record JAQPZY010001243.1, on the reverse strand, counting down.
ATAGCTGTAACAATGTTATAGCTGTAACAATGTTTGCAATTGTTACACCTTTCTCTTTAAATAATCTTTTTAGTCTTACAGCTAATGGCAAATTTTCCCCAACTTTTGAAATAATGTTTAAAATCATTGTTTCTTAAGTTACGCTCTAGATCGAATAACTATTTGTTCTCTTTTCCTTTCAATGCTTTCCAGCAGTTCATGCAGTTTAAGAACCGTTATGGTTGCATCTGTTTCTTTGTTGATATCTTTCTTTATGTTTTCTATCTGTTTGATGTACGTATCAAAGTCTGATTTCATATGTTCTATTACTGATTCAGCAAATATTACAACCTTTACATAACCTATTAATTGTCTTTCTTCATCTGGAGTAAATAATCTTTGCTCTGCAGATGAATGTTGTCAACTTTAAATTATTTTGTGGTAATCATCAATTATAATCTCTGTTTTTCTTGATGGTCAAAAGGTTTTATTGTATTAATTGTTTGCATGACTATTTCCTCAGGTAGTCTTATTGTTTGTCTTTTCAACAGAAGGTTTTAAAGGTTGTTGCAAAGATCTGTCTTGAGGTTTATCATTTATTGCTACCCATTTGTTTTCCTTCTTTGTTCCAACCTAAATACTTAAAGACGCCATCTCCACATTTCGTCGCATTAGAGTTTTATTTTAGTTGGATTATACTTTTTAGGAATTTATATTTGTTTTTAACCTACTTCTTGGTTACACAATGTTTTTCCTCAATTTGTAAATGAAGCTTAATTAATGATATTGTGCATCATATGTGTTAAAGGTGTGTTGAGCAAATCCTTTTTATTCATCCACTAAAGCTGTAGATAGATGAGTTTGTTGAGGAGTTTCAAATTCCTCATTAAATAAAGTATTATCACTGATATAATCTTTAATTACTGCATCCGTAGTTTATTCCTCATAATCATCTTCGTCATAAGCATTATTTTCCAATCTATGAGCAAAATCTTCTCCACATCCTTTTGTTATTTTTACAGATATTTAGATGGCAGGTAAACAACTTGGGTTTCATAGAATATAAGAATAATAATGGCCTCACTTCCCCAGAAACTGAAGAATACAAACAAGAATTATTATAGCAAATGAAAAATGCAAACAGATAAGTGGTCCAATTTTAACTGAAAAAGAATTGGAAGAAATAAACAAAAAACAAATCAAGAATACCTATGAAATCTCTGTCAGTGCAGGATCAGTTAACATATCCAATTCACCGAGAGTACCGTCTTGGAAGAGTAAATTGCTACATGTTGATGATTTAAATAAATTACAATGAGAATTGAAAGGAGTTTACAATCCAGCAAGTAGTATTAAAAAAAAACGATAACCGTATTACTGGTTTAGGTGATCCGATAAAGTTAAATGATGCTGCTACTAAACAATTTGTAAATATTTGACATTGTACTCAAATGCGTAGATTTTGGGGGATAATAATTTGATAGGTATTAGGACGTGGAGGAACAAGTAGACAACAAATTATCTTCGATTGAACAGTGTAGTAATGACAGATTGACGAAAATCCAGGATTTACAAAAACAGATTTACAAAAGCAGGATAAAGATTATGGATGCACAGGTCTTGTAGAAACAGTAATTAAATACCACGTATACTACAATATGAACATTGCAGCTTGTAAGCGAATAAGCAGGAGAAAATATCAAGCATTCAACAATATTTACAACCCATTGAGCAAAAGATAAACTCAGAGGCAAATGTAATTAAAGAGTGACATTTTTAAAAAAAAATCTCTAGAAGACTGTGGCACTTTACAATCCCAACTTGAACAACTACAGAAAGACTTTAGCATTCAAATTTAAGAAAACGATAAAGAAATTGCTAATGAATGATTTTAGCAACACTATTACCAATTTGAATAACTAGCATTAATAACTTTTCACAGTTGCAAAAAGAGAAATGAGTTAAATAAAAATGTTAATGACAACAAGTGAGCGTGGACAAAATTACGTTAGGCAGCACACAACAACTTATAACTTGCCTATCACTGATTTGAACAATAAAATCTAAACTGTTAATGGATCAGACTTAGTAACTCTCACAAATCGAGAACGTTAGAAAGGCAAACTTTGGCATTAACATGAAATTATTTAAAAGTCTTGCAGGTTTAAAAACTGCTGGAAGATATTAAATGTTAATGTTTCAGTTATAAGAGACAACCTTATTGGTCCGTTATTATCACCTCAAATATCAAATGTGCATTTAATGCTTTTATTGCCTTAAGTTTTTCAGGTTTATAATTCCAACCGTTTTAAAGACCGTTGACCATTTTTTAATATTTGTTGCAAAATGTCCACCTTGCTGTCTATAGATTCTGGTCCATGAGGTAGTTATATTTTAAGTGCACCACTTACTACTCCCAGATAGAAGTCACTTTCTTACAGCGGATCTTTATATACTCCGCAATCGGAATTTACTCTTCGCAAATGATAAATTCTCTTGCTTTTTATATGGGGCTTCATATTGAGCGTATTGCATACATATAATGACTGTGTCACGCGCTCTTGTGCGTTAGATGCATAATTTAAATTTGACACATGCTGTTTTCTTGTTGGCATGCTTTTTCATATTACATTATACTTCCTGGTCATCGTGTTGTGTACAGATAGTGACTGTGTCACAGGCTGTTTTAAATTTAATCCATATCGAAAGATGTACATTTTTTCGTTTATCTCCCCAAATAAATATCGCTTATAACACATGTATAGCGCTTCGAAGCTCACCTTGGTCTGGCGTTAGTCGTGCTTAAAAGCATACTGCCTTTAAGATGTTTATTGGAGTATTATTTTTTTACGTTGGCTGTAAAAATACACCTTACATACTACTGTCGTTTCACAACCAAAATCGAATGACAAGTTTTGTGTTGCAGAATAAAAATAGTCTATGATATGCACTGTCAAAAATCGGTAGTGGGATTAAACATTTTCGTTTTTCTCAGATCTTTTCATCGCTGTTCTGGTATCTGCGTCTTATTTGTCCTTCTTATATTTCACACTAAATATTTAATAAGTTCTTAACGATTATTGAGGTACATATGCAATGTTTACAGAATTTTTCAAACTGGTGTTTCTACAAGGAACAAAATGTAAAATTCGTCGTCGCCACGGGTTAATTTATTGTTGCTGTTTTATTTGTTCATGTTGTTGTTAATTTGTCTCAACACATAAAAGCATATTAAGTTTAATATTTCAGTTCATAATGATATTTTAGAACATATATTTTCCTCTTCATATTACCGTCCACTTGAAAATTTTACTGAATACTAATGACTTTTCTAATGGGGAAAATTTTTAATTCTTCCGATTCATGAACCAACAAATCGTAATGAACGAATAAATCATTGGAAAATGCTGCTTGCTTGAAAATGTGGTGAGGTTGAATAGAAGATGAGTGGAAGAGTAACATGTTTCACCTGCAGCAATGTAATCAAGATGATAGTGCATCGCTTTCATGAAATGGCATTAACTTCTTTAGCATATATTGTTTAGGATAAATTAAATTAATTTCTTTCAGCAAAGATGAAAATATCAGGAATTAAAAAAGAAATTGCCTTCGGCTTATATCATGTACGAAACAATAGAGAATTGTCATAAAGACAGCTGTCATCCTTACTTTCATGAAGATTGATGAGTTTGAAACATATCCATCAAAATAAAAGTAAACTCTTCTTGATCATACTAAACAATATAACCTGACCATCCATTTCACCACTGTATAAATCTTATTCATACTAAACAATATAACATGACCATCCATTTCACCACATTATGAATGTTATTCATACTAAACAATATAACATGACCATCTATTTAACCCCTGTATGAATGTTAATCATACTAAACAATATAACAAGACCATCGATTCCACTGCTTTATGAATGTTAATCATTCTAAACAATATAACCTAACAACCCATTACACTACTGTATAAAGATTAATCTTACCAAACGATATAACTTGATGGTCCATTCCACCACTCCATGAATAATCTTGAAAAGAAGTCAAATAAAACATTTCAACATTCTTTGGAATAAAGATTCTGTCATGTTTGAAGCCAACAAGACGAAAAAAGTATGAGTGCAGTGAAAGCATTCTTGAGATTAATACACTCATTTTTAAGGTAATTGATTTGGGCAATGGATTGGAATGTTTATTAAATTTGAAAAATGTTGGTGATTTTATCTAGGTTGTATTTACGAACAAACAGTTGAAAGATTGAAGACACGAACAAGACTATTAAAGAACACTGGATGGGTCTTGAAAAGGAAGGATTATATGGCCGGTTGAACAATTTATGGAACAAACGAATAAATGAATGAATGGGTAAAATGAATATACACAATATACACATATACATTCAATGAATACACGAGTAAACTACCGGTTGAACAAACGAACTAATAAATGAATGAATGGGTAAAAGAACAAACGAAAGAATGAATGAATAAAACCCAAACGATTTAATATGTGAGCGAATAGGCTTTATTGAAAAAGTAATTAAAAAATGGATACATTTTTGAAAAAGACAATAGGGAAAAAGAAATTGAATGTTTCTCTTCTTTTTTTTTTTTTTTTTTTTCATCTTATTTTAATTAGCGGACATATTTTTATCGAAATAGAGCCAGCATCTGAACCATTCATATTTTTTAAATAAAAAATATCCCCAGTCCATGTGATGTCTTTCAGATTGACACACATAATACTAATTTGAATTTTGTTCACAACATTGATACTATCAAAAAGTTACGATGTATTGAATTCCAGATATGTCTGCAATAGACAATTGTCCTCAATAGACACTTGTCCGCTGTAGACCAATTGCGTCAATGGATGGGTGTCTGTAATACACGAATGTTTTAAAGGAAGACAACGCTGTAGTGTTTGTCATTATGAGTTACTTCCCTTGATTACATCTATTTATAGCATCAGTACAATATGTGCAAATTTACTCAGAACGAAATGAGAGGAGATATTGTAAATTTTTGAAACAGAATACAGCATCGTTTAACTCATCCTTAAAAAGTTCATGATGATCATCATGATGACAAGGCTTCGAGGTCCATTTAATAGAAATTTAAATGAGGATAAATTTTACTCCAAAGGACAACATGTTTGATATCCTACAAATGAATAAAAAGTTCCTGAACTTTTTAAGGATGAGTTAAACGATGCTCCAATTAGAGAGTTGATTGGGTTAAGATCAATTCATTTAAGATGGACAAATGCGGAAAAAACGTTGGAAAGGAATATTTTAAATTCGAAATGTTCAAAGATTTATTGTTTGATAACAATGACAATTATCAAGAGATGAAGTTACTTTGATCATATAAACACCAAATGTATGGCATCAAGATATAAAAAGTAGCGCTGCATACATATGGTTCACAACCTATACGTATTACATGGTCACTCCTGTACCTTGTAATAGAAAGAGTTTGCTGTCTTCTGTTTAAAAAATTTACAATATCTCCTCTCATTTCGTTCTGAGTAACATTGTTTTTCGCAAACACAATTTCCCGCTGCTTTTATATCATTACTTTATAAGACAACCAAAACAAACGTGTATTTTCTCTGAAATCTTTGATCACATTTTCATCTTTGAATAGCCACTTTCTCTCGTAGTATTGTGGAACAGAAAAGTTGGACAGATAACAAAAAGTAGACCCCCCAACCCCACCACCCCCCCCCCAAAAAAAAACAAAACAATGGAGTACAAGAAAATCTGTGGATTCGCTCTATCAAATCCAGTGCAAAACATTCGCATTACACAATTATTCACTCCACAGAATAGCCTGTTAAGAGGTTCTTTCAGATATATGTATACGTACTTAACACATAATTGATTTTAGATGATTGTTTTGAGTGTTCACCTGAGTATCAGACATGAAATAAATATACATTTTCGCGAGCATCTACATTGACTTTATTGTTGATTACAAAGTTAATACTTTTTTGAATGTTAGCTAATAACCATACTATCTATTAACAAGCCAGAAGCAATGGTTATCAGTGCAAACATGTTAAATGCTTGTGTTACTGGGTTCTTTATTCCTTTGCTGTTCATCAATGAAATACTTTGAAACTGTTGCATCAATTGGAAACCCTGTAAATAAACCATTTTTGAAAGACTGTCGACAGTCACTCCGATTTTTTCTATTGCTGAGTTATAAAACCTTGCTGAGTCTCCACTCTTTATTCACAGCATAAAAACACCCTTTAGTCTCATTCTGAGAGAATCAAGTTTGAGGTTCGTTAAAGATGTATTCGCTGGTATGTCAATGGCTTTCTTCCTAGTGATGTAGTCATTAAATAAGGCGATGTCATTTCTGTACCTGTCAAAAACTGACAGCGCACTTGATTCAGAACGAATCGTATATTACTGGAGTCAAATGTCTTTCAGTTAATCGTCTAGATTAGCATCTTATATCACATTAGAGGCTTTTGAAAGTATTATATTAAATATAAAATTTGAAAAAGAGCACAAGGATACCATAGACAATGATCTGTTAAAGTTTAATAGTATTCTAAAATTCTGTCAGTACCAGTATTTTGCGCACAATCTGCCATGATCGTAACTTTCTCAATTTATCGTCCATAATGCCTTTTTGAATCATATTGGTCATAACCGAAACATGTAATCACAAATCTTTGTATGCCATTCAACTTGAAAAAAATCATAGCTTCCATTGGATATGGCTATGTCTTTCACAAATATTCTACCTAGGTTGCTTATCACTGCATGGTTAGCATCTCATTTTACCTTCATATCGATAAACACAAAGAAACAACCCAGTACAATCAATATAGTTGAGCTTAGCTTCCGAATTGCAGACTGTAAAGTTTGTTTACGTTTAATGCTACTCACGTTGTATGTGACACAATGCTGCGTTGGACTGAAGTATTTGTAACTCCTTGTGGTATGTTTTCCTGATTGTGTATAGTTATGTATTTACCGTACATTGTCATTAGTTATTTATCAACCATAAAACGCGATTTGCTCCACTGGTGTAGCTTTGTCTCTGCTCTGCGACAACATTGGATACTTTCGTCGCCGAAGTCGAGATCGTGCTGGACACTATTAAAGAAACTTTTAAGCGAATCACACAGCCATCACACGTGCAGTGAATACGTAATCGTAGTTTGGACAAATGCGGAAAAAAAAGTTTGTTAATAGTCAGTAATTTAGGTTGTCTTGGTTTATAAAGTTTTAGAGTATTTCTGGGGGAATATAAGCGTAAATACCATTATCCAGGCTTTTTAAATACCGAGTAACTTAACTATGTTCTCTCAATCCTTTTTTCAGAAGTTAAGTAGCTTTGAAATGTTTTTCTTTCTCTCTATTTCTTAACTCTGCAGGTTTCATCTGTAGTTCTTACAAGTTGTATCATGCCTAATTTTGATCAAATAATTTTAATAAATAGTTACTTAATATAAATGCTAGACCGTTCGCTATTGTTCCTCGAATAATAACTGTCGACGTGGCAATTTTTTGTACTTTAAAGTGTGCCGGAGGCACACATTGCACAGGAGGTGCATAGCGCAATAACGTGTATGGTTTTGCATACTCCATTTATTTTATTGTATTTGGATGCTGCTTCTAGTATTTATTTAGCTTTCAAGGACCACAGCTTTTAATTTAAGTTGAATTATTGAAACATTCTTATCTTCTAGATTATATGTACGCAGTTTTTTTTTTACAATGTATTCACTTCAGATTGTTTATCAAGCTTTACTGAATCATCTTTTTCGTTATATCGTAAATATTCAAGTTGAGAAAAATTGTGTACAGTCCTGATTTTTCTATTTGAATGACATGTTGGTGTGAATCCTCTATTGTGTGTAACTTGTATACAGCAAATGTTGTTGGAACATAGTTAAATCTGTAACTTTTAACTAAAATGTCTGGTTTGTAGTTTCATGCTTAAAATCATTTAACAACTCTTTTACAAGTCGTCTATATTCAGCTTTTTCAATATTTATTACACGTCCTACAGTAAAACGTATTTCAGTACCATTCAGATGGAGAGAGTCCAGACTTGGTATAATGCAAAACTCGTACAGCAAGATACACACAGGCATTAGTTTGGTTTTATCATCAAACTCCATTTTGTATTTATCGATATTTCTTTCTCAGTGTTCTATTTCTATCATAGAACACAATATTATTTGCACACATTTCCGTGTTCGATAAAGTTTCGATTGTCGCTACATATTTTTTAAATTTTACCTTTAACTATATCAATTCTACCACTTAATGTGATTTATTTTAGTCTTTTGTTCTGAATCAGTTAAATCTTTTTAAGACGCTTCATCCTTTTCTCTTTCGTCAATACTGCCTTGCACCATACTGATGTAATAAACAACTTCTTGATCAACATATTCTTTCATACCTCATTTTGACTGTAAAATTCGGTAAATGTAACATTTTTATTGTTTTGATCTTACTAGTAAAATCTGAAATAGATCAAACGTAACTTGTTTTAATAGATCTACTTTCATTAATATGTACTTTTATTTTTTTCCTCTAAGTTTTGGGTTATTTCAGTTAAATCATTCTTTCTCTGTTATCCCTACAGTGTATTATTGTTAACAATTATCTTGTTATTAAAGTCAGTAATTCTTATGTTGAAAACATTTATAAAATTTTTGATCCCTTTATTGTTTTGTTAGATTTCATTATTCAAGTCGTTCTGTGATCTTTCCAGTCGAAATTAAAGAGTACAATAGTCTTCCAGTGATTTTTTATTTTATATTGTTTTTACATTTAGATTTTTAACGCATCTATTTCTGTGTTTATTATCTCGTCGATTGGGTTAAATCTTCTTCTTCTTCTTCTTCTTCTCTCTCTCTCTCTCTCTCTCTCTCTCTCTCTCTCTCTCTCTCTCTCTCTCTCTCTCTCTCTCTCTCTCTCTCTTATTGTTTGCCAGGTTTGTATAGCAGTAAATAAAGCATTGAATATCTGTCTGCACAATTCCAGTGCATCTAAAACCTTTTTCCTGTTCTTGTCAAACTGTTTTTGTCAGTTCTTTTTGTACCACTCTGTTCAATAGCTCATAACTTATTGTCCACCTATCCCTCCACGTCCTGATATCTTTTGAATTGTTATCCTCCAGAGTCTTACATATTAGATTATCAACGTTTATTTGTTCAAAATGACTATTAGCTGCATAAAATTTTTGTACAGGATCTGCTAGATTGGCAATACGGTTATTGGTGACGTTTAAGTCAGTGTTAATTGTATGTTTTATTTCTATATCTTTCACATCAGTTCTTGTATCAATGTTTAAACATAAGAATTCAAACTAGGATCTCTCAAAGATATCGTAAGTATGCTCCGCACTCATACCGTCATTTCTGTCATTTATCAAGAGATAAAGCTTGTACCTCCGGTTCACATTATTCTGATATGCAGATGTTGTCTCCAGACAAGTCGTCTCCAACGCCATATGAAGTGAAAAAGATTCGTTACAGGGTTACCGTGAAAATCTATTACTTTTTCATCTTCTTTTTTATTTTGGTATTCAATATATTAATATTACCCTCTGTAATTCCTTCCCATGACTATTAACAATATATGAAGCAAAATCACCATGAAAGACCTTTTTCACGGACAAAGACTGTAACAAAAGCAGAATAATTAGCATCGAAATAGTTTTTGTGTTACTAATTCGGTCGAGATAAATGCCCACTTGTTTAGATTTTAAAAATATCAGATTCAGTAGATACGGGTATAGATCTCTGGATACTGAATCGAAACAATTTTAATTTCTAGCTCGAGATATACGCGATGTAATTGTTACTATAAATGATTTTAGGTTTTGAGTTGTGTGTCAAACATTCAACGTTTATGCTTTCATCGTTGTAATTTCGAGGTTGTCAACAATTAATCCATTACCAGATATGCTATAAAATTGGTTAGCTAGGCAAATAACAACAAGTCGACTGAAAGGAAAATCATGATCAACACAATTTACTATGCAACATTAACTTCTGCTCTTATGGTTACCAACAGCATGCTTTTGAAAGAAAAAACTATTTCAATTTACAATTGTTTCACCATCAGCTATGGATATTGAAGAAGTTGTAAAGTTTCTTTCAGCCAGTTCATAATAAATTACTTCATACTACATGTACTTTTACCACACAAAATTGTTACTCAGTTAATGGGTATGTTTATAGCATACACTTTATTAGTCCCTTTTGGGACTAATAAATGGCAAATTATGCTACAATCAACAGACTCTCTGAGGAAGAAATCTATTTCAATAATCCGGGTGACAACTGGAATTGTAATCTATCCATTTCATTACAGAGAGTAGATTTTATTGTTGGTTACCAAAATATTTCTGATGAACTCAGAAACGATATCTTCTATTAAATAACGACAAGAATGAAACAGCGACTGTTTTAATTTCTTATAGTTGTTACACAGTCTTTTCGTATGGTTCAACAGTATTGTTGATTTTCATTGTATCTAACTATTTGTTTAGAATAGGCTTTTAATATCATCAGATTTAAGAAAAACAAAACTCAACTTTTTGACCAAATGAACAATATGCCTTAAATAAGTACACCTCTGCCTATCAAATAATAGATCGTTCTATTTGAACGATAAACATCTGTTTCATTTTTTCAATAGACTTCTTTCAGCATTATATGATTTGTAGACTCTTGGTGTTCTTTCTTTAAACGTACAGCTTTGGCTTTTTTAAATTCATGCGAACGTTGTCCAAGTTGTCTGTCAAGTTCAACTCTACGAGTGTTTTTTGGCTTGTGTAGAGTGACCTTTTCAGATTCTTTGCTAACCTTGTTTTTATTTGCATTTTTTTTTTTTTGGTGTTCCTTATCTTTCATTAATTTACAAAGAAATTTGGGAAGTAATATATATATATATGATTTTAAGATGCTAAATATTTTACTTGTAAGTCATGTTCGAGCGTTACTTATAAGTAGTTTAAATAATTTGGAATGTAATTGCTGAGTAAAGGCAATGGATAAAAACAACCTTGAAATATACAATAAAACACTGTATTATGTAAAGTCGCGCAGTAAAACAGTTCAAATCTCGAGGAAAGGAAACATCAAAATAATGCTAGAACCTAGCAGCCTAGCAATTAAGACTGGTAAGGAGTTGTAGACCACATCAGGTGGCATAGAACAAGGTGATAAATACGTCTATTCTATTGACGTGCTTCAACCTAAATATCCGCTTGAGCGAACAGTAAGCATCAGACAACCAATACAAGTACCCGAGGGAGAGAGATTCAAATAATAGACAGTAATGATGACGGCATCCTTCAGTCTCGGAAGACTATGGAGTTGCGCTCTGAAGTAGTCAGTCAGTTAGTTGACAAGCAGCGTCTGTTGCGACTGAAGAGACCCACTCGGGAATGACAATCTCTGTTGCATCTGTCACACTTGAAGCTGGTTTCTTGGGTTGCCACATGTTTTTTCATCTTGTCCTTTCTGCGGGCTCTTTTCTCCTCTGTCAATTGCAAGTTTCTCGCTTCTCTGAAGTCCTTGATCGAGTTCATGCCTCCAGCTAATTCGGTCCTGAGCAAGTGCTTCCTAGTTGTCCACATCGATGTCCTAAGATTTGATGTCTCTCTTGCACACATCTATAAAGCGCAGGTGTGGGCGATCTGGCGGCATTTTGCCAGAGGCCAGCTCGCCATAGAGGATGTCCTTAGGTATGCATCCATCATCCATTTGATGCATGTGTCCAAGCCATCGTAGGCGACGCTTTCTTAGCAGTGTGACCATGCTGAATATATGTGCACGCTCCAAAACCTCGGTGTCGGAAACTCTATCCTTCCAGGAGATGCCGAGGATTTGTCGTGCGTCGTGCAGTATATCTCAGAAAAGGCTGCTTTATATTTTCTCATACAAATGCAGTAACCTTTAAATCCAACAGTTAATATTCAGAAGATAATATCCAACAGACAATATTAAAAAGTACTATCAAGCAGATAAATATCCAACAGATACTACATAGTAGATAATATGCAGAAGATCCAGAAGATAATATCCAGAAGAACATATTCGCAGATAATATCTAGAAGAACATATTCGCAGATAATATCTAGAAGAACATATTCGCAGATAATATCCAGAAGAACATATTCGCAGATAATATCTAGAAGATAATATGCAGAAGATCCAGAAGATAATATTTAGCGGACAATATCCAGAAGACAATATCCAACAGATAACATCCAGAAGATAATATCATGCAGAGAATATAAAGAAGATACAACAAATCATATCCTTATGATATAATTTAGACATTTAGGCCAACGGCGACATAATTTAAACTTTTTGGGCATCAACCATAAGTATTTTTCAATGTTTTTAGAGCATTTATGGGAATACATTGTGGTTTGTCATAACTTGTACTTGTTTGTTTTGTCTTCGATCTCCTTACATTCTTTGTTCTCTATTTTATTTTCTATTTTGTAGACCGCATACAACAAATGAATTGCGGAGATAACTATTGAATTTTCCATCCAAGATATTTCTTTTATCTTTTACAGATTTGCTTCCACATTTTTGTCTTCTTTTATCTCATTTTCTATGCCTTCTGTCTATTGCGGCACGTTAAATCTTTTTGTCTCTGACTCTCCTCTTATTTGGTGTTTGGCATATCTATCTTATTTTTTGAGAATGGCATCGATCGTTAGATAAAGCTTTTAAGCATCATCTGTCCATATTTTTTCATTTTAATTTGCCAAAATATTTTCAATAGCACCTTTTAGTTCTAGTATTTCTATATTTTTGGAAATTCCCTGGCAATGGTGGAAATTTACCAGGCAAACCATTTATGCTGGCCATACAATTACTTAATAGTTCCGGATGCCTCCGTTCTATATGTTACGGAGGTTTTATCTTGTTTTTGGCTTTAAATTCACAGTGTGGGCAATCATTGGCAAGGATCCTATTTAAATTGGTAAATTTAGGCAATTAGGCAGCAGACAACAGGCAGAAGAAAGAGTTAGGTACACGCACCAGGCACCATGTAGCCACTTGTCTTAATATTTCTAAGTTAACTCTAAAATTACTCGCAGGTAGGCTGTAGGCAAAAGACAGAAGTAAGAATTGGGGAAAGGTAAAAGTAAGAATTGGGTACAGGCACCAGGTAATCGACTTCTAGTGGTTTTAAAATTAATTACATGTTAATATCAAGTAATTTTAAAATTAACTTAGAAATATTAAGACTAGAGGCTGCCTAAAAATTCAATTGTTACATCCAGTTTATTAAGCTCTTGAGGGCTCCAAGTAGCGGAGCCCAATAGGGCGGAGCGCTAGGAGCATTACAAAGCGTTCTGTTACAGTCTCCGCGGCTCCACCGCTTCGCGGTTCCATTCGCGGAAAACAGAGCAATATGTTAGTGGTAGAATAAGGCACCTGGCAGCCCCATGTCTTGATATATCCAGGTGTATTTACAATAACTATGCTGGTAAATTAAAAGGCTTAGTTGTATTTGTTCAGTTCACATAAATTGAAAAACAGAAAAGATGACTGTAACCCTTTTCAGCAATGCACTCCGTGCTGATTCATCGCGTCGTCATCAATAAAATTAACTTAAGGAGAAGGAATAAAGTAAATACTTGTTGTTTAAAACCATTCCTTCAGTTAACAGCAAAATGAAAATCTCTTGAAATGCACGAAATTTCATTTGTAAATAGAATCCAAATGATAATTTTCATAATGTACCTTACCTGTAAATTTGGAGTAAGCTGCCATAATGAGCGACAATCAACCAAAGTAAAGTTCAACAGTGCGAAATTGTAACATTCTCTGGAACTGCAAGAATTCAATTATTTTTGTGCCAATCAACTTTGCTTGAAACTGTTCACGTTCCTCATAGCTTGTACTCTTTCAGAATGTATCGCTGCCTGAAGGCTGTTTTGATTCTAAGGTCATCTAAACTTTAGTACATCGTATTTGCGCATTGTTATAAGAGTACCTTGACTGGATCGTATCTTGTATCTATTATTGCAGATTGAAATCCTATCAAAAACGAGGTATAAACAACTATACTATGTATAGCGGTTCAGATGCGCTTCATTGTGACGTTATCGGTATATTGTGACGTCTGCCGCGTGCTACCTTGTAATGTCGTCAGTCCTGTACTCCATCTCAACAAGCAAAGAATTCCTGACTTATTTCTCCTATGTATTAGGTCAAATCTTCACATTCTATATTTGTAGAAAAAAACGTTCGCAGAACATGCAATATGAACTGAGTAGTTATCAAAGTGTTCGGTTTTACCGTTTTCTCCCGTTGGCATTTATTTTACCACTAAATTTACATCGTTGTGGTAGTAGTATTGTTCTTCCAAAGGGAGATAACCCACTAGAGTCGTATGGAAGCTGTTATGTATATTCAGCACTTAATTCTATACATTTTACTGAGTACTCGATGATACCGTCTAAAAAAAAAGAATGTTTAGCATGTTTGCTATGGTAACGAAATCTCTTACGGTCGCAGAGTTTATATTGTTACAAAGTACGCATGATCAGGAAGTTTTAAAGCGATCGATAACGGACAAAGATAAATGTCTTACTGAATTTTAAATGAACGCTGAGGTGTGGTGAAGGAAAACATGCAAACACATGAATGCAAATAACTCACTATTCACAGATGTGAATACATATCAATCAGCCAATCAATCAACCATCAAATCTATCCATCTACATACCTACTTAAGTAACTACTAATCGATCTATCTACTTAACACTGCTAATTTATTATCAGCAGTAAACTTAGCTTATATCATGCACATCCTGCCATTTCTATTCATCTCGGGAGATAGTCTGACTCTCTCATTCATAACAATTACAACTTATTTCGTCTCTTTAATAACAGTGTTTACAAACTGGACCACGTACTGTATCATTTCTTACGTTGTACGATCACGTGATCCAAAATCTCGTGGTCTATATTTTTTCATATCTTAATTTAAACTGGTCTCCAACCATTCTTAGGGATAAAATCGCTACAGACCGGCCGGTGACGAGGCTAGACGTTAGAGGTCAAAGGATCACTTGATACAAGCAACCTATGTAGGGAAAAGACCGGTTGCAATCGAACAGTGATGTCGTGAGATTTGGCAATCATGTGACTAAGTTATGCTGCATGGCAAAATAGAATTGTATTCGTAAATATTGGATACTCGGTTCGTATGTCAGCTTATTAATGTTATAAATCAAGTTTTAATTGTTATGTTTGAGAAGATAAATATTCTAACTATCGATTTCAGGCAGGTAGGGTTCGATATAATGTCACTTGAGTTTGCTAACCCCACTTTAAAGCGACTACCCAATGCAGATACCGCTTGGTTTCAGTAAATTTCATGCTTTTCATAGGGAATGCGCTCTGACCTCCCACCCCAATTAAACTCCAAGTATCAAACACGGGGTGTGCAAGTTCAAAGGAAACTAAAACCAATGGGTGGATCATCACTAGAGGGTGCATTTAAATACCGACAAAATCTTCATATAGGATTAGATTACCAGAACGCCACGGAGGACGTTGCTGTAAAAAAAGGAAAGAAAAAAGTTGCTAAAATAGGTTGTATTTCGTCGTCAGACGGTAAATAAAATGTAAGCAGAAACATTCTCATGGGATGTTTTCAATATTGAAAGATGAAGCAAAATTAGGTATCATATGTAAAAGAGTCAGTGTAACTTTCTGAGAACTCTTTGAACCTGAAACATGAGTGTGTTCAATTTTGTGTATTTTTTAACATGATTTATAATAACTGTAAGTAACATTAAAATCTATATATTTTTGTGAGATTATATTTTCTAGGTAAATGTTCAGATGGGCAATGTTACAGAATTATTCGGACTGATTGCTGGTGGAAAACTAAATTATTCATCAGATTCTTATATTTAACCTCACAGAAAAAAAAAATTAACTTGTTTTGAAATAGTTACCAGTAATGACAACAGACATGCTTTTTTGGCGTGATACATTGAAGAGAAAATAGAATCGTCAATTGCTAATGAGGCGTTTCAGTCTCTCCTACATTGTTTTTGTTATGTCAAAAAGCCTTTGAATCAGTGGGCTTGTCAAAAGCTTTGATGACGATCTCTTTTTATTTCCATTAAAAATCCTAGAGCATGTATTGAAATTAGTTTCTCGTCTGCAGATCTATTTCTATTATTCACTGATAGGTGCACAAAGTTAATGACAATAGAGACATTTTCGATCACTGTTAATTGATAGTATCATGTTTCTTACGGTAAATAACTTGTATCACTGCGCGTGACAATAGTATCTAAAAATATCTCATGCTTTTCGTTAATGAAGAGCTAATTTTGTGCCATTAAGAGGCTTTAAACATAGATAGACACGTTTCAGTTGGAACCGATCATTCCGCCGAGTCGAGAATTGCAAAAAAAAAAAAAAAAAAAAAATCACAAACTATAATTGACATAAAATTTTAGTTTATCATTTTTTCTCTTTTTCAGATCCAGCGGAAAGAAATATTAGGTCATCTTGAAACATTTGTCAATGGATTTGATGTCTCAATTATCGAGGATATAGATTTAAAAATATAAACTCTCTGAAGCTGCAAGTGTGGAATCTAATATATAAATGAGTTATGACTCGTGGAAAAAAGGGACTCGTTTCTTTTTTTTTTTTTTTCTTCTTCGAAGTGCTAATTTTCTATCATTTCAAAATTATGTGTGAATTATAAACTACTTCGTGATTGTTTATATCTACGAAAGTGTTTTCTAAATATTTACGGAACAAGAAATAAAATATTTTAACATGAGAAACTTAAGAGTGAATATCTCACTTTTGGCATGGAAACAAAGTAAAACCTCGTCCATAAGCTCTTGACGGGAAAACAAAGAAAAACCTCCTTCAAACGCTGCAATTTCCGAAAAGTCTGAAGAACTAATCCAGCGATCGTGTATATTTTCATATACAAGACTGTTGGACCTGAACAATAAAGCGTGGATTTAAACAAAACCTGACAAAATGAAAGTTTCGATTTTTACAAAACAGCTAGATTACCTAAGTGAAACACAAATGATTCTACGCAGAAGACTCCCGTTGTTTCAATATGAAATGTAATAAAACCATGTAAACTGAAATTGGATCAGAGGATTAGCGCATGAAAGTAATCCGATGCAGTAGAAAACAACCACGGTCTTTGATGATAATATGAGAATTCATTTGTATTCCACTTCAAAGTCAGTTTTCGGAAACTATTTGTGAAGCAATCAACGGATCAAAGAATCATGCCACCAAGCGCAACAAGATACCAGGAGAAAGTATAGGAAGGTGGATGCATTAAAGCCAGACTAATTATGACGTAATTCAGAAACCTTTTCTAAAATGTAAACATGACGTCTACATATATACAAAATGTAAACATGACGTCTACATATATACAAAATGTAAACATGACGTCTACATATATACAAAATGTAAACATGACGTCTACATATTCACAAAATGCGCAACGTTTCAGAAAAAAGAGGTTTATCTAATAAGTCCTCTTGGAAAATATTGTTTTGGTGCGTCCATAGCAACAAGTAAGAACTTATATAATGTAGTTATGATTGCGTCCATAGCAACAAGTAAGAACTTATATAATGTAGTTATGATTGCGTCCATAGCAACAAGTAAGAACTTATATAATGTAGTTATGATTGCGTCCATAGCAACAAGTAAGAACTTATATAATGTAGTTATGATTAAAAAAATGTAACTTAAGAATCTTGAATCCTTACATGCAGGGAAAAGAGGGCAAGTTGGATACAGGATAAATAAAGCAACAGCGGAAAACTTCAGTTCTACTCAGGGATATGTACAGATAAAACTTTGGAGAAATGTTTCCAATGCGGGAATATGAACTATTAAATCAGAGCTCGAGTAAAATCGAATTGACTGGAACAAGATTCCTTAGAGCTTCGTTAAAGTATGAATGAAATAGTATGACTTGTTTAGCAAGTAGAGAGAACCAAATACTTTGTAATATGTTTGTGTGGTTCTCCACAAAAGCAACATTGTGAACATCTAGATCGTCCTGGTATAATGATATGGTCGTCATTCGACCAAAAGCAACTGAAAAGGTCATCACTCCTTATCTTCTAAATAAATCGCTAAGCTGTGGAACAATCGAAGGCCCAATCTATTCTCAAAGATCACGACGTCTTGAAAGAGATGTTGGAGTATTAAACACTTATTCGTATGGATAAATAAGCCTTTAAATGTTGCCATGTTATATTGATTTGTCTGAGATTTTTCTAAGCTTGTCAATCACTGGAGCTTAATTACAAATTAGTCATACTTTGCTAGAATATTGTTAAGCCTAGCTGTAATTTAGACTGTAATCTAGCTGTAATTTAGACTGTAATCTAGCTGTAATTTAGACTGTGGTTTTACTATGAATTAAGTTTTCACTGTCAAGCTAGAAATTGATTATATCTGGTTTACTATTTGGCTTTTGTTTTTACCACAAGTACGAGTTTGAGAGGGAGTGAGACAAAACCTCACGGATGTGTGCCAGTTGTATTGCTACAGGTGTGTCTTTCACATTTTGCTATCATCTGTTGCCTTCTCTGCATTATCAACAGTACAAACAACCGCAGCGGCATGGAGAGTCTAACAAATGGTGCTGCAGCATGCTGACTGGAAAGTGATTATATTGATCAATCATTGTGATGAGCGATAAAACTTCAGCAAAGGTCTTTCTACATGGACACTCGATTCTTCGTCACTACTTTATACCGTCCTATCTTATCTGCCACGAAATAATACTGTCTCTGGTGCTTCTGCTTCTATGCGTTGCCGAACGACTGCAACATACACCTAATGTCACGTGACCAAGCCCAAGCGACATCGGTAACACAAGCCAATCGAAATGAAGTGCCTAATATAAGTTTGTGATAACTATTAACATGTAGGAGATCAGCTGAAAGGATGAGATGAAATTCTTAACCATGATGGCCTTATCTATAATTTACTTGACAAGAATGTATTTCTTAGCATAAGACAATTTGATTTCATGTGGAGATAATTATGTTATATACACAGATAATTTCAAATAAGAATGTTTCATGTGTTTTATATTCTACCAGACTCTACCTGACGGCAAATAATTTGACTTAATATCTCATATGACCCTTGAACGATTCCAGGTGATCAAGTTCCAACGTCAAGTTGCGATATAAATGCAACTTCATGTTCCAGATGTACAAAATGTACCAACTGATTTTTTAATGTGCTTTTAGAAATTGGATATATATTCGGATATATCCATCGACAATTCTAAGGGAAAACTTTCTGTAGTGAGTATGAGCATCGATTCAGCGTAAGTTATAGATTTATACAATATCGGGTGTTCATCAAGATGATGTTTAAAAATTATCACAAAGGGAAGTTTTACACCCTGAACGGCTAATTCATGCTTTTAACGGATAGCAAAATGAAACACCCGGACAAAGCACATGCCATGCTCCTTGAAAACTTGAGGATTATATCAGAACATAGAAGACGTTCTCTAGCCGCCGGGGCTTTGAGGTAAGTAAATATTTGCGTTCATTATCGTAAGTTTCTGTCTTTACATCTTTATGTTTGTCTGTCCTTCTGTATGTAAATGATGCCACATTATCAGTCAATATACTGTTTTCTTCTCCATGAATATATTCATGACATCATCATAGTCTTTATTTCCTTTTTGAGGGAATTTATCATCTAATATATACATATACGAATTAAGACAGAATAAGGTTTTGGCAATAGCTTCGTATTTACCATATATTGCAAACACATATACAAAGGAATGATTCTGTAGGGGATATATTGTTCGATCATTACTTGACGAGGAGGGTCCATCCATCCAATGACCGTTAGTAGCCGTACTATGTACCGCCCCTCACTAGAAAAAAACAAAACAATCAATTTAGGAAGAAAAAAAGCCAATTTTATATCAACATTTGTAATGAAAAAGAAAAGATGCATGTGTGGTTTTTTTACGTCATATAGGTGACGACAAACAGAGAGAAATCATACAGAATTACAATGGAATGCATTTCGTCACAATATTTGTGAACTTATACACCATAGCAGATACAAAACATCACACTTGGAACCATCCCATATTGGTATACTCTGATGATGTCAATGTTATTATTATTATTATTATTATTATTATTATTATTATTATTATTGTTGTTGTTATTGTTGCTGCTGCTGCTGCTGTTTCATTCTGTTACTATGATTTATTTTTAATTTAATCGAAAAGATAGAAAGAAAAGTTTTTTGAACATTTAAATTTCTTTTTTGTTGTTGTAAAAATATGATTAATAGTGTAGGGATTATAGTATTAAGAGTTCAAACGCATCAGACAGCAAGTCCGAATGCATCAGACAGCGGGTGATGCTAGTATTCAGGAATTGATTTTTGTGATTGTTTTATAACATTTCTTCGTCTTGTTACATCTGAATCGCGAAGAGCCAAAGCGTTTTTAGAAAACTTTCAAATATTGCAGAAAGTGTTACAACTTGTTTTCATAGGAATAGTCTTGAGGTGGTAAACTAGTGTTCTAATTCATAATATAATAATAAGCTAAGGAGCACGTTTGGCGTTGACCTCATAACAGAGGTAGACGATGAAAAGTTACATTTAAAGCAGATCTTTAAATTGACTAAAATTTCCTAAAAATATAGAAAAAATAAAATTCGCAGAATGATGGATGAGAATCTGGATAGTTGCTCAGGCCCCTCAAAGAACAAGTTTAATTTAATTTTAACTATTATGTAGATATGTATTTATAAATAAGTGTACGAAGTATATATCTGACGGAGGACGACAAAAAGTCACGAAAACACTTCGTTGAACGATAAGTGTTGTTTACATTTGTAACTGACAAACTGCTATTTTTTAATTGAATTATTTTGTACAAAATTCAGTGAAATGCACCTTTTATAAGTTGTTATTTACAGATGACTTGGGAAGACTGTCAGTTTTAAATGTTTTATTTGGGAAAAGACTAAAATCTGGTTTGCATATTGCCCAATCCCATTTAAATAATTGTTAGTTAAACATTATTTGAATTGAATTAAATATTTCATTATGGTTAGTGTATTGTATTGAATTGTCTTTACAAATTAAAGCTATTTTACATTGATTTTCTTGACTTTACAATGGAACAATTCATATAGGCCTAATTCAATCTTGGAAGAGCGAAACAAAACACGTAATGATGATATTAACTTTAAAACTTCAGACAGGTATTTTTACATACTCATTTAATCTCACACGCTTGATCTGGAGTTCAATGCAGCTGTTCAATGATAAGTACAAAGCCGCCTTCGTGTTTTGTTCTGAGTCGGGGGAAAGAACTCGTTTGATATGGCTTATGAATACGTCCCTACGCTATATCAAACTCGTTTGAGTATTTATTACATACCCATTTAATCGTACACGCTTGATCTGGCGTTCAATACAGCTGTTAGATCAGTATTAAATCCAAATTCGAACTGCTTAGGTATCTTCTTTGACGTCCGCGCGTAGATATTTTTAAACGAAATGAATCTAACTTTTATTAATCCCAGTTCGTTTTGAATTTCATTCATACAATAAAGCTACAAATATTTAGAAACGTAAAAGAGGTTGTGTGTAATAAATACAAAGCGGCATTCGTGTTTTGTTCTGAGTCGGGGGAAAGAACTCGTTTGATACGGCCTCGACGCCTTCCTACGTCATATGAAACTCGTTCTTTTCGGCGACTCAGAACAAAAACACGTAAACAGTTTTGTGTGTGTGTGTGTGTGTGTATATATATATATATATATATATATATATATATATATATATATTTCATGTATCTCATTCAATAGTTTCGATCGGAATCATCCCCCATCCCCACCCCACCTTCTCCAATCTTATTTGTCAAGCATTGACAATTGCAAAGCCAAAGAACAAGCTCTCTGTTACTATACAGGTGGAACTGATAATACACATGCGGTGATAACAGCGTCATATAGCGGTAAGAGACACGTGCATTGATAATATTATTGATTATGCATAGTGTGTTTAGGCCAAACGGTCATTTGTAAAGAAGTTATAGATCTCTATTATGAAACAGTTTTCGAATAAACGTAATGTCTTGCATTTTTAGAGTGGACGAAGGATGAACGATTGCAAAGAAAAAGTTCAGTGTTTGTTTAAACAAAACAAAGTAATTAAATATCACTCAGTAGGTGTACCTCCATTTACCACACAACAAATGAGAGAGAGAGAGAAGTTACGACCTTATTTTATTGCTTGCGACAATGTATTCTTTAATATAGGTTATTTAGAACTATGAAGACAAACCACCAAGAAATACCTCAAACAGAGAGGAATTAAAGCAACATATTTTTAAAAAAGTAGTCGTTGATTTTATTTTATTTATGAGTATTGATAGTAAGACTACAGTTAAAACTTCTGATCGAGAAGAAGATAAATATCAGTCATTGTACTTTTTGTTGTCTATACGTCACACACCACGTAGATAACGTTTTGTTGTCTATACATCACACACCACAAACATAACTTTTAGTTGTCTATACATCACACACCACCTAGATAACTTTTTGTCGCTGCTTCGCTGAACTGTATTTACATTGTGTCTTCAAGACATCAGGGTCGTGTGTCATCAGTATAAAAAATATGTCATCAACATTGCTTTATTCAAAGCGTTCCTTTTCAACCAATTACTTGCATGATATATAACTGCTGAAGAATGAGGCAAATTTCAAAATTTTTGAATATTTAGAAATTTAGAATATTATTTATTGTGATGAAATTAATGAATCGTGTTGTTTTCTTTGTTACCTTTGGCTTCTTGGGAATCAGCTGGTATAAAAATGGTTGCCTATATTGACAATAGATTTCTCTCTGAAAATTCCATATCGCCTACTGGCGTTCTAACGTAAATTTCGTTCAGATGAAAGACAAGATGGCCATCCAGGTTAGTTTTTAACATCTTTATGCAGCTGATCGGATTCGATAACAACTGCATCACATTACCGGTGGTCGTAAGACCGCATATTGCTATTAACTTACATCTTTGACCAAAGTACAGGAATTTCTGTACTTTTGTTTCATGCAGCGCGCCAGATCTGAAGATACCAACCAATCACTACAACTCAAAGGTGAGTTTCCAATCTTAATCCAGACAAGCCGTTATATGAATGACGTAACGTTACTATTTTAAGAATGACACCATTAATTAACTGGGAGACATACATTTAATTAGCCATCGGCCTATAATATTGGCTTGCCAATTTAAGCCCAGTTCAAGCCAACTAATCGGAAATACTTTGTTGTGTAGACGTTGGATGCAACGAAACAGTTCTGGGATAAGAATAAAAGTCTTCCAGAAATTACCTCTTTGACGGTAATCTATACAGTTTCTATTTTTTTATAATTGTCTTTTCGTGATAAAAAAAAGTGTTACATTTGCTCAGAAGTGTCATTCATACTAATCCAACAAAATTTGAAACATACTTTGCTCTAGTAGCATCAACGCCAATATAAAAAGTCCTCTTACCTGATAAGAAGAAAGCAATCCAAAGTACAATGTATATAAAGAAACAGATCCTACTGACTCTGAGGACTTTAGATTTAAAAAATCATTGAAAACTTTGAATTTGTTAAGGATATGGCCTCACATCACTTTTTTCCAATGACATATAACATATTCTTTATGAGGGTTGGGGTGGGGAAAACGATGGGAAAAGTTGTACCTGACTTCTTATCTGTTAAAATACTGATAAAGGATGAGTTGTAGACTTGTTACATCAATATACTGGGGGATGCGGTGGCCTCTATATTTTTTTTAATGGTGATCAAGACACGGATCAAGACCCCATTCTGGAATGGTCCCTCTATCCTAAACTGTTTATTGTGATATAATTGTTTGTACTACACTTACTGGTAAAAATGTCAAAAATCATTTATTAAAATCAGCAGAAAAGAACTTATCTGGTTTATCTCCCCTTTTTAAAATTAGCATTATGCTGGCATAATAATATAAGAGAAAATGTTACAAGCTTGTAAAATCCTTTATGGACTAAACAATCCTAGATAAATATGCGCACGTATAGAACGGGTGCACTGCAACTGAAAACTGCATAGAATCAGACCTGTCGTTGCATAATGTGAAGGCAGATCAGGGTATATGCATTTTGCTAGGACGCATGAATAGAATAAATATCATAGACCATGATTTGCGGGCTCATTATTCGACGGCAGATCAGGGTCTATGTTGTTTACAGTTGGATCCGACTTGTGCCATAGAGTATAAGATAAGTCAATTGTTTAGGCTCAATCTAAAATGTCATATTTTAATGCACAAAAGAGTGTACATATTCCTTAGGTGATCAGAAATTTGCACTAAATATAATGCTATTTAATTCATTGTGGCTTTTTTTGTTGTTGTTGTTTTTTTTTACAAGAAATGCACCGCTGATACAACCATCACAGTTTACACATGTAGACTCAGACCATCTTTTTTAAACAAATAAATACTGAATTAACAGTGCCAGAGTAAAGCAAGGTTACATAAATCCCCAAAAGTGTAGTTCCTGATATGTTTAATTTTCACCTGGAATATACCTGTCAACTGACTGTATAGCTGAAACGAGTCATTATCCAAATGCAGACCCAAATTAACAGAATTTAATGCTAATACATATCTTTAATCAACTAAAAGTGGACTGTTACATTATTTCTCTACACTACATCACACTCACCTAATTCCTGTTTATAATTGTGTGTGTGTATTTTTGAACATTTACCACGGGGATGTACATTACTCTAATAAGGAACCGACCATGTAATTGTCGGGGGTTGGGGGTTTGGCCCTTGGACTTTCTTTTAAAACAATTCTGGCCGCAAACAGCTTGAAACAAAATATTCTTGCTCTGATTTGTAAAAAAGAAACTACATGTAATTATGTCAATTTTATTAGTTGGCAGAAATAAATTATCTTGAGGTGAAAGAAAATAAAGTTCGAAAGGACCCCTCCCTCCCCCCCCCCCCTAGAATAAAATTATCTTGAGGTGAAAGAAAATAAAGTTCGAAAGGACCCCTCCCTCCCCCCAATAGAAATAATTATCTTGAGGTGAAAGAAAATAAAGTTCGAAAGGACCCCTCCCCCCCCCATAACATCACCTGCTGATTGAATGCACATTAATGCACTCCCTTGAGTCATGCACTATAATTTCCATTCAAACTAGTTAGTCGTAGAAAACGCAGACATTCTGTACATGTAGTTCAGATGACCTTGGTCCGTTCCTGGAATATTGCTGCAAACTGAACTCTGCTGTTGTTTACGTTATCATTTGAAGCAGACAGTTTTCTTTCCATGCATTACTACAGAGACTGGAACACAATCAGATAACGCCAAGTAACTGAACAAATGATGGTTAAAACTATACGTTTTCCTGTTTAATTCATTCTACTGGGTCATCACCCTCATCACCATCATAAAAATAGTTCTCCTCCTCCTCATCACCATCATAAAAATAGTTCTCCTCCTCCTCCTCACCATCATCATTTCTAAAGTTTGGAAGCTTGGGTGACTTATATTTCGAAAATTGAAAAGTCAGTTTGATCTCCAGGTGTATATTGTTTCTGCAGCTGGTAAAACTAGGTGTGATGGGATTCTAAACTCTAAAATCCGTCAGTTATAAAATAGGTCTCACCCCAAGAATACATGGAACTGCTGATGGTTATGGGACTGTGATAGATAAAATGAATCAAAGATTTAATTTCTGACCACTCATGTCTTAGGTCATGTTTTCCCGGCTTGTAAAAGAGACAAATTATACGGTCCCCAGGTTTCAGAGGTACTAGTACATGAAGCAGCATGTTCTAAATATTTGATGGTCCTGTTACAGCTATAGCTTTACTCCTATTAGACATGAGCAAAATTTGGATTGATGGAGAATATGAAAACTGCAACAGCTAGAATTTATCAACATACTATTTCTTGGACTATTACATTAAATTTGTTTAAAGGGGCAAATTATATAAACATGAAGAACTGAAGGCATTATGGTACTAAATGTGTAAGTTTTGTCAAGTTCTTGTTTCGTCAGTTTTCTACAAGAGAGTTCGACTTTGTATTGTTGGTTTCCAGCTGTAAAACTATGACGAAATCAATACATTTAAAGTTATGTGATGTTGTATTACTTTCCTTTATCTAAGCACACGCTAGACTAAATTGACTCTGATGTAACTGATATATTTAGATTACAAATGTAACCCAGTCCCCATATACACCTAAAGAAAGTAACTTAGGATGGATGCCAATTGTAAAGAGTTGTATCTGCGGTGCACTATTAATGTCATACTCTTGTAGCCTCATGCTTGATAACAAAACATAATGTAAAAAAAAAAAAAAAAAAAAATTGAGCACCAAAAGAATGTTTAAATACATCATTACAATCGTTAGTAAACTCGAATGGGACAGACATTTGTAGTAACCTTTATACAACAGACACTTAATTCTATGCCACTAATGCCACTAGTACTAAGTAAGTCTTACGTTACGAATGTAATAATTCATTCTTTCTGAATTACTCTATTGGCGATTGTGCAGGGAATGTTGTTTGACGGCATTTAATTTGTTATGAAAGGAAGATGAAAGAGATACGATTTTGTAAGTGTATGCGTGATGATAAATTTGCCTCTCGACTTAAAGGTGCAGAATTAAAAACTTCTGATTTAAATTGCGCCCTAATAGCATCATGATAGCCATAGGTTTATGGGCACTAAATTGTGACCTAATAGCATCATGATAGTCATAGGTTTATGGGCACTGAATTGTGACCTAATAGCATCATGATAGGCATAGGTTTATGGGCAGTATAATAACTCATTCTGAGAAACCGGCCCAAAAATCTGAAACAAATTTGGGATAGCGGCCCTGTTAGAGTAAGCTTTCTACGAATGGCTTTTTTTTTTTTTTATATGTCTTCGTGACCTAACTTTAATGATTGATTTGTAACTGTTACGGAATTATGTATATGGAATCTATAATGTGCCTAAACTTTTGTCCTATGACTGTACTTTAAAATTGTGTCAACTAGTGAGTCATATTTAAGTTAGGTTAAGTTGTACTTTAGTCAAATAAGCAACATGCTGACCACATTTTAGTTCAAGGTCAGAGCTGTTTACCGTACTTCGAGTAAATTTCCACTAAATAGACGCATTTAGTATTGCATTCAGGGTCGTAATATGACACGTTTCCTGTTGTGAAATGTGCCATTTGCAAAATGTATAAAAGACGTGAATATACGAATTATATTCATTCCATTTTAAACCTTGAGTTGAAAAGATCTGTTTTTACGATCAGCTTTTGGAATCATCAGATTGTTTGAAATAATAGCCTTACCGGAATCTTGTAACCCTGTAATGCTGTATTGCTGTATAGATAATTCGGAAATTATTATTTATTGGACCATTCATCAGAGCTACTTGGAGTTATATTTAGGACTTTCTCGGATGCCTGTGAACATTCTTAAAGATGATCTGGATTACATTATCGTTGGTACATCGGAACATTACAGACTCTTTCATTCGGAACAATCTTTCATTCGGAACATTCGTTCATTTGGAACATTCATTAACTTGGAACATTCAATTATTTGGAACATTTTATAGTTTCTATATATATATAGGACTTGTGATTAGGACACTAATAATTGTTGGATTATTTGGATTTTAATACACGATACTATAAGTATATTTTGATTTTTACATTAATTATTTAGAAATAAATTGTTTGTTGATTTTTACAAACATTGCTGATTTCACTTTCTTTTTGTTACGTTTTGTTCTTATCATAGGGTCGTAACAGTAACCATGTTTAAATCTGTGTGAAAGTCATTTTTGATATGTAGGTATATAATAAATAAATTATATTGTTTGTTATATTGGATCGCCCGAAGTACATGGGGCTCGCAACCTCACCCTGATCAAGGGCTCATTCAGAAATATCTTTTAGTATCTTTGCGAGTGGGGTAAGATGGGGGGAGGGGGGCAAAACAAGTAGTTGTGGGATCTGTTGAACAGCCCCCCCCCCCCCGTGAGGGCCCAGAGGGCGAAGCCCCCGGAAACTCCTGTATTTTAGGCACGTTCTAATGTTAACCATCCAACTTTACAGAAAATTTACTCTAAGAAACGTTCGGGTTGTTTCGCTCTCATTCTGCTCCTCGCTGATGTAGTTCTGTCTTTCTCGCTGTGTCCAATAGTACAAACACTATAGTGTGTCATTATATTGATTTCTTAATACTTTCCGGTAAAGACCTGGAAAATTCATAGGCGCACTTCTTTGAAGTAAAATTCCAAATAATCGATAAATATTTTGTCACATCACTATTGTGTTATTTAGGTTAAAAAACCATGTCATAATTTTTCTTTATCACATAGTTGGTACACTTAATATACAGTGTTTGCGGTTTATTATTTTTCATAATGTTAGCATATCATTTTCTGTGAATATGATTGGTCCAAATAAGCCCATGAAATCCTTGCTCAGTATTCTCATTATTGACTAGTTGCGACAGTGGGAATTTCCATGCTCCGCCTACTGAAACCAATTTATTTTACTATTGCTATTAACTAATTAACTATATGGCGGTCGTCCTTCCAATCGGTAGCCAACTGGACACTAGGAAAAAGCTGGAGACTATTACAAACACGCACAGTAGTGGTTACGTATGCCGGAATATGGCCAATTTACCCTATAGAGAATTTTATGAATGCCAAACTAAAACTCGAACACGAGTAAACCCGATGGACATTCGCCTAGTTAAACCGAAAATGTTGGAGAACAAAGAAAATCAATCACGCTGTCCAACACGAACATACCGAGTCTATGCGGAGACAAGCCCGGTGGTCCCCTTTATATTGCTGTTACCACACGATATGGATCTTGCACCCCACCCACACAACAAACATGGTTTAAATGTCAACCCATAGGAGTAAATAAACTCACCTCTCTTATGAAGAGAATGTTGACAAATGCTAGTCTCTCAACTGACAAAACGTTATCTAACCACATAATTCTTCCAAATCAAATAATGGAAATATCCTGTCACAAAAACATACAATCTTGGAATCACTATAGAGCCATATGAATGCAAACAAGCAGCGGCATAACATCTTTACATGTAGTACCATTTCTGCATCTAGTAATCATCACTCCAGACAAATATCTAACAACTGGAATGATATTTCTTCTGCCGTATCCAATACTGCATATGTGGTGAATGTCCATGGTGGAATCGACACTCATTTAAGTGGAAACGTTGTAAACAGTCTCATCGAAATCTATGTATGTGCGTCGAAAAATGACTTTGTCAGCAACAACTGTTCTATTGATTGTCAGGACAGTTGCTCTTTAAATTGTAATTTGCACAAAAATCTACTTCTAAATGTTATTGATGATTGAATTGTGCAATATTGCTTCAATTCGCATCTGGGACTTGTTTTCCACGCGCAAGAATTGAAAAGTGCAGAGTCTGAACCAGAATTAAATAAAATGCCCCAAATCATTTATTTTTCGTTCTGTCTAGACTCTTTCTTCTCAAAATAAAAACTTTGTGGTCAACAGAATCTAAAAGTGAACAATGATTTTTTTAATATTGAATTTATGAACTCGTTGAATTAATTTCCAGCTTTTCTCGCCAAAGCTGGAAATTATTCAACTCGTTTAATAAATTTAGTATTAAATCATTACCCATTTGAGATCCTCTATGTAATATATATATATATATATTAACACGTAAACTCGTTACGTCTTAAATGACGTCGTGCAAGGTAAAGTCGTAATGACCGAGGTATCCGAATGTATTTTGAAGACATTTCTATACAATGCGGTTTCGTGAAAGGAAATCAGAATTGTTCGTCATGAGCTAAATAGAATATCACTTTTGTTCTAATCCGAAATAAATTTTTTGAAACTCGTAGAATAATTTTAATTTTTTGCTATCTAATTATTCTACTCGTTTTTTAAATTTAATTTAAAATGAGCACTCGTTTAAGATCTTCTATTTGTAAAAGCGGCCGTGAACTCAAGGAAACCGTTAAATGAAATGGAAAGGCAGTGGCGGCGCGAGGGTTTAAGGCACCCGGGGGCAATGCTCTTTAGTATTACACCTACCGAGGCGCCCGGGGGCAATGTTCTTTATTGACGCCCCTACTTTGCCACAGAGAACAGTTTTCTTTATGTCACTTGCCAACCACCCCCCACCCATTTACAGCTGCAAGAAAAAGCTCCGATAGCGTCCCCCCTAGCCCGGCGCCCAGGGGCAATTGACCCCCCGACCCCCCCCCCCCCTTGCGCCGCCACTGTGGAAAGGAGACACAGATTGTTCAAAGAAGTTTAAGATTATTTCGTAGTAAGTAAGTCAAGGTGAAAAAGTTGGTGGTCACCGAACTAGTTTTGTCACTATCATCTTCATTATAATATGACCCTCTCTATCCGAGTTTACATAGGTTATGTAGGTTTTTGTCCTGGACGAGATCTTTTGCTTTATTTATCATTTTCCTACATCCAGAGTTTTCAAATTTCACCTCTGAAATATTTGTTATGATATAATTAAAAAAAAAAAAAGGAAAGAAAATTTACAGCTCACTGTGCTTGAAATCAACCCAGAACAAGAACATAAACAAAAGTATACTAAACGTGAACGTACGTATATATATATATATATATATATATATATATATATATATATATATATATATATATATATATATATATATATATGAATGTGGAGTCGTTTGATTTTCAGAAATTTACAAATTGCATCAATCTCATTGTGTAGTGACCGAAAGTCACGCTAACTTTGGACCACTTTACGGTGGGTCGTAAAACGACTTGCTTTAAAACTTTCAATCATGTTCGATAGAGATATATAATTTAATTGATTTGTTAATATATCTTATTATTATCTTTCAACATTTGAAAGGTTAAAAAGCAATTCTACTCTTCATTTGTTATCGAAAAAACCTGCTGCAAAGTGGTCCTTTATTTATGAGTGTACTCCTACCTTAAGCAGAGGAAAAAAGAGTACTGGAAATAGATATATAAAACATAATATAGGATTGATCTTTGCTAGAATATACCATCAGAATCATAGTTCAAAAATTGTCTCCATTGGGTAAGGAGTGTGTAGGATCAAAGTCCTCTGAAAATGTAATTTTTTTATATTTTTTTTATTTGTTTTTTTTTTAAAGATACCTTGATAAAAGGTTTTGAATCAAAGAGATTTTCAATTTTATATTAATTGAAGCGTCTCTTCGTCCATCAAACACATTGAATTAGCGACTTTCAAATGCTTTGAATATATCAAGCTGCAGCCTTTGAAATTTCCGACTTAAGATGAGCTTTATTTAGAGTTGGAGTGATTAAAACAGCAATACCACATAAGCTCAAGTGAGCTTTTTACCGACATTACAACACAAATAACTTTTAAATAAATAAGAAGACATACAAAAACATAGCATAATACATAATTACAATAAGAGAAAAAAAAGCATAGCGCAGTACTTAAAGTGTAAGCAAGCAAAGCCTTTTAAATGTGACAGTATTTAAAAGTGAATTTAGTGTCTAGGTGTATAAAGCAAAGCACATGTTGGAATTAAAACATGGTAAGATGTAAATTAAACCTTAAACAAAAAAAAAAAAAAAATAAAAAAAAAAAAATAAGAAAAACAAAAGAAACATTCATTTATACACATTTTAAAATCTAGATAAATAAAAAGGAAACACAAGTCAGAATTGGAAACATCTCAAGATACAAATCAAGCCTAAATAAGAAAAGGGAGTTAAAAGTAAAGCAATTAAGAATCTAAATTAATTGAAATTTAATTCTTCTCTAAAAATTATTTGGTAGCCCATTCCATATCTACATATCGAAAATATATTTTGCCACATGTTGAAGTTTTAATTCTTAGGATATCTAAACTATTTGAATATCTAGAATTGTATTTATTGTGTTTAAAACATAAGAGTTTGAACATTTCCGCACAGTTTACAACAGTATTGCTGATGTTAAGTACGACTTTTATATGGAAAATGTCTTTTAACTCACAGGAAGTACTTTCATGGAACTCATATGCCGATGTTAGAATTGGAAGCCATTGCATTTTTTAAGAAAACAATACACAGCATAAAATTATTGTAGTATTTACTTTTCCTTTGTGTTAATTGCTGTTAATCGATTAACGAAATATCTTTACTAAAACCAGTCCATATATCATGTCAATACTTTATATGGCGTCATCCTTATGAGAATATTTGGTTTGGTTTGGTGTTTTACCGCACAGCAACACCAGTAGGTTATTCAGTGCCGAGGCAATTGAAGTAAAGTGTTTTGCCGATGGATGCACCAAGGTAGCCGACCCATGCTGATCCAAACCTCGATAGGATTCGAACTTGTACCCTTTCGGTCGCGAGTCCAGCACACTAACTACTGAGTCACTAGGGATTCTGAGAATATTTGGTTGGTTTCTTCCACTTACTGATAAGATCTATTATGCCGTCGTGAATTATAATTATGTATGCAAGTCAATAGTGCTATGGGATTGTATTGTGTGAATAGATTGCGATGACGCCAATTTAAGATTATCATCATATAATAGTTGTCATTCGTGACAATAAAGCCAAAGGGGATTTACTATTTTTTATCATTGATGGTCGGTTTAGCATAAACGTGTATTACAGATGCTTTGTTTTATGACTGAACTTTAGTCACACTTAAACTGTATCAACCTGTTTATGACATCTTCGTATACCGTAAAATTTCTCAGACAGTGTGTAAACTTTCCAATCTAAATGAACACCTTTACGATCCAAAGTTAAGTTTAATAAAAAAAAAAAAAAAAAAAAAAAAAAAAAAAAAAAAGATAGGTTAATGAAACTTAGACAGTTGGAAATCTTAATATTTTAGCATGTAGAGTGGACACAGGAGTCGATGCCAGAGCGGTAGAAGACAACAGTACAGATGCTAAATCGTTTTATTTTTATCTTGTTGCTAGAGTAATATTATTTTACTTGATATGTAACTGGAATACAATTTGCTACACAGTCCGCACTGCCACCACCAGATCAGTAGTCTTAGATTAGTCTTTGATTAGTCCAATGAAAGGATATTTATACACGAAGGACAAATTTTCTCACTTTTTTTTTTGGTGGTTGTAAAATACAAGTACCATGCAAACTGAACTACTGTCAAAAGTAAATTACCGCAAAGCATGCCCATATGGTGAAATATTGTGAAAAGTCAATTACCGCAAAGCATGGCTGTATGATGAAATAGTTTTGAAATTAGCCAGCATTTTTTTTATGTGTGTACGTATCCTTTCCATTTTTAAAAAAATGAGGATTGTTAAATAAATATGCGCCTCTTCTCGTGATATTACAAATTATACATTAATTTGATACAGAATACTGCTACTTACGAAACATAAATAAATGGAATATGAGTCATAAAATATGGCTAATTCTAATAAATATTTAAGACGTCGACAATTTGATATTCTATCAATATTTAACATCTATCATGTGATGTGTAAATCTTGCCAGCTTTCCTATAATGAGTAATTTTAGGTTCCTGCTACATGTATAATTTTTGCTCAAAGCCAAGACGCCCAGATATTTCGTTTTACGAAGGCAATATATCGTCAACGGGTTTTTCTTCCAGCATTATTAGAGCTAAGATTAATCTTGGAAAGAAAAAACATGCAAGGAAATTTGATTAAACCCTGAACCTCAGTGATATTCCCTAAATAGAAATTACAAAACGTATTTACTGAAAACTAAAGACATCTAGAGCGGCCTGGATCAGGTCTTCTAGAGCGGCCTGGATCAGGTCTTCTAGAGCGGCCTGGATCAGGTCTTCTAGAGCGGCCTGGATCAGGTCTTAAAAATAAAATTGTGGCGGATTTTGAGACTCCTTTAAGATGAAAAGTCAGACTGTGTTTGATGTCTTGTGAGTTTATAGAAATTGCATATTGAACTGGACATCTTCTTAGAAAACAAGTAAAATGGGGTGATCTTGAATAATGCAAACAAAATTTCCGGAGAAAACCAACACAATTTGGTTTGACCATTTGACAATAGATCTGGAACTTAACGGAGGAAAACAGTTGGGGCAAAAACATGAAAGAACATATTGGATAATGGATAGGTACAGTTCGACGCTCGTATCAGGTGGTGTTCTATAAGCAGATTGGCACAACTGGTAGTTTAGTTAGTTATTTTGATTTAGTTCGTGTGCAGCCATTCGGCCATGTACGAACAGTTAATGGGCGCAAAGCGCCCTACTTAATTAGTCGTCAATGGGTTACCGAGCTGCAACCCATTGAACGCATTACTGTGTGCAAAGCACACTATTTAATTTACACCACTCCATCGCTGCATAGTTTCCCCACTATGGGGGTTCATTGAAGGCGCGATATAGGAGGGTGTATACAATTACTTCAACCTGTACATAGGATTAGAGCCACAATGTTTACAGGTTTAAATGCAATGCACGCAAAGCGTGCTACCAATCGGCATGTCTGGAGCGAGGCGGACAGCTTGGGCTCAGCAAGGGAGACGCGAAGCTGAACGGAAGTACTGAAACGCCAAGATTGTACATGGTCAAATTCTGCCCAGTTAGCTAAGTCGGGCTGTCCCTAAAACCAATTAAGCATTAGCCACTTGTTTAATTATGGCAATACTTCAAGTTTCAAATTTCTTTCTTTACCGCGATTCATTCAGGTAAAAAAATTTGCGTAAATAGTGTACATGTTGTTCGAAAAAAAACAGTACAAATCTTTGAGTATAAATTACTCATATGATTTTAGTATCACGCACATTTCTAATTTCATAATATTATTTTTTGACGGTGGTTCGAAATTGATCAAATTTGTGTTTAAAAGAATATAGCCGAAAGGGGTTTTCAAAATTTCAAAAGGAAAACGCCATTCAGTCAGGCAAATTGATTAGCAGCATCAGGTCCCCTGTACTTCTGCCTGGTGGTACTGCAAGTTGACTACGTAAATGTACGCCTCCAGGTTCGTCTCCGGTTCATCTGTTTAGAGCTGCTGTGTCAGCCATCTTGATTTCAAATCCCTTTCACTATCCGTAGTGGTGGGGTTTATTTTCGGCGCCAGGGTAGGCAATTTATTTTCGTAATCCTATCCCGACTACATGGTGTCCCCATCTACGGTAGTTTCCAGGCCTGCGTGGTCTCTTCCCAAGGGGGGTTGGCTCGGGAAATACCAAAAACCTCGCCTTCCTCTTTCATTGGTCGATTCCCAGCGTTCAGTTCTATCTTGCTCTGTCGCCTTGCCCTCATGATAGCTCGCTCTGCTACTGCATGCTGCTCCATGTAGTCGGCATTCTGGCGGGGGAGTAGGTCGACAATAATATCCATTGGTCCATATGTCGCGGCTTGGCCCCATACTTCCATTATTTGTTGTTGAGTGCTCATAGTTGCATGGACCAACACAGCCTCCTCCCCTCCTCGTCCACTGCGGCTCTGCTCTGTCCCACCTGCTCTGCTCCACGGCTGCTTGCTGACTTGAATGAATGAAATGGAATGTTGGCACAAGTGGTGAACGCGCTACTTTGTATGCTTGAAGCACGGACGGGAAGGAAAACATTCCTCACACAAAATATAACGCACATACAGAATACCAAAGGAACAGAAATTGCGCGGACCTAAAAGAAACCATTGTTATGAGTTTGTTTACATAGGGTTACACAAGGGTACGTGAGTGTGCTAATGGACACACTACTGTATCCACACAAACACACATTTTATAAAGGAAGGGGCTTTTAAGCTTTTGGTGGGGAAGACAAAGACATACACAAACACACCTAAAATACATACTCTATTGACAATGATAAGTATTCTTTACTGAGCTATTTGGATGGCCCTGAAAAGATCCATTTTGTCTAGGCCAGACTGTACTTTGTATTTACAACGCTTTCGGACATTCGGCCATGTGCGTCCGGTTAATTTGCAGACCGTGCAATTTTTAATTCTTCGCCGCACCCATTTGCCGTTATGAGTTATTCATGTCTGGAAGTGGAAAAGGCGGAAAACAGCTGCAGAAGGCGCCTCGACGTCCCCGGATGGCTGCAAGTGGTCCAGAGTTGAAATTTTATATTTTTATTTGCCAAATGTAAGGAAAAATCATCGTCTTGCACCTTATCAAAATGCTTTTAAGAAATTTGAACATAAACTCAGCATCTGTGTCTGTGAGTATGGGTTAGTTAAAAAGTGGTTAGAATTAAAGATTTGTAATGGTATAGATAGATGTCCGGCTCATTCCAAGGAGTGGATTAACAACGGTATCCTATTTTTAGTAAGCATATGCACCGACACTTGATTTCTTGTTACTGATGCAGGATAATTCCAGAATTAGTTACCACATTGTGCGGTAGGGCCCTGGTGATCTGGGCTTGATACCATCTTATAAACTTAATTGTGTATGGCCAGTTTGATGGGTTTACATCTTTAAAAGTTTGGTCATTGACACCTTGTGTGGCGGAGCCCGATAGTCTGGGTTTGAGACCACCTAATACGGTCTAATTTTTAGTTGGATGTTATTAGTTTTCTTCTTCCTATCATATGGTGCCTATGCTTACCCTTTTCTACGTCATTTTTAATTTTTGGGTCTTTTTAATAATCAGTTACCGCATTGTGCTGTAGGGTCCTGGTGGTCTGGGCCTATACCCACCTTATATTTTTAACTTTGTGTGTGGACCAGATTACAGGGTCATGTTTCAGAGTTCTAAGTTATTTATTAGTTGCCACACTGTGCCGCTGCGACCACCTTATAGTGTGTTAAAGGGTTTGAGAGGGTCCGGCTATAATGTGTTGTTCCTTGTGATTTCTGTCGGAAGCCGTCACAAAGCAGGGATAGAGAGAGAGAGAGAGAGAGAGAAGGGGCAGTTTTTAATTATTTAAAAAAAAAATTATTTATTTATTTATGTTTTTTGTTTTTGTTTTAAAGAGTGTTCATGGACTAGGGAAAAAATACAATATGCATGATGATAAGCCAGGCTGATGAACGCACCGCTTTACATACTTGAAGCACGGACGTGTTGGAAAACATTCCTCCGATTCGGTACGCGGCCGTGAAAGAAGACATGATTAAGATCGATAGAGAGAAATGTGAAAGAGCATGTGCATACAATTTTGTTTTCAATAAATAAAAACAAGACAACACCATTTGTTTCAAAAATCAACATGTTTAATAATAATAAGAAGCTTCTCTAACTCAAATACAAACAAACAAACAATATTAAACATGAATGTATTTACAGGGTTGACAACGTTGTGGAGCCAAACTTGACTTCCAATGATGTAAGACACTGTCATTTTTCCATCGATGCACACTTTGTTTCTGAGCTAAGACAAGAGATAACCATAATGTTCACAAAACCATCTTTCAATTTAATCATCATTTCTCGAGTACTCACAATCAAAACAATTAACTAAATGTTCAAAGGGAAATCGAAGACTGCATTGATAAAGGCAATGCACACAATATTGTCCACACACCATGGTATCTGATCCTTGTAATCTAAAATTATTGAATCGAGTGGATAGAGCATTTCTTCTCATAAAGTCAATGATGTCGTCTTCCAGAGGAGGTACACCATATGAATCAAAATAGTCCATACTGTGATCGTTGGGAAAGTAGACAGCTACCCAGTGGGTTCCTGGTCAATGACTGTTATCTGTGTTGATGACGTAAGCTTAAAGGTCTTTAGGTTTGCGATGGGGAAGTTCATCTTTAGCACACACCACAGGATTCCAAGAAGCTGTGTCCGAACTGTGAGTCAGCATGTAATGAAGCTCCCAGGTATCCATTCTTGTTTCTTTTGTGTTTTCACAGGTAATGGTAAGTCATTAATTCACACCTGACCTTTTCCTTCAAACGTTCTGTCAAGTAAGTCAATGAGCCACGGGTAGTCTCTGTGCTCTGTTGCAAGAGAACATCGATGAGTTTGGTCTCCAAAGATGTTAATCGAGATAAGGAATGATCCCTCAAGTCTTTATGCAACTTTCTCACAATTGTCTCTTCTAAGATGACAGACCATGCCTCATCCAGATCTTCTTCCAACTTTTCTTCTGAACTCATCATGACTCATTTGTCGTGTTGTTTTTTACTAGGATGATCAATTTAATACCCAAAGCAATGTACTCTGGTTAGGTCTGTAATTCTTTCAGCCAAGTCCCTAGCAAACCAGGAGACTAAATGTTCTTCTTGTTCTGACCATCTTGACATCATGACTGTATTTTTGTCTTCTTCACTTGTTGTTTGTGACTGCTGTGGTTCTGGATAAAAAACATCCTCATTGCCTATCTCCATAGATTCTTCGTGTTCTATATTTTTTCTTCCAATAGTCTAGAATCACTTCTCTCAAACTGTTGATTTCTAGAGTATTGTTATATTCTGCATTCAAGATGACCTTCACTGTGTTGGCCAGAGCTAGTGCAAAGTTCCACACGAAGTTGGCTTGATTTTATAGGGTGGAAATGTTCTTCGTCGCTGTCTTGGTCGGGAGTAAAATCAAATCCCTACAAAGCATATCCTCCTGCAAAATCCTCGTACGAAATACCGTGGCTGCTGTTGGTACCTAACTGTCCTGTAGCTTCAAACAGTGTCAAGTAAGATATAAAGTAATTTTTCTGGGCAAGGTTAGGTTCAAAAGGTATGGTACACAACGTCTGACCATTTCGAGTGACTTCTATTTTGGACATGTTGTAGTGTTGGAACTCGAAAGGATTTTGATCAATGGCTCCGTTAAGGGCTGTTTTATTGACCATGCCAATGAGAAAACGTTTGGGTAGCTGTCCTTGGTAAACATGATATTCGATATTGGATCGGAATCCAGAGGCAATAGTGAAAGTTTTCACTTCCACTCGTCGAACAGGATACTTGGCTGTCGTTCTGCTCTAAGTTCGACTGATGTCGTTTGCCACTTTAGGTAAGATTTCTACACGGTGCACGTAAAGTGTGGATTATTCGATGATGGTTTTGTACTCGTTAGCATTAGTATCAAATGGAACACGGTACTACTTTGATTCAGTCTCAGGCGTACATCCACTCCATTCAACAGATAATTGTTTTGCAACCACATGTCCAAATGCAAACGATCCATCAGTTCTAAACTTCGTCCTTGTTTGATTTTCTTTCGACGGTCGTTAAATCCAACATTGTGAGGATCGTCCGCTTCTGTCAACTCTGTGTCGTTGAAGACATCCAAGGTGCCCGGTTTCCATACCACGGAAGCATCCAGACGTGTGTTCTTGGTTTCTTTTCCGTACGTCAAGAGATTTTCCAGGTACGCTCGGTAAGGGTAATAATCCATGTTGTTGCTGACTAGTTTGTTATTCAAGTACAAATCCACTTCATTGAACGACGAATGCATGAAATTATTAACGGGAGCTACTCTGGCATCTTCCCCTGGATTGCTATTGTCCACTTTGAGAACTTTGCCTTTAAGGTACGAGTAACTGCCATTCAAATCAATGTAATCTTCGGTTTGTTCTTTGATTTCGAATTCGATAGGGACTGAGGTAGTCAAAGACAACAAAGGATGAAATTATACCCACTGGGATTCTTGCGTCATCATTATGGTGGGTGGCATGGCAAACAGATCGAATTCTGACTTGGAACATTCCCAAGAATCTTGGTGCATCATTTTCCTTTTTTCAATTAGTAATCAAACACGTCCAATTCTCTGACTGCTTCTCTTCTTTTCTTATTCTTTTTCTGAACAGCGTGTTTATGAGATCTAAAGGGGTTTCAAGGTCTCTTTCTGCTTAGTCCTTGCTATGGCGTTGAGGAAGAAGTAATGTCTTGGCCAGAAGTGTGAAGTGAATTATAGGGGTGTCTCGGCGACCCAAAATGTTGTGTCGAGTTTGAAGGAACACATTTTTTCATGCTGTCATACAAGCTTCTTTAGGATTTTGTTTGTCGATGAGGACGTTTTGAAGAAATTCTTTTCCTTGCGTATAAGCGACATCTTTTAAAGCATGCAATCCTCGAGTCACCATTGGTTTTCAGATAGATGCTACCGTACGAAAAGCTGATTTTAACAAATCTCCTAAACCACGTTCTCATTGTCGAGCGACTCCTTGGTACACAGGATAAATCTGTTACAATTCAATGGAGAATCCTTTTCGAAAATATAGTTTCACCGTGATTTTTCTTTTGGAGAATAGAATATTTTGTCCAAGATCTCCTTTTTTACTAATATCGACACTGTCAATATACGATTTATTGACAGGAAGATAATGAGGATGTATAAATTCACTTTGAACGTGATACGTGTTTCCACCTTCATCGTACGCAGTGATGGCAGAATCCGCTTTAAAAGGAATGACTCTGAGTAACGGAGCGGCTGTGTTTCCCACCACGTTGTACTCGACCACATCGGAGTACACAAACAATAAATTTAGTCCTTCGTTAAATTCGACAGAGTAATGAAAATACTTGTAGAATCGATCGTTGTTGTAAACGTCTTTCATAGGAGCCAGAGCAGTGTATCCACCCAAAATATAAAACAAGCCAAGACAGAAAGTAATGGACATTATTTTACCTTTTTAAAAAAATGCATTTTAAGACGATGAGTAACTTTATGGTCTCGATCTGTGCACTTTTGCGAGCTTTCTCCAGGGCTTTGCCAAACTGATCGTTAAAAATAACCGCAAGCGTTTCGACCAGATGTTGAGCATTAAAATAATACCCAACAGTAATTCTCATGGCATAGGTAGTCAATGGACGATTGGTGAGTGATGGTTTCTTGGATTCGTAATAACCAGGATCATTTTTGTCCAACTGTTCTTGAACGTGTTCGTTCAGGATATCAACGATGAAAGTGTTTTGACCTTCGTTGATATTGAGGGCTTGCGTAAGATGTATGAATTCTACTAAAGCAACTTCCCAATGAGCTTCGTGATCCAATTGTATGGACTGGGGTAATTTGGTTGTGAAACAACATAAGGTGTTTTTGGTAAACACATCCATAGAACTGTCGCTTGGTAAGGTTAAATAAAATTGGTTGTTCATAGTTCGATGGTTCTGGTTCTGAGAGTCACTCGATGTCAAAGGAGAATGATTTTCCAAATGTTTCAAAAGAGAGCTGCTGTTGCGGTGGCTGGAAGAATGGTGACTGGCGTTGGCAGTTAATCTACCGTTGTTGTTTGTTACTGTCCGTAACAAGGAAGGACTGGGCAGAAGATAACCGATACAGTTGCTCAGTAAAATAGTCCATCTTTGCTTGTCTCCTTGTTGCAAACTCAAATTGGCAATTGTTGCTCAGGTGACACAATACACTACAAAGATTTGACAGAAAAGGACGATTTGTTCTTTTAGGAACATGTTCTCCACACCACTCCCATTGAGGTTGTTTTTGTAATTTTTGAAAAGAGGAACTCTAAGAAGGTAAGGTAGCTGTTGTGTTTAACGGCATGATGCTTACTTCTTTTTATAGTCGATGACTTGTGAAGCGGCAATCCAAGAATTAAAACTAGGTGGATATCTTTTTTAATGAACTTTCTCTTCTTCAAGTCGACGTTTACCCACTTTACGTGTTCTTCGATCAAGAATGCTTTCGATATCGTACACGTCGTCTTCTTTATTGGTCACTCATTGTAACTCAGGCAAGTAAAATGTTCCTTTTAGCACTTCTCCGTTCATGTCTTCCAGTTTATAGACAGGAGGATCACGTTCACGTACTTGTTTAGTGAGATGAAACAATTCGGTGGTCCAGTAAATAACCTTTGTCAAAAGTGCGTTTGGTTTTTCCAATGCGAACCAAATCTCCAGTCTTTAATACCACTTCCAAACAATCGAAAACATATCATCACTTCGTTTTCAGGGGTTACTTCTTCGGGTGCACATCCGATGCTACGATGGCACGATTGATTGTAACCTTTTACAAGACGTGGTAACACGTCGATGTACTTGACTCCACTCGACGTTGCCCACTTTGCGTGTTCTTCGTTCGATAATGTTTTCGATGTCGTACAAGTCGTCTTCTTTTTTGGTCACTGGTTGTAACTCAGGCAAGTAAAATGTTCCTTTGAGCACTTCTCCGTGCATGTCTTCCAATTTGTAGACGGGAGGATCACGTCCACGCACGGGTCCAGTGACACGAAACAATTCGGTGGTCCAGTTAGGTAAATAACCTTTGTCAAAAGTGCGTTTGGTTTTTCCGATATGAACCCAATCTCCCGTCTTCAGCCCCAGGGTTTTCTTCTGGTGTCTCCTCTGGGGTGTACCAAACAATCGATCAAACACTTTCACTTCGTTTTCAGGGCTGACCTCTTCGGGTGCACATCCGATGCTACGATGGCACGATTGATTGTAACCTTTGACAAGACGTGGTAACACGTCGATGTACTTGAGAGTGTGTTGATGTGTACAATATTTCAACATACGTTCTTTCAAAGTTCTTTGAAAACGTTCCACAACTCTTGCTTTTGTTGTAGGATTCTCAGTGGTAAAAAAAATGAATGGGTCGATGTTTCAAGTCTTATTGAAAAGCTTGGTTCAGAAATTTGGTGCCTTCGTCTGTTTGCCATCGTAAAGGATGACAACCACTTTGTTTTAAAACTAGTTTTAAAGCTCGTACTAACTCTGAACTTGTTTTAGAAGTCAAAGAAACGACCGAAGCTGATTTTAAAAACACGTAAATGACACAAAGCAAATATTTGCAACCACGATTGTACACTGCCAAATGAGAGACATCAGCTAAATCTGCTTGCCATTGATGATCGATGCCATAGACTTTAGTTTGACTTCTGGAAAAGTTTCGTCCAATGAGTTTGTGTAACGTATACGTCGATTGTTCTTGTAACCATTGTCGTACCTGTGGCAAAAGTACACTTTTAAGTTTGGTTTTAGCAGCACGATACAATTTTTTTTAAAACTCCTTCATAACCAGGAGCATGTGAAAGATTGTAGTAAATACAAGTAAAAGTGTCTCCATGACGATGAGGTTCAATGTGGTTGTTTGTCGCTCCTCAATAAGTCACCCACTGTTCGATACTACTCTTAGATTCGTGTGGTATTTGTTTGGACGAGGTTTGACGTGTCCGACGAGCAATAAGAGTAGGTTGTGAAATGGTGACTTTTTTCTTGATGTCTTTTATCACTTTTGTCTTCCCTTCTTTCTTTTTTCTTTCTTCTGCTGAAGAAGGTGTCAGTCAACATCAATTTTTTGACCCAATCTTTCATTTCTTCTCGTTTGGGAGTAGGGGAGAGTGTCAGCAAGGAAGCTGCAATCTTGCTAGATATTGGAGCAGACGGAGTTTGAAACAGTTCTCGTGTGCCTTCTTCTTCTGATATCCCCGTTGCTGTGTCTGTCTTAGTGGTTTTTGGATCGCCTTCAAATCTCTCAGAGTAGGTATAGCTGTTTCGTCTGAAGCTTTCTGGTGAAAGAGTTGAAGACGTTGTAATAATTGTCCGTACCGTTGCAATTTATTGTTTCTGACAAATCTGTTCGGCCCATTAACGATTGTAATTCTTGTTGTAACTGTGATATCTCGGTGAGATTAGGATTCGGAGGTAAATGAGCTATCCGTTGTTTATACCAACGATGGAGTTCCATCCATCGTTTGTATGGAACTAAAGCGAATTTGCGTCCTTCATAAGATCCAATGGTACAAGTGTGCTCTCTTTATAGAAAAGATAGTCCTTTTATCTTCTTTTTTCCCCCTTCTTATCTCATGACTCCTCCTAAAAGTGGTCAAGCAATCGCTCCTAACAAAGGACCAACCACTTTTAACATCGGTTCTATCAGCATGGGTAGAAATCCTCCTCGTTGATCCAGCATTTTTTCTCGTGACTGATGGGTATTTTCTTTTTCACCCTTTGGCGAAGAACGTTCCGATGTTTTCCTAATCGTTGTTTCTGTATCTTGGACAAAGGTACCGTTCCTTTCAAAACGTTTAAACAACATTCACACACTGTATCGATGATTTCTTTGGGTGCTTTTTGAATGAGTTGTTTTCGCATTAGAGGATTCGATTTAGTCAGGACTGACAAAACATCCTAATGTTTAGCTGAACGAGGAGGGAGTCCCTTTTGCCTTTCTTGAAAGACGGTCGTCTCTTGGGACGATGAGAAGAATGGTATACACTTCTTGGTGACATTATTTGTTTCAGGCGCGAAAAACACTGAAGTGAATCTTATCACACACCTCTTTTATATAATGTAATTCGTCTCCATCGATGGTCAGCACGTCGTATCAACTTCATTATGGGCACAACTCGAATATCTGGAATCGACTTTTAAAGTCACAAAAACCAGGCAAAGCCACAGAAAACGTGTATTCTTCTTTGATTGGTACATCTCGATGTGCTAGAAATTGTGAGCCATGACTGCAGCATATCGATGGCAGTCCCCGTAATGCTGGATGTCTCCTTCGCTCCAAGTGTCGTCGGTAGGGTCTAAAATCCATTCGGAAAAATCGGGAAGAGTGCGGGGTCCCCGAAAGATTTTCTCACGTCCTCCTGGAATTTTACTACAATTGGGACAGTGAAAAAATATAGGTTTTTGTATGCACTTCTCACAAGCACGATGAGCTACACAAAAATTAGGGACGTGATTGCCCGTCTCTCGCGTACATGCAAAGTCAAAAAAGATAAAACCCACTTGTTTCTTTTTGTTCTTAAGCTACTCTTCCTTGAAGTCTTCCTCCAGTTCATTGTCATATTTTTTAACGTAGCATTGATGTTCAAAGTCCCCGATTTGGTCACAAAAACGGCATCTTTTCTTTCCGGGACAAACGTGTGCTTTTGAATTATTGGTGCGAATAAGATGTCCACAAGTGGAGCACAATCTCAATAATTCGTAACAACTTCT
The DNA here is from genome assembly GCA_029931535.1 of Margaritifera margaritifera. Lineage (NCBI taxonomy): Eukaryota > Metazoa > Mollusca > Bivalvia > Unionida > Margaritiferidae > Margaritifera > Margaritifera margaritifera. Next base: position 858,359 of record JAQPZY010001243.1, on the reverse strand, counting down.
CTGTTGGTTAACTTGTTTCATGCGATATTGTTCGTAACAAGATGGACTGACAAAGGTTCGCTTGCAAGTCGAACAATGAATGCATTCTATTTCGTTCAGGAATGCATGGTTTGGACTCTAAACAGCCCCGACATCTCTCTCCGCAATAAATGTGTCGCTCCCGATTGATAAATCCTTGGTCCCATTTCTCGCAATAGTACTGGTATCCAAGAAATCCTGTGATACTGGTAGTAGTATAATAGTATCGAAATGCTCTTGATGATGATACACGTGAATGTATTTGCCGTGTGGGAAATCGGGCCCTTGAAGAAAGAGAGCTCAGCGAACAACTTGAGGATACACTTTCAACGTATAGAGAGAAGCCAAGACGTCTTGAAGTTTCTGCATTTCAGGAATGCCTCTTTGGAAATGTCTGCTTGCTGTAACAGGAGTTCTGTTTCTCTTCGTTGTTTGACTCTGTCCGATTGTCGTATGCTCTCCCATGATCGTTTGCATTCTGCAGTCTCCTTCTTCTCGGCATAACTTCGCCCCACGACAAAGGCACGGGCTAAGCACATCTGGTCTTGTGAGTTGTTAATTTGGATGATACCGCGTTTGGTACTGCGAATTTCGTCTACCAATAACACTTTTCTGTGTCCGCTACCTCTCTCAGGTGAAAGGTGGGTCATGTGAAGAGTAGCTTTTCCATCGGTCATGTTAAACGCGTCATTGGATTGTTGAACGTGTTCAATTTTGTCGATGACTTTGGAGGGTGTTTCTTCTGCCGGTGTACTAAACTCGATTCAAATAGGAGACTTCAAACTGTCGAGATGAATGGAGAGTCTCAAACGATCGTTCTCTTGAACCTGGCATTGTTGTTTCAATGTGTCTAGCAAGGAATCCCACAAATCTGTAATGAAACTTGCCGCTTTATCGGGTGGCACTTTAGATTTTCACTCTTTAAATTTCACTGTGTAGGTGTAAGCCGTGGTTTTAAATTTTCTAGAAGTCAGTTTTTGCGTCTCTCGAATGTGAACATAATCTTCGAGAGCTACGGAATGACTTTCTTTTTTAGTGACTCTGGACTCTCTTGGTCTTGTGGCAGAAGGTGTTGGTTCAGGCTGACTCATGTCATCTTCGAAATCACAAGCATACACTTGGGCTAACACTTCAGTATGAGATGACACCGAAAGTCGTCGTCGTCGCCTCTTGGTTTCTTCTAGTTTCTTCTCAGCAATGTGTGATCGTTTCATCTTGATTCCAAGATTTATTTTGACTAAGTTTTATGCATACTTACCACCTATATATAGAGAGAGACCTTCTCACCCTAAGAGTATATAATTCATTCAGCTTTTAGACTGTGAAGAAGAAGATATGGAAGAGTCAAAACAGATTGCCTTTCTCGTTAGAGATTCACAGAGAGTCATTCCAAAGTATACCACTTCCAATAAGACTACGGACTACCCTCGAGATAAAAATCGAGATACTTGCTATGTCTGCCAGGAGAAAGGACACTGGGCTCATGAATGTCCACAACGTCAAAACAAAGAAAAGACAGGAGAGAAAAGAGACAACGGTAAAGATACCTGTTATCATTGCCAGGAAAAAGTACATTGGTCTTCAGAGTGTCTCAAGAAAAAAGAGAACAAGCAAAAAGAGGAGCGTTCTTCAAAAATAGAAGAAGAACCCATATCCGTCAAGAAATGCAAGAAGGCAAGACAACTAGAAGACAGTGAAGAGGAAGAACCCATGTCTGTGAAGAAATTCAAAAAGAGACAGAGAGTGAAAGGAGAAGAAATGGACTTTTGTGATGTGTTATGAAATTTTAATTGTGATTCAAAAGAGAATATACCAAAGAAACCGTAAGTGTCTCTTTGTCTTGATTTTTTTATAATATGGATAAGATACTTAAACACACTCACATATTTTTGTAATGAGACTTAAGTTTTACTTGATTTGGCAATCACTGAGTAGTATCTCTTTTCTAAGAGATATAGGTGGCCCTAAAAAGGACGGTTGGTGTTTTTTGGAAAAAAATTATGGACTTGGCATAATCAGCTTTAACTGTCTCAATCCCTTTCCACGGCCAAGTCCTACTCCTCCTGCTGTTACAGATGCTGCTTTGGTAGTGGTAGTAGTCACTGCTGCTACTGGTGGTGGCATCCCAGTGGTGTTGAAAGTGGATGTAGTGATGAAAGGTGGTTTAGAAGTCTTGGATCGCGAAGGTCTCTTTCTCTTGGGCTGAGCTAAAGAAGTCTGATACATTTCTCTCAGATACTTTAAGTCAGCCAAAATGTCTTGTGGCAGACTTACTGTTTTGTTTTCACTCCCTTCCTTCTGTCTTCACAATTCAAAATTTTCCGCTTCTTCTTCTTCTTCTTCTCGTTTTCTTTTTTCCTCTTCTTGCTGTTGTTGTTGAAAAAATACTTCTTCTTCTTTCTGTCGGTGCAAAAAATTCTCCAATTCTTCCTTCTCTCTCTTTCTGAAATCATGGATCCACTGGTACCGATGGAGAAGGAGGTGAAGGTAGTACTACCGTCGCTGGCAAATATTCTTGCGAAGATGACGACAGAAAATCAGCCAGAGCTTAATTAAAGTCATCCTCTTCTGGAAGAATACTGGTTACAGCTGCATTAGTAGTCGTAGTCATAGCACTATCGCTCCGAGTATACGAGGTATCGACAACAGGCGCACCCCAATGCATTGTCTTCATTGTTTCAGCCAGAGGTATGGTACTCAAACTGTGCCGCAATAGTAAACCGTACGAACACTAGTGCACCTACATATTGAATGTTACGTCATGCGTCCGCTTTCTTCTGATTGAAAGAGAGATCCCCGCTCTGACTGAATTTTATAACGCGCGTTTGGATTGGTGGAACATTTCAATCCGGTCTTAGGCTATATATACACCTGTCCTCAAGACAACTCTTGCAAGATGTGGACTAGCGTAGAGGCATCAATGATCGTTTTAGGCATGCCCTTCGACCCGGACTACCCTATGTATGTAAAGGCATCATGGGACATCAGAAAGATTACAGAAACGGCGATATGGAAGTGAAGAATTTATGTGGAGAGGCAATGGTGTCTGAAGAGGGTCTTACTCTGCAGACCGGCCGTGCGACGAAGTTTGAGAGAAGAAGACCAATGAAGCGATGCCACTTATGTTAACTGCCTTTGGTTAACAAACTCCAACGGTCCTTTCCATGGCCACCCAGATTACTAGAAAAGAGAGATACTCATCTTATTGGCCAAAACATTTTTGTGTGTATGTGTTTGTTTGTGTATATCTTTCACAAAAACTAAAACTTAAATGCACCCCTTCTCTCTTCTGTGTGATAGTATGTTTGTATGTAAAGGTATAGTACTGTGTCTATAAATACTTCCTACCCTTCTCTGTGATAGTATGTTTGTGTGTAAGAGAGAGAGAGAGAGAGAGAGAGAGAGAGAGAGAGAGAGAGAGAGAGAGAGAGAGAGAGAGAGAGAGAGTGTGTGTGTGTCTGTGTCTGTGTGTGTCTGTGTCTGTGTGTGTGTGTGTGTGAACACCTACCTTTTACGTTGGATAGTATAGGTGGTTTGTGTGTGTTTGTGTGTGTGTGTGTGTGTGTGTGTGTGTGTGTGTGTGTGTGTGTGAACACTCTTACCATTTTCGTTGGATAGTATAGGTCAGGGGTGTCAAAAATACGGCTCGCGGGCCAGATACGGACCGCCAGACTCATTATTTATTATTATTATTTATTATTATTTATATTAAATCTGGCCCCCCATGGCGGACTACCCTCATTACAAGGTTTCCGATTTGGTTGATTATCGTTATCTAGAGGATGATCAACCTCGGTGTTATTGCCCGGATCGGGTAAATAATAAAATAAATTATGAAATTTATAGATGGAATAAATAGAGGTCTGAGCAGATATATAGAACAGAATAACAAGAGCCCCCGTACATGAAATATAACAATTTAATGAATTACATAAAACAAATTGAGATAATACATAACATTTGAAAGATACACTTCTTTTTTAAATAAATCATTTACCGAATTACAACACAAATATACTTATGTAAACAGCCGATCTGTTTTAAACGATAGAATTAGTTCATCATAGAATCGAGTGAACAATCGAAGTCATTGCCCTGCATGCCTACTTAACCTGCTTATCGCTGGTCACTCTAAATTCAATGTTGCTATCCGGTCAAGGTTGGTGTCGTCCCCTTTTTTTCCTTCCCTTCTTACTCTCTCTCTCTCTCTTATCTCGCTTCTTTCGGCCCTCAAACTTTGTGTGGGTAGGTAGGTAGGTGGATAGGTGGATATGTGGATACGTAGGTACGTGGATGGAGCTATTTCCCCTTTCAAAATAAACAGAGAAGCAACCTAAATCTTCTGTCAAATATCCTACTAGGAATAGAACATTACTCCACTCTCGTTACGTCAGATATCGTCCTGTCGGAATTCAAACAGATACCAAAGGCTATCTGGTCAGGCCAAACCTGGCAGACCATAAACAAACCTAGTTTCAGAAGATTAATGTACTTCCTAACGGCTATTTCATCACATTAACATCACACGAGACATAACAGTTTCAGTTCACGTCATAATTATACAAATCAATCAATGAAATTCACTTCAGGGCTTAACTACATTAATTTCAGTGAATACTCACTCAAGTCTTTATCATACATGAAATAATCTAAGATCTGTAAATTCACACAGATTCTCGCAACTCATATCAAATAAAGTAATGCATGAAATTCTTAGAATACATGAATCCTATAACAATCAAGATGACAAATTCAAACAATTCGTCAAACTCCTATAAAGAAGATTATTGTACGAATTCAGACAAATGAACTCAACAAAATAGTTATACTCATATCAAGAAACTGATGTACGAATTTAAACAAATAAATCCAAACGAATAATTATAATGATATCAACGAATTACATGAGATTGATGCAAATACCTTGTGCTTTCGAGCCTTGTTCGCTTTTACCGCCAGAATTGTGTCCCTCAATTTCCCGACACTGGTCCCTTGAACAATTGTTTATACGAGAGAATGTCCTCTTTTTCTCAAGGAGTCAAGATCTCATCCTGTTGTAGGAAAACTTAGACTGATTAAATTTTGCGATGTGGAATATTTAAAACATGAAATTTCGTCTGGGAACACACCTCTTATTTAGCGTAGCCAATCAGATTAAACGTATCTACCGCCTTTTATAAATACAGGCCCATCGTGGTCAGCGTAACCCTAGATTTTTAAATAACCGATTCTGGAGAATTTCAAAAGATAATACAATTTTGCAAACAATATCTGCATCCTCTCAACTTTGACATTTCCGACACCGAGACCAAAGTTAACCTTTTCCTTCCAATCTGTCTGACCGTTAAATAAACGAATGCTTAATTAAGAATCAATCTCGCTCCCAAACAGGGACATTAAACCAATCGCAGTCTAGTGATTTCATACGGTATCTTTCCTCATAAATCTAATTAATTGTTCTCTGCCAAACTAAATGTGCTCTACAGAAATCGACAGAAATTTTGCTCCCTTACCCCCGCCATAGCAAATGAGTTTGACACCCCTGGTATAGGTGGTGTGTAAGAGTGTGTGTAGCCCTTCTTTTACATCCTACCCCTCTTCTTGTGTGATAGTGTGTTTGTATGTTTGTTTGAAAGCATGTATAAGCACTCCTACCATTTTTGTTGGATAATATAGGTGATGTGTGTTTGGATATTATAGGTGATGTGTGTTTGGATTATAGATCAACATTTTAACATTACCATTCCAGTATGACCCCATAAACATTTTTGACCCTATAACACCATGCCCATGTTAAACCTATGAACCATTTTAACGTATGATTTTCAGCATGACCATATAAACACTTTTGAGCCTATAAACACTTTTGACCTTATAATAATATCCCCATGTTAAACCCATGGACCATTTTAGCATAGGATTTCCCACTGACCCTCCATGTAACCCTATGGCGTACTGTTCATTTCCGTTAGACCTCTAATAACCACATACAACTACTAACGTGTGTTGTTTTGGTTGAAGAAGTGAAAATTACGATTTTTAAAAGCATCTGAGTTTTGAAGCAGTTTTTGCTCACATTTAAGCCAATGGCGTCCATTGAGTAGCAGTCAAGAGCTGTCTAATATACGATAATGACTGTGGAGAAAATTGATATAAGGGAATATTTAGAATTTGTGTCTTTATCTTTTGAGGTAACTTTTCAGTTATCTAAACAGGAGGAACTCCTCGTTTTGTTTACAGTTTGATCTACAAGCTTCCTTTATGACTCTGTCTCAAAGAAGTCGATCTGGCAATTCAAAAACTTAATTCCTTTGTGCGTTCGAAGATCAAAGATTGCGGGGAAATTAAACGGTTTCCTCCCAGACGTAGTAGACCTAGAATAGAGAAAACAAGCTCTATTATGTAAAATTAATCAAACATTATGCACATATTGTTTGCCGTATCTTCCAGAATAGTCAGCATAATTTAGCTAATCACTGCAGCAGACACAGTTCGATTAATCAAAGTCAATTCAACTTAAAATAATTGGTACACAGCGTTCTGTTTGTTTATGTATGATGAAACGAATGTAACAGTTTTCGTTGGAAAGATAATACAGTAGATATGCATTAACTATACAACGTTTGCAATCTATTTACATAAGAAGAAAGACCTTCACATAATTTTAGAAATGTATCGTATTGGCATCAGGTAACTTTTGTCGAAAATTGGATAAATTTGATCATCTATCATTTTTAAATTAATAATTTTTCTTGTCATAAAATTTTTTTTTAGACATAGAAATATACTGATATCTCTACTATAAGGAGACATCAATGCAATGAGTATTCAATCTCGGTTTGTTTTGTTTTCAAAAATGTTTTCATCTACACGACTCTAGGAGTATTTAATTGATTTTAATGTTTGAACTCTTTGAAGGACGCGTCAATCTCGAAAAAGTAAAACTTTATTAGACATGAGTTGGCAAGGCTTCCCCTACAGTCTGTACATGTCTACCCTTAAAAACTCGTAGTAATGGAAATAATTTTGAAATAATTACCCCTTAGAACAAGTTTAAAATAGTATTTCTGAGTTGATACTGAAGACTACATCGTGCATACCTAAAATGTAAGGCTTTTAAGTATTCTTTACTTTTCTTTGCATATAAGCCAGAGATAATACATTATATTTTGCATTCGGATGTAAGAGAAGGAACAATAGTGATGAAATATAAATGAGTCTTTTGTCTAGCTTTATTCTAAAGCCTCCGATTGTACAAAATATAGAGTTGCTACTAATTCATTTTCTTTTATCAATGGCTTCTGCAATTTTCCGTAAGGACTGAACCCGGGAAGTAATCACATAACGTCTGTTTTTTGTAAAACTTTGTAGTTTTCCATACAGGGGAAGATAAATGAAAAAAAAAATGAAAAAAAAAGAAATACTATCGCCCCTCCGTCATAAAACTTTACTCCATATCTTACTTGCAAATTTTCTGACCAATCAAAAGGCTGGATTTGTAAATTCAGAGTAAGATTTCAAGTCTGGAGTAACAGTTCTTACTTGAAATGCCGAGCCAAGTTTTATGATATAGAGGCCTTATCTAAAACCTTATTCATATTCAGTTTGAATTAGAATCCTTGGAAGTGGCTGTAATATGAACACGTGTTCCGTGGTTTTTGACATAAGACAGAGAATATGGCCCCGGTTTTTACAAAACTTCTCAAGATATCTCCTCAAATTGAGATTTTACATATATTGCTTATGATACTTCAGACAGTATACATATTATTTGTCAGAGGTAGAGGTGGCGGAAAGGATACAAAATCACTTTTTTAGTTTAAAAGTTTACACATGTAAACTTTTGCATTCTTGAAAAAAGTTGGAAAATACCTCAAATTTGAAAAAAAAAAACAAAAAAAAAAGAGAAAAAAAAATAAAAGTTGTTGTTACCAACCAAGCAATAAGAAAGATGACAAATAATGTTGAGGGAAAAAAATGAGATGTTTAGTGACCCGATCATGAAGAACTATTCTATGGACTCTCAATAATTTACTCTTGCGTCATCACTGGCACTAAACCAACCAGAAACCGCTATTAAGCTTCGCTGACAAGCGTCACACTTCCGGTGCTCGTGATATTGGCTTGCCAGTTTAGACCTGTGCCAGCCAACTATTAGGCTCATTCGAAAAGGTGATTGACCCGGTTTTTATCACTTTATAACTTTGATGGTGAATAAATTCTGTCTAGACTGTCCAATTTATTTTAAGTCAACAGTCAACAATGTACGCAAGTTTTTTGTTTGTTTCTTTTCTGCAGAAAATTGAGAAAAATCTTCGGAGATTTTGTTGTTGTTTTGTTTAGCATAATCTACCAGGTTTATACTTGCAAACAGGAATTGTATTATGTTCGATCATAAAACCAGAATACAACACAGCGCTTCATTCATTACAAACGAGTATTATCCCCAAAGTTACTGACGATCGAGTTTTATGGCTAGCTGTATCTGTCCATCAAAACGTCTGTTTTATTTTCGGTATATTCATTTGTTGAGGCCGTGTACGTAGAATAAGGTTTGCCGAAAACAAAATGCAATGTTTGCATTTAAAAATAGCAAAACCATCGTTTAACCATTGATAAGTAAACGCAGAAGATTGTATTTTGTTGATTAAGATGGAATCACAAAAAAGTGGCAAGAAAACTCTCAAAATGCTTCTGTGGCGTCACATTTTTCAAGTAGTGATTCCAGACTTTCAAACACTTAGGCCTAGTGCATGCAATAACAGATACGTTCCTTTTGAAATATGTACGCATCGATTAATGGATGAGTGGATTTCACAATAAAACGGTTATATATCATTAGCCACGTAAAACAATTGCCAGTTTCATGAAATTTCTATTCTTAATGCAACACTCTAGAGAAAGCGGGGTCGATAGGAAATAAGCAAGCGTTACTTTTCGAAATGTGTGTGTTTGTAAATGAAAGAGGAACATAAAGGATACAAAAAAACAGAAATTCCCAAGGGTAGAAAACTCAGTAGACTAAACACACATGCTTTATACGGTAAACATTTGGCATTTATTACTTTTTTTTAGATTGGCTTTTGATGGTGAAGACACATCGTTTAACAGTGTCGTACACAGTTCCTCGTTGAAGAACCTGATTATCACTGCCCGTAATAATTGCTATTTCTGACGAGATCGTCTCCATTTCAGGACACATTAGAATAATTGATGTGATTAGGAAGTATATTTGTTGATAGTTATTATGTTCTTTTTTACATAATTGTTATCAAATATTGTCTACAGTTTGCCCGTAGACAATTACTGTCTCATTTTAATATGTCTATTTCGGTATAGACTAGTTAATAAAGTCAATTGCAGAAAAAAGAAAAAAAAAAGCAACGGAAAAAACCAAACCAAAAACATAAAGAACAATTATACAAATCACATTTTATAGCATCACAATGTCGCTGTACAAACATCTGTTTGTAAGGTGAAATAACCTATAGGGATATCACAAAGTCACTGTACCAACATTGATGTTTACATCGTGAAATAACCCAAAGGATATCACAAATTCAGTGAGTAACTCCATATCATTGCAATTATATTATACATAGACCAGACTTTCCAATTTCGTAGATCAACCTTGTCAATCAACTTAACCTAGCACCTCCTTTTATATTTACCTATAACCCTTATCAGTGTCACTAGCTGTATTGCTTGGCGTAAGTGACTGCACAGTATTACATAGCACCGATTTTATTGCAGTTTTACATCACACAGATTTGATTAGTCTTACATAACACAGATTTGATTAGTCTTACATAACACTAATTTGATTGCAGTCTTACATAACATAGATTTGATTAGTCTTACATAACACAGACTTGATTAGTCTTACATAACATATATTTTATTAGTCTTACATAACGTAGGTTTGATTAGTCTTACATACCACAGATTTGAATAGTCTTACATAACACATATATGATTAGTCTTACATAACGCAGGTTTGATTAGTCTTACATAACACAGATTTGATTAGTCTTACATAACACATATTTGATTAGTCTTACATAACGCAGGTTTGATTAGTCTTACATAACACAGATTTGATTAGTCTTACATAACACATATTTGATTAGTCTTTCATAACACAGATTTGATTGCAGTCTTACATAACACAGATTTGATTGCAGTCTTACATAACACAGATTTGATTGCAGTCTTACATAACACAGATTTGATTGCAGTCTTACATAACACAGATTTGATTAGTCTTACATAATACATATTTGATTAGTCTTACATAACAGGTTTGATTAGTCTTACATAAAACAGATTTGATTACTCTTATATAACAGATTTGATTGCAGTCTTACATAACACAGATTTCATTAATCTTACGTAACACAGATTGCATTAGTCTTGCATAACATATATTTGATTGCACAGTGTTACGTAACATATTTGATTGCACAGTGTTACATAACACAATTAGCTTGTGAGAGCTCAAACAGACAATGCGCCTCATAGTAGACTAAAATATAGAGAATATACAGTTACTCAGAGCTTGATAACTCAAAGAGTATTGACTAGATTCACTTCAGTTTGTGACGTAAGCTTGCTTTTATTTAGAATAATAAGTCTGTAAAATTTTGTTATCTTTTTAGCCATGAGGAAAGCAAGATTTTCATTGTAAATGAGGTTGGGGCTGGGCTTTGAGCAAGCATTGGAACTATTATTTAAGCCGTCCTAAGCATAAGAGTCCTATATGGCTGATGACGCAATAACGCAGATGGTGACTTAAAATATAACGTCATGACTTTAATTGTTTGGGATTTTTTTTAAATTGTGAAAAAGTGACGTAAATGGGTGAAAGAGATTATTAGCGATGTTTTAAGTCATACGTTTAGTAATTACTTAGTCTTGTACAATATAATTAAAATAATATAAAAAGGCAGTATGTCCATCCATTAAGACCTGTAGGCTTGGGATGGCTCAATTTGTGTTTATTACACACAAAATAAATGAAACTTACTGAATAACACAATATGTCACTCACTGCAAGAGCTTCATGGCATACAATATCAGTCATTATAACATGAGCCAGTTTTGTCTCCCTATACAACACACAAAGAAAATAAGGTATTTACCGGTGCGGATCGTGCCCCCACCCCACCCCCTATAAATGATCGTGAAACAACCGGAACGTTACCCAGAGTAAGTTTTCTTTACATTTAGATGGTTAAAAGTATGCCCTGGAAACGTTTAAAATGCAGGAGCTTCTGGAGGCTTCGCCCCTGGGCCCTCAGTAGGGGTTTTATCCCACAGACCTCTTGTCTACTTGTTTAGCTCACCCCCCCCCCCCCTCAAAGAAAAACAACATATTCCTGGATTCTTCCCTGATTTGTCTTGCATAATAATATCTTTTTCGGAGGCCCGCACGTGTCACCAACGATAACATTCTGTATGACGTAACATTCTGACGTTATGATATGTGTGTGGATTCAAATGGTCGCGTGAAACGCTCACATGCTCCAGTACTACATCAACAGAGTGAAACCCGTTTCAACAAGCCAAATATTGTTTATTTGTCATGTTAGAATCGAAATAATGACTTGAAAAGAGGTATTTTATGAAAAATATAAATACCTGGTTTCAGTGTTGCAATTGTTTACATAATCCCAAGTCTATTTAAAATTGCAAAATTTCAAACAGGTATTTGTCTATCGAAAATATACTTCTGTTCAAGTCATTGATTTTTAAGTATGTTACATGCATTTCACGCCTAATGATTGCTCTTCGTGTTGTCCTTATTTCATGTAGTCAGACGATTATTGGTTTACATCAGAAGTCTGCATCTAAAAGTCAAAGGACGGCAAGAACGGTCGGCTCCATGGATTGTTATCAGTCTGCTGCCCCATTCTATCGAACACATCCTAGTAGACACTTAACATAAAACTTACTGGATGGAGTTTGTCGAGAGAGATTGATGAGATCCAAACAAAATGTTCGTAATGAAGTGGGATTAGTTTTATGTTTTTCAAAGCGTGAACTGATTTACTTGGTTATGCAAATGACGTAAAATCTAGTTGCCAATATTTTAGTTCCCACATTCGGTTTGAGGATCCATGATAAAAAGTGACATGGACACATCTTTCCGCTGCGTTCCATTTATTTTTCTAATAGCTTTATGTTAAGCTGATAGGGATAAATTCATTAAAATTATCATATATTTCATCAGATTACAATTAAAAAATCTCATTTGTTGAGTATCTACTGTATGTATGATCTTCTAGGTATCACTACACTAATTGGGTCAATCAGCTGTTGTTGCATCTTATTATTGTCCCTTAGAAAACCATTAATATTTTTTCTCTGATGTTTGCTAACCAGTGAAGAATGTTACTCGCAATAAATAGAAAGCAGTTTTAAAAGTCTAAACAGAATTTTTTTTATTGAATTCAGCTTCTTAACATTTGCGCAGGTTGACAAAGCAAACAGGTGTGATTCGGCCGGCTCTTGAAAAGTCACTTGCAATAAAATGTCCAGTAATTTAATTTGAATGCAACTAATTTTAGAAAATGGTACATAACCTTTGCTGGTTTTTTTTTTATATGTTGCGTCAAGGTTGTTGACTAACAAAATTAGGACATTCTTGGTGCATATAAAACTATAACTAATGCGCTGGAATTCATAAAAATGTTGAAAGAAAAAGGAATTATATAAGGAGTTTGATTAGTTTGATAATAACATAAATAGCATTAAGAGCAAAATGTATGGTGAATACATCTCTTTGATATCTAAGCATCCTAGATGCAATCGTGGCTATTTCTTTTTTATGTATGTAAGTGAAATAAGTAAATAAATAAACTAGTTGGTGCCTATTTGAAGAATGCAATACTGAAAAATATAACTTGTTCCTTTTAAAAGGTAGGAAGCATCAGATTTAGCCAAGATTTCTTTCTTTATAAACGCACTTACTATTTATTTGTCACATGATTGCAAAGCTTTGAATTTATTTGAAACTTCATTTGGATGCAAACAAAACCATAATTGCTTCGATTATTCCAATTTGATGGAACCATGGTAATGTTTTTCAGGTTCTGCACCATAACTGATGTAATACTTGTTTGTCTTGATAAAAAAAAATGAGCTCAGATATTTCTTGACCATTTTCTATGGAAAAGAGTTTGATTTGTAGATTCAAGATGACACAAAGAGATATGATAAGGCAGGAATTGAGCTACTAGTCTGGTTATTTTTAGGAATATTCTAAATGTTTGGCTCTGAAAGCATGAAATTCTAAAATTCACGATCCTTAACAGTGTAAATATCTTCTGACAATTGGAAATCATCATATAAAGGTGTTTATGACATTCTTTTTTATTCCAAAGTGAGTTTGCCAATTTTAAGGCCACATATCATTGCACTTTTTTGTATCCGTTTATGGCTCATGGATATCAAAACCTCTTATATTTCACCATAGGTATAATTGTTCACAAGTGACACACTTGCCTCGGATCCATTTATTGAGAGATTAGAAATACCATTTTAAACTTAATAAACAAAGATTTTGGCCCACACTAGTAATATGTTATCATTTTTTAAAAGTTAAATACTTAAACAAAATATAACAAAATTGAATAAAATTATCATTACAGATGAAATAATTATTTATTTTGTAAAAATGTATCATAACTGATTCAAACATATAAAAGAAGCTTCATTCTTTGATGAATATGACCACTTAGTCTTTGTTTTGGAGCTCATATTTGTAACCTATGACATGACATCACCCTCCAATTAGATAGCTTTCATGTGAGATAAAAATTGAACCCTAGATCAAACCGCACTGGAGCAAATTGCAAGCAAATCGTGGAAGTTATGCTTCAGTGTTGCTACAGATGACGAAAAAGCGAATTTTGAAATAGGTCCAACTTTGTGACTTTGTCATCTCTTCTAGATATCACTACACTAATTGGGCCAATCAACTGTTATTGCATTCCATTGTAGTCCCTACAAAAAGCATTAATATGTTTTCTCTGTTTTTTTCCCGGGAGATTTGCTAACCAGTGAAGAATGTTACTTGCATTAAATAGAAAGCAGCATTAAAATCTCGACAGAAAATAAAATGTTTAATGAGTTCAGACTTTTGGTTTTTGCATAGGATAACAAAGCAAACATGTGTGATTCGGCCGATTCCCGAAAGGCCATTGGCAATAAACTTTCCAGTCATTTCGTTAAAATGCAACATAACCTCTGCTGATTTTTGTATACGTTCTTTCAAGGTTACTGACTAACAACTTAAGATAATCTTGGTGCATCTGATCTTATAACAATGCACTATACTTCATCATAAATATAGAAAAATGACGGAAATATATACAGAACTTAATTAGTATAGTAATGCTTTCTTTATTAATTTTGAGTCACCATATAAAGCTGCATTCAGCCGGTAGGTAGCGACATAGCTCTCACCTTTGACATGTTTACGTTGTGGCAAGTATTGTTTTCTGCTTTTCTCCGGGTATATTAAAATTAGGTTGTGTGATTTAACCGTAACAAATAGTATGTAAATACATATTTTGTTTACATTTTTGTGCTTGTAATTGTTCTTCCTTTGTGTCGTCCGCCTTAACAAATGATCCGTAGATCTCGAAAGCGCCTGGTCAGTTTCTCTGAATGGCTGCACAGTGCTTTGTCATGTTTGTTTCCTGTACATATATATATATATATATATATATATATATATATATATATATATATATATATATATATATATATATATATATTGATATGGTTGTAATATTCGGCATTTAAGTTAGGGATAACTTTAAGTTTACTATGAGGTATTGACTTTAAGTTTGCAGTAAGCAGTAAAGTTGATTAACATTTGCAATGAAATATTACTGCCGTTGGCAGGTTCTCCATGGAACATACGTTTTTGTTCTTAAATTTTCTGAAGAGAGTGAATAGAAACCCCTTTCGAAGAAATTAGACACAAATAATTCTTTCCCAACAATTGTTGAAAACACAAATATTTGCCTTGTGTTATGTGTGGTATTATAAATAATTAGAGTTCAGATGTTATGTCCATTTGTTTGTCCTTCCTGGTAGACAAGTATGAACAGTTTCATAGACTTTTGGTTCGTCAGCTGCAAGAATATTGCACAGTTGTAATGATACATACAGTATTTAGCAAAGTCAATTGCCACGCAAATGCTTATCTACAAAATCATAAATGTATTGTATCTTGAAATATGTCTCAACTTATCCAGGCAAATAATCTTTCAGTACTTCATCAGGCGATCGTCCTAAGCAAATTAGTCGAAGGTATGGCAGCAATAGTATTTCTCGGAACTTAGACTCGTTCCCTGAGTGAAAATCTTCTTGGTATTATCGATCATAGTTCTTGATGTCTTTTCAACTGTATAATTACCAATATCAGAGACATTTGCTTAATGATAACTTGGTAAGCATAGAAATGACCCAAAAAATAAAAATTGCCAAGCATATGCTGTGTAGGTTAATATTCATACAAGCGCCTCAGACTCTTATCAATCAATTTTAATTATGGCTGTATATATTTTTGTTCAAAGATGTCAGGGTAGTTGTATAAGATAGCCCCGATAAAAACCGGTCATGCAGTCTTGACAAGGAAAAACAATCAGATCGAAGACATGGTGACGCCCTTATGAGTTAGTGGTTTTATTGGGCGGGGGTATTCTCAATAACCTACCTTGATTAAGTCGGAATAACATTTGCAATGTCCAGCCTCGTTTTCCTTACGCTAATGAACGTCAAGAAAATAGATTGAGGAGCAATAGTGTCATTAAGCTAATGAACGTCAAGAAAATAGACTGAAGAGCAATAGTGTCATTAGGCTAATGAACGTCAAGAAAATAGACTGAAGAGCAATAATGTCGGTAAGCTAATGAAAATCAAGAAAATAGACTGAAGAGCAATAATGTCGGTAAGCTAATGAACGTCAAGAAAATAGACTGAAGAGCAATAATGTCGGTAAGCTAATGAACGTCAAGAAAATAGACTGAAGAGCAATAATGTCGGTAAGCTAATGAACGTCAAGAAAATAGACTGAAGAGCAATAATGTCGGTAAGCTAATGAACGTCAAGAAAATAGACTGAGGAGCAATAATGTCATTAAGCTAATGAACGTCAAGAAAATAGACTGAAGAGCAATAATGTCGGTAAGCTAATGAACGTCAAGAAAATAGACTGAGGAGCAATAATGTCGGTAAGCTAATGAACGTCAAGAAAATAGATTGAGGAGCAATAGTGTCATTAAGCTAATGAACGTCAAGAAAATAGACTGAAGAGCAATAATGTCGGTAAGCTAATGAACGTCAAGAAAATAGACTGAAGAGCAATAATGTCGGTAAGCTAATGAACGTCAAGAAAATAGACTGAGGAGCAATAATGTCGGTAAGCTAATGAACGTCAAGAAAATAGACTGAGGAGCAATAATGTCGGTAAGCTAATGAACGTCAAGAAAATAGACTGAAGAGCAATAATGTCGGTAAGCTAATGAACGTCAAGAAAATAGACTGAAGAGCAATAATGTCGGTAAGCTAATGAACGTCAAGAAAATAGACTGAGGAGCAATAATGTCGGTAAGCTAATGAACGTCAAGAAAATAGACTGAAGAGCAATAATGTCGGTAAGCTAATGAACGTCAAGAAAATAGACTGAAGAGCAATAATGTCGGTAAGCTAATGAACGTCAAGAAAATAGACTGAGGAGCAATAGTGTCATTAAGCTAATGAACGTCAAGAAAATAGACTGAAGAGCAATAATGTCGGTAAGCTAATGAACGTCAAGAAAATAGACTGAAGAGCAATAATGTCGGTAAGCTAATGAACGTCAAGAAAATAGACTGAAGAGCAATAATGTCGGTAAGCTAATGAACGTCAAGAAAATAGACTGAAGAGCAATAATGTCGGTAAGCTAATGAACGTCAAGAAAATAGACTGAAGAGCAATAATGTCGGTAAGCTAATGAACGTCAAGAAAATAGACTGAAGAGCAATAATGTCGGTAAGCTAATGAACGTCAAGAAAATAGACTGAAGAGCAATAATGTCGGTAAGCTAATGAACGTCAAGAAAATAGACTGAGGAGCAATAGTGTCATTAAGCTAATGAACGTCAAGAAAATAGACTGAAGAGCAATAATGTCGGTAAGCTAATGAACGTCAAGAAAATAGACTGAGGAGCAATAGTGTCGGTAAGCTAATGAACGTCAAGAAAATAGACTGAAGAGCAATAGTGTCATTAAACTAATGAACAACAAGAAAATAGACTGAAGAGCAATAATGTCGGTAAGCTAATGAACGTCAAGAAAATAGACTGAGGAGCAATAGTGTCGGTAAGCTAATGAACGTCAAGAAAATAGACTGAGGACCAATAGTGTCGGTAAGCGCATCAAGATAAATATAATCTTTCATATGCATCGGTTAAGGATTTGGAAAATTCCATCCCAAGATTAGATTTTTGCGTCAGACACGAGACTTTGCCAAGTATTGGCGTATGATACGAAAATTCAACAGAGGGAACCAAATTTTACGTCAGACACTATCCAACCCCGATGCGTAATGAATGATTATTTGTTTGCACATTTCTGAACGAAAAATGACGGTCGAAGTCAAAATGGCGTATTATGAATACTGATGTAACTTTCAAATAGCAAAACAACCATTGAAAATGTCCCCACCTTAAGATAGAGCGTAAGAAGTTAAGTTTACAAGGAAACATTAATTGTAAACTTGAAAGGCCTTTTAAACACATGTCAGCGTTCAAAGAACAGCCATAAGATTAATACAGACAGACACAAATAATGATATAATCCTTGATACAACTACGACCTAGAATTGATTTACCCTTCATATATAATAATAGGAATACGAATTTTAGAAGAAAAAAAAACAACAAAAAAACAACAACAAAAAAAAAAAAAAACAATTACAGCGATGGCTTGTCGACTCGAAATCGGACATGTAAGTCTAGCTACGTCGATCAGTGCAAACACGTCCTGTTTACGGGGACACTAACTTCAATCGCTCATTTTAGTGCCTGAGTGTGTTGTAATTTATGCTTATCTTGATCATTGTGAAATAATGCTCAGGTGATAATGGATTTTTACCACTTTGTGTGTCGATGTAGAAGGTCATGTGATGAAGACAGCAGTCACATGATGAAAGATAAAGATAGCCTCCATCGAAGTTCTACACTGGAAAACACGATTATACACAAATAGGAATGTGAGAAAACACGATCATACACAAATAGGAATGTGAGAAAACACGATCATAAAAAAAATAGGAATGTGAGAAAACACGATCATACACAAATAGGAATGTGAGAAAACACGATCATACACAAATAGGAATGTGAGAAAGCACGATCATACACAAATAGGAATATGAGAAAACATAATCTATGATCGTGATACATGCACAAATTTGTGAGTCCTAAGAAGTCCATAAGAGTGCAGCCGTTTCTGGTGTATAATTCGCGTATTTGTGATACAACAGTCCCATAATTATAGATAAACTGAGGTTACGGTATCTCTGTAAGATCCTTACTTCTTTTAAGTGATGATGGGGACTGAAGTCCCAACCTTCAATATAAATATTACGAGGTAATGTACAACATAGGTAAGCTCAACTACTCATAGATATCTTCAAGAATCGACACCATTTTTACCTCCATGATATAATGAAAACTTGCTCTTAAAACTTAATCACTGGATAGTCCTAATGATAAATAAAATAATCACTGGATAGTCCTAATGATAAATAAAATAATCACTGGATAGTCCTAATGATAAATAACACAATCACTGCATAGTCCTAATGATAAATAAAATAATCACTGGATAGTCCTAATGATAAATAACATAATCACTGGATAGTCCTAATGATAAATAACATAATCACTGCATAGTCCTAATGATCAATAACATAATCACTGCATAGTCCTAATGATAAATAACAATATATCGAAAGAAAATAGCAACAAACTCAAGAAAGACATGTCATTTTAAAGTTTTATTAGTTCAGTTTGGTTTCAGACATTTATTCTAAATGTGACCCTGAATGTGTACCTTGTGTATCAGATTCCAAGTCCGTTTCATCACATTAAATTATAACTTTGTTAAGAATATGACATTTTTAGCCGAACATATTACTGTCATCGCATGTGTTCTTCGTAAAAATTTGAGTGTAAATAAAAACTTGACGATATTGAAATGACTAAATGTATCCAGGGAAGTACTGTTACTCTTGATGCATTAAAGTGAGTTTATGTACCTAATTTTTAAGCAGCGATATTATAAACTATCCTTCACATTTCCCGAGGGGACGTAAGACTTACGACCATTTGCAATGGGTCAAAGCTCCCCAGGATAAGAAAAAAGATCTACGTTTAAAAGCGATTTCGGTGATTACACCCAAATGTAAGCTGATATATATATATATATATATATATATATATATATATATATATATATATATATATATATATATATATATATATATATATATATAAAGTGTCAGCGCGAAGGGGGGGCGGGGGGGGGGGGGGAGCAATTGCCCCCGGGTGCCGACATAAAAACTGTTCTCAGTGGCAAAGTAGGGGCACCACTAAAGAACTTTGCCCCTGGGCGCCTCATGAGGGGCGCCACTAAAGATCATTGATCCCGGGCGCCTCGAACCCTCGCGCCGCCATATATATATATATATATATATATATATATATATATATATATATATATATATATATATATATATATATATATATATATATATATGTATATATATAAGGGGTGGCGGGACAAAATGGTAGCGGACAAAATGGTACGGACAAAATGGTATGGACAAAATGGTACGTGGACATAATGGTGTTGGACAAATTGGTATGGACATAATGGTGCGGACAAAATGGTACGGACAAAATGGTATGGGACAAAATGGTACTAGGATTAAATGGTATGGACATAATGGTATGGACATAATGGTGCGGACAAAATGGTACGGACAAAATGGTATGGACAAAATGGTACGACTACAATTTTATTAATACGCAATGTAAAAAAACAGACAAGTTTTTACTAAATAACATTAATATGCTGCTATTGTGAACTGACCATGGATGATTTATAATAATTACTTGAGCAAACAATTGTTTTAAATTTTAAAATAAAAAAGCAATTCAAGAAAAATAAAGCGCAAACTATAAAGCTACATGACAAAAGACAAGTACAATACCTCTGACTACTATAAAATATTTTAGAAATAGAAAAAATAAACTAACAAATGTCACACATCCAAGGCATACTCAAATAAAATTTATCATATGAGGTCAAACTATTTTTACCTAGTCGCAGTCAGATAACATTTATATTGAGCACTCTAGCAATATCTCCCAAATATGTAACCGGATCTCGGTTATTGTAATCGACCAGTATGGTGTGAAGTGCTTCGTTGATGCGAACATATGTTTTCTTGTTCTTTCCGGTTGTTGCTCCCAGTTCCAGTTGACGACGATGAAGTTGAGTGCTATGCTGCTCCTGTTGTAGTTTTCGCGCCAATTTTGTTGCGAGTCCCTTTTTGAGAAGTAACATATTCTAACATGATGAAAAAATTTAAGAAGTTTAAAAATTAAATAATCAAGATAATAAAGTCCTCTTAAAATGATATGTAACTGTTTTTTGTTTTATATACCAATTTGTCCGATACCATTATGTCCACGTAACATTTTGTCCATACCATTTTGTCCGCTACCATTTTGTCCTAGAACCATATAAGGCCGATCGCTTTGTACACAATTCCTAGTATTGTTCCTGACTGAATTCAATTGATTCTTTTTGGTACAGTTTGATTCTTTTTGGTACAGTTTGATTCTTTTTGGTACAGTTGATTCTTTTTGGTACAGTTTGATTCTTTTTGGTACAGTTTGATTCTTTTTGGTACAGTTGATTCTTTTTGGTACAATTGATTCTTTTTGGTACAGTTGATTCTTTTTGGTACAGTTTGATATCTTCTCGACAGAGATATGGTTTGTTGACAATAGATGAACCCAGGAACCCAGACTGCATAGAGAATAGTATCACTTGTAGATTAACTTTGCACGATGGATCTATGTGAAAATACGGACGATGATAACAGAAACATGCATATGTTCTGACTGAAAGAAAAAAGTTTTTCTATCTTGTTAGATGAACTTCATCTTCGAATAATAGTTCACGTTACACTGAAACCCATATTTATCGTTGTAGTGATACTCTTTTCTTCCAACTCATGTGTTGTGCAGTTCTAACTTAGTAGATTCAAATCCGAATTGCTCGCTATAGCACGCATTTTTCCTGTATTAAAAATCATTTTAAACGAGACTAAAAAATGATGCCGCATTTAGAGTAAAATAATCATGCAATGCCTTAAAAACCTTTGTCCTTGTTTTTTATTAGCTACTAGTGTTTAATCAATACCTTGAAATTATGTTATGGATAATGCTCAAAATAGATACGACTGGACAAAAATAGAATTGAGCACTTTGATCTTTTAAAAGGAAATCTTGTCACTAGAAAACTGCTTCAGACAAACAAAGGTTACATATCCGGACGGCTAAAATTATTTGTATAAGAGATACTGAGCTAGATAAAGATCCGTGAACGTTTATTTCTTGATGCGTAATGATATCAAGATTGCGAGGAAATTAAATGGTCTCCGTCCGGAACAGTAAACGCAAATTGTAGACTGCAAATTTATCATGCAGAAGTGGTGAAATATTTTTGAATATCTGATTTTTCATTACGTATTCAAAGGAACCTCATCATTACAATAACTTACCGATTATTTTTTCTTTAGCGATTGTTCAATGTCACACACACACGCGCGCGCGCATGCGTGTGTGTATGTGAGCATGTGTGTGTGTGAATAGAGAGAGAGAGAGTTGGTTGTTATGGGCTTAACGCCATTTTTCAGCACATGATAGGCTATACATGGCGGCCTGTATATTTGGTGGAGGAAGAACACGAGAAAACCCCGGGAAGAACCACCGACCCACGGGAAGCTACTGGCAAGCTTTCTCACATACCCACGTTGGGCGAGCCCGAGACTCGAACCCACGAGGACAGAGGTGAGATGTCAGTGATCTGTAAACCACTCGGCCACCCGGGGCCCCGAGAGAGAGAGAGGGAGAGAGATAGAGATAGACAGATAGACAGAATGACACCGATATAATAAAATAGGCTTGAAAATTATAATTCGTTCCAAACAGGAATCAAATCCGCGCCGCGAGTGACAGTACCCAGTGCGCTAAGACACTCGCGCGTTCATTCTAAATCAAAGATGGAACGAGATCAAAGGAATGAACTAGCGCATATAGGTATCAATGTTTTCTATTCTGCATTTCGGATTTTTTTTTTGTAGATTTCCCCTGTCATTCAATCACGTAAATAGTTCCGGTTTCCATTCGGGAATTCTGTCACGTGTTTCGTTTTGTTTTTATAAGTCGTTTCGTCTCGTGACGAAGAGCTTGATTAGCTCGAAACGTGGGGAGTATATATAGTTATGGTGCCGACACTCGTACGTTTGGTTGCAGCTTACAAAATTTACCACCAGGCTGAAAGCTTGACCATTATTTTATGATCATGGGATACTTCACATATATTGCGTATGTAGGTGGGTTGTGGGGTGGGGGTGGTACGTAGGTGCTACATCGTTCTTTAAGGTAAATGTTGTTCGATATAAGGTATATATGCAGACTTTAAACTTTCTGGGTATGTATTGTAATTTATTTAGAAAGGTCCATCAAAGAATTTTGATTTAACCCAGAGAAAGGGTGGACAACAGTATAGTGGATTCCATCTGGCAGAATGATCTATTAAAAAAAGACAAGAAAAGGGGAATATTAACAAAGAAACCGTCGAATTGATGCTGTAATTGCAGAAATTTCGTTCTGCTTGGATGTGGAAAAGTTTCAAAAAATTATATCATATTTGTGGTCACTAGTCTCGGGAATCATCATTTATACAATGTCCTTTTCAATCATCGCTATTTTTCAAGTTACTGTGGGTAATTTTCTGCAAGATCATTCGATTGGTACTAGGTTATCCTCTAAAAGATATTTTCATTTATATAAAGGGTGAGCTGGTTAAAGTGTAACACGGAATCAGTTATATTACATTGACTTGCAGATAGTTACCCACAAGGACTTGCAAAGGTATGTCCAAATAAGAATTTCCGCGTGTGCCGTTTGCTACAAGTCATACTTTTAACCGAACTTGAAATTCATGTGTTTGCTTTCTAATTGCATTGAGAAATGTCGATGCAATAAATAAAAGCATCATGGTTACAATTTTTTTCTCTTGCCTTCCAGCTAGCAGTGGACGAAAGATTCCAACTCGGTGGTGAACTGATACTACGAGCTCAATTTCCCTAATTATTCTTTTAATCACAGAGAACGGTCATGCCCTGATATGACCATTCAAAGATCTTAAAAAAATCAACGAAAAATACAAGGTATAAAAAAAAGTTACAGCAATAAAAGTTCTCCTGCCTATGTTACGACTCTAGGCCCTAGAATAATGTAACAGAAAGAAAGTGAAACCAACAATGTAAGTAAAATAAACAAGCAATTATATCAAGACAATTAAGTGAAAATTCAAAAAGACACAGTAACGTGAATTAAAGTCCAAATAATCCAATAATCCTGTGTCCTAGTCAAAAGTACTAAATATAGAATGTTCCGAATGAATTCTAGTAGCCTTGAGTGTCCTGAATGCCAGTAGCCTTGAATGTTCTGATGCGTCAGTAGTATTGAACGTTCTGATATGTATGAATGATGTAATCCAGAACATCCTTGAATGAATTCACATAAATCCCAAAGTCAAGTATTAATCCAAAATGAGAATGAGCACTCTTAGTAATTCCAATGAAAAATTTCAAATAAATAATTCTTCTCTATGAATTTGTTCTGATTTTCACAACTGTAACATCTGATTACTAAAATAAATTCCTTAATAGACTGATCTTAATAACATGAAGTTTAGCATAGGAATGAAATATTGTTTACCAAACCTCTATAAATGTAAGGATAAGTCGCCTGACAGAATATTCTAGAATATGAGTAACTCTAATGTAAATTTCCGGTGCGTAAGTGACTTTTCTCACAAAAGACATGAAAAATTCCAATCTAATTGTTAACTGCTATATAAACAAGACTGACCTTCAACTCAAATGGTGTAAATATGTTGTTTACAAAATGACCACTAAAGTACAAATTACCTCATGGACACATATTATATATTCAATATATATAACACCTAAATATCTTACTTAATTATTGAAGTAGAAAGGGATTGCCTTGAGAATTCCCTTTCAGCAGCTAGTTCATTTTTCAATTATTTGAACCAAAATTATTAAAACCTTTCGCCTTTAGACTCCTGATAATAAACACGGACACGAGAAGGTTGTTTTATCCGTGATACAGAATGTTCAATCTTTTTTTTTTTTTTTTTTCGTTCTTGCAAGCAATCTCATACTATCACATAAGGAATCAAACAGAAATAAATGCGCATAAAATGAGAAATGAGGTAATATTTTTATTTTGGTATGCGTATAAAACAAGGCGTAATTCTCGCTGAATTTCTGGATCAGAAGACGATGAAGTTGTGTATGAGACTGATCGAAAGTCACATAAAAATGTGTCTTTCTCACTTCCAATTATGTATTGCCTTGCCGAATCGAAGAACTTTTATCGTGACAACGACATTCTGTGTCATTCTTTTGCGCATTCAAAATAATTCATGTCTTCTACCACAGTTTGCACCTCAATTTATCATTTTGTATTTTTCTCAAGTTTCTTCTGCTTTGATAAAAACTGATCAT
Source organism: Margaritifera margaritifera (assembly GCA_029931535.1). Lineage (NCBI taxonomy): Eukaryota > Metazoa > Mollusca > Bivalvia > Unionida > Margaritiferidae > Margaritifera > Margaritifera margaritifera. The sequence goes on along the minus strand of JAQPZY010001243.1, from coordinate 833,445 downwards.
ATAAGTGCGCTTAATCTGTACAATGTTGCTTGGAATGGTATCGAATACTTTTTTATTAAAACAAAATCCGATAATCCCAAACATGACAAGCTTTTCGTGTCATTTGTACTTACTGCAATCGTGACATAATTGATTCAGACAAGATTGATTAAAGAGTTAGGTAATCGTGACATGGGGTCTATTCAAGTTAAATCAGCGCATTTCGAAATAAAAGTACATTTGCACTCCAATACTGCTAATATTTTGCAAAATGCATATAACAGTCGTAAAAATAAAGTATATTTGATCAGAAAGAGTGTGTGATTGAGTAGAGTGTGTGATTGAGCAAGCCATTTATAATTTATAACATTCATAAAGAAAAAAGTGGAAAGTATTTGTTTAATTGAAAGTTAATGGAAATAAATTCACACTTTAAGCAGTTATTATTTCTGATAGTCGTCAGCATGGCATTCATTAAAGAAAACCTTAAAATGACCATGGATGACTTGTAATCGTCTGCATGGTATTCATGAAAGAAAACCTTAAAATGACCATGGATGACTTGTAGTCGTCTGCATGGTATTCATGAAAGAAAACCTTAAAATGACCATGGATGACTTGAGAAATTTTAAATCTTCTATATGACATTACTGCTGAGTTCTCACAGTAAATTTCTTTCTTGCTTTGTAATAATAAGAAAATGTCAAAAACGTTGTCAATTAATTTTGCCACTAACAAAAACACCATGCAACCCATCTTAAAAGATAAAGACAAATGCCCAGGGGCCATTAAAATTTTTTTTCTATAATTTCACACGTAATTTGTTTGTAATATGAAAAAAGTTATAATAGATATTTTCAAAACTGTAAAACTCAAGCACAAAACATCAGTTTAGTTGAAACATACTTCAATGCCTTTAAAATGTATGTTCTCGAAAGGATTGGAAACAAATTCACAGAACTTACAACCTACAAAATATTACTTAGATTTTTAAGTGGATAAGAAATCACTGCAATGAAGAGAAACATTTATCCAAAAATGAATATCACATACGTAATTGTATCCACGAAATGTGTAAGGTGTGTTCCATACTGCGCAGAAATCATTGTCATTTGAGAAGTTAGACAGTAAAAGACATTCAATTTTTAAAATCGTGAGACTCGATCTATCATAATATAGAATTAATCAGATTATTCATTGCTATGACCAGGTAAATTGTATATCAGTTCTAATTATCTCCCCTTGTCCATCTGATTCAATGTCTTGATCTCTCATGCAGCTTTCATGCCTGAATGAATTACGTTTAGTAATAAATTATCTGCTCTGCAACTATATTAGATTGGTATGAAGGTCATGAAGGAAATGACACGAAGTTTACACCATGCAACATGCTATTTTAATGTATATCAAATTGACTTGTTTAATCATCGATCTAAGATGAGTTATTAAGCGAATGCATGGAAAGCATATATATTCATTATATTGATAAAGGATAACAACCTCTTGAAATACTTTCGTTCAAACATCCTGAAAAGATTATAATTTAGAACAACTGCAGTTTAAAATATGTACGTCTTGTCACCACATGATACTCTATGCATGTATTGCAGATATTACAAGATGGTCCATGCAAGTAATACAATAGATTCTAAATAGATATTTCTTCTTCTTCTTCTTCTTCTTATTATTATTATAATTATTATTATTATTATTATTATTATTATTATTATTATTATCATCATCATCATCAGTGTAACGACAGAACAGACGACGTGACAAATGACGTAATCTAGGCTGTTCAATTTCTTTGCACCTGGATATATCAGCAACTCTCCACATGATAATGAATAATTTATAATGTAGATTGATAAATAAATTGTATTACTTTGAAACTAAATAATGAATAGAGTTTCATCATAAACACACAATAAGCAAGCAATACAGTATCCATGTCAAAAAGATACATGTACTTCATGTGTGATGCATATATATTAGGACGATGTCCTTGCTGACGATTTTCTGTCGATGGACCAATAAAATCGATTGTATTTATTCACAAAATGGAGTGTATAATTTCATTTTACGTCTCCTTTTGGATTTCCTATCCATAGTGGCCGCACGCAGATATAGAAGATATATATGTACATGTTATATTAAGTATATTTTCCTATTTTTGTTGAATGTCTGAAAGTATTCTTTGTTTGTATTTAGTTCATAACAAGCGTAATTGAGCAATAAATTATGTTCTATTTCTTATTCTTGTAATGTTGCTTAGCAACATTGTATAGACACAGTGACGAAGAACATCAAATTAGCTGGTACCACATGTATGTCTATTGTTACCTAGTTTTAGAAAAAGAAAAAAATGGTTTTCTATTATGTACATTAGTATAATAATTTAAGATAGCGAGGTCAATGATTTTTTTCCCCGGTGATATTAGACTATCGTATGATAACAAAGTTTTTAAATAATAGAATGCAAAATGCTATATTTTCAATTATTTTTTTAAACTAGAAATGCTCATACCAAGACGAACCAGAATCCGAAAGTTGATTTTGAAATATGAGCTTCCATGATGGTACACGAATTTCTAATGCTTCAAAGAAATTATTTTTAGTGTCATAATATTTTATATAGACAGCAACAGACTACTCCATAACAACGTAAAATCGCAATGTTGTAACTCTGTAATATGACTTAGGACTCTATATGGTCATCGGAATGTGTAGTCACTAAATTATATTTTTTTTAAAAACAGTTAAAAAAAAACGACCAGACATATATTTTGTGTCGTCTTACTGTAGCTAATAATGAGTGTCCTAATCTAGTTACATCGGATGGCGGTTTACTGCAAACAGTCAATGTATGGCGTAATCATAATATCACAACACTGGAAGGCGACTGACAGTGGTTCCCACGGATTACAAATTAGCCTAGTTAAAAATGTACACGTGACTTACTCCTGTTATGTAAAAAGATACTTTTAACTCTCGTTTGTGCAGATTTATACGAGTGGAAATGATAATAATATAAACACAAATCTTATCTTTCTCAGTTTAATCATTCAACATCAAAAACAGAAATTAAAGTGAGTCCTTTGAAAGACCAGCAATTGTTTATAGTTATTGTTATTGGGCCTAAACCGTGCAAATGGATCTCGGTCAACAGCTAGCGTCGTGATACTTTGATTGCATAAAACCATGATTGTTTCGTAGAAAATCGACTTTCGCCGTAGTACATATTTGCTCCTAAAATATATTTTATATCATAATTTTCAATGATAATAAATACTAATGAAGGACTAATAAATCTTTTTAAGACGTTTTCCGAACTTGGCGAGTGACTATTGACGCAAAAATAATTTTGAGCTATGGGTGATAAAATGTACCCTCAAAAAAGATGTTTTACTTTTTTGACCAAATACTAAACAAAACACAGAAGATTTTAACTTTTTTCAAACACAACTGAAAGATTTGAATGAATTTATCAATAGCGTCACACCAGGAAGTTCAAGGATTTATGAAAGCATGAAAGGAAAGAGGAAACCCAGCTTGACAATTTCCATGCAATTTAATGTCTATCTTGCAGAGGTTCGGTGTCTGTTTGAAATCTGTCACACGTTTAATTCACCTGAGAGTTTCCGAATTGAAAAGATCAATAGGGCTTTTAAAAATTCAGTGGTTTATCTTGCCAGAATCGCATCTGCAAGTGCCTAAGCAATGATCCTTCATATTTCAAAACGTTCAGTTTCCTGGTGTATGTTTTGCAGTATCCGTGCAATTGTTACTATTTCTACATTTTGGCAAGAGCAAGCTATTGCCTGTTGCGGTTCATGTTGTATTAGTAGTAACATTATATCCTTTACTATAGCAAGGTTTCATTGAATTAAGGAACCAGGCTCTTGTTTGAAATAGCAGATTTCCTCTAATACGGATTAGTATTGTGATGTCATACATGTTATATTTGTTGCAGTCATTTTTTTAATTAAATGATAAGGCCTTTTCTGCCGTCATCAATCAAAAATATATCCACGAATCATTTGTTCCAGGTGGTTGCCTTATCTTAATAGCTTTTGTTGACGCCAAATTAAATTGATCTTCACACAATTTGTGACCCTTGTTTCAACATAAAGCCAACCATTGCATCTATACATTTATATTTGATTACCGTTATAGCATTTATTGACATAAATTATTTTTTAAAACAAAATCTGTGTTTTACGAACAACCGTTAGCTTGTGGATATGTGTAAATTCAAGGGCATTGATGACCTGGAGATAAGCTAGGATTAGACTGAGATGCATTTCTAGAAAAACCAGTTGGCTAGAATTATATTTGATGGAAGACAAAAGAGGTCGCAGAGGAAGGAGGTGGTGGGGTTGGGGAGGGATGCAAGTGCAAGATAATCTTAGACGGAAGGAGTCTTTTAATGTTAAAAAGAAGATACAGCACCGTCGTTTAGTGGCCGAAGAATGATCATAGAATCAACCAAATGTTACAGAGATTTCATGAATCACAAAGCTGCTAGGAAGCGTTGGTTTTATCAACATATTTCGAGAATCACTCAGTATTGGTGATCGATAACCGACTTTTTAAGCATTCCAGGAGGATTTTAGCAAATACTCAGATACAGAGATCAAGAAAAATACCAATAAATGATCTTTATCTTTTTAAGCAAACAAATACAAATATAATCATAGATTATCTCATGGATACAAACAGATGAAATCTGATCTTCTTCAAAAGAATAAATAATAGTTCAGTTGCTTACAAAAAAAAGAAGGAAATAATGTGAATGGAGATGTAGCTTTGAAACTGTTTGCGACCCGCTTGTGGTATAAACTTTGAAACTTTTACCACTGTTATGAAGGACTCACGCAATTTAATGAAGACATACTAATATGTATATGCAACACCAAATAAGATAAAGTCTGTTTTAAAACTATTTTTTTTATACAGACGCCGATGCAAGAGGCGTGTTCCAATTATCCAATGTATCTCAATGCTTACAAGAAACATGGCGTCATCTCATCAATACAATGACGTTTAAAGTCAACTCATCTCATCTCATCAGCTAATCAAATTACTTTTCTACATTTTGGGAAAGCCTCGTTCTGTCGTTAAGAGAAAAACTTTTTTTCCCCCACTAGACCCTCCTTTGGAGGAGAAATTCCAGAGTCAACTATATAAGTTCTGATGTTTTTCAAAACCGATCATTTCTATTTAGGCATTATGGGATTACGGACTAGATGCAAGATATACTTACCTCCGAAACTGAAGAGCTTAACAGCTTGCAAAGCTACCCCCCCCCCCCCGAAACTGAAGATATGACAACGGAAGTGCTCCAGAGAGCATGGGTAATTTTACATATTGCAAAACACATGCCAAATTCTTATAGACGATGGTGCAGAGTGCCCACAGAGCCATGAGAGAGGTCTAGTTGAATCCGATTAGTCCATACCAGGCCGGGTTTGGACGACGTGGTTAATCGGAAAGTCCACATCCTTGTCCGGTGCATGCTAGACCGCGTATGTATTCGGAACATCCTCTTCTCTTTCCGATGAGAGTCGAATAACTTCAACTCCCTTGAAGAGACTCGGAGATAATCTTAGTGATACTTCCCGAACAGGTAAGTTTTTGGAGGACGAATATCCGGTTATATATGCGAAGAACAGATTCTTATAAAATGAAAGGTGTTGAAATAACACTCGACCACGTTTCAAGAATCAATGAAGTACCTTCACTTTTAATTTGTTATGTTATTCCTCCAACTTTGCAATGGAAAAATTGAAGAAATCATTTGGTTTCGAAAGCTTCAAACAGTTGCTTACGTTGCTGTTAGTGATGACACGTCGTCTAGTTATTGTGACGTCATTGAAGTTAGGTAGGTTGTTAAAACAACCAGGAGATTGAGGGCAGTTCCAATGGCCATTAATTACATATGAGATTTTTTCTAGTATACGAATGAAAAGGCAGAGGACCTTGTACGTAGTCGCGATTTTTAACTGCCCTCAAGCCCGTGGTTGCTATTACGTCATAATAACTTCATTGACGTCGCACCAACTCGAAGACGTGTCATTAATAATAGCAACGTAAGCAATAATTCGAGGCTATTGAAAGCGAATGATTTTTTTTCTTCAGATATTTCATTAAAAGTTGGCAGATATAACATTAGAAATTAAAAGTGAGGCCAGTTCTTTGATTGTTGAAACTTCGACGATTGCTGCTTTCAACGCCTATCATTTCACAAGGATCTATTATTCGCACATATATCCGAATGTTCGTCTGCCAAAACATTTCCAGTATGGGATGTATCACTACGATTACCTCGCATCATAAAAAAGACGAGGATGTTACAACGTGATCAATCGGAATGTCCTCTGCCTTTTCTGTCTTATGGTAGGAAAAAATCGGATGTAAATAATGGCCATTTTCAACTGCCCTCAAGCCCGTGGTTGTTATTACGTCATAATAAATTCATGACGATACAATGACTTGATGACGTGTCATCACTAACATCAACATAAGTAATAGTTTCAAGTTATAAAACTTGAAAAAATGATTTCTTAAATTTTGTCATTACGAAATTTCAGGAATAACATTATAAATTAAAAGTGCAGGTGTTTCAATGATTTTTGAAACGTCGGAGAGTGTTATTTTCAACATCTATCATTTTTTTAAAAATCTGTTATTCGCATATCTAGCCGGACGTTCGTCCGCCAAAAATTTACCAATTTGGGAAGTATCACTACAATTACCTCCAAGTCTCTTTCAGAGCGTCAAAGTTATTCGACTCGCATGGGAAAGAGACGAAGATGTTCCGAATGACGCAGTGGTGCGTCTTTGGGCAAGGGACTTCACTCAAATTAAATCGACGCAATATGATATTTCACGTGTTTGTGTGCTGTTAAACATCAGACAACACATGTCAAAGCACCCGGTACAATATTTTTAACTAATTTTATAACGTATTCTTTACAACCAGACTGGTACTCGTCATCCAATATTGAATATATTCAATATGTATCTCATAATTATTTAGAGAGAATACACTAGAATTTACATAGTATGTTTATTATATTTTTCCCCCACTGGACAATGTTTTGCCCCCGTTATTGGCCCATTTTACTCCTCTAATAATGTTGTCCAAATGTGGCATTGTATGTCCACTTTTAGCGATGACAGTCTTTGAATGAATACATGTGTACAAGGTTCGAGATCGGCATTTTTTAATTTTTGAAAAGCAGACATTCATGGTGGAATTCACTACACCAGTTTCAGAGAATATCTTCTTGGTCATAATTTCCCCGATGCAAGAAAAATCAGCGGTACTGGGGTGAATGATTGTATATAAAGGGCACAGTACAACTCTTTGCAAAACCTTCGGGTATTTAAAAAGTTCTTACTATTAGTGCACTATACAACATAAGTTCTTTATTAGTGAACAGTTCAACAGTACATCCCTTCAATGTACTCCCCATGTACCTCTACACACTTTCTCAGTCTGATTATCCAATTATTAAATGTCATTTTGTATTCACTTCTTGGTATGTTGTTCATACACTGGAAAACTGCACTTCCAATGGCATGGCGGCTTTGAAGTGGTCTGCCCCTCAGCGAATCTTTGATAAGAAGATTCAGCCATAAATCACTTGGGACAAGATCAGGGCAATATGGAGAATATGGCAAAATCTTGATGCTGTGCTCCTTCAGGATCTCTGTCACGACGGCTGATTTATGGTCTATGTTCGTTTTCTCCAATCCAAACTTTATTATTTTCCTTTAAGTCGGGTTTCATCACCTGTGACCATCTCATTCAAACGTCTCTGGTCTCTCTTTTCACGTTTTGCGGGTAACTGTAGGTGATTTCATGCCGATTCTGTTTTTGATTAGCCGTCAACAAATGCGGGACCAATTTTGACCAAACCTTTCTGTGCTTCAAATGATTCTTCAGTATATTAAAAACAGATGACGAATTAATGCCTGTGATGATATAAATATTTTCCACGGTGTATCGAGCATCTTCATCACTTGCCCCCTTCACTGCAGCCACTTCCCGCTCCCAGACAACGATCTTCCAGAACACGGGTCATCTTCCATGGATGCGCGACCATCTTTAAATTGATGAAACCACTTCAAAATAGTTGGATACGACAGAGAATTACATACGTAAAGTTTATCCAAGTCGGCCTTGATATCAGTCAGAATTTACTCCAAGAGCGCTCAGATTTTACAGTATGCTCTTTGCTCAGTAGCAGAATTGTTCTCCTCCGACATTTTTAGGTCACTGTCAGTTACCTATGTTACCTCACACGCATATATCTCATGAGTCCGGCGTGCTGGACGTGCAGCTGTAGATCATTCTATAGAACCCTATCTCATCTATTGATCGGCGTTAATTTTATTGACAGGTTCAAAGCAACAAAAATTTTATAACAAAATATTCAGAACTTTTCAAATACCCCTCCTACGAGGTGGATTGTGTATCAGTATTGATAAAGCTATATTATTGTTACATAGCCATGTTAAAAGAAGATAGTACACAAAGTACAAAATGACACTCAAGGGCATATATACAATAAAACATTGTAATCTTTCCTTTATTTTTTTTCGCTTTTAACACTTTCAATGGCATGAAAGATACTTTCCGGCCGCCTCCAGCAATTTGTCTCGTGATGGATCAAGACCTATGGATTCGTATTTCATCAATTCTCTTTGAGAAGAAAGATTGAGTAGAACTTAAACGGTTTCCGTCTGGAAACAGTAAAACATGTTTGGATATAGTCATGCAGAATCAATCAAATGCTTTTGCGTATTTGCATTGGCATATCTCCCAGTGTAGTAGACTTGGCGTATTGAATGATGCACTAGTACTAAAAGTTACTGGCATAAGAATACACGGAAGTACAAGAATCATCTATCAATGACCTCTAATTACTGGCATAAGAATACACGGAAGTACAAGAGTCATCTATCAATGACCTATAATTCCTCAGAGATTGTTTAGGTGCATCGTTATAAGACACTGCTAGTTCTTTGCTATCTGTGTATTGTTTATAAATTTGCATAAAGCTTCAAACTATTGTTATTAGTCTTCATTTATTTTCAAGAAATGTCATTTTTACTCAGTATTGTTTGAAGATAGAAGATGTCAGTGTCAACGTGACATTCCACTTCCATGCTTGTGATTAAGGTGAAGATATGTTGATATTTGCGTCCTTCTTGAATGTAGTACATATCTCCCCACTACTCTATAGAAGAAAGCTTCAAATATGCGTTTTTGTTCAGGGATCTGTTGACAGATGAATGCATGCAATTTAGAAGCGCGTAGTCTAGATCCAGACATATCGTCACATAATGTGCTTGCAGATCGGGGTTATACACGGCTCCCTTGAAACCATGAGTATAAGGAACAGCGCAAACGTTGATCTGCCGCTGCATTATACGACGGTGGTTGAGCATCTAGTGGTTTGGATGTGGTAGCGTCGTGCTAAAGAAAAGTACGGTAACTATATAAAATGTGGGGATAATCCAAGCCAGGGATTGGAGCAGGAGTATTGTTAACCTAATATTATGTGTATGGTGTGTTTGCAAGATTTTATTGAACTAGTTAAATAAACTGGAAAGAGAGCGGTAACTAAAATTACCGTCTGTACTCACTTATAAGTCGAATAAGTCTGATCTAACTTTAAACTGCATAGACGGAGATCTGTCGTCGCACAATGTGCCAGCCGATCTGGGCAGGGTCGTCGTAAGGGGCTGGCGAAACGGGCGATCGCCCTAGGCGCCAAGACTGGAGGGGGGGGGGCGCCATTTCGCGGAGTTTGCGTTATTTTTTCCCGAATGGGGGGCACTGTAGGCGACGCTCGCCCGAGACGCCGTTTCTTCCAGCGCAAACTTGCGACGGCCCTGGATCTGGGCCTATGCAGTTTGCTAAGACTAATCAATATAACAAAGAAAATTAAACCTTGGTCTGCAATCACATTAATGCGCCGGCAGATCGGGGTCTATATTGTTTGCAGTTGAATCTGATTTATGCGTGAGTATAGTGGGTAGTTACAATGCTAAACCGATAGAGTGCAAGAACTTAATGAACTTGTAAGATTTTCCATTTACATCAATACTCAGGCACAGTATAATACAAATCTGTGTTAAATAAAAAAAGCAACTTATAAAGTTGCTGTATATTATAAATGAAAACTTTCCTAACGTCATTTTATCCCAAGTGACCAAAATATCTGTACCTTGTTCACGCTGTTAATATACATACTTCAAGGGCATCACGCTGTTAATATGCATACTTCAAGGGCATCACGCTGTTAATATGCATACTTCAAGGGCATCACGCTGTTAATATGCATACTTCAAGGGCATCACGATTTTAATATGCATACTTCAAGGGCAACATAATAAATGCGTTTCATTCCTACCGAGACTCATATCTTTAAAAAAAGAATCACCTTGAACGAAAGAAGTAATTAAACTGTTTGTTTGTTTGACGATAAATTGTCGTCTAGCAGAACATGCCTATCCGTTTGTTAAACTAAGTTTGTCTAATCAAACACTTCTATTTTAGTGGTGTAGAAAAGGATTTTTTTAGTTTGTGACACTTGTAAATTTATCAGAGTAACAAAAGAAAGAAAACTGGCCAAATCGCCGTGGTGTTTTTCTCGATTTACAGCCATATGCTAGGAATGATTATCGTCAGCTGCACCATATGAACACAGGATTGTACATATATCTTGTGTTTGGGGGCAACATAGATTGATATTTTACAGATCGTAGTCTTGGTGACAATAACAAGAACACAAATAAATAAAATGAAATAAAATTACAGGTTCTGGGCATATCTTGTCGTAGAGCAGAGGCACGTGCGTGCATGAGCCTGCAATGATGCTGTGCCTGGCAGAATTACCATTTGTAGAGAACGGGAATTTGATAGAAACCAACACGTGATCAAAAATATAGTTTCCATATAATAAATATCTTTATTCTTCGATGTGGTAGTGGTCTCAACAAAGTTTTGTCTGCATGTAACCACTGGTAGAGGAGATGGTCATTGTATGGTCATGATCCTTTGAAGCAACTTCAGTGAAAAATTATACCAATCAGAACATCCTCCTCTCTTTCTGATGCTAGTCAAATAACTTCAACTTTTGAAAGAGACTTGGTAGTTACAATACTGATACTTCCCAAATCGGTCAGGTTTTGGCGGACAAACATCTGGCTAGATGTGGTACGAATAGTGTTTATTTGTGAAGACTCCTTGGACCTCTAGCTATGTTAAGCTAAGAGGCCTTTAGGGTGATCCCCATTTGTTCAGGGAGTGGTAAGAATAGATTCTGATAAATAGATAGATGCTGAAAATAACACTCGACGATGTTTCAACAATCGATGAAATACCTGCACTTTTTATTTTTAATGTTATTCCTTCACCTTTTTAATGAAAAAAAAAATGAAGAAATAAAAATGGGTTTCAACAGCCTCAAACTATTGCTGACGTTGCTTTTAGTGATGGCAGGTTATCCAGTCGTTGTGACGTCAACGAAGTTATTATGACGCATTAAAAACCATGGGTCTGAGGGTATACCCCTTACATTGGGTTACCTCCCCTAGGTAAGATCATTCCATTCACACAATTCTGTAAAGTTGGTGGTAAAATGCCACCTTGGCAAAACTGTACTCGTTGAGAACTTTATAATATTTAATGTAGGTTGCATTTACAGTGGCCTTTGCTCTTATGCGTCTTTGGTATAGAATGTGAAGATTTTGTATAACATGTCGAATAAAAACCTCCTAGGATTCTTTACTTTCATTGCTGGAACACAATGCCGATGACGTGATAAGTTAACACGTATGCAGAGGTCATAATATACCGCTGGCATTGCATTGTAATGCGTCTGTGTCGCCACATTTAGTGTCTTTTTATCCTCGTAGTTAAGGGGATTTGAATATATAAATAGGGACCAAAACGAAGAAACCAGTCAAGGGTCATATGCACTAAACAGTGGAGATCATGGACTGGGGACCAAACAATTATCATGGCAGCCATATACTTTGAAAGACTATGAGCTGTGAGGAGCTTGAGGTTAGTACAAAATTGTCACTATTTATATGTGAGGTCGGAAAGGCAGAGGATGTTCTGACTGGAATGATACCACATTTCCTTAAGCATTTCTCGTGCTTTATTCTGCTCTATGTTGGTATGGAAGATTTAACTAAGCCAACATTCGGAGTTCACATTGCGACAGATTGTGTTTCTCAAATAGTCTTTTCAAAAGGACTCGCAAAGTCAAATGAAGTAAAAGTTCAAACTGAATACGCAAATAAGTCCTAACTTTGGTAAAATATGTCATACGGGAAAGAATAACATTTGCGCTTTGTTTACCGCCACATATGATTCTTTCTGATATTATTATTCGTTCATATCAAACGAAAAGCAACATTTATGTATACGATGATGCTATTAATCTTTCTTCTCGAGTTTCTGATCTCACCGCTTTGCTGACCAAACGACCACGTGAAAGCGTATTTCGTTCTATTTGCGAAGTACGAAGCGTGTGATGATCAACAAAAACATGTGTGTAAGTAGTCTGGTCTTTGGCATCACAATGCATAAGCATGAAAAAAAGTTCCATATATCTCTGCTCACATCACAAAACTGAAGACATTGCTAAGGTTGTAGAGCAGCCAGGAAAGATAACTCTTCACAAAAGAAGTATGATTCACATAGAGTTTGAATTTGGAAAACTGGAAAACGTTTACAAGAATTTAAAAAGGCCAAAGCAGAAAAGTTAAACCCAAATTTAGAAATGAAGCAGGACTGAAAACACTGAGATTATAATTGAAAGAAGTCAATATGAAACAAGTGACTCAAACAAGAATGTATTAATTCATAGGTCGTATAGTCGTTTCCTTCGGTTTGGGATTGATTTATTTAAAAGCATACCCAACGAGATCTGTTTTAAAAACGGCTCTATCTATTAATGAACTTAACGAAGCAACCAGTTAAAATAGTTATGCAAAAAGAAAGGTAAATCCATTTCTAGAAGTGCTTTAATTGACATATAATTTTCATCAAATAAATGGCAAGTGAAACAAACAACATAATGGACACCATTTACTATGCAGCATTAAATGCAGCCCTTACAGTGGTTCTGCCATATTTTTGAAGAGGATATTTAAAATGTCTATAAATTCACAGTGAATCATGGATTTTAAAGAAGTCAGAAAGTTAATTATTCCGATTTCATTATATCCGTTTACAACTGATTATCTGATAGCACAAGGAAAACTGCCAGACATAATAATTAAGTAAGTAAAGAGCCGAGAATGAGTGCTATTGGTCCAGTAAGGAGGATAAATATATTTCGATGTTAAAAAGCGAGCAACGAGTGAAGAGGAGCTAGCAATGAGAGAAACGAACCAAAAGCCTGATACATCGTATGCAACCCCTGCTTTTACAAGCGACAGTGCTAAGTCTGAGGTATGTATTTCATACCTTTAAATGGGGGAAAAAAATACCAAATGCACCACCATGGCATGCAGTATTACTACCTACAGACAACGAAATTAAATTTTTAGGTTCGTAAAGATAAGCGAAATTAAAAATGATCCGGCAAAAGAGATGGAACATTATAGAGGTGTTTGAAAAAAGTACAAAACAGCATACGAGTTTTAAACTGGTTAGAGGTTAGCATGACAACTGCATCAGGAGGCATATGTGTTGCAGATGTTGGTCTAGGAGTTACAGGAATAGGAACAGAACTTACTATCCATCAAGCATTTATTGGGGTTGGTGCAACTCTTTGGGGATTTGTTGCCAAAGCTATTAAACGCAAGTAAGTATACCGTAAAGTTTTAAAACACGACGAGATTGTAACATCTGGCATATGTAAACTGAATTGTATTGACGATATGGTTAGTAATGCATTAAGCGAAAATGAAATAAGTCACGATGAATCTAAAATGATCGGTGAAGAGTATAGCATATACGTAAAGATAAAAATGCAATTTTGGAAAAAGTTGGTAACACAGAAAGCCATAACACTGAAGAGTTAAAAAAACACTTTTAGAAGAGGGAAAACAAATAAATGAGAAAGATATTTTAGGAAAGCTTCCAACAATGCGTGGCGTTTCAAAGGATGCACAGTAAGCTGTAAAGCTGTAAATTACGAAGTAATAAATCAAGAAGCTACAAATCAGGAAGCAATAAGCATGAAGTTATAAAATGCAAATCTTTATATATTGGTTGTGTGACTGTTAGCTGTTGTAATTTCCGACACTTAAATGGAAAATTTCATCACCATAGAAGGGTAACTTGAGAAAGAGATATATATTTTCAAATCCTAGTGAAAACTGAGAGGGTAAATTATCCATTTTGCCAAACAGAATAGATTTTCTTGTTCGCTGTTACACTATTTTAAATAATCTAAACAAAAATATATTCTATCACATCAAGGATAATAATGAAACAAGACTTGTTTTAATTCATGATGATTTTATAATCCTGAAATGTACATGAACAAAGTCATAAAGGGAATGACTACTGGTAACAAAATTGATGAAAGTATCGATCCTGAGTGCTTGAAACACAATTCAGAAGTTTTAGTAACTCCTAGCAATAGTTACGCAGTATACATAACAGCTACAACTCTAAAGTGCAAGTATTCAAATACCGGAAAGATGTTTAGACATCTACTAAATGTGGCATAGCTTGTGGGTTTTTAAAACCTAAAATGTATCCATTTCTCCTCCACCAGATTAATAACGTCAAATATTAATTCAGTGCCAGCTAATAATATTTGTTAGAGTCATTTGCCTGTTAAAAATGTTTTTTCTTCTTTTGTTCTTGTTTTGAAATATTTTTTAATAGTGATATCATTTCCTACGCTGTGAATAACCCATACAAACAATTGCAAAGGGAACCATAAATATGTTGAATATCAGCATTAAAGATGAAGGGAAAGTGATAGACATCCACGGTATGACTATACAGTGTGTGTTTTGCGTAGCTCAGGCAAATTAATTAGCCATTTCACGTTATGTAAATATCGTAAACAAAATTAGAGAAATTTCCCTTAGAGGTCTTTCTGGTATTGCTCACATGGAAGAGAAAAGAATTATAACTTCAGGTAAAATAAAAGGACACCTAAACGTCAACAACAATCGTATTATCAATGTAGCAGATCATTTACAAAATATTTATGCTACCAATAGACCTTATGTTCATAAGCGAGCTGACTCATAAATATGCAAGACCTTGGATGATAACGATATAAAAGATATCAAAACTTTGAGAGACAATGTACATTGTACATTGATAATTATAGAACAAACTCAATGAAAAAACAACAAAATTCTTAAAGCTGCAAAAACAAATAGACGGCGACAAGAAGAAGATTTCAAATGCTCATGAATTATTTACCAAGATATTTCATACTCTATCCAGTGCTTTACAAGCTTTAGAACTATTAAAGAGGGACCTGGAGAGTACCAGACATACAACACTACTTACACTCATTGAACAAATGATAAATAGTTATATGTCTACTTTAGAGATTGACATGAAGGAAATTAAGAAGTCTCTGGAAAATTACAATATTTTACGATGCTTTGCAATCTTAACATCAAGAATTATAGAAAGAATTAATGGATCAAAAGAAAAAGAATGATGAAGAGACCAAAACTTAGTTGATGACATTACAGCCGGCGTGATAAAGTTTTAAGATAAACTGACTACTAACGGTAATACTTTGTCTTAGTTGCAAAAGAAGGTTGATTCAACGGAAATAAAAAAAATAAAAAAACAAACAAACAAGCAAGATAAGTTTTGGTGAAAGTATAATTAGATCTACGAGAACAACATACGATTTATCTATTGCTTTCTTAGGTGTCAAGATTGAAGCGATTAAAGATCGTGATTTAGGAACTCTCGAAGAAAATGAACTTACCTCTAAGATAGAATAAATTTATAAAGAACTGGTTAATACTATAGGTGTTGTACAGAAAGTATTAATACAAGAGACAAAAGGGCGAAACGAATAAGAGATTTAAATGGTACAGAAGAAAAGTATACAATCGAAACAGAAGCTTTCAAAACAGACGATGAAACGAAACATCTTGCAACAATAACACTAGTATTGATTTTTTAAAAAAAAGAAACAAATACACTTTAGCATTAAGTGAAAGAATCTATACAGTTAAATCACAATTTGCAGGAAACATAAGCATTTAAAAACTGAATTAAACACAGAAATGGGTATAAAGAGTATTGCAATATATACTACAATTGATGAAATTGTAAAGATGGTAAATGGATTGGATGAAAAAATATCCGCAAGTGTCTTGTTTTATGATTATCGTAATATAGGAGAGATTTCTGTTTTAGTATGAAAACTGGAGCATATATTCATAATAATTAGGGATGGTCCATTGTTAACAGACATATGCGGCTTTTAAGGCTTATTCTCTTTTTTCACAGCAATAAGATCAATAGCTATTAATTCTGGATTTGACTATGCTCCATCACCTTTTGATGACTACGAGTTATATGCAATAGATTTATTAGAGCAATAAATAAATCAGGATTAGAAACAATTATTTAAAACTTGAACATTAAACCTTCTGTTGATTTTAAATTTAAATTAGATTGGTGGAAAATAATACAAATTAAGCAACTGAAATGTTTTTTTTAAAAAAAAGAATCAAAAATATATTATTTGGAATAGGGCAATATTTTCCTTATTTCAGTTAGAAGAGTTGATAATAGTATAGAGAGATTTAAACTTAAATGATTATAACATTTTCATGGCGTTTAAAGGTTTGTGGCTATCATTATCTATGAAGCAAAAAAGTATAAGACAAGGAATAAATAATGAAAAACTTAAAGTGTTAATATAGGAGCGGCAAACTCACAGGCCACTGGTACATAAGCTATTCAGTTTATTGTATAGAAAAAAAAATAGAATACCACTTGATTTCCAGATACTAATAGGCCATTGTTCGATGTATCCTTTTATTTTTCCAACAAGATGTTACATTTCAAGTACACTAGAAAAAGCATCTGAAGCGATAGAAGTTGCTAGCGACGATTTCGAATTGAAGAATATTTATCTACAATATGATGCAATTATTTCGGACACAATAGCTAATTCTGCTAACGAAAACTACAGAAATGGAAATAATTACTTTTATGATTATATCACAGTACAGAGCATTATTGATGTGGCAGCTAATATAACCTTAACAAATATCACACTTGATTCACCAAGAATGAGTTTAAAAGGAGTCCTAATACTTTGTAAAAAAAAACAAAAAACAAACAAGACAGAGAAATTGATGCTGAAAAGTATTTCAAGTCAGCAATACAAACAAAAACACACACAAAAAACATGTTGACTGTGGAATGATTACCAAATATGTTTTGTTCACAGGAATATAAAATGAATCAGCATTTTACGGAAGCAACGGAATATTTGTTTAACGGGGCATAATAACGTACAGAACGTAGTAACATTAGTGTTAAAATTTTGATGATACGGATCACCATTGTTTATGGCTTGATTTCAGAAATATACATGATAATAGATTACATGGAACAGGCCATAAATTAGCTAATGTGCAACAAAGAATAAACATGCAGATATACAGAAAAGGAAACGTATATTTATTTTGTGTCTGATGCTCAGATAACGATTCAAAATAACCAAACAAAAAATATGTTTTAAATCAATTTTAGTTGAAATGTAGAAGATTAGATGATGCTGAATGATTTTCAGGTATGATGTTCGGAAAGTGTATCAGATATAATAAGAATGGAGCAATTGAGTAAGAAGGGTGTATTATAATTGGTTTTTAAATAGAAAGAAAAAAGATTTTTAAAAAGCCCTACAAAATATCAACAACAAAATAATTCGCTTTAAACATGCAATGAGACGACAACAAACCAAAAATTATCCTGTATGAACAAATTAATTATGTTACAGTTGCAATGAACATGATAAATATCACAGAATTAAACTTCGATTACATTTCTAAGATTTTAAAAGATAACCATGACATAAAGGACTACAAACTTGTGTATAAGATACTGAATAAAGTCAAAGGAAATACAATAAATAGGAAAATGTTAGTATGGTTATGGATGTATTTAAGTTATTTGCTAATTTTGTGAAAATCAAATACGGTGAACAAAATATAAAATACACATTCTTTTAGGTAGGTTATTTTTTATGTATGACCTTGGTACATCTATTAAACTATCTAACACAAACATAACTTATAAAATCAACCAAAAACCAATAATATGGGCGGAATTTCTTGATTGCAAAAAAAACAACAACAAAAAAAACAAACAAAAAAACAGACAGCAAAACGAACAAGTTCTTAATTCTGATATCTCCTTTACGACAACAAGAGAAACCAGCACAGGCTTTTATACTCACATAGAGCTTTTGTCTAACATTTAAGTAACGTGAGCTATGTATTTAAAAGAGCCCCATATTATGATTGTATGTGGTGTTACACATTTTGGAAATACAGAGTTTGTACTATATTTTATTAAAACGGAATATAAGAAATTTGCTGATTTTAGTGTCATTATCTTTCCAACATTTATATACAATAAAATCTACAACAGATAATGGCTTTTTAGAGACGACAATATAATTGTAATGGATCCTAGTATAAATGAGATAAATGCTTAGAATTACTTATTAGTGTATACCTGGGAAATAATACTTCGTTTCTAATGAAAAGAAAAGAAGGCAACCAATCTAACGCAGTTAGCATTTAGAGGCAGACATTATGAAATATCTGTACGAGTGATAGTTCAAAAATATAACACTGTTATAAAATGTCTTAGTGAACATAGTTCGTAAGTGTTTTTGAGGAAAATAATATAGTGATTGTTGTAATGAGAGAAGAGGTAGTTGAAAAATTTAACGAAAATAAAAGAAATAAATTGTAAAAGAGTCTTGAATTGCCGTATAATTACAAAATCGTAGAGTAACTCCCTCTGGTCCAGATTAACCATAAGGTACAGTATTTATCTTATTCACTAAGTATCGTTTATCATCATATCAACTGAATGCAACTTTATTTAACGTAATATTGCAGGTCTAATTAGATTCATCTCTTGGTGATCTGTAGCTTGGTTAAATAGACACTCTTTGTACAATTCTAATGTTAAATTCTATTTAATTACTGATTAACTTTTTAAAATAAAAATGCCCTTTCGTACTTTCTTGTTATCTTTGTTAATTCTAAAACCATATAGCTTACTTCTGAGACCACACACAGTTTAATTCATCTTTAAAAAGTCCTGGTACTTTTTTTATATTTGCGGACCACCAAATATGGTATCTTTTTGTGATCGCATGTGTCGTTAAACCGAATATCTTCTTTCACGTAATTGTAAAAGTTACCTGTCTCTACATAAACACATAACGAATCAGTATCTGGCATTGAATGTTTCATTATATGACCACAGTTGTTTGAAGAGTGCTGTAGTGGAAGTTATACATAAGCAGCTTACTTAAATCTAGAACTGTAAAGTCACAATAAATTGGACTGGTTAATTTTATATATTTTTTTCTTTAACCCAACTAACGCCATACCTTTTTCTATTATTGTTCTACTTGGAAATTAAAGATGCTTTTGAAGTTTAAACTATTTCTTTTCGTTCGTACAAATTTTTACATTCGTTCTCTTTCTTACATTTTCCGCCTGTTTACCAAACTCATCAATATTTTTCAGTTAAAATAAATCGTTTTCAAAGTCACTGGTTGCTTTATATCTCAAAGGTGTGTTCAATTCAATATAACATGGCTTTTGATAAAATACAACTACTTTATGTATCTGTTTTAGTTTTATTTCTAACTTAGCATGCAATTTCAAATTACGATAGTGGATAACATATTTTTCTTTATTTTCTTACATGCAAAATAATTGAGGTACTAAAGGTTTCTACCTTTTTTATTTTCTATCAATTTCTTCTGTAATGGAGATACATCAGACTCATTAAGAATTAGTTTTTTATGCTAAAGTATAATCTACTTCTTAAATTCAGCACAAACTGTCACTATGTCTCCAAGATATAAGATCTTCTATGATTGTTTGTATTTGCTGTTCGTTCGCCCGTTTAAAGGTTTTAAAAGGCATATGTCGGCATATAGCTCTGCCATATAAATTGGTTGAGTTCAGTTGTGTACTGCCCATTGGGCATACCGGGACAATACCCGGTGGGCCGCCGCAAAAAAATCAGTTTTTACCGGTGTTTTACTGGTGTGAGCAAAACCCCGGGTCTGTCCCGGCAGATAAGTCCAGGGCCGAGTTGCTTACCCAGTACACTCCTGTTTGTGTTTATGTACATAATGAATGAGCTTGACCTTGACTTACCATATTCTCCATCTTTTCTACTATTGCTATAATGCTCATGATTTGCTTCAGCATATCTATTTGGTATCCTCCTGATTCCTACACTGGTTCCAAACTCAGTTATCAGGAACATTTCATTATCTGTTAGCAATTCTAATTCTACCTTACTTATTTCCAAAAACTTGTATCATAATGTGCTGGATCTAGTTCATAACTATTCATACATACATTTCTAAATTCTTCAAAAGTGTCGCATAACATTAAAGCATCTTTCTTTACATAGTAGTCATGTAAGTCACTTAGTGAATTCAATTTTTGAAATGTTTCGTGACATCATTAACATATTAATAATCCGCTTCGCTAGTTTCTGATGGTAATTTACTTTTATTAAACCTTTCAGATTAACCCATATATTCGTACGGATATATATCTTTTCTTATATATTTCGGTTCTATTCCTTTCAAATGTTTAATCGTTTCAGTGAATTATCACTATTTCATTAGTAGCAACTTGTTCTAGTGATTAGTAAATAAATCGAGAACTATCTATGAATCTGATTGCTCTTTTTACTAAAACGTCTTTGCATTCTTTTTCAAATCTATAAACAATAAATTGTTGCTAAACGAAATGCATTTTTCATCATTATTTCGCATTATTGTTATTTCTAGATCTGCATCGTTGTTTTTTTTTTACTAAGGTCATAATAATCAGATGAGAATCGTATCCAGATAAATTATGAATAATTAGTGGTATATTTTCAGGATATTTCCAATTTCAATTACACTGTATTTGTGCTGGACCTTTGTATTTTCCGGTTAAGTAATCATGATCTCTTACTTTGTAGTTGGTGTAACTTCATCGAAATCATCTACAAGAATCTCCTTTTCACAAATATGACATGTTTGTGCATTTATAATGCTTTTGATTTTCACTAATGAATATAATTTTAGAAGCGTTTCCTGACCTAAATTCTTCATAAACAGTTTCTGCTATTAATTGCAAATACTCGTAAAATGTATTGGTGCAGTTTTCTCCTCTGTGAACCAGGAGTGTACTGGGTAAGCAACTCGGCCCTGGACTTATCTGCCGGGACAGGCCCGGGGTTTTGCTCACACCAGTAAAACACCGGTAAAAACAGATTTTTTTGCGGCGGCCCACCGGGATTTGTTCCGGTATGCCCAATGGCCAGTACACCACTGCTGTGAACTATAGATTTCTAGTTCATTGGAATTTATTTAATTTAGGGACAACATCGTGATGGCATGTGTTTTGCAGTTTTTATTTCCTATGACATATTGTGATTCTTTTTACAGTCGATTATTGGTTCCATAATACTTGCAAAGTCACAATATAGAACAAACGGAGCTTTTAGTTGATAATGGTAGTTTTTATATTTAACTACAGAATACTTTTCAGGCAGTATGTCCATTGTGTTATCTATTTTACTGCATACTCTTTGCTGATATTGTAATGATACTTCAGAATAAAATTAATTCAGACACTTTAAAAAATTTTTGTTGTGGCTTACTTGAGATGATATTAATTTTGATAAACCCTGTATTCCACAATAATGATAATAGTTTCCAATAAAATACAATTAGCATATCTAAGTGACTATCTCTTTCTGTCACTAAAACTGGCTTTATAAGTTTGCTTCCCTCTTCGTCAACATTGACAGATATATGAATTTGTCCTCAAATTTATCTATGCCTTGTATAGTTACTGGACATTTAGTACACCAATGTATATATTTGTCAAGATTATTTTCTTGCATATTAGATTATATAGAATAAAGAAACATGTGTTTGTCTTGATTTTGAATATTTACACGGGCTTTTTTATTTTTATCCATTCTGGTAAATCGATGTATGATCTCCTCTTATTGGTCTCTCTCTCTCTCTCTCTCTCTCTCTCTCTCTCTATATATATATATATATATATATATATATATATATATATATATATATATATATATACATATATATATATGTATATATATATATATATATATATATATATATATATATATATATATATATATATAGAGAGAGAGAGAGAGAGAGAGAGAGAGAGAGAATAAAAAATATACATCAAACAGTGCGGAAAGTGCTATCCCTGGATTCTACAGGAGAATGCTTGATAACATTAACATACTTTTTTTAATACGAATAAATAACATTGGTGATGTGTGCTTGGTCGAGATGGTATAGGGGTTGGTGCATACAGGCAAGGCGATGGGTGCCGTAACCAGCAGATCAAGGTTCGAATCTCCGAAGAGTACGAATTAAAATTCTCTAACCTGTATGATAGTACTATTTATTTCGTGTATATATATATATGTATATATATATATATATATATATATATATATATATATATATATATATATATATATATATATATATATATATATATATATATATAAAATTTGATAATGGATTCGGACAAAAAAAATATGACTTGTTTCCTGACTAAATTTTTTATTTATTATAACAAATATATTTTGAATTTTACTTTCCATTTCATTATGTTTAGAGACAGTGTTCTATGATACCAATCTGCATAATGGAATCGGTCATGTTTTTGAAATCCGACCTTAATCGATAAATCTAGCTGGACTTTTACTGACCGAAATCTTTAATCTTTCGACTTTTTATATTCCTTAAATGTGTTTCAGCTTCTCCAAAAGTGAAACAAATCCTGAATACTGTCATTATCTCCTGCTTTACATATATACTCGCTTAATCATCTATTAAATAAGTCTTGAAGCCTTCTTGTCAACATTTTATTTTTAGTTTAAGTTATAATTACGTTTGTTTCTCTTCTCGTTGCAACACGAATTAAAGGAGGTTTTAATCCTCTTCTTTCAGATGTCCTTGGTTAAGATACTTAGCTCCTATTTCCTCTGCGTGATATAGCCAGTAAGGTGTTAAAAGTCCCGTTAAAACCAGCACCACCACTACCACTACCAGTACCACCACCACCACCACCACCAACAACAACAAATTCTTCTTTTAGATTTCGGTATTTTTGCATCAAGTAATTTTTTTTACCATTTATTATGGTACTATTTTCTCAATTAAAAATTTAGGAGGAATTTTTTTATGAATGAGCTTTTTTTAATTTTCCACATTCGCAAGTAATTATTATCTGATTTTGTCATTTTCTCCAATATAATAGAAGTTTTAGCTATTATTTTTTGCACAGTTTTACACCTTTTGTAGATTGTATTTCAACGTTCTGTTTGGTCAATAGTCTTATTTTCACCACAAGTGTAACATGTTCTATTCTGAACCGGTGACACTACCTAATGTTTTACATATGAATCTGACGTTGTTATTGTTCTCTAAAATCATCTATACTAATTTTTAGATCATAAATTATTTTACTTTCTTCTGTTCAGACGCATTCAAATAATAAATTGGTAAAATACTGCACTTATTTTCCTCAAAATTTTTTATAATATTCTATGCCAAGTATTTCCTTAACTGCTTGAAAATTTCTGAGCAGAAATATCCAATATTATTGATAGAAATATTGGAATTTTTTTTATTGTCTAACATTTTGTTACAATATCAGCGGACATCTTGAGACTTTTATGTTGTATCACATTATACAAGGTGTCATAATATCTGTCCTTCAGAATATATTGTTTGATTTTATTCCTAGATGGTTCTTTGAATTTTGAAGCAACCAATTTGATATGTTCCATTCATTTTAGCGACATCACATTTTCATTGGTCTCCCAACTATTCAATTAAACATCATATCTCTTCCATTTAAAAAATGCATAATTATTTATTTATTTATGTATTTTTTTTATTTATTTATTTATTTATTTTTAAATTTTTTTTGGGGGGATGTTATTGTCTTCGTTTTCCAAGTTTATTAGAACCTTAAACGGGTCATCTTGTTTATCATATACAGAAAAATCCTCCTCGTAAAATATCCCATCGATATTCTCTCCGTTTAAAATCTTCCAATTTATATATAGTAGGATCATCTAAACTTTCTTGTCTGCTTGTAAATATTTCTACTGTGAAATTAGAAAGATAGCCTTTTGCAAAAATAGATTTATATTTTGAGATCCTAACTTTCTTACATATTTTATATTTTGGCGCTCCATAGATATCAGTTTTCAGATAACCAAATAAGTTTATCCATACTATGGACCTATGCTTAGGGTAAATGACATTAATTGGTATCTTATCCATCGATCTGTGATATGTACAAGGTTAAGCAATACATCTGTCCATTTTCTGGTTTTATTTTGAGTTAAATATTTCCACATTCTCGTCTTAAGAGGTCTATTAAATCTTTGTATAACAGACTCTTTTTTGTCTGAGTAAGTGAAAAAATATTAAATATTTTCTTTCTTCAATAATTCGTAAACTTTTTGGTTGCTAAGTTCGTTCCATTCATCGAACTGCATTTTTTTCTGGTTTTCGCTCATTATAGATTTCTCTGAAAGCTTCTTGCATTTCGTCTCCTTTTTATCCACTTTCTAGCCCAAGGGTATTTTGAGATATCTATCACTGTAAAAATATATTTCTATGCATTGTTGTATGTTTGGTATGATTGTATGTCAGCGATGTCTGTTTGCCACTTATCATCGACGTGAGTAACATAAACCCTCCTGTGAGGAAATATGTTTTTTTTATATTTTTTGCTTGCTTATGCAGTGTGTACGTACAGGAGTGTTAAGGTAACCAAACTTTGAATTGATAATATTTTCTTTAATTTTTATCCCGTTTAATTTGTTCTGACAATTGATCGATATTTTTCTAAGTGCCTGTACTTTCAGGGTCGTAATATAGATGTCTTGAATACTTTTCCTCAATCATTTGTTGTATTTTAAATAAGCTTAGCTGTAATCAAGTCTAAGCTTTTTTGAAGAATTAGTATGTATATCTTCCATATTTTAGAAAGGCAATAATGACTACATCTGAAAGAAATGTTTTCTTATTTTCAGGTTAAGATGTTGTATTAATATGGTCAAATATTGTTGTTTCGAAAACTAATATAAATGAATTCATCTATATTAATATTCCCATTTCCTACATCAAGACAAATGTTCTTCAATCTTTTAGAATGGCAGAATAATTGCATTTATATCTTAATGAGCGTGATGTTGATATTTATAGCTCCATTGGAGACAGCAAAATATAAAAATTGTGAAATATGAATAAGAAATTCAGATTATACTTGATACAACTATATCTTCAGATTCTTTTTCAGCTGTCTTTATATTACAGCTTTAAAATATTTAAAATTATGCCAGATCTATCTCTAACGACTCGACAAAACAGAAATTAAATGTTCAAAAATTGCAGTTAGAATTTTCAACGGAAATTCGAAGTTTTAAACTTTGTTTTTAAAGCCAATGATAGAAAAAGCAATATTTTCAATCCACATTCGATATTTTATTTGCCTGTGTGGGTTTAAAAGAAACAAAAACAAAAACAAAAAAAGATGTTAAATTTGAAAATGCTGCAGTAATAATAGATTCTTTTGTTGGTCTGCTATTTTATATCACCTCAAGTGGAAATTTCAGACATTAAATATTCATTTAATTTCTTCATCACATTTAGTTAATATAGAATAAATTAATTCAATTAGAATAATGTATTCAATTTTACGCAATTTTGAGTATCTACCTAAAGAAATTTCAAGCCTATTGTTTGATTCGAACAGACAATTTCATCATATTTGGGTTCAGCATTTTATACTATGACTTGCTTATAGGTATCACGACTTCCTTCTTCACTGAATCGAACTCCGTGTACATAATGTATTGATCCTGTTGCTACTTATACTTTCCCGTTTACAGGTACAGCGTACATAACATATTGATCAGGTCGTCTGGCTATACCACATTTAAGTTTATATACTCTCTTAAACGTAATAATTTTTAAAATATAATATAATGGCTGGTAGATGTTCACAATTAAATGCATGTGTATTGTTCTAGCATATAATTAAAACCTAAGCAGTATCTGAATTAAAAAGCGACTGGCAGTGTACGTGGCTCGCTTCTAGGCCAGAAAGCGTTAAAGCTTACTAATATATATAGTAAGGAATTTAATGTTGTGGATTATATGTTTATTTTAATTTATTTATAGTTCAATTGTATGGTGGTAAAATATATTGTTTTGCGTTTTTGCATTATTTGCACTAAGTTTAAAATTACTGGGAGTATGATGCAGACCGACCAAAGCTAACGACAATGACGGCGAATAAGCTTTGTCTTAATGATTTAAAACACAAACAAAAATGGTATGGTGTAATACAACAAATGTATACTGTTTTTTTAAAAAAAATAATTGTATTGAGTATGGAAGGGTATTGATTTTTGAAAAATGAAAATAAGGTTATTTGTGGGCATGTCATCGGAGCTAGGAAATATAGGGTCTAAAAACAATTGGTATCGTGTAGAGTAGGGTGTTGGCTGTTATTATTTATTTTTGTCTTGTTGAGGTGGGTTATAGAGTGTCGTTTTTTTGAAAAATGAAAATGATGTCTTTTGCTAGTGTTTCATTTGAGCCAGGAAATAGAGCTTAAATAAATTGTATCATGTAGGGTGTTGGCTTTTGAAAACAAAAAGAATTGGCAGTAATCTTTGGTTCGTGGTTGTTATTAATTTATTTTCAACTCGTAGGGGTAGGGTGTTGGTTGTTGAAAAATGAAAAAAGGTGTTTTGTAGCTATGTTATTTGAACCAGAAAATATAGGGTATATACCACTGTAATCTTTTTTACCGTTTTATCCGGGATATATTAGTGTCATGATATTAATTTCGCTATGTAATCGTAATTTTGCAGATAATAATAATAATAATAATAATAATAATGACAACAACAACAATAATAATAAAATTTAACGTGCATGAAGTTTCCCCGTCTCTTAAACGTACTGGAATACATACTGGAAGACACATTCTCTGCATGCGATGATACAGATCACATTTTCTGTTTTTTCATACAATATTAGGGTCATGAATATTCAGCTTTTTGTCCGTAACTGTGCTGGAAAATGTGCAAGGTTTTGTTATGTTCTGGCACGTGTTGCATCTTTTGTCCTTACGGAGTTCGCCTGTGCCAATTGGTGTTTGGTTTGTGGGTGACTTCCGTTTTGCTCTAACTAGGATGTCTCTTAGATTTTGTAGTCTGTAGTAGACTTAGGGAAATCATATTGATAGTTTCGCACGATTCAACAGTGGGTCAGTGATTATAAATGATGTGACCTACTGGAGAGCAATCTGGATGTAGTGTGGATGAAGAGCACTCGTTCAACATTTTGTTTTTGTTTCTTTTTGACAAGGTCATTGCGATTTTCTTGGGATACCCCTTAGAATTGCCTCCGCTATCGTCGAATCGTTGTCGTAGCCTCAATTTACTAGATGTTCTCTCTCTCTCTCTCTCTCTCTCTCTCTCTCTCTCTCTCTCTCTCAATATATATATATATATATATATATATATATATATATATATATATATATATATATATTCTACTGAGTTTGAAATAATGAAGTCTTTCTGAGATTCCATACGTTTCAGCGCTAATTTGCCTTAATCAGTGGATTCTGAATGTACACATATTTACATAGTGCAAGAAGACAATGGGGTGTCAACCTGTGGGATATAGTGTGCAATATGCAAATATGTGATGCTATCCAACCATTTCTATGGGACGAACGGAAAAGAATGCAAAATTCAAGGCAATATTGATTGTCAATCAGTAGGATTTATTTACTCTCTTTTTTGTAAGAAGTGTAGAAAAACTGTCTATGTAGGCCAAACAGGAGACTCTTTATACCAAAGAACACAGCCAAGTCTTTCTAAAATTAGGATTAGAAAAAGATGATCCTGTTGCAAAGCATTTTAATACAGATAACCACTCTTTGTGTGATTATTTAGTGGTTGGTATTGAGAAAGTATATGGCAAAAAATGGTAAAGGTTGTTAAAAGAATCATTCTGGATAAAAAAAAATATTCTGTCTCCAAAAGGTCTAAATTCTAAGTGTGCATTAAAATTTCAAGCGAACATGACATGTAACGAACGTTTATGTAAGTGACGTCACCTTCCAGTTGTTTGCATTCAGAATCCACTGACAAATGCAAATTAACCGAAACGTATGGAATCTCAGAAAGACTTTATTATGTATATATATATATATATATATATATATATATATATATATATATATATATATATATATATATATATATATATATATATATATATATATATACCACATACATTAAAAATAACATGCCTTTTAAAGTGTTGGTATAAAGCAATTTGATATACCAATACTGTTGATATATCAAATTGTGATCCGCCCATGGCGCATGAATACGCATATATAAACATGGTTTCAACAGTGGTTATTGCTTCTATACTCTCTAGATCAGTCCTAAATTTCCACTTATTAATCATTATCGACGTAACAAAATAGCGCGAAAAATATTAATAATCCCCGTTTTCTAAATGAATTAAACATGGCACACAATTTCATTGAAATCCCCACTGCTTTCCCTTTCTCTCTCTCTCTCTCTCTCTCTCTCTCTCTCTCTCTCTCTCTCTCTCTCTCTCTCTCTCTCTCTCTCTCTCTCTCTCTCTCGCACCCAAAAGGGACACACATAGGTGGAAATCTATGTATACATTTTTCATTAAAAGGAAACTCGACAAGCCTCGTTTCCTTTAAATGAAAAGTTTATACATCTCGTGGTATATCAATGATACAGAGTACATACTATACATATGTTATATATATATATATATATATATATATATATATATATATATATATATATATATATATATATATAGTTATAAACTTAGCGTATGTGCTATTTGTATTTACTTCTCCGTTTATAGATTTGTTACATTTTAGTGATTATTTGTTGATTATGGAGAGTCTATATTGGGAAGATATTTTTCAAACCGAGTAATTAGCCTGTTTCTAGGAACAGACGTCATAATGTACGGTATTCACGAAACTTTATGACAGCATGGATTAGTTTTTTTTCGGATTTTTATTTTAGAGCAAATAGAAGAGCAATGCATAGTGTGCTGACCGATTGCCATTTCAGACTGTAATACAATAATAATTCACGCAGTGTATGCCCGTGAATGAGGCTACAATTTTGTTTTTATTGGATGGAAACAAAACACAAACAATCCCCAACATAACTCGTATTTATTAGCGTTGCTTTCCATTATCTGTGCAAAAGATTGATCGAATGTCATGGAAACATGTATCCATCTCATTTCCAATTATGTATCGGACGACTTGTATCTCATTTCATCTCATTTCCAATTATGTGTCGGGGAACTTGTGGCATCCAGATTTTATGTCATTCGTTTAATAATGTGAAGTAATTCGTTTTGTCGACCAACATATATTCGGCTAAATTTGATATTTGATGGTATTGAACAAATGAAAACTAGGATTTAATAAACTTTTTCCCTTTTCGCGTCATCGGCACAGACTTTAACCCCGAGGCAATTAATGCGGTAGTAGATTTATTTAACAGTTGGATAATATGCAACAGGGTTTTCACGCGTCAAGTAATAAATCAGTTTAGTTCTAAATTAAATACAAAAAACGTTTGAACACTTCCGTTTCGCGGAATACCGCTATATCACAGGAACGTGCCATAATTTCACCCTCAGTACTTTGAGTTTGCTTGTAGATATTTAATAGTGAAATAAAGGTATGGAGAAAAAACTGAGAATATCTCGATAAATCGGATTTGTAAATGTTGAATATCAGTATGCAGAGGCTACTCTGTCTCTATCTTTTACTATCAGTGAGAGATTAGCACAAATGTTACATTCAAGACTTGCACTGTGTTGTAGCTCATTAAATGGTGACTTATTTAGAAATCATTTGTCATTAAACAACAATTGCCCATGTGGTGAACCAAATCGTCAACACATTTTCCTTTAGAGTGTACCAAATATATTGTTATCAAGAACCATAAAAAAATACGTCCTTTGTCCCAAAATACAGATATATCGTCCTTATTAATAAGCAACCCCGTGCGATCGCTTGAGGCAAACACGGAGATATTTAGCGCTGTCAAAAATTTATAACAGCAACTAAGAGATTTGTCTAGTATGTCCCCTGGTGATATTGTTTATGTATCTACACCCCCTCCTCCCGCCAGCACCAACGTTTTTGGTATTAGGTATTCTGTTAGTTATTATGTAGCAACATGTTTCTGCTATCAATACTTACTGTCTCATACAATTACAATATTGCACACACAATTTACTTTGAATATTTCACTAGCTATTATCATATTCTGCATTTATCTGTTTATTGTCTTTCATTCCTCATGTCAGTCACATGATCTATGTAAATATTATTATTATTGAGAATAGAGTTTGAAATAGGCTTAAGCTTGTTACTGAATAGTCGCTATGTGATATTTGTATGTACTTTCTATGATGATGTTTGAATAAATATTCTTATACTCTCTCTGGTAAAATTGGAATACTCGTAAAATTCTTATATATATATATATATATATATATATATATATATATATATATATATATATATATATATATATATATATATATATATAGAGAGAGAGAGAGAGAGAGAGAGAGAGAGAGAGAGAGAGAGAGAGAGAGAGAGACACACACACACACAAAAACGTTAACGGCGCATATTCATAACGGTTTCCCAACGTTTCGAGCTAAACAAGCTCTTCGCTCTTCGTCATGGGAACAGTGGCAGCGCAAGGGGAAGGGGTTGCGGGGGGGGGGGGAGGAATTGCCTACGGGTGCCAGGCGAAGGAGGGCGCCGTCTGGCTTCTTTTTTTTTTAGTTGAATTATTCATGGTATTTAACCGCACTTTAGTGTAACGGGGGCAATTCGTCACAAAACTTATATTTAGGAGGGGCGAGGAGACAGGTTGGCAACTGACATGAAAACTTTTTTCTGTGGCAAAGTAGGGGCGCCACTAAAGAACACTGCCCCCGGGCGCCTCGAACCCTCGCGCCGCCAATGCAGGTGAATAAACAGCTCACATACACAAAACAAACACTAAACACATCTAAGATAAGATAATAATTCTTTATTTCCGATTGCATGGTCCATACATTTAAATTAAAATATAAAGTAATGAAGTATTTTAAACATAAAAGATAATATATGTCTTATATACAACTATACAGACCCATCTATAACTATATAATGTGTATGTCATTGTTAAGAGCAAAATTATGTAAGACATTTATTGAGTAATTTGTTCCATCTATCTATAATCTGAGAATTTAAAAGAATATCATAGTTCCACAAAGATTTCAAGAAAAAATTCTTACTCTTAGATATTCGTGTCATCATTGAAAATACATACTTTCTCATTAATTCTTCAAAACTGAATGCATTATAGTTTACAAACATGGTAGAGGCACTATTCCATCTTGGAAGGCTTAATAGTAAACGAAGACTATTATTATAGCCAATAACTTGTTTTCTTTTCATACATTCACTAAAGTCTGTCCACAGCGGAGCGCAGTACATTGTGCAGACTTGAGAACGTGTTAAAAGTTTGACCAAAAAGATCGTTGGAAGGGAAGGATCAGGTCGACCATCCCATGCTCCCTTGCAGGCTGTGATATCTTCCTCGTGTGGGATGTTGGTGTATAAGGAACATACATCCATGGCTACGAGGAGAGTGTTATTTGGAAGGTTAGGTTTTGGTGTTTTGTTGGTGCTATCTTGGACATAGAGGGCAGTTTAGACATTTTTTTCAGTGGGATTGTTGTTTCCGGAAATTATTGGCCTCCCTGGGTTTCCCTTCTTTCTGTATTTTAGGGAGTAAATAAAATCAAAATAATAACCTCCCTGGTTTGGGGTCAACTTGTAGGAGGTAAGTTAATATTTTGTAATCAATGTTTTCTGCGTTAAGCATGTGTTTTAATGCCTGACACAATTTCAGCCTGTTCAGCTGTTGGGTCATGACTGATTTTTTTATTTATAAAATCTCTTGTCCGAAAGTTGCCGGTTCGCCTCAGCGATGTAGTCAGACGTATTCATGACAACAACACAGGACACCTTGTCTGCTGGCTTGATAACAATATCTTCCTCTCGGGCAGTTTTTTCAGCGACTGTCTTTCCTGTCGGGTTAAATTGCCCTTTTTGATATGGCTCCGTTCATGAGAATTTATGTCATTTTCCACCGCGGACAAGATTGCCTCTAGAGCTGGAACATTAATAAGGAGTGGAACATAATCGCTTTATGGGCGCAATATGTTAAACTCATTGGTAATGACGCTGGAATCTCCAGCATCGTCACTAAACTTTTTCTTGAGTCTCATTCTCCGTGCAAATTTCGCGAAGTCTTCTTTCAATTTCAGCACATTGTACGTTTTCGGCCGGGGACAAACGTTGAGGCCCTTGGAAAGGAAATTATGAGTCAGACAACTTAACCAACGACAGGTTTACAACAGTGTTGACATTCTGGTTTGCATCAAGGTTTTTCCTGCGAAACTTTCTATTCTTTTTCTTTTTCGTTCCTTCCGTGACGAAATCACGTTTAGGATTTCTCTGTATAATGTGATGTCTAGAGAATTTACTTTGCTGTTTGTCCTATAGTTGCCATTTTAGCCTCGTTAGAAAAGTGTTATATATATTGAGACAAAAATTGATAACGGCGCAAAAAAATACAAAACAGTTTCCCAACATTTCGAGCTAAACAAGCTCTTCGTTAGGGAAAGAAACACTTTACATCCACAAAACAAACACTAAAACACAAAGGCCAAGAAAAATTTTTGACTCCTACATGTTTGAATGACGGGGAAATATACAAGCAAAGGATGAAAAATAGAAGAAAGAAAGAAGAAAAAAAAAAGATAAACGGTCTTAAAACGGGTAAACTACATATCTATTTTATGCTGCCATCAGCCCAACAAAGTTGTATAGCAAAAATCAAAGAAGGGATTATAGTGCACACAGAGAACCAAAATGTTTTGACCTAATTCCAGGCCGGGAACAAAGGACGGACACCATGCGTGGCGAAATATCAACGCCATCTATAAAATGTATAACAGAAATTATATCTTGGTAAAGTTATGCATGGAGGTACTAAGGGAATATGTCAAGATCACGGTGTAGCGAGATAATGGGCAATAGTTAAAATAATAATAATACATGTAAAGAGTTACGGAATATTTACCTGCGTAAATATTATCGCAAAATATTTGCGTACGTCTGATAAACTGATGCCTGGCTGTAGCTTTTATAAAATTGCATTAGGAAGGTTAGACTTTTTCATACATATATATATATATATATATATATATATATATATATATATATATATATATATATATATATATCTGATGTTGGACGGGTACCACTCTATCTGAAACTATCAACTACTTTTATGATTTAGATTTTGTTTTAAACAAAATGTTCCAGATAGTTTTCTTCTTGTTTCATTACAAAATCTACCTGCCGCTGAGGCAAGAAATGTACGCTTATGAAGAAAAAAAGTGATTAGAATAGTTGCTTATGATGAATATTGCCATAAGTTGAAAAGGGAAATCATAATCTAACTCAGAGATATCCTTGCTGTTCCTGTCCATACACAGCTTGCTATGGTCGGAAATAACCACTCGTTTGGTCTTGTCTGCTTGAATAAAAACATTTCAACATTTCAAGCTATATTTTCCTTAGTTCCACAATTGCAGAAAAAAGAAACTTCTTATAAAGCCATTAATCTCTGTATAATAAAATAAAAGAGCCAAGAGTAAAAACAAGAGCGTCTAGAGTATGTGCTTCTCGTCTGTAGAACTCTTACAGCTTGGACTAATCGGTTACATTAATGAAAAAAGATACTTTGTCTTTAGGTTTCAATATAGACAACTTTAGTTCAATTGTTACACGTGACTTCTTTTCCAAATCGCTCAGCCCTCTGACATAAAGGTTGCCATTCAACTCGTGAAACCAGTGTTAATATACTTCAAAGCGGCATCAAATGCTCATCTCTGACGTGGATATACGAAAATTTAAAATGTGAAATATATCCAAAATTAATAAGTAATTTTCGAGGTTCTTAACATAGGAAGTCCTGAAAAAATTAACGTGTACTTTAAAATATAAAATTAAAAGACAAGAACGGCTATTTGACGCATGTGATAAATTTGACCTGGGAATTACATTAGTGAAAAAACATAACGGAAATTGGTCTGAGTAGCAATATATTCAGTGTTAGGTCAAATCCAGTCTACCAAATATATTTCATCTAACATGGTGGTTCCCAAAAGTTTTTGATCGCTACCATACCATATTTTGCGACCCAAAATGCAGTACCAGTATAACTGTTATGGGAACCACTGATCTAACAGCTATGATATCCGTGATGACTTAATTTCTGTAACATGTAATGTCTGCAAGTTAACCATGTCCCTTTTCCGATACAGTGACAATGTTCGATATTATATCAGTTTGACGGCTTCTTTGTACAAACTTCTGTCATTCTAAATATGTTTCAGAAATTGAGCACAGTTTGATCCTGCCGCTTAGGAGACAGGACTTAGCAAACGTCCTAGTCGGTCTTTCCGTACATATGTTTGTGAACACTCTGGCATCCACATGTTCCGTTTTATTTTAGCAAAACTTTCCTTTAAAGCTTCAACCTAACAAATGACTTCGACGATTAGCACAATTTACCAGATTATCTTTGAGTCATGACCTATTAGAATAGGCTCCCCAATGGCTAGTGAACAGTATATGATTCACATTTTTTAAACACAATATTTTGACCTGATTGTAGCTGTAAAGCTATACCTGTAATTGGTCTTGTATTATTTTGATGATGGGCAGGTTTTTCATCAACAGTTTAAATATGTACACTTACAAAATCGTATTTTATCGGATACAATCCTATAGGAAAATATTCATATTAAACCTGCAATAGTACGGCAGAATTTATATTATACGCATAAAAAATTTTTTTATTTACATATTCTTACTTAAATTAGGAAGTTAATATTATGAACTACCATATATCAAATACCACTTTACTTTCGAAAGGAAATCCACATTAAACGAAGAAAATTGGTTACTATACGTGTCAGTCTTTCTTGAATAGTAGAAAATGTTAACCACTCGTTTCCGGGTTTTAAATTGCATGCATGTTCATCTTTAAAGTTGGAATATCACTTATAAATGCCATACACATTTAGTGGTAATTTTTCCCTTTTGGCTGAGAAAAAAATGTAAAGTGTTTCAGTTACCAAGACAGAGTTTTTAAATCTGAGATCACGTCGTGCCTTTTCAGGCAAACATTTTTTTTTCTTCTCACTTTGATTCTAGTTATTAGGACTCGTTGTCATTCATACAAAAATATGCGTTTATTTTAGCTCTCTAGTCCGTAAGATAAAGTGAGTTTATGGTATCGTTTTCATCCGTCGTGCGTACGTTCATAATTCTTATCGACACCTTCTTCTGCAAAACCGCTTGACCAATTTGCACATAATTTTACAGTGATCATGATGGCATCAAGGCCTTTCAAATTTGTTCAAAGGATGACAATCCGTTATCCAATATGGTCGGCATTACATAAAGTAGAAAAATCTCAAAGATCGCTAGAACAAATTGGACCAAATTTGAACAAATCTGAGCAAAGCATTCCGGCATAAATGTCTTTCAGATTTGTTCACATGATGCCAATAGGCCATCACACGTGGCAGCCGTTACTAAAACTGCATACGCCTTTATATGAATCCTCAAACCCTGATCACCAGAAGTTGACCAAATGTGATGGAAAGCATCGTGGCATAGAGGACTTTCAAGTTTGGATAACTGATGCCGATCCATCATCAAATATGGCAGTGGTTACTAATATAGAAAAACCTCTAAACGACTTCTAAGAAACTGCTGAACAGAATTCGACAAAATTTGATAACGTTGCCGTTGCTAAAATTTGAAAAACCTTTGAATGACTTCTTCTAAAAAAAAGTATCCCTCAACAGATTTTGACCAAATTTGACAGAAAACGTCATGGCATGAAAGGACATTAATATTTGCACAAATGATGCAAATCCGCCATCAAACATAGTCGCCTTTAATAAAAAAAAATAGGAAAAAGTTAAACGCCTTTGTCTCAGAAACTGCTCAGAGAATTTGACAGAAAGCATTTTGGTATAAAATGCATTGAATGTTGTAGAAATGATTTCAATCCACCATCAGCTATGGCTTCTGTTACTCAAAATAGAAAAACCTTTAATACCTTGTTCTAAAACAACGCTCAATACAATATGACCAAATCTGATAGAAACCTTCCTAGCTTGAAGGCCTTTCAAATGTATACAAATGCTTATTCACATCAAATATGGCCGCCGTTAGTAAACACAGGGAAAGACTTGTACACAACTTGATCTTAAGAAAACGCTCAACAGAACTTGATCAATTTTAACAGAAATCGTTCTGGCATAAAGACCTTTCATTATTGGACAAATGATGCTGCTGTGCCATAAATGTAGATGAAGACACAAAAGTAAATAAACCCTGAAACATAACATATGCAATTAACAGGATTTGAAGAAATTTCTTTAGAACGCATCATACTGACCCAGATTTATTGGCCAACTGCTCATGTATTTG
The DNA here is from genome assembly GCA_029931535.1 of Margaritifera margaritifera. Lineage (NCBI taxonomy): Eukaryota > Metazoa > Mollusca > Bivalvia > Unionida > Margaritiferidae > Margaritifera > Margaritifera margaritifera. The sequence continues at coordinate 796,458 of JAQPZY010001243.1, read as the reverse complement.
ATTATTAGGCAGATGGCCTATTGTTTTGTTACATAATCAAAAACCGACAAGACTTCATTATTGATACGGAAAAGTAAAGATAGGCAAGGAAACATTAATTGCAGACCAAATTAAAATGAAACGATCAATCCACTTATCATGTTGTTTTGTGTTTCTTACTGTAAAGAGAAATAAATCAATACTGATTCAGAGATAATACAGTTCAAATCAATAGCCATATTAAAGACAGAAACCTGGTCACAAGGTCGTAAGTTAATTCTCTTATTAACATCACACCAACAAAACAAATTAATTAAATTTGATTCAATTAGTTAGGAATGCATGAATCTTCAGACATGAACCCTTGACTGTCTGTTTGCTTATGAGCTCATTTATTTATGTTCCTCATTGATCTTTAAAATTCTTTAGAGATCATTTGTTAGCAGTGGCAGTTCTTGACAAATCCAACAAAAGCGCCTTTCAACACTAAATGATTTTTGGTCTCGCAGCAGTGTCAAAATGCTTCCCGATAATGAGGGCTGTGATGATTTAAAACAAGAGGTCCAAGTGGGTCTGTGATGCCTTGCCTGATTGATATTTGCCTAATATCTAAATGTAGTAGCAGTTGACATAGAAATCTGGGTCAGCAGGATGATTTTTGTTCACATTTCTCCAGGGCTGTTGATTCAACATGTTATGAAAACAAATGTTTCAAGGTTTTCTAGTTGTTGTATTGTCATCCATATTTCATCGCACATCAAACTCATTTGTCCAATATTGAAAGGCCCCTACAGCAGAATGCGCTGTGTCAAAGTTGGTTTTACTCTGTTCAACATATTTTTAGATAAACTAGTGTAAATGTTTTTTTTATTCTACTCTTAGTATTGACAGTCATATTTGATGGCGGAACTGATTTTTTTTTGGTGTTTTTTTGGCATCTATCAAAAAGGCGGTTATTCAACAATTTTGAAGTTTTTTTCTTTCTTTATTAACAGCAATCATATTTGATGGCATATTGGCATCATTTGCACAAACATGAAGGTCTTTATGCCAGGGTGCTTTCTGTCAAGTTTGGTCAAGTTCTTGTCAGTGCTTTTGGAGAAGTCGTTTAAAGATTGTTACCTATTTTCAGTAATGACGGCTATATTGGATGGCAGATTGGCATTATTTGTATCAGTCTGAAAGGACTTTTATACCAGGATGCTTTTTGTCTAGTTTGATCAAATTCTGTTTAGCGGTTTTGGAGAAGAAATCGTTTAAAGGTTTAACGATTTTGATTTCTATTTTTAGGAACGATGGCCATATTTGATGGCGGATCGGTACAGTTTGTACACATATCTAAGGTCTTCATGCCAGGATGCTTTCTACCTAATTCGATTAAATTCTATTTTTCAGTTTGTGGAGAAGAATTCATTTAAAGTGGGGTTTTTATTGTAAGTAGCGACGGCCTCATTTGATTTCGGATCGGCACCGTTTTGTCAAACTGAAAGGCCTTTATGCCAGGATACTTTGTATCAAGTTTAGTTGAAATTGGTCAGGATATTTTTGTGAAGAAGTTAAAAATGGCAATTGTTGATGGATGATGGACAGGTTAAATCTATTTTTGGTAACGGTGGCCATTTTGGAAGGCAGTTTGACTTCATTTGTACAAATTAAAAGGTCTTTAAAGCAGGATATTTTCTGTCAAATTTGAGCAAAATATGTTCAACGGTTTTGGAGAAGTAGTCGATTAAAGGTTTAACTATTTTTAGCAGCGGCGGTCATATTTGATGACGGATAGGCATAATTTCTACAAAAGATCTTTATGCCAGGATGCTCTGTGCCAAAGTTTGGTTGAAACTGGTCTGGCTTATTTTGCAAAGAAGTTGAAAATAGCAATTATTGATGGACGATAGACAGGCGAGAGACGACGAAGGACACACGACGGACGAAGGACTATACCATAACCTCATTTGGCTTTATGGCCGCGTGAGTTAAGAAAAAGACTGAACAATACTGGGGATTTGTATCCAGAAATGTTGATATAAAAAGGCGGGCGACACTATTTGAAAGTTGATGCCAAAAAAGGAGCTTCGTGTATCATGTTTGAGGGCTAGTGCCAAAGTGTTAAAAATATGGAATTTTGACAGGGAAAGATTATTCAGTGACTATCAGACAAGCTCATTGATATGATTTATGACTTTCTTCTTTATCAGACTTTATACTGATGAGCAAGATAACAGTATGTGGGTCAGCACTCTACTGGCTATTTGCTGCCAAATAAAAGTTAATTTCTAAAAGTGTAAAGATAAAAAAATGCCAACAAAAAAATAATAAATAAATAAATAAAACCTATAGGAAGATAAAGCCTTCCCTGTAGGAAGATAAAGCCTTCCAAATAAACGACAACATGTAATGCTATAAGATAAAAGAGGACAGGTAAGGATGTTAATATTCTGTAAAAGGTGTATAAATAAAAGATAAGGGTACAAAAATATAAAATCCTTAGTTATACAAATCGCATTCTGAGCAAGATCACAGGTGCTCAAAGAAAACATTTTCCAGCAGTATTACTAATGTGTGCTGTATATATACCACTTTCATTTGCATGAGTATTTCAGTAAAGTTACTATATGAAGTGCTAGTATAGATCCACAGCTGTGCCAGGCTTCTCAAAAATAAGAACTAATTCGAAATTGTGAAGGCATTATAAAACGTTTGGAAAGAATTCACTCGGCCCTCTTGATATGGATGATATATGTGATAATTCACACGAGAATTTACGAGCTAACTCTGTCGAGGTTTTGGGGTTTTTTAATTCAGAGGTCGAAATAGTTTGAATTTTATTTCCAAATGTAACATACATGACCCGTCTTGTCTCAAAGCTTCAGATTCATGGTGTAAGTTGTTGGCGTGCTAACTTCATTTATAGCCATATCGTTCATAAGTTAAGGCTGAAGCAAATTATAAATTTGTTTAGGTTAATATAAGGTTGACATCCTTGTTGTTTTCTTTCCCCACTTCCACGCAGATTCATTGCTTTGATCAATCCGCTAACTTTTTGTTGTTGGAAGACTGGTCATCCTTTGTTACCAATGTTCTTGTGATGTTATACTTGTCCAGTATGATGTTATACTTGTCCGGTATGATGTTATACTTGTCCAGTACAGGTATTTTTTTTACACTTTTATTTTATTAGCTGATAGGGCTTATTATGCCGTCGTAAATCAGAATTACATTCGAGAATCACTGGTGCTGTGGATTTTCTTATCCACACAGGCTTTAATGACCCTAAATGAAACTTATCTTAACATACCGTTTATACTAGCTTGTAAGTAGATTCCAACTGCAAACAACATATACTCTGATCTGCCATCGCATAATGCGCCGGCAGATCAGAGTTGATGTTGTTTGTTCTACTGATTGCTCCTAACAAATTGCATAGACCTAGATCTACTGGCGCATTATGCGAAGGCAGATCTGGGTCTGTGCAGTTTGCAGTTGGACTCGACTTATAATCAAGTATAGGTAAAGGTCACTTTTCTCAGTGTTAGTCCAAAAATATATTTCTATATTCTGTACACGCTGATTGCTATAGCTTGGTTTTTTTTAAAACTCCAATATTATTAGGAACCTTGTGTATTACGACCAGCCCGAGCTACATTGACATAAGATCAAGGAGGCGACTCCAGACATTGGTACACTTTGTGTACATTTCACAATAACAGAGTTCCATATTTATCGTATATGGTACTGCTGATTGCGAAATGATGAGAGACCGTAGAAAATCTAACTTTGCGACTAATGAGATTGTACGTAAAAGAGCCGAGTTATAAAAACAATCAGCTAGGTCAGTGCTCAATGGTTGTTTCATGTTCGTTGCCTTATTTTGTGTATGTGCTATCCAGCCAAGAAGTGGAAAATAGTGACAGGAATAGTAACTAAATCTATATCTCATATACAAACTACACTCGCTAATAAGTTGAGTCCAGCTGCTAACAACATAGATCCTGATCTGCCGGCGCATTATGCGAATCATGGTCTATTTTGTTTGTTCCACTGATTATTCCTAACTAACTGCATAGACCCAGATCTGCCGGCACATTATGCGACGGCATATCTGGGTCTGTGCAGTTTGCAGTTGGGCATAACTTATGAACGAGTACATACGGTAAATTACTCGTGAACTAAAGGGTTTGAATTATTGTGTTATGGAATCAACCGTAAATCTTGACAACAAAGACGGATATCTGGTTCATTAACAATTTTAAAAGTATTCTGAGATGGACAAGATAAAAAAAACGATGCGGAAGAAAGCTATTGCTAGCGGAAATGATCAGGAGAAAAAGAGGGGCTGGAATATATATTAAAAAGTACAAAAATGGTCTTCGAATGGAGACGTTCGAAGCACGTAGAAGTTCTTTATAAAACCATCCACTTGTAGAAGGACTATTTATGGCGTTATGGGCTTTTCCATATTTTGAATTGGCGATATATTAGGTTGAAGGATATAGGTGTCTTTTCTGACAAACCACTTAGCTACACTCTTAATGCAAAGAATGTTCGGAAAAGGTGTTGTACATGTTCTGAAAAAATATATTGAAATTTACTATCGCTAGAGAGTGAACACGAAATTACATTTATATCTGAATAGAATAAACGATTCAAAATTTATTGGAAATATAGGACTTAGAAATTTCTCAGAAAACTAAATGAATTTAAATAGAATTCAATCGATATTTTTTTTAAAAAATGTTTTACAAGGGAGTGCTAAATATAAATACAAATGGCCATCAACTGAACAAAAATAGTTTGATCTTTTCTCCAGAAATCACGTCACCGTAAAACATGTAACTTAAAGAAGACGCCATCCGGCCTCCTCCATTAAGCTGTATTAATGAAATCGATCAGGCGATTCAATATCTGAAGACTAATTTCCGCGATGCATTCCGAGATCAAAGATGAAGGGGAAATTAAAAGGTTTCCGTCTGGAAATAGTTAACGTAAATTGAAAACAGTCAAATCTACCATACAGAATTAATCTAATATTTGTTGGCATAACTTTGTTGGAATATTTTCCCATGTGGTGAACATTGTACACATCCTGTACTGGTAATGTCTTAGAGCATTCGCAGACGACACAAACTCTCGGCTTGAATAATGAAGTAACCAACAAATGAACCTACCGATGAATATTCACAGTTTGCTGTCCAAGTGCACGATTAAAAGAAGTTCATGCAAGTTTTTTTTATAAGACACATATGGTTTTCGATCTCCTGCAGATTTAAATCTGAGTTATCTATACTGTGAATAGAGATATTCACAAAAAGTAGGACAGTGGCTGTATAATATTTTTTTTATCCATGGTTGTGGATGCAGAGTTTGATTCGTTAATATCTGCGCTCATCTTGTAATACCTATTCCCAGTAAACTTCTGTCCATGTAAACATCACATTTCGAGTTTGTTTGGGTATAGTTTTTAAATTTACGAGAAGGATTAAGACTTTTAATATGTCCCTGCTGTGTGTTTTGGTTGTGGTATTGCGTCAAGACAGTGATAAATGAGAGAAACGTGGGGCAACTGGGCGATGCCGATTTCTGAAATTTAGCCTTCTAGAGGCACAGGGAATGAAAATGAAATCAGTAAATGGTTAAATTTAACATGGGCATTGTACAATTGATGAGAGAGCTACCATGCAATGATGTAATACTTATTACATTACATATCTTATTGTTTACCATATACCAATTTGTTTCCATTCTCTTCTCTGTGTCTCAAGTGTTCTATTTGTGACCATTGGTTGAGCGAACGACTTTGTTCTTTAGAATCAATTCAATCAAAGGCATTTAAACATATTTTAGTGTAACCAAATGCATTTACAACATATTGTAGTGTAACCAAATGCATTAAAAACATATTTTAGTGTAACCAAATGCATTAAAAACATATTTCAGTGTAACCAAATGCATTAAAAACATATTTTAGTGTAACCAAATGCATTTACAACATATTGTAGTGTAACCAAATACATTAAAACATATTTTAGTGTAACCAAATGCATTAAAAACATATTTTAGTGTAACCAAATGCATTTAAAACATGTTTTAGAGTAACCAAATGCAATGTTGTGTTTTCCAACGGTGCATAAGGTGTAACTTAGCTAATATACACAAACAATATTTTTGTATCTCGACTATGGTCAGTATGGAAGAGACATGATATGCAGGCTAATAGAAGCAGTTATGGAAGAGACAATATATACAGATCAATATAATCTATAGATCAATAGAATCTGCAGATCAATAGAAGCTACAGATCAATAGAAGTAGTTTATGAAGAGACAGTATATACAGATCAATAGAAGCTTTTGAGGAAGAAATGGAATAAACAGGTCAATATAAACAGTTATGGAAGAGAGAGTATATGAAGGACAATATAAACAGTTATGGAAGCGACGGTATATACAAGTAAATAGAAGCAGTTATGGAAGAGACAATACATAGAGTTCAATAGAAACAGTTATGAAAGAGCAGTTTCAGAAGAGACAGTATAAATAGGTCAATAGAAACAGTTATGGAAGAGACGGTATATACAAGTCAGTAGAAACAGTTATAGAAGCGACGGTATATACAAGTAAATAGAAGCGGTTATGGAAGAGACAGTAAATAGGTATATCCGGAATAATGGGAGCAGTGTTGGAAGAGACACTGTATACAGGTCAAAGGAAGCAGGTTATGGAAGAGACATTATATTGGTCAATAGACGCATTTATGGAAGAGACTATATACAGGTCAATAGAAGCAGGTTATGGAAGAGACATTATATTGGTCAATAGACGCATTTATGGAAGAGACTATATACAGGTCAAAGGAAGCAGGTTATGGAAGAGACATTATATTGGTCAATAGACGCATTTATGGAAGAGACTATATACAGGTCAATAGAAGCAGGTTATGGAAGAGACATTATATTGGTCAATAGACGCATTTATGGAAGAGACTATATACAGGTCAAAGGAAGCAGGTTATGGAAGAGACATTATATTGGTCAATAGACGCATTTATGGAAGAGACTATATACAGGTCAATAGAAGCAGGTTATGGAAGAGACATTATATTGGTCAATAGACGCATTTATGGAAGAGACTATATACAGGTCAATAGAAGCAGGTTATGGAAGAGACATTATATTGGTCAATAGACGCATTTATGGAAGAGACTATATACAGGTCAAAGGAAGCAGGTTATGGAAGAGACATTATATTGGTCAATAGACGCATTTATGGAAGAGACTATATACAGGTCAATAGAAGCAGGTTATGGAAGAGACATTATATTGGTCAATAGACGCATTTATGGAAGAGACTATATACAGGTCAATAGAAGCAGGTTATGGAAGAGACATTATATTGGTCAATAGACGCATTTATGGAAGAGACTATATACAGGTCAATAGAAGCAGTTTTGGAAGAAATAGTTGATACAGGTCAATAAAAACAACATAGAAAAAGGCAGTATAAACAGGTCAATAAAAACAACATAGAAAAAGGCAGTATAAACAGGTCAATAAAAACAACATAGAAAAAGGCAGTATAAACAGGTCAATAAAAACAACATAGAAAAAGGCAGTATAAACAGGTCAATAAAAACAACATAGAAAAAGGCAGTATAAACAGGTCAATAAAAACAACAGAAAAAGGCAGTATAAACAGGTCAATAAAAACAACATAGAAAAAGGCAGTATAAACAGGTCAATAAAAACAACATAGAAAAAGGCAGTATAAACAGGTCAATAAAAACAACATAGAAAAAGGCAGTATAAACAGGTCAATAAAAGCAACATAGAAAAAGGCAGTATAAACAGGTCAATAAAAACAACATAGAAAAAGGCAGTATAAACAGGTCAATAAAAACAACATAGAAAAAGGCAGTATAAACAGGTCAATAAAAACAACATAGAAAAAGGCAGTATAAACAGGTCAATAAAAACAACATAGAAAAAGGCAGTATAAACAGGTCAATAAAAACAACATAGAAAAAGGCAGTATAAACAGGTCAATTAAAACAACATAGAAAAAGGCAGTATAAACAGGTCAATAAAAACAACATAGAAAAAGGCAGTATAAACAGGTCAATAAAAGCAGTTTAGGAAGGGACAGGATATAGAGCTCAATAGAAGCAGGTTTGGTAAGAAACAGTATATTCAAGTTATTAGAAATAGGTTTGGAAGAGACAATATATACAGGCTAATAAAAGTAGGTTTGGAAGAGACAGTATATACAGGTCAATAGAAACAGCCGAGGAAGAGACAGTATATTCAGTTCAATAGAAGCAGGTTGGTAAGAGACTGTATATACAAGTTAATAGAAGGATGTTGGTAAGAGACTGTATATACAAGTTAATAGAAGGATGTTGGTAAGAGACTGTATATACAAGTTAATAGAAGGATGTTGGTGAGAGACTGTATATACAAGTTAATAGAACGAGGTTGGTAAGAGACTGTATATACAAGTTAATAGAAGGAGGTTGGTAAGAGACTGTATATACAAGTTAATAGAAGGACTTTTGGTAAGAGACTGTATATACAAGTTAATAGAAGGAGGTTTGTAAGAGACTGTGTATACAAGTTAATAGAAGCAGGTTGAGGAGCGACCGTATGTACAAGTCAATAGAAGTAGGTTTGGAAGAGACTGTATATACAGGTTAATAGAAAGTTGGTTGGTAAGAGACTGTGTATACAAGTTAATAGAAGCAGGTTAGTAATAGACAGTATATACAAGTCAATAGGAGTAGGTTTGGAAGATACTGTATATATACAGGTCAATAAGAGCAGTTTTTGAAAAAGTCAAAAGGTCTTGTGCATTGAGAAGGATTTTCAAAAATATGAAGAAATGCACAGACAGAGAAACGTTGAAAGTAACATACGAATCTGAGAAAAAAAGTTTGATTATTTAATAAAATTCTAACTTTGAGCCACAATCAAGTCCGCCAATGGAATATTGCAGTGTCCCCTGGGTAGATAGTTGGCATTAACAAGCATGTAATCACCCAACATTCTTCATTTACAAATACATTAGCGTCCTTAAGATGTAATAATAACTCATCTGAGGGTAAATGAGGGAGTAGTGCGCTATATTTATGTTGTATTTAAAACTATATCAACTGGGTTTTGTTGAATAAGAATTTCATTAGGTTAGTATTAGCGACTAAAATCTGGTGGAAGCTGTTCTTAAAAAGATCTTTTTTCCGTTAAGTGAAAAAAGTTGATGAGCGTGAAATATTAATCATTGTAATACATGCTTAATTATCATAATTAATTTGTCATAAACAAAGAATAAAATGTCTTTATTATCTTTTCTGACGCTAGTGATGGATCAGAATCAGAGAAAGTCAATATGTACACACCAGTAGTATGTATGTATGTATATGTCTGTCTGTCTGTCTGTCTGTCTGTATGTATGTATGTATGTATGTATGTATGTATGTATGTATGTATGTATGTATGTGTATGTATGTATGTATGTATGTATGTATGTATGTATGTATGTATGTATGTATGTAAAAAGGGTGTTATCAAAGCTGTGTGATTGGGCAACTGACAGTTTATAGCACGATAAACACGGAAACAAACGACATTAAACAAACTCTTATAATTACAGTCCCAAACTAATTGGCATTTGCCATTGATTCCATTGATTTTGGTATGTCATTGTTTTCTTTTTCTGACCTGCAAAACCATGTCGCGTAAGAATAATCTACCTCTCTTGAATCAGCAATGTTTAGCATCGATATTATTCCACAAGCCCTTATGCCTGTCGATTTCCATGAACGAAAAAGAAGAGCCACGTTGACAATCTTCAAATCGGCAATCTGAAAAGAAGAAGAGTATGCTCACAAAGGTGAATATATAGTTATTTTTTAACAGCAAAACAAAACAAAATATAAGGCCGATTTTCGTTGTCAACCGTTCTTTTAAACTCATTTGTGATAGTATTCGATAGGGGCCTACTCGGGAATGGTCAACTTTTGTCGACATTCAAGCATAAAATTATACCTGGATATATCTTTATATAAGGGATTTTCATCGGTGAAAATAAAAACACCAATCTGGAAAAAAAGGTCGAAGTAACTTTACCGTCACCGTGTATTGACCACGGAGAGAGAGAGAGAGAGAGAGAGAGAGAGAGAGAGAGAGAGAGAGAGAGAGAGAGAGAGAGAGAGAGAGAGAGAGAGAGATTTCCCCAAACATTCTATTTGGTGTCACTGAACTGAGCGAGGTTCACGATGTACCTGAATCATAGAGAGGTCATCTTTAAAAGTATCCGGGACCGTCCGAGTGGTAGTGTTCTGATTTATTAACTTTACAAACGACAATAATTATTTTCCAAATATTTAATCTGTATTTTCTTCAGTAGGCACCATTGATCATATGTTAGATTTTTATGATACATTCAGCCTTTCCACTTCTTTATCATAAAGGAGTAGAAATCCATATGGATTAAAAACAAGGATCAGTAGCTGTAAACAATGAGTGGTTATGTCTTCTCAAAAACAGTTTGTGTGTATCTATAACTACATCAGAAAAATTGTATAGAAAACTGAATATACGGGAATGAAGGTCAGCCATATATAGTTGTTTTCAAACTCTCCTTGTTGTACACGTCTGCGAAGCTGTGGGTTTTATTTTTCTTCTTCTATTTTAGTCCCTCCACCTCACCCCCATCCCCCTCTATGTCACTCTCTTTCTCCCCCCCCCCACACACACACCAACGACACAGACACACACATATACAGGAAAGAAAATGAACACTACACATAAACGTTTAGGTAGCTAATAATTATCTCTTTGTACACGTGGTACATATAAACATCGTAGACGTGGTACATATAGACATCGTAGACGTGCTACATATAGACATCGTAGACGTGGTACATATAGACATCGTAGACGTGGTACATATAGACATCGTAGACGTGGTACATATAGACATCGTAGATGTGGTACATATAGACATCGTAGACGTGGTACATATAGACATCGTAGATGTGGTACATATAGACATCGAAGACGTGGCAATATTGAAAGACTTCAGAGTCTGCACTAAAACTTGACTTGGCAAAACTTTCCCGGTGTCTCGGTTCAGATTGAAGAGTGTACATTTGAGATGATTTATTGACTGAAAGGGAGCTTGCAGACTCATAATTTTTATATTATTCATTTATGATATGTACAAAAAGACAACTTAACATGTTCGAAGCACAAACTGCGATGACCGCCATTTTTTTAAGATTAATTTCAGTTGGTTGGTCGCGCGACTCCTTTTTTAGCACTAAATTTAGAATATCGAACATTTTATTCAGAAATATTAACAGCGGATCGTGGTCACATGATGGCGTTTTGACCAATGAAATTATCTGTTACATTAAATATTCACATTAAATGCATGTATGTATGTATGTATGTATGTATGTATGTATGTATGTATGTATGTATGTATGTATGTATGTATGTATGCAATCATGCATTCATGCATACATGTATATATGTATCTATGAATTAAGTACGTATGCATTCATGTATGTATGTATGTATATATATATATATTTATATATGTATGTAGGCCTATGTACATGTATATGTATATGTATGTAAGCAGTAAGAAATACAACCCGTGTTACATTAATGACACTGTCAAAAGGCTGTGATCGTGAACATTTGGATGTAATACAAATGGGAGCAAATGGTTTGAAAGGATGAAGCTCCATGCAGTTAAAATAAAAGTCTTTTATCTCTTAGATAAACAGATCAATGATTTTGCATCATGAATCCTATCCTTTGTTGTGATCTATTACTTCGAGTGTAATAATAAAGTAACCAAAAGTACTCATATATATGTGATCATTGCGTACCTTTTGAAACAATTTATTTCAGTCATATTTTGTTTTCTCTATTTGACAGTTTATGGCTTAAATGCAAATATTTTCTGATTTGTTTAATCTCCAATTATCAGTATTATCATGTACACAGTAGTTGCCTTCTTGTCTTGTTCAGTAGTATGAGAATGTTTTTTTTTTTATTTTTTTGAATTTTTGTTACTTATCTAGGTCAAAGCCTTCTATATCCCCCCCCCCCCCGATTATTTCCTCACATCACAAGCGCACGCACGCGAGCCCACGCGTGAAGGTTACCAACAGGCGCCATGGAAGAGGATAGAAGACTTTAGCCTGGATCAGTAACCAACAAAAATTCTATTATCATACTATTATCAATCACTCCATTTTGAAATCATACGAGTGATGATTGTGGTTCCAAATCCTAAAACCATAAGTGCACTGGCAAACTGTCAAACATTTACTCGACTTATACTGTCTGCAGATCCACTATCCCCCCCCCCCCCCGGTTTCGTATCTGTTCTCGTATTCGCCGGTGATTTTCCATTTCCGCCAACACAGTCTCGAACTCCACCGTGTTAATTATTTTATCCTCGATAGCCACCGAGTACAGTTTACTAATTGTATTGAGACTACTTTGTGCTGCCGCGAGAAGTTCTGAATAGATATGTATTCATGAATGAAGCCATAGCGAAATTATTTTACCAGCACCGCCAGCCACACCGGTTGCCTTCGATATAACCCTAACACTAATTCCGATTGGTGTACCTATGATAGTTGCTGTGGTCAGAATGCCAGCATCACCAAAGGCCAACGGTGGTAAGCGCGGCGATTCCACAAACAGCATCTACAACCACACACACGCGTTTGTATTTCACGAGTAGCGCGGTTCTCTTGACTTCATCTCGCAGCTGTTGTTCGACTTCGATTATTTTTTCACGTCAGTAACATTGAGGGTCGATCATAGTTCTTCTATTAATAATGTGATCGCGTAGTATAATAACTCGACAATCATGACTTTTTCATGTGCAACACGCACACGCACTTCTAATCAATTACCTTTTTTTTACAAGTACAACTGCTATACAATCATATAAAATATCATCCCGCAGAATCTCCGGCAATTCTGCGTTCTGGGACACCACGTTCACTTAGAACTGTATTATTTACGTCCTTGGTTTGTGTCGGAAACGATTGTACTCATCTTCGCCAAAGAACTGTTACACAGACAAGTGCGTCCTTGTTGAATAATAGTCAATTGTTTCTCTTCATAGTTGAGTCAACGTTGGCGCAGCATAATTAACTGGGATTGCAACCGGGGCGGTTTTGTTGGCATTATTACTTCATCGTTATAGGAACAATCCCTGAGTACTTCATGCCTGGTGGTGCACTTAGCGACCGGGTATTTTCTCGTGTTAATGCTATGACGCCAAGCTGGCCTCGAATTGGTATTGGTACATAAGGGTGGTCCCAACCGTCGATTTCTGTTTGACCCGTAACAAGATTATATTTCAGTGTATACGACGATTTGTTAACACCTTTCTAACACAGATATTCATCAACAAGTGGAACAAAATCACAGTAGCATCCGATGTCAGCCGGTCCAACACCCCGTCGGCAGATTCCGCGCCATAATCACCGCCGTCAGAATCCATCACTTATATGTAATGGTAAATCTTAAACACAAGCGCCAAAAATAGTTAAGTCCAAGTCCAGATAGATGCTGAGTCCTTCGAACTGAATTTTATCATTAGCAACCAATGATACCGATACTGAGTATATGAAAGGTATTGGAACATTACCTTCTTTGATGTCAGTCAGTGTTAGTACTGAATCAATATCCCGGGAATCATTTACTAATATTGCCATCATAGCCCACCAGCCTCTAAATACGGTTAAGATGAATAAATACGACCCGGACACACGTACTTTTAAGATGTGAGGTTTAGGTTTATCAAAACCATTCTCGACAAGAGTAAAAACAAGTCGACCATTTGCTAAGGTTACGACGTTAGTGTATTCCTAATCAACAACTTCAAGTGGTGGTGCAAGCCCGTACGAGTCAAAATACAATAGATGTTTGGGCGTCACCACGTATGCGACCCAATGAGTCCCAGGTTCTGTTGATGAATCCAGGCTGATGATGTCAGTTTCCCGCGTACATGATATCATCGATGCAAGTTCATCCTGCATAAAGACACCTCGGAAATGTTTGACTGATTTTACCATCGCGAGTAAATCAAAAGGCCAATTTGATAATTGAAGACCTTTTCCTTTTTTTTTTGTTGAGACGTTATGCGTCCACGAGAGACTCCGCCTCCCACAGCCTTTTTCACAACCATTTCGAAAGCAGTTCCGACAGCTCCTAACGCAGCTGCTTTTGAAACATCAGGATCCGTAGCCGCTAACAGCGCTGGAATGGCCGTGACGAATGGAAATATTCCACCGGTTTGTTGCATTTGTGCCACCTCTGACTTGGATAATTTTAATGTAACCGAGGTGTTCTTTCGTTTGTCCGCATTAAGCTGATTAAGTTGCGTTTGGGTCAACCACACGGGAATAATTCCAGTTAACTTTGTCAGAGAAAGCCTCAATGTGACCCGCGATCGTTTCTTATTGCCTTTTTTATTTTCGTAAGCTGGTTTTCGCTAAGGCCAACCTTAACTTCGTGATAGGGCATTAATAATTGAAAGCGTAACAGGTTTCAATAACTATGTTACGAATTTGAGAAAATTCTATGAATTTTCTATAGGTGAGTCAAGGATCCTCATTCGGCAACCTGTGCCCTCCAACAACAAAAACTTTACGGAGAGGATCACAGCAATGCATCTGTAATTGGGAATATTGGGGAGGATCAGTCAGATCAGTAACACGTGCATGAAAGCACATGTCCACCACGAACTGCCTGAACAGGTCCAGGTGTTCCAATGAAAAGTAATAAATCGGGTACAACGTACGAAGTCGTGTTGGGAAATTTGCAGATCTGAGTCAATGTTTTGATGCCGATGCATTTACGACCATAGCTTGTGATATACACGTGCGACTTGATTATCTGCAAAGCTAAGCAAAATTTCTTCGGTGGGTTACTGATGGCTGTTTAACCGAAGAGAAACTTCAGACACTCTTAGCTGGTCAATAGCGCACTACGGGTTTGATCGTTAGCCCAAGTCGAATCATGAAACGCCACAAATACGTGTCTTGGTGCGTTGAGGCCATGTTGGGTACTTTTTTGCCATGTAAACTGCCCCTGAGTAGTAATGTCTGTGAGTAGTTTAAGTCTGTGGTGAGTGCGAGAAAGGACAGCTTCAACGCGGTCCCAGATCTCATAAATGACAACAAACGTGATTCTGTGGTCAGTGAAGGGATTAGCGCAGGCATCCACAATATTAATGTTGACAATACAGTCATGCCATATTGCATCGTTGGTGGTACCTTTACGGGTTAACATGACTGTATGTTTGGTTCAGAAAATAACCTTGGGAATATTGTTGCGAAACCCAAATATGTGACTGAGGGGAATCGTACTCAAAATAACAATTGAGCTCCACAAAGCTGTTGCCGAAAGCCAAGGTTTAAATTTGGGTTTGTACTTTGTATAGGAGCGCCTTTGGCACCAGGTGCGGCAGGCATACCAGCAGGTTGTAGAGCCATAAAATCACCCTGTGCTAGTTGATGCCGGATATATGGGTTATGATCTGCATGTTCGTTTGAGTCCTTATGAGTCCTTATGAAACATCACAGACGGGCCAGCTGACCTCCCTTAATCATCCCTGTATTTTGTGAGTCCAATAATCGTCATTGCAATGCCGACATAGTCAAGAATTGCTTCAATTTCCTTTCCATCGATGGAATAACGTGCGCTGTCGAACAACCTCATGATGCCATTGTTCACAAATCCAATCTTGGTACCAGCGGGATAAAAGTTCTTGTTGGCCTATATCAGTTGTCCCTCGATTTTCGAGCAGGCCTGACATGGAAGAAAATAACGAGACGTGCCCTGCACTTGTAATTCTATTTTTAATGACCTGAGGTCACTAGCCGGATACAAATAATACTGACAATATTTAGTGCTGCGATCTACCATCACAGGCGCACCCACGTCCCACGCGGTGTCGGGTGTATCTTGAACTTTTGCAATTTTCACTTATACATTATTGGTTTCGTCTAATACCTTCTGCGCGACAACCGTAATCCGCTTCCCATTGCCAGATTTGTAGTCACTGAATCAGCTATACGTTGTTGAGCGGCTTCATTGATAATTTTACTAACTGGAGCTGGCATTGTTGCTCTTTATGGTAGTGAAATCGCCTTTGGTGGTGTTCGAGTCACTAATCCTCGTAGTCGATCTCAAACTGATTGAACCGCTTGCAATCCCAGATTTTTCAACCGAACCTCAGCAGCGTTTTTAATGCTATCAACCACTTGCATTGCAACTTGTTCAGCAATTTGTGCAGCGCACGAGGTCAGGGCAGCGAGCACCTTTGATGCGCCTGTAAATAATCCATGGACAACATCACCACGGACATTTCCGTAATATGTCATGTAAACGGGTTTTCTTGAATTGCCAACACGCGGTGGTATCACACGTCCATTCACGAATGTCATTATATTTAAATATCAGGTAGATCTCTAATGTACAGTTGTCTTTTCAAGGTCTCCCCGCGCAGGTCCAACATATGTGCCCTTCCTGGTCACAAGGGTAAAATCAATATGTGCCAACTTGCCATTATGACATGGAAGATACACGGGCGCAGCGGTAGTAATCGATATAAGATCACCGGGGGCTTCAGCCGGGGCAAACCCAAAAAATATATAACCCTGCGACGCTTGTGTTGTTGAATCTGATGTTTCATAACTACCACTGATGGCTTCACAGGTCAGATTAACCTGAGTCGTGGTTGTGATCCTGACAATTTCTGGCGCAAAATTTTAACTAGTACCGTCGGGTCCTGCACGCAAAATTCGTTTGTCCTCTGGAATCTCATTAATATCTTCGGGCCAACCGAGAACTGTTCTCAACGACGACTGTGCAGTATCAACCTCGTTCGTTGGAGATTCGATTCAGATGGCAGAGCTGAGTGTGGGCTGATGTACGCGTATGTAAATTTTAGAGTCTATACGGGTCACCAATGTGATCCTCCGTCAGATCTCATTATTTATTGATTGAAGCTCTTATGCGCCCGCGGTAATTCCGACAACGTATCAGGTGGCGCCACTGTCTGACGAAAACACAAACTAGTTATTTTCGGTAAATCCCCCAAATAGCCGCGATCAAATATTAGGCCAACTGCGATAAACACGCAAGGACGCTAGTGCGATCTCGAGTGTGCGGGATTGGCCCGCGGTGATTGGTGTAGAAAAAGTCACATACAATTCTGGTTTCATTGATGAGATCGTAATCATTGAGGTAACGCTCGGGGTTGTGTTTGCAACGACACGCTGCATCGCAGCATTGATTTCGCGTAAAACAGGAAGTATTTCAGGACTCATCATCGGTGTGCGAACTTTGTTCGTCGCATACATCGTTGATGTCTTCAATAAGTTCATGCATCAACGCGCGAAACGTCCCCGAGTCCATGATGCCGTTGGTGAGCAACCGCTGACAAATCGATGCGGCCTCATTAATAACTTCTGGTGCATTGTTGCCCACGCGAACTGATCCCACAAGTGTTTCCAGCCGATCCGCAAGGTCGTGAGGGTCACAAAGTCCACCAAGGCCTTCTCCTTTTGTCTCATATGGACGATATGAACATGCAACGCACGTCCTCTTTTATGCGTTCTATTCTGTACGATTCTTCCTCTTGTGGGGTTAGGGTTCATGGCGAGTCTAGTATACGTCTATTTTGGGCTACGCGAGCCTCCATAGCTGCACGTCTTTGTTACTCGTAGGCACGTTCCTATTTTTCCCTCTCTCCTTGTTCTATTTTAATTTCGGCATATTGTTCCCATGTAGCTGAAGATGATTGGGATAGCGTGGGTGATACACGTCTTGGTTGGCGTATGTTTGCACGTTGTTTCGGTGTGGGTGCAGAAGGTCTTTGTTGCAGATGCTCATATGCACGTTTTAGTTCCGCTGGGAGCCTGTTCGTTTCTTATTCTTCTCTTCGCCATTCTTGTAATTCTTTCTGTGTGGGCAATACATCTTTTTTTTTCTAGCGGCCTGGTGCACGTTGTTCTTCCTGTGTGGCTCGGGAAAGTTTTGCCAGTGGAGGTTCAGGTAAATATTTGCCTGAAGGTGTTTCCTTTTCAACAGGTGGAGGTGCAGATGTTTCCTTCTCAACAGGTGCAGGTGTAAAAAAATTCGTACGATGGTCTAGGTTCGTATGATGGTTCGGGTATGGGTTTGCGTAGAAGTGCAGCAAGTTTTTTGAGTTTTTGCTAATTCTTGCTTAAATTCGTGCAGCATTTCGTTGCCTTCATCCATGTTTCCATCTTCAACTGTTTTAAGCATTCTATTATAAAAAAAATCAAACAGCGTACCAGTGGCTTGTTTAAACCCAGTAATTTCCCTGTATACCCACTTGGTCCATAGATCTTTTATATTCGTTGCTTTTTTTCAACACGTAGTATTTCCATTCGGGGAGTATCTCAGAAGCGGCCTTTAGGGGATTTTCAAAGATCCACTGACGACCTTGTTCATTAAAATTGTGAGGATCTGTTTTCAGCATTGACCAGTACACAGTTAGTGGTGGTCGTGGAAGTGTTTTGAAGTGCTGCTTTCATATCTTCGTCAAGTTCCTAGGTGCCATTTTGGAATTTCTCCATCTGCACTGGCAACTGTTCAGTGGCTTGGGCTATTCTGTCAACCGGATCCATCATCGCCGCGGTGGTTTCCGCAACTTTCGTCATCTCTTCCGAGATTTCACGAAGGGGCTTGAGCAGCGGTGAAAACGTTTGTTCGAAGCCCTCTGTAAGATCTTCCCGTGCGGACTGTAACATATTTTTGACACGTTTGTGGTCGGCTATAACATAAATTAGTTCCGGGTGTTCTAGGGCAGCTTTACGGCGTCGCTCCCCATACTCTGCTAAGATATCACTGGCAGGTTTTGACATTATATTTATCATAATTGTTTAGGTTGTCATGTCCAAACTGGCTCGATACTTGCGTGGTCCATCAGTCAAGTCAGTAGCAAGGAAACTATACGGGTGTTGGTTGACCTCCGCGAACATATTCCGAAACTCATCCCACGAGTGGTAGCGGCACACCAGGTCAAATGATACGAAATATCATTAACATGTTACAGTTGTATCGCATTACTTCAGGCACGTGTGCGTATCGTTGTGTTACATAGATCACGTCTGCGTTTTTGTGACGGCCTGTGGAAATATTCTCGCGAGATTGTCTTGGTGTGTAAGCATCACATCATCGTACACAACAAGATTATTTGCACCTGAATCAATATCATTAATGGTAGGAGCTTCATCGATTATGGAAAAGAAACCAGTGCTAGACGATTTGCTTCTTGACAACGCCTGAAGCGCTTCCGTAAAATCTTTGAGTACTTCATTACACGGTTGATCGTCCACTGTCCAGGCTATAGTGGAACGATTTAACCGTACATTTGCAGAACGGTTATTAGGACATCAGTACGCGCGGGAATTGTTAATGAGCTCTCGGACTCGGATCGCAGAGCCATCACGCGAGTGGGTAACACGGCTTTGTTCAGTCATGCAAGCACTAAATAATAAAATCACACGCACGTTTGGGGTACAACCTGCTGAGGCGATTCGACAGAAGACTGTCACCGTTACTTACAAAATTATTCACAACCACCGCCGTTAGACCCACTCGGAAACAATTTTGTTTGGCATCTGCATGCACCGGGGGGAGTTAGAAGGTGGCTACTGACCCTGTTGATGTATTTACAATCTCGGGCCGGATTGATGCTCCAAGAAAACCAACACGTTGCCATTTGGCGCCGGTCCAACCATGGGAGGCAAAGCCTCCTAGTAGAGCATTTGTGAGAGAGGAATTATAAGTCGTTCCCGCGGATTCAGAACTACCGCCTTCGAACGTCCTTGGACGTCAGTCGCGTGGTGCACGTACGCGTAAGTAGTAATACCATCAGATAAAATCCACCGCTTGGTGTCCAGCGATGACAAACTGATTTTGTTACAACGGTACACACCCATTCGATGATGCCGCGACCGAATGATATTGGCCGTATATGCGAACTCAGGTCATTGCTGCAAACACTCCACATACATGTCGTGCCGAAGATCTTTTTGCACAATCACGCATGAAACTCCTTTCGCCTTCTTGATGTTTTTGCCGGATTCAACCACGATTTAATACATTTAGGGGCGCAGTCCCACGTATTCCTCGCAAGGTTCATCCGAGAAAGTCATCGGTAAAATTGTCCGATCACCTTTTTGTTTACATTGCTGAACAGTGGATTATCTTTCGGATACTCCCTGGTGTCACGCTCATTTACCAGCGATGCCTCACCCATGTCCGGTTACACATCATTGGTGGGAATATGCATCAACAACGAGTCTGTGTCCGTGTACAAGCATCTTGATGTCACCCTACCGCGGTTTGATCTTATCATAATAAAAGTCGTAAATGAGCAGTTTAGATAAGTCCAGCACTGACGCGCCAACGTAGATAATCTTTGTCAGCTTCAGTTTTGATGTTGTACTGTGTACGGCATGAGTCCACCATCAATGATCTTCCGGGATTCAAATGCTGGGTCAGCAATAAGGCTTCGAAGCTTGTCTTGTTCACTATCACGGAAAAGGTCAGTGCGAATCTGTTCCGGAGATTCTCCATTGTTTTCCTAAACACAACATTGGTCATAAGTTTGAAGAAGTCTCAAACTTATTGGTTGCTGCGGTACGCACGTTGTATTAATCTGTATATACGGCGCCATCCAGGCACGTTGGCGAAAACTAAACACCCGATGAATCCGTGACACACGTATTCCAAATCGCAGATACAGCTGGATGTTTCATGTGTGGACTACGTAGTTGTCTTTAGTTCTCAGGTTTGGTACTAGCTTTGTACATTCTGTAAACTTGCGTCCGGATTCATCTACAACCCCACACTGATACGGGGACAACACATCTTTGAAAAAAAGTTTTTACTACGTCTTTCTCTGGCTTGTACTATAATTGCTCGATAATATTGTACATCACCACGACGTTTATGTAACTCTATGTTCTTGTAATTGCCGTGCTTTGGCGATGGCCTCAGTAGTAAAGGTATGTGCGATACGGCGACGACGCTCTTGTTCATCAAAAACTACCTGTGCTATTTCAGCCCGCTTAGCCCGTGTAGGAATTTTGATATAATACTGCGCTGCTATTTCGCGAAGTTGTTTCAATGGTCAACTGTGGCGCTCTGGAGAAAGTCCTACCATTATAAGTGTGTCATCTTTTCTCATACTGCTCGGAATCCTTATCACACAGTCTTGCGCGAGTTGCTTGCTTTGATTCATAGTCGGCATACTGGTATTATAAGGGAAATTCATTGTCTAATTTAATTTATTTTTTGCAATATTGTTTTCACTTTACCAAGGTCAGAAACTACCATCGCTTCAGTCCTAGCTATTATTTCATTTACTTATGTATCATTTTCAACAGTGACGTCAACGGCTGTTTTTACAATTTTAGGTTCAGTGAGTTTTCGCCTGCGCGCGCGATAATACTCGCGAAATGATCCGCATGGTCGACAAAGCTGACTACGTGACTTTACTGCGATATCACATTTAAGACATGGTCGAACACCTAGACCAGTTCATAACGCGAGCACATGTGATCCACGGTAGTCGTAATGACATATTCTGCCGCATTGTTCACGTTTTCCAAGGCATACACCGTTGTAGTGATTGCGTCCTAATGTCATTAAACTTTATATATACGCAAAACATTTATTTAATTGGGTAAGAACAGAGTGCCGTGTATTCATTTACGGTAATCTGAAATACTGTACGAGGGTCTTCAAATAAACCGGCGTACTATCTAAATAATCTGCAACAAGCAAATCAATAAACTTATGCAA
The DNA here is from genome assembly GCA_029931535.1 of Margaritifera margaritifera. Taxonomy (NCBI): domain Eukaryota; kingdom Metazoa; phylum Mollusca; class Bivalvia; order Unionida; family Margaritiferidae; genus Margaritifera; species Margaritifera margaritifera. Next base: position 774,605 of record JAQPZY010001243.1, on the reverse strand, counting down.
AATGTGTCTAAGGTCAATCGCTGAGTACTGCGCCAACCCGCATACTGCCGTTCGCAGCATCAAAGCCAATACTTATAAACGTTTTGGATTGTTTGTATATCTCGGATATGATTTTTGCTTCTCTGGACCTAGAAAGGGGTTCATAAAATCTCTCCCATTTGTTAGTGAGTGTTGATGCCATGGTTAAAAGTATCTTTCTAATTGATTTTCCCATTATCACTGTATTCGCCGTCTTCGTCGCTTGGTTCACTCACTGACGACTCGGTGCGACTTACATTTTCTTGCACAATATCATATAATTACATTTCACGCTTTTTGTTGTATTCTTCGCTAAGTCTGCGTCGTTATGATTCTAAAATAATACCTTATTCAATTAATTTATCAATATGCTGCGGATACGTATTTGAAAAATCATCCATCTTTTGAGCCTCTTTGGCAAACGTGTATGACGCATTTAAGCCAAATAGCGATTTAATCTTTACTGCAACGTTTACAAACACTCCATCGTTCAGCAGGTAATTGTTCCAGCAATGGATATACTCATAAATCCTTTCAACATACTATACGCGTCAATCTGTGGACTTTTTGCCATTATATATATATATATATATATATATATATATATATATATATATATATATATATATATATATATATATATGTATAATGCGGTAATTGTTTCATATTAAAGGAACCATCTTCGCTTGGGTTGTGCTTTGTAAATAGGTATTTCTTTGAGATTGTAAGCAAGCTGCCTATTATAAGCTGTTGCACATGAAGTTTTTACGGTCAAGCGCCGTATGTGGTCAGTATCAATTACGGCGGTTTGAATTTACAATCCCAGATAAGCCCTAGCTTGCCAAATGACAGAGTACAAGGCTCAGTGGTTGTTTCAAGCCAAAGTACGTCTAAAAGAATTATGCGTGCCCTTGTACTTCTAATTGACAGCAACCTTACATCGTCAAATTGACTTTCATTTTCATTTACAATCAACTCAATCTTCGACGGTTCCTCAATTATTAAAACAAAAATAGTATTTTCCGCGAGTGTGAGTCGAACCTGCAGTGTCCTAATTGAAATTATAACACGGTAACTGACTAGGCCACCGAACACACTTAGGAAGTAAATGTAAAAGCTCATACTTGAAGTTAACAGGCTGGTGAGAAAACATTCGTGCGCAACCTCCCTATATTAAGTCAATGTGAAAAACTACATCATTTTCAAATACTATTCCATGGCTTATTATATGGTCCCGTGTAATGGTAAGCATACATAGTCTTGGAATAATAATTCTAGGTCTCTCAAATATTGGTAGCACTTCTACCAGCAATCATTTGAGTAGTTTTCCACATCTGCAGTTATCAATTTGGCCGACTCTTGTGTGAAGACATGGAATGTGCAATTTTGTTAAAGATAATAGGCACACCAAAATTATATGTTTTTTAGTTAAGTAAGGAAATCGTTTTTTCTCTTTGAGATATTGAAAGCTATTTTCATGACTTAATACATCTTCATGCAAGAGTCAGCAATACTATACTAACAGAAAACGTAGAGCTATTATACTATGTCTGAATATCGATCGGTCTACCAACAGACTGCTGCCTGGAAACGTCTTTACTGTGAGCTACACTCACATGTGCATTGTACCAATTCCAGTAATAGTGGTCGGTTTGTTTACCATGCGAGCTTTGATACAAATCATGATCGTAATGAACAGTCGTGTATGTAGTCGTGTATGTGGACGTGGACGTGTACATGTGCCTGTACTTGTACTTGTGCTTTGTACTTGTACTTGTTCGTTGAACTTGTCACGTCGACGGACAATCTCAAAGACGTGTGTGCAAGTAGTAGGATATTACCGGTTTTGTTGGTTTTGTTGGTTACTGATCTTGGTTGAAGTCTTATATCCTCGTGCATGGCTGCCTGTTGGTAACTTTCACGCGCGGGCTCGCGTGCGTGCGCGTGTGATGCGAGGAACAAATCATGGCGGTACAGAAGGCTTTGACCTAGATAAGTAACAATAATTAAATAACATCCAAAACGTCCATTCTCATGCAACTTGTTCTTTCTCATACAAAACAAAATGCAATTATTCTTAACAATCTATTAATTAGACTAGATGCCTAAGTATGTGCGCTGAAGTTTAGAGACTTCATCGTAAAAAAAAAGCATTCCAACATTGGATCTAATAACGAAATTATCCCCATTTTCACTATTTGCTGCCTAAGTGTTGATGTATAAAAAAAATAACAACATTCGGGAATACATAATATCAAATATTTTAAATGCCTTTTCAAAATTTTACAAATAATACGTAGGGATGATGGAATAAAGAAAGAAAGAGTTGAAACCAAAGAAACCATCAGACCAAAAACAAATTAAATACTAAGGTTGAGACCATTTACAGATAGCTCTTACAATGGCGTTACAATGGCGTTACAATAAAGATGTGGCAATCAATTGGCATTCATAGACTGGCTTTTGTTCTTCCGTTATGAAATTCAGTGGGTTTAAAGCCAGGACAAGAATTGGAAAAACCGATGTGACTAACAAAATCGTTATAAAATATATGATTAATTCCTAATAAAACAAAAATACATATAATCGGACACCATAAAGTAAACATAAAAGAGACAACAACAACAACAAAAAGCATTTATAAAGATAGGGACCTGGCACAAAGGCCACATGCGAGGAACGGTCCGTAAACGATAAGATGCACTTCGTGAGTCAAACCTATTTTACGGATACAATCTTCTTCCTTTGATGACTCTGACACTGGCGGCCATTTTCACGAAGCCAGTGGAAAATAGAAAGCATATCAAAGTTACCAAGATAATCCTTTGGTTTTGCTGCAATATTTTAAGAAAATTCAAAGTGGATGGAAGTGAGCAGATATATCTTGAGCACCTCTCATATTAGGGCCATCTCTTTCGAACGTTTTCTTCTGGTGACTTTACATTAAAAAAAACAGAGTTGTGGATGTTTTTTTATGAGTTAATAAAGACGAGTATTATCTGATAATAGAACATGAATATTCAGGCAATATAATACAATGAAACAAGCACATGAAATGAGGCAATATTGATCCGTTGCCGATGAAATATCTGTCCAACTTATTTTTAATTATATATTGCCAAGACATATCGAGGATCTTGTATTTGTGACGTATGCATTTTGCGTCATTTTGTTTTAATATGCTAAGTTTTTTGTGTTATAAACGATGTACATATCTCCATTTTTTTCAGGATTATGGTGATTACGTTTTCTCTATTTCTGATCAAGACTTATGAAAATAATTCACCTTTCTTGGCTATGCATGATGATATTGATAACATAAATCAAAACTTTTAATAACCTTTTCCCTTACATGACAAGTGTTTGCGCTTCGTGTCATCTGCACTTAACTCAAACCTCTAGGTTATTGATTCAGCACAAGGTTTATTCTAATGTTGGATAATCTGTCGACAGGGTCTACTCGAGTCAAGTAATAAATCAACTTAGTTTGAAATGAAATACAATAAACTTTCCAGTTTGAAGAATACAGATAAAGTCCCAGTGACAATCAATAATTCCCGCACTCATTGGTTCGTGCATACTTGCATAAGCGCGTTTTTGTTTTCATCACGTAAATGCAATAAAAAGAAAAATGACCTTTTGCGTGGATCAATTCAGTGAAACCTCTCTAAACCAGTCCCTCTGTAAATCGGTCTTCTCTGTAACCCGGCCACTTTGTAACCAGTCTCTTCTTCAACCCTGTACCTCTGTAATCTGGCCCTTATTTAATCTGGCCGCCTCTGTAACCCCTCCCCTCTGTAACTCGGCCCTCTTTGTAACCCGTCTTCTATGTAGCCCGGTCCCTCTGTAACCTGGCCTCCTATTTAACCCTACTCTTCTTTAACTTGGCCTGCTCTGTAAACTTGTCCTTCTTTAACTTGGCCTGCACTGTAGACTTGTCCAAAACAAATGTAATCAGACCTGCATATACTGGTCACTTCTATAAACGACCAAAAGTTTGGCCTTGACAGTTTCCGGTTTAGAGAAGTACCATTGTATATTTTACAAGTAGTTCTGGTGCATAGAGTCAGCGTGGAAGGACGCGAGAATTTTTTTTTTATTTTAGAATGAAAATGAGTAATTTTAAGATCCTGTAAGGAATGAGGATCGACGAAATTAGATCTAGCAGACCAGATGATATTGACAGATTACATCGAGTCGTGGTCTTTTGTGCTGGGTATTTCACAAAAGCACAAAACAATGTTTATATTACAATGAAACCAAAACTGAGATATGAATTCTGGGACACAACCCACACGTGCAAATGTAAACATTTTACCGACTTGCCAAAGGCATGCAGGAAAATAAAGATCAAAGCTAAAATGTCGGGATCGTATGTAAAAGCAAAATACATACGATTACGACACAAGGAGGTAATAATTACTCAACAGGTACAGTCCTCTGATGAAACAATTTCGCATGCAGAGATATATAGGTTATGGTGATACTCTCACAGTCTCTTAAATGACCCATGTCATATTTTATAACGAAGTTTTGATATAACGATATTTAATTGGGGTCTCTTAGATATCGTTATATCTGGTTTGGGGTTTTGTGGGTTTAACGCCATTGTCAGCACATAATAGGCTATACATGGCGACCAGTATGTTTGGTGGAGAAAGAACCACCAACCCACGTGAAGCTACTGGCGAGCTTTCTCACATACTCACGTTGGCTGAGCCTATACTGGAACCAACGCCGACAGAGTGCGTTGTTCGTCAGCCCAGACATAATTAACTTAAGGTTGACAAAACCATGTATATAAAGCACGTGTTCTGAATGTTAAGTGTCGCTACCAGACTATTAAGTTCCCTACCTAAACATGTTCTAACTCAGAAAATATATTAGACCCAAACGAAAACAAAAACAACAACAAAACCACCACCACCACCACCACCACCACAACAACAACAAAACAAACAACAAAAACAAAAAATCATAATAGTAATTGGAACACAGTGCATCTTTGCAACAAAGGGAAATCAAGTCTCGTTTTCAAAGTCTGCACGTCACTGAATGTAATCAATACTTTTTTTTCGCGACACAGGGCTTTCCCGGAAACTAAATAATCTGAACTGAACGATATGTGTGGATTTTGGTTACAAGACATCTGGACGGTATGTGTAGATTTTGGTTACAAGACAACTGGACGATATGTGTGGATTTTGGTTGCAAGACAACAAGACGATATGTGTGGAGTTTGGTTGCAAGACAACTGGACGATACGTGTGGATTTTGGTTGCAAGACAACAAGACGATATGTATGAATTTTGGTTACAAGACAACTGGACGATATGTGTGGATTTTGGTTGCAAGACAACAAGACGATATGTGTGGATTTTGGTTGCAAGACAACTGGACGATACGTGTGGATTTTGGTTGCAAGACAACAAGACGATATGTGTGAATTTTGGTTACAAGACAACTGGACGATATGTGTGGATTTTGGTTGCAAGACAACTAGACGATATGTGTGGATTTTGGTTGCAAGACAACTGGACGATACGTGTGGATTTTGGTTGCAAGACAACAAGACGATATGTGTGAATTTTGGTTACAAGACAACTGGACGATATGTGTGGATTTTGGTTGCAAGACAACTAGACGATATGTGTGGATTTTGGTTGCAAGACAACTGGACGATACGTGTGAATTTTGGTTGCAAGACAACAAGACGATATGTGTGAATTTTGGTTACAAGACAACTGGACGATATGTGGGGATTTTGGTTGCAAGACAACTAGACGATATGTGTGGATTTTGGTTGCAAGACAACTGGACGATACGTGTGGATTTTGGTTGCAAGACAACAAGACGATATGTGTGAATTTTATTTACAAGACAACTGGACGATATGTGTGGATTTTGGTTGCAAGACAACTAGACGATATGTGTGGATTTTGGTTGCAAGATAACTGGACGATACGTGTGAATTTTGGTTGCAAGACAACAAGACGATATATGTGAATTTTGGTTACAAGACAACTGGACGATACGTGTGAATTTTGGTTGCAAGACAACTAGACGATATGTGTGGATTTTTGGTTGCAATCGTTTTACATAGTTATGAGGGACTGCAGTACACGTTCACTGTATTAGTTTAAACGTAATGTCATGAGGGACTGCAGTTTTCAATCCTGTATATTTAAGTATACTATAGTGAGTTTAAACAACTGATTTTAATTAGTTTAATGTTTGACACACTATAAAGTGTAGTACAACTTTTCTTCTGGATGTATGATACAATTACTAACATATATCAGAAATATTAATATAGGTTCCTCCTCACCGAAGATACCAGTGTTATTGATTCATCAAACGAATGGTAATCGAGACTTGGGCTGCATGCACATTGCTAACCGGGATACATTGGTGATTTCGCAAGTCTACCGGCAAATAAAATGTCTTCAATGATAGACAACTGGTGTTTTATTACTTCGCATTACATTTATTGAATATATAACTATATTGTTGTTTTTTTAATAGATATTTTAGATGTTTCAGGAAGTTTGGACCAAAGGATGCCAAAAACAAATCTCCTTGGCATGAAACCCAAGATCTGCAAGTAATTATTCATGAAGATAAAAAGTTCTCATTTTTATTTTCAGACGGCCATATCGGTGAGTTTGCATTGCGTAGCCTGATCATTATGAATGTACTGTGATACTGTTGTATAATATTGTACTCGTTGGGAACTCGCTTGCCAGGCTCAGCATATTCCATCCAATATTAACTTCTTGCGGGCTTATTGTGGCATGAATGTGACGTACTGATATGTGCATTCATACTGTACATATGTCATATAAATCATGCGATCCATACAAAAAGTCTGTAAATAATTTTGTACAAATTTCTTGCTCCTCCTGTACGCTGGTTGTACGTTGTATAATAGTATCCTGGTTATTATCAGCTAATCTTATGCAACGTATGGCAATCGCTAAAATACTTTTTGTATTGTATGTATTTGAAAAAGAAAGATATGCACGTGAAATTTTGGAGGATTGGAGTTTACCATGAAATAAACTTTAAAATATAATTATATTTTGGTTTAATCTACTTAAATTAAATAAGTAATCAGTGAATGCTAGTTAATGCTTATTTTAAGACAATGCTTTTGCTCCATATTTATCATGCAAGAATTTCCCCATGAGTTTAATAATAAACGCAAATATGTGTTGGATCGTTGTACACATATTTTAGTGCATGACCGCTATGCTTTATGAATCTCCCCATGAAATCTTGTCTCGCCTCATATACCTCATGTTATATACTTGCCATTTGTGGTGCTTTTGACAAAATGGTGCTGTTTGTAAACACAAAATTTGATTGTCACCTTAGCGTGCTTTAACAAATGCCGAATGCTGACCTTGCTTGGTATTAGAGTGTGAACATTTATATTTTGTTGACCAACTTTGTATAAATTACCACACATACTTACAAATGTGTTAAAACGTACCTTAAGAAAAGATCAGGTAAATTTATTTTTTATCAGGATATAAAGTTAAATGTTGCATATGAAAAATGTAATGTTGCCACATTTACAATGATAATTATCCTAAATTGATACTAAACAAAAATGATTAGCCCTATAGTAAATGACATCTTTGATGAGAACTGGTATGTTACTCGTTATAACCTTATGTGCATAACAGTGAAAATCAAGTTTTAAAATGTTGTAAATTTGTACATTTTATCCCCTTTTAGGACAATTTGTATGTGAAAGATACTTTATTGTAAGATTTTTTATAGCGTGTTTACATTTTTTTCCAATACAAATTGAATATGGAATAAAAAAATTACAAATGCCGCTTGAAAGTCGGCTGATTGTAGTTTTTTTTTTTTTCTTTTTAAACACTGTCTTGTTATTAGAGGACGCAGCGTCCTCTTTGTTACATTTTATGTATTAGATACCGGTATTTTTGGACTGTTTTTATTTCTTGAAGTAAAAGAGTACTTCCTTTTCGGACTGTCTTTCTCAGCACCGTTGTTTCTAATAGCAGAATGGTGCACCAGGCACTAACGATGTAAAAGGAACAGTGTGCCAGACAATATTGGACTATGTTCATTAGCTTCATTCAATAGAAACGTTGACTATAATAAGAGAATGGTGTACCCTATACGGATGATATAACGAGAACAGTGTACCCGACAAGAATCTGTCTTTATCGATGATATCACGTCTCCTTTCCGCTTCCTCTGCATGCGAAGTTAAGGAGTCGGATGTGATCGACCGAATCACAGCGTTTTTGAAACAAATTGCGTGATCTTAAAAGGAAATGATAATTTGCTTAGAATAATTAATTTAATCTGCTCCTTGGATCAAGTCAGATTTTAATTGTATAGTGCCTGCTCAAATACATAGGACATTTTATAAGTTTTACATGACAGGGGGTCCACAAAAAAACAACAAAAAAAAAACAACGATTTTTTAAAACTTTTTTTTTTTTTTTTTTTTTTTGGGGGGGGGGGAGAAGGGGTATATTCGCAGCTAAGATTAGTTGCTATATGCGAGCAAAGGAGAGTCTTCAAGCATATTGTAGTCAGATTTATCCAGCGATCATAATTACTTTTGGAACATGCGCCATAAACTCTTGCTGACTAATGCTATCGAGTTATCTCTAAATAGTACGTTCTTCTTAAAGGGTACTAACTATCAGCAAAAAAGGTAGGTCACAGTAATCACGGACACTTTTCTATATACAGTCATGAAATTTTATGGGTATATTCACGTTTGAAATCACTACAGACAGAAAGTAGAAGTAAGTAAAAGTGACATACGTGTACTTTTGTAAAAGTGACATACGTGTACTTTGGTAAAAGTGACATACGTGTACTTTGGTAAAAGTGACATACGTGTACTTTGGTATAAATGACATACGTGTACTTTGGTAAAAGTGACATACGTGTACTTTGGTAAAAGTGACATACGTGTACTTTGGTAAAAGTGACATACGTGTACTTTTCATGCTCCGTTGAATATTTTTGTTTTTTCATTTACATGAGGCACAGCTCCACAGACATTGCTGCATGTATTGTATGATCATGAAACTTGATGTGTGTATTCATCTCTGTCACTTATGTTAGCACGCATAAAAAGTAAATACTGGTTGCAATTACCTACTTTTCTTACTAAAGTGGCTATGAAAAATGTTGGATTATGTTCCGGCGAAGCAGGCCCATAGAATTCTACAGAATTACCAATTCAAGCTTTTATGAATTATAAGCGTGAAAGAAGACAAACATCTGTAATTTGGATTGATGTCCTTTCTTAGTACTTTTCTAAAGTACCAATGTTATTCTTGTTACTGATCATACTTTAAGAGTTCCTGTTTCTAGCAACATATCTATTTGCTGACACACGACAAACGTGTAACCTTTCATAACAGCCAATGCAATTCTTCTAATATTATTTTTATGTTGAGCTGTTCATGACAGCTAGAAAATTTTATTTTGTGCTGCGCCAACATTAGCTTTGAATGTCAAGATATTGATAAAACCACGTAACGATATTGCTAAAACCAATGCTAACAGTTACCGAAATTGTAGGAATTCTGGCGTTTATTTTATGATTTCTCTTTCTTTCCTGCTTATCCAGCTTTCTCAAAATGCAGATGCTGACTCAATTATTTACACTCCGATTGGATTAAAAGCTTCAGAACTGAGGCATCAAATGGTCACCGTTATAGACCTTCCATACGCCGTCTGAACAATCGTTATGATCAAAACCTTATAATTCTGTTGATGAGAGGTTATTTCAGACTGAGGCGGTAGGTCAGCCATGCTTTTATATGGTTATAACGTTATAACTCCAAGTTTTCAAAGGCGCCAATCTTCTGAGAAAGGTTAGTAGCATGTCTCTGAAAATAATGTAACGCTATGTTTTATATCATCGAACTTCAGAAGTTTTCTTAAGGTACTACCTTTTATGCGAAGTGTTTGGATTTTTCCCACTGCAGTAGTAGCCAACAGATCATGTTTTATGTTTATCATTTGTTCGTTTGTCTGTCCGCCCTTTTCAATATAGTTTCAGCACAATCGTGCCTATTAATTTTTTTAGAAATACGCGAATGAAAGTATCGTGCAAGTGTTAACATACACATGGAAAAGGATATTCGACCGTAGACTTCTTGCTTGAAATTTGATGGAATTTTCGCCGGTCATCGATAAAAAGTTGATTTCTCGCGAAATAAGTTTGTTATGTCTTTATTTTGCTTCAAGTCCGTAAGAAAGATGTATTTGAATTTCTATCGAAAAATATTCGTTTGAACAAATTGTTTAGACAGGCTGACTCACAAACTCTACGGCCACTGCCAAACCAATTCGTCCTAACGATTACTTTTAAGTACAAATTCGATAGACCATATGCATGTGTGAAATGCACGTGTGAGAACACTTCATGACGTAATAAATGATTATTATTAAGACAAATTAGGCACAGGCACTATGTCAATCGGAACACCTCGTGTCTTTTGAACCCAAATCCACCTCGGAAAAACTTCGATCGATTTATACAGTGTAAAAAGGGAGAAATAACCAGAAAATGGCGGAGTACTCAGTCACTGGATGAATTACTCAAAATAGAATCATCTTGAAATCATTATGATACCTTTATGGACTTATTTGCACAAGTTCTGTAAAAAAAAGGTCTCAGGTAAGTTAATACTTGGAAAGAAACACAAATGTGGAATGTTTCGGTCAAGAATAAGTAATTTCAACGGATAAGTTGCAATAATGAACGCCATAACGGTGTGCTACTTTTGATCTGTTTCCCATTTACTTACTTCGACCGGAGTTATGTCTATTAATATGTGACGATTGTTATTATATTCCTCAATTAGCCTTGGTAAATCGACAACCAAATTTCTGGTTTAATTTTGAGTGAAATACGTCCTCATTCTGGTATTTAAGGTTATGTTAATCTTCCTGATACAGATGCTTCTTTGTCTGTGTAAGTTGATCAATAGTCCATGTTTTCCTTTTCCAGCAAATCCTTAACATTGTGGTTAAAGTTTTCTCTAAAAGAATTGAGTGTATCATCTCTCTTTTGGTCTTCAGTTTTATTTTTAGCCCAAGAGCGTTTCGAAAAAGTATATATCACTGTTAAATTGGATTTTTATCCTTTGTTGTATTTTTCATATGCTAGCATGTCCCGAATGTCTGCCTGCGACAGGTCTTTAAACGTGGCAAACACCTTTCTATACGGAAATCTGTTTCTCGCTTGCGTGATGTGTTGGTCGATTATTCTGTTTACCATTCCTTAAATTCAGTTTTCGTTTGTGCCATTTAATTTATTCCCACAATCTATTGACGTTTGTGTAAGCAACTGTAGTCTTCAATATCGTAGGAAAGATGTCTTTAAATACCGTTTTTGATTTAATAGAATATTATATGCCTGATATATTGTCTGTAGATGTTTTCATCAAGCCAATAGGACCACCGTCTAAAGAGTTAATTTAATTTTCACAAATTTGCGACATTTCTTCAATCTTTTTAAACGTATGAAGTATTTCCGACTTTTGTCAAATTATCCCACTCCTTTGGTTGATTCTGCTATAGCTACTTGATATGCCGAATCACCATGTTCTCTTTTGAATCGAACTCTGTTTTCCATTAAAATACTATATCTGTACTTGACAGATCATTATGGAATGACCCGTGAAGTTTACGAGGTCTTCAAGTTGGACTGTACATTCGGCCGTATACAAATTTTTTTATTATATTTATCAACATCATTTATTCTCTAAATCATATTTTCTGAAATATGAGAGTATATCATTTATATATTTGAAATCATGAAATTAAGACTATTATTTCCTTGAATGTTATTCTTTAATACAACTATCTTTGACCACACCTTTATCCCGTCCAAACTTGTAAACAATAGGAACCATCTCTAGATACTGACAAAGTTGCTTTCATGCTAAACTCGTAAAATATATTTATCACCTCTCTAGAAGCTGTTGAATTCAGTACGATGTAGCTATGTGCCGGGGTATATAAAGTTCGAAAAAAAAATCAAATTTATATTCTCTTCGCTGTTTCGCTGCACCAGTGCGCTATAACGTTTTTATTTTCATTTTTAGATTTGTTCTACGAGTTGGTTGGTTGTTGCGCTAGTGTGTTTTGTTTATTTATTTATTTTCATTTTAGCGTTGTCATACTAATATACTAGTGAATTGGTGTAATATATTGTTTCTGCTTCATACCTTCCATATGTGATTTAGATTATACTAAGAAATAATGTGTACCTCGTAACAAAGTAGTAAAATGGTTTGTAATAACATAAACTATTTTTCTTTACGTAAAACAATGGATAATATTTGAAGAAATCAAGAAAACATAAAGTAGCATAGTTCCCTCTCTTTACGATTTGAACTCTCACGAGAAGTCAGCTACGCTCGTTTTAGGCTTGGCCTATTTCATATTACTACACGTACATTCACGACGATCAAACGATTGATGATATCGGAAACTGTTCTGACTTTCGTATAGCATGTCATAAATCCGGCGAGTTGCTATGAAAGAATTTTCGTAAACCAGAAGTTTGTTATGAAATTGCCACATTGTTGAGATTTGGGGAAACAAAGTCAAATATCTCCAATCAATTAGACTAATTTATAAATCTATCCTTTAACACAGCAATATTATGTAAGCAATCACAAACCTGTCAAATAGTTATATATATATATATATATATATATATATATATATATATATATATATATATATATACATAATATATATAAAACATTCGGTAGAAAAATGGAAAATAAAAAAATAATAAAGCAAGCTGTATACCGTCCAATGTAGTGTAGTTTCTTTTTCTAATACGAAGAATTTCTCAAGTGTGGCGTTCGATAAATTTCCAGAGTGTCACGCATGACGTCAGTCATTTATGTCACGAGAAGCCAGGCAGTTGCGTTCGTCTTAGTCTTTGTCTATTTCATATTATTCGACAATTTTCACATTTATGTGTCAGGCTTTAAACTTACCGCCAAGATCATCGTATTAGAAATTGTGTTTTTCCCCTTGAGAATGAATGATTGTTAATCGGAGGATTATGACGAAGCATTTAAATAAATGAGACTGTTATGTAGGGCAACACCTTATGAATAAATAGAATGAGACTGTTATGTAGGGCAACACCTTTTGAATACATAGAATGAGACTGTTATGTATGGCAACACCTTTTGAATAAATAGAATGTGACTGTTATGTAGGGGAACACCTTTTGAATAAATATAATGAGATTGCTATGTATGGCAACACCTTTTGAATAAATATAATGAGACTTCTATGTAGTGCAACACCGTTTGTATAAATTGAATGAGACTGTTATGTAGGGCAAAACCTTTTGAATAAATATAATGAGATTGCTATGTAGGGCAAGACCTTTTGAATAAATATAATGAGACTTCTATGTAGTGCAACACCTTTTGAATAAATAGAATGTGACTGTTATGTAGGGCAACACCTTTTGAATAAATAGAGATCCTTGCAAAAAAGGTGCTCTGTTTCAAGAAGCTACATTATACAACGCATCTTTTCATAAATTATTCTCATCAAAACTTTAAGAAAGCAATTATCGATAATTTCTAAAGTAAAATAAATCAGTATTTGTATTGTTCAAATTACGTTGAGATGCCAACCGAGTGAATAGTTTTGCCAAGTGGATAATTTTACAGGCCAAAATGGTAACGTTTCGGACTGGAAGTTGTTATTAAAAATGTATAAAGGTAAATCCAAGAATGCGTACACAATATATATGAATTTACCGTATTCTTCCCTTCGACACATCTCCAAATTACAATGGATACCAACACAAAACATACGGTGGTTAACTTAGGCTTAATTTTAAAATAATAATTTACATTTTTCTTTTATTATGACATTATTCATTGGCCTAAACATGTAAAATTTTCTTTCATATATAAATGTCACAAAATGGAGTCTTGTAGTGTCAGTGTGGTTCAAAGTCTAGAAACAGTGGTGACTTTCTTCACCTTATACATTTAATACCTCATGTTGGTTTATTTTTAGGGATGCAGTTTTAAGTTTTATTCAAGCAATGTATTCTTTTTAAGTAGCTATTTTGTTTACAACTGCATTGTAAGTCTCATTATTTCTTTCCAGGTAAATAAAACACCTTCATTTCGTCAAAAATTAAAGATTTATCGTCCTTATATTGGGTAGTATCTTACAGCTGGTTACTGCGTGATTCAGTTTCCATGACAACAGCCGAGTAAACCTTGACAAGATGATTACAAGCGTCTACAAACTACATGAATGCACTCCAATATCAAGAGTACATACGATGTTTCTTCATAATATAGATTCTCGATAAATTCAACAGTTTTCCTTTGAAATAAAAAGAAAATCGCATTTGTGAAGCTAATATTGCCAATCAGACTCTGATAATTGCATTTGTTATTGCATTGGAGAATATCAGAGAAAGGCTGCTAACTTTTACGAGAAGAGAAGCATACCGAATCAGATGTACGCAAAAGTATGGCTTTGGAAGGGAAAACATCGTTACGGCCCATCGCACAATTTGCCATAAAACTTGGACAATCGCCGATCGAAACGAACGATAAGCATAATTCATGTTGATCTCGTTTGTATAAGTTGCACAAGCAATTTAGGGAAAGAATATTTCTGGGAAATTATGAACGAAGTGGAAGACTTAAAGATGCTGCTGGCATGAGCAAATTAGCTGTAGTGAAGTCAGATATCGACGAAGACCGTCGCATTACTACCCAATGACTACATACAAATTAAAGTCCTTAATATGGAATGAGGGAACTAAAAATAATTTGAGTTGGAAGAATGATCTATTGACTATGTGACAATTCTATTTGAAGTAATGAGGTGCTACGCATGAAGTTACAAAGTATTCGCCGTTTTCCTTACAAAACCCCATATAAGTTGATTAAGTAAATAAAATAGATGCAATAATTCTCTGAAATGTTAATATATTTTCAAAAATGGTATGTATTGAATAAGGCGAAGTTTCAGTTTATTTAATTTCCATATGCTCTGTCCACGAATGTTTTTGTAATCAACCCTCTCAACTCTCATATCAGAGTAATCTGTCAAATGTTTGTGCGTTTTCAGATATACAGTTATTCCACTACACGAAGAAAGTTGTTTTGTGCTTTCGCAAAACATGATCGGAGGGCAATTGCTATAGTAGGGGTGTCATACAGCACTTAGCACAGCGCTGAAACCAATTGGATGCCTATAGTCCTCAGTCTTTTGAGTTATATGGTTGTTTTCTGAATATCAGATAAATTTACCACATGACGCCTATGAATTTTTGAAGCTTGTCTTTTATTGCTCCACTTTATTCCGTACATACGTTCTCTCCTGGTTTGAAGCTTACTTCGAGATTAATCGTTGGCTTATAAATTGCTATTCTTGGGCATTTTTGCATTAGTAGTGGAAAACAATATATTATCTATGAAAAGCTAAATGCCAAATTTATTCAACAATGTTTCCACAGATGTAAAAATATATATCTGAAGGAAGAACTTACAGAAATACTAAGAACGGTTTGGCCCTTTGAGTTATAGCGAAATACGTTGTATTGACTGAAATTATTGGCTCTATGATTTATAGCGAAATACGTTGTACTAATTGAAATTATTGGCTCTATGATTTATAGCGAAATACGTTGTACTGACTGAAATTATTATCCTTTTTATTGCCCTGAATAGATCTTTTTCGCAAAACAAGTTTTTCGTTCGCTTCTCAAAGTCTCCAGAACCTTTTATTTAAAGATTGTCTTCAGTCTCCTGTTTGAAGATTGTTTTCCCTTGCTAACTCACTCTCTTCCGTGTTGTCTTCCCGTGAAAATATCCCGACCTAAAAGCAACTAAAACTATTCTGCGGAGTACCGAAAGAGAGGAAAATCATCGTAAGAACTATTGTATGTAAGACGTATAGTTAACACAACAATCACCTTACATGCTCTACTGCAAAATTAGTCATGTTTCATCCATTGAGATTACTTGCATGCTATTTGCACAAACTTTGTAAAGCCCATATATCAATATTTCCAAGAGGATAAAATCTCAAAGGCCTTTCTTGTTGTTCATGTAATACAGACTTCTTTTTCAAGAGCAACAAAGACATAACCTCTATAAAATATTATTTTTGGTTCCATATTAATACGTGTGCACAGATTGAACTGAGTAGTTTCTCGTGCTATAACTATCTTACAAACCTATCCTGGAAACGAAATAAAGAAATTCCCCGAAATGAATGTAGCGTCTCGCCTTACAAGACAATGCAGATTGTAGATATGATGTGTATTTCGTGTCAGACTGAGACAACTTCGTTAATTTCAGAAAGTAGTAGACACAGGTTGTTACTTGTGTCACTTTATGAAACTACCAGTTTGCGCCGTTCGCTTAACAAAGTCTCCAGAACCTTCTGCGCAAAGATTGTGTTCACTCTCGTGGTTGAAGGTTGTTTTCCCTTGCCAACTCACTCTCTTCAGTGTTGTCTTCCCGTTAAAATATTCCCATATTCCCTTTTTTTCCTACCCTGTATTGTTATGCCCGATTACGATAAATTTACAGTTCTGGTGAACAAAGGCTTCATCGGGAAAGAAAAAAAAAAAACGGTTTGACGTCACTTTACGCCAAATAGCACACGCCAAAGCTAGTAATTTTAGCATCTTTATTTATAACCCTTATTATAAAGTCATTTCCAATAAGTTTCTCCTGTGTGGCTTAGACGTAGACCTTTGCAAGGAAATTACAAAATCTTCCTTTAGTTAATCTGTTTGGAGAATTACATATCCTTCTGTTTGAGTTTAATTATTTTAATTATAGATTCAAATACTTTATTGCATCTGATGATGATGGGATTAGACCATAACTGTTCTCAACATTATCAAGGGTTCTCTCCCTTACAGTTATTATAATTACAGCATCATGAGGCAACATATGTTATATTACTAATGAATGGAATTCTGTGAATAAAACATTGATAATTACGACAGGAATGTATTGATATACAGAAGAGAGAAATATAAAGGTTGTAAACTCTCTATTTGTAATTTATATCACAGGTCCATAGTATAATAACGTTATAAACACTGTTCATTCTAACAGTAGCACCATACGTGCTAATGCAGAAGAAATAAGTTGTTGTAAGCTTTCTCATGGTATAGTACTTACATGCACTATTCTCTATAGATAAATCTCGCATCAATAATATTAATATACTTAATACCTTTACATATATTTCAAGAAATATATAGTATATTCTTGTACATACATATCAGGTAGCTAATTTTGTAAGCATTACATAACATTGATGGAGATATCTCTCAGGATGCATTGGAACAAGTTTAATACAACTGATGCATTACGTAGTAAACATTGGATATATT
Source organism: Margaritifera margaritifera (assembly GCA_029931535.1). NCBI lineage: Eukaryota > Metazoa > Mollusca > Bivalvia > Unionida > Margaritiferidae > Margaritifera > Margaritifera margaritifera. The sequence goes on along the minus strand of JAQPZY010001243.1, from coordinate 757,147 downwards.
CAACACTCTCCCAAAGGAGCTGCGCTACTATTTACTAGTATACGTGGACACATTCAAATATTTCTTACTAACATTGTTCTGCACAGTTTTGACATCATATGAACATTCAAATCTCCATACTTTTGACTCGTAACACAGTATTCCGATGCATATGACTCGTAACACAGAATCCCCTACTTCTGATCCGTAACACAGTGTTAGTTTTATCACTGCATCAAACATTTTAAATACATTTTTAAGGTTTAATTTTCCAAATTCCAACAGATTTTTTGTTTGTTTATTCTGCGAACATTTCCTTAGTTTGTGCCCATACAAGTCTTTGGGTGAAACATAGTCCCATGTATATGTAAAAAGAAAGACCGTCAAACGGTTCGACTTGATAATGCCATTTTTTAGTTTTGTTTCGAGTATCCGTCATTTCTAAATGCGATGAGTTTTGTTTTTTAAAGCTTGATTTTCATGATAAAAAATTAAAAACAGCTGTTTATGATGTGTGTCTGCCGTTGAAGAAGACCGGGTGTATCCAGTGGTGTACTGGCCATTGGGCATACCGGGACAAATCCCGGTGGGCCGCCGCAAAAAAATCCGTTTTTACCGGTGTTTTACTGGTGTGAGCAAAACCCCGGGCCTGTCCCGGCAGACCGCCGCATCGGTGGGCCGATGGGCCGTCAAAAAAAATCCGTTTTTACCGGTGTTTTACTGGTGTGAGCAAAACCCCGGGCCTGTCCCGGCAGATAAGTCCAGGGCCGAGTTGCTTACCCAGTAAACTCCTGTGTGTATCTGCACAATTACCAAATTAACTACATAAAGCAAAGACAAAGATTTCAAGCATAGCATCTGTAATAAATATTTCTTTATTTATTTACAATGAAAATGGAGCATTGTTACTAAATCATTGCATCTTATAGCTTTTGGTTGGACCATACGTTTTCTCAACAGTATCAAGGGTTCTCTCCCGTACAAATATTTTAACTACAGCACCAAGAGGCAACATGTACCATTACATCATTATAAATATCATCTAATGCGAGGAATTTACTGAATACAATAATGTTAATTACGACAGGAAGGTACGAATATGAGAGAGAGAGAGAGAGAGAGAGAGAGAGAGAGAGAGAGAGAGAGAGAGCAGGGACGGATCGGGGGATGGGGGTTGCGGAACCGGCGTGCGCCCTCCTAAAACCCTAAAAATGAACGTTCCTATAGTAAGTTTTTTTTTATACAGTTAAATGATTAAAAAGTATGCCATGGTAAAGCTTAAAATGCAGGGCTCTCGTAGGAGGTTCCATTTGACAGACTCCTCGTTTACTTGATTACACCGCACCCCCAAACGATAATTCTGGATCCGCCACTGGCAGAGATTGATTGATATTCTCTTTTTCCTCTATTTTCTGAATATTTTAAGATAATGTAAATAAATGCAACGCAATACTTAAAGGCACAAAAATAGGCTATTCAAAACTTATGAAATCCCATGAATTAATTACAAATCAAGAGAGAGAGAGAGAGAGAGAGAGCGAGAGAGAAAGAGAGAGAGAGAGAGTGCAAATCAATTATTTAATAAATTTCTCTGTATAAAAATATATTCGTTATCCTTTGGAGACAATTAAATCTTCCCATTTAGTTCTGTAAAGTATCAGCTGATATGGGAAAGAATAGACAGATCAATCAGAAAGGTCTTACTCTGCTAAACTCTGTTTAGGGCAATCCCAATACTAAATGTCATATATCTCCCCATTGTATTTGGCATACATGTTATTTTTGTTTTTGATGCTCCAATAGCTGACATTATTAAATGGCCATTATATCCCCTTAAATTATGGAACATTACAAGCACTTTCGTTACATATGGTAATATTTTAAGCGTTAAGTGTTGTGTGCAGTACCCAGAAATATGGCAATGATCCTTAACCGTATTATCAAACCCTAATTCATTATCACATATATGACAAACAGTTGCATTATTAAAGTTAGTTTTGTCTTCATCTGACATTATTTTCCTAGTTGGATTTTGGAAAACATATCGAATTTTTTCCATTTTATCTCTTAAACTACTAAGAAACCTTTTGACATCATTTTCTTCACGGTTTAATACTCTATTCGTTATAGTACCATCACATTTAATAACAATACATGAAAAACCACATGGAGGTTGCTCAGCAACTTGCAACTACTTTCAACTTTTTTAATTTTAACTTTTTTATTTCATGTTTCAAAATGTGCATATATTACAAAATGGTACGATCATCTGCTTTCTATCATTTTGAAATAATAACATTTTTTTGGCTTTTTGGGGTATTACTGTTCGCTTTTCTCTTAAGTCAATTCCTTTACAATCAATATCATGTTTTTTTTAGCAATTTTTGTCATTACTAAAAAGGAGTAAACATCTCCTACATATACATTTCTTATGTTTGCTACAATTACACACTAACCTAGAGATCTTCTTAATTCACATGTAATTATTTTTTTAATATATTTTCTGATATCAGCAACAGATCAATATTATTTTTACTTTTTTCCTTCGAACTTTTGTATGGATATAACCCTATTTCCCAACCAAAATTATTGACATATATTTCATTATTTAATTTTTCAAATTTTTGTCAAATCTTTCAATGAAACAGGAAATTTAATATCACCAAAGTTTAATTTAGCCTTATCTATGCTAACATTTTTTCAATCCGATATAATCCTGCTAATAATGACCATTCAGAGCATCTATTATCCTCATTCTTAATATTGATACATCCTTTTTTAATTCTAATTCTTTAGGTAGCGGAATATAACTATTCCTTCTAAATGGGTCATATTTTGGTACACTTATATCAATATACATAATTCTACTAATAACCCAAATAGTGCCTCATCTGATGAAATTTCTAACTTTAACTCCTAATGATGAAAATAATACCTCCAAACTATCACAAATTTCATCTATTCCATGTAGAGCGAACGCCTTATAAGAAAAACATCATTGAATTTCCTCTGTTCCAAATTTTGTTTCTATTTCAAATAGTATTTTTTTCAATAAAATAGTATATTTTTTTCCATTATTTTGAAGAAATCCATTTTTGATAATATTTTCAATTTGAATTTTCATATCTTGAAAAAAGTTAACTAAATCTTTTTTATAATGATAATACTGAGGCACATCAAAAATATAGTCAGCCAACAAAGTCAGATCTATTCTTTGTTTTAACTCAAATTTAGGTACCTTAGATACCAGTTAAGTTCTAAATACCAGTTTAGTTCTAAATACCCGCTTAGTTCTAAATACCAGTTTATTTCTAAATACCAGTTTAGTTCTAAATACCAGTTTAGGTATCTTATAAGCTTGTTTGACTTTAACTACCTTAGCGACCTATCTAAATACCTTAGCGGCCTATCTAGATACCTTAGCGACCTATCTAAATACCTTAGCGGCCTATCTAGATACCTTAGCGGCCTATCTAGATACCTTAGCGGTCTATCTAGATGGCCTATCTAAATACCTTAGCGGCCTATCTCTAGATACCTTAGCGGCCTATCTAGATACCTTAGCGGCCTATCTAGATACCTTAGCGGCCTATCTAAATACCTTAGCGGCCTATCTAAATACCTTAGCAGGCTATCTCTAGATACCTTAGCGGCCTATCTAGATACCTTACCAGCCTATCTAAATTCCTCAGCGGCCTATCTAGATACCTTACCGGCCTATCTGGATACCTTAGAGGCCTATCTAAATACCTTAGCGGCCTATCTAAATACCTTAGCGGCCTATCTAAATACCTTAGCGGCCTATCTAAATACCTTAGCAGGCCTATCTAGATACCTTAGCGGCCTTTCTAGATACCTTAGCGGCCTATCTAAATACCTTAGCGGCCTATTTAAATACCTTAGCGGCCTATCTAAATACCTTAGCAGGCCTATCTAGATACCTTAGCGGCCTTTCTAGATACCTTAGCGGCCTATCTAAATACCTTAGCGGCTTATCTAAATACCTTAGCGGCCTATCTAAATACCTTAGCGGCCTATCTAAATACCTTAGCGGCCTATCTAGATACCTTACCAGCCTATCTAAATTCCTCAGCGGCCTATCTAGATACCTTACCGGCCTATCTAGATACCTTACCGGCCTATCTAAATACCTTAGCGGCCTATCTAAATACCTTAGCGGCCTATCTAAATACCTTAGCAGGCCTATCTAGATACCTTAGCGGCCTTTCTAGATACCTTAGTGGCCTATCTAAATACCTTAGCGGCCTATCTAAATACCTTAGCGGCCTATCTAAATACCTTAGCGGCCTTTCTAGATACCTTAGCGGCCTATCTAAATACCTTAGCGGCTTATCTAAATACCTTAGCGGCCTATCTAAATACCTTAGCAGGCCTATCTAGATACCTTAGCGGCCTTTCTAGATACCTTACCAGCCTATCTAAATACCTTAGCAGGCCTATCTAAATACCTTAGCGGCCTATCTAGATACCTTACCGGCCTATCTAAATACCTTAGCGGCCTATTTAAATACCTTAGCGGCCTATCTAAATACCTTAGCGGCCTATCTAAATACCTTAGCGGCCTATCTAAATACCTTAGCAAGCCTATCTAGATACCTTAGCGACCTTTCTAGATACCTTAGCGGCCTATCTAAATACCTTAGCGGCCTATTTAAATACCTTAGCGGCCTATCTAAATACCTTAGCGGCCTATCTAAATACCTTAGCAGGCCTATCTAGATACCTTAGCGACCTTTCTAGATACCTTAGCGACCTTTCTAGATACCTTAGCGGCCTATCTAAATACCTTAGCGGCCTATCTAAATACCTTAGCAGGCCTATCTAGATACCTTAGCGACCTTTCTAGATACCTTAGCGGCCTATCTAAATACGTTAGCGGCCTATCTAAATACCTTAGCAGGCTTATCTAAATACCTTAGCGACCTTTCTAAATACCTTAGCGGCCTATCTAAATACCTTAGCAGGTCTATCTGGATACCTTAGCGACCTTTCTAGATACCTTAGCGACCTTTCTAGATACCTTAGCGACCTATCTAAATACCTTAGGTGGCGCTCTCCAGTCTCGTACTTTGCATAGTGTTAGAAATTTAAAGAAAAAGAATTACCCAGGGTTTCCTCACTGACTGTTCTGGCTATTTAAAAAAGACCTTGTATATCTTAGGCATTGTTTAAGGAACTTTGAATTCCCTTTATTTTGGTGTATGATTGATGGGTGAAATTTGGGTTATAGAGTATACAGCTTGGTCTTATTTACGATGTGCACCTCTCAAAAAACTGCTAGCTCCGCTTGGTCATTTTCACTTCCTGGACTTCAAAGGTAAATATAAAAAAAGAGCCGATAACTTTTTTTACTTTTTAGATATTTTGTAATTTATTCATAGTACTTTCAGAGGCTGGTATCGTCTGCTCTGGCAAAATTCGTTTCCTTATTTTAATAACTCCTGAAAATAGTGCACTTTTGACTAATTCTGGCTGATTTTTCGTGTACTTTAGAGCGGCCATTTTGTCTGCCGTTGCTTAGATCATGTCCAGTGTCCACAAGTGCAATATGTAAAGAAATTTCAGCCACAGTACATAAAAAGTAAAAGAGAGATAGTACAACATTGTCTCCATTGTGCATGTTCCAAATGCAAAATAATTCATCTTACACCTGTCACTCACTCAGAAGCATGTAGTATCTGTAGAGCGCCCCCTTAGCAAGCCTATCTAAATACCTTAGCGGCCTTTCTAGATACCTTAGCGGCCTATCTAAATACCTTAGAGGCCTATCTAAATACCTTAGCGGCCTATCTAAATACCTTAGCGGCCTATCTAAATACCTTAGAGGCCTATCTAAATACCTTAGCGACCTATCTAAATACCTTAGCGGCCTATCTAAATACCTTAGCGGCCTATCTAGATACCTTAGCGGCCTATCTAAATACCTTAGAGGCCTATCTAAATACCTTAGAGGCCTATCTAAATACCTTAGCGGCCTATCTAGATACCTTAGAGGCCTATCTAGATACCTTAGCGGCCTATCTAGATACCTTAGAGGCCTATCTAAATACCATAGCGGCCTATCTAGATACCTTAGAGGCCTATCTAGATACCTTAGCGGCCTATCTAGATACCTTAGAGGCCTATCTAAATACCTTAGCGGCCTATCTAGATACCTTAGAGGCCTATCTAAATACCTTAGCGGCCTATCTAGATACCTTAGAGGCCTATCTAAATACCTTAGCGGCCTATCTAAATACCTTAGAGGCCTATCTAGATACCTTAGAGGCCTATCTAAATACCTTAGCGGCCTATCTAGATACCTTAGAGGCCTATCTAAATACCTTAGAGGCCTATCTAAATACCTTAGCGGCCTATCTAGATACCTTAGAGGCCTATCTAGATACCTTAGCGGCCTATCTAGATACCTTAGAGGCCTATCTAGATACCTTAGCGGCCTATCTAGATACCTTAGAGGCCTATCTAAATACCTTAGCGGCCTATCTCTAGATACCTTAGCGGCCTATCTAGATACCTTAGCGGCCTATCTAGATACCTTAGAGGCCTATCTAAATACCTTAGCGGCCTATCTCTAGATACCTTAGCGGCCTATCTAAATACCTTAGCGGCCTATCTAGATACCTTAGAGGCCGATCTAAATACCTTAGCGGCCTATCTAAATACCTTAGCGGCCTATCTAAATACCTTAGCGGCCTATCTAAATACCTTAGCGGCCTATCTAAATACCTTAGCGGCCTATCTAAATACCTCAGGAGGCATATCTAAATACCTTAGCGGCCTATCTAAATACCTTAGCGGCCTATCTAAATACCTTAGCGGCCTATCTAAATACCTCAGCAGGCATATCTAAATACCTTAGCAGCCTATCTAGATACCTTAGCGGCCTTTCTAGTTATCTTAGCAGGCATTTTTACTGCCATAGACACTTGTTTAGCTACCGGTATTTGTTTAGATATTACTACTGTCAATTTTTTAAGAGAAATTCCGTTGTATATTTGTGAGTTGAAAAATTTACATTGTTTTGATACTTGGTTTAACAACAGCCTGACAGGAGTGCTACATGATATACTGAAACTTGTTGACACAGGCTATGGGGCAAGTAATCATGCAAACTAGCTTTCATAGTCTAAGTAATTATGAAAAAAATGTATACAATAATAATAATAATAATAATATTAATAATAATAATATTATTATTATTATTATTGCTTTTATTTTAAGTTTGCTGTATTGTGTTAATTCACAATACGACAAATTATTTAAAATTAAATTATAATAATAGTTTATGATGATTATTCATTATTAGTTAAAAGAGTAATATTGACGTTTTATAAGGCATTCTCTAGATATTTTATCATTTCCGTTTTAATCCCATGTTTTCTAATATCAAACACTGTATCATATTTGTAATTAAAAGTTTAATATCAACATCCAAACTATCAGCATGCCAACTCTCACAATTTTCTTCTGGTAAAAAATTATTAATAATAGACGTAGTAGATCGTTCAACTGCTTCATATGTATGTAATATATTCTGTTTTGCTCGTCTGTATTCTTTTACCATACTTAAATATGCAGACAATACTTCCGTGTTTTAGTGGCAAGCACACATAACATATTAAAATTAAAATTATAGCATGAAATTAGTGAAAGTGAATATGGTTTTTCATTTAAACAAATTTAAAAAATAAATCTAATAGTTGAATTAATCTTTTATTTGTAATTGTTTCAATTTCCGTTATATATAATTAGTTAGATAAAATAATGTTTTTTTTTATAAATATATAACAATATTAAATGGAAAATATGGATAAAACTACCATTTATTTGATATAAAAATGATATAATATAAATGAGCCACACAATTTTTGGAAAACTGACAGTAATGTTACGACTCTATGGTCTAAGAAAAATGTAACAGAAAGAAAGTGAAACCAACAAATCATGTAAAAATCAACAAGCAATTTATTACTAGATAATTAAAATGAAAAATCAAAAAGTCACTTACAGTAATGTGTTTTGAAATCCTAATAATCCAATAAGAATGATTGTTCTAATCACAAGTCCTAAATATAGAATGTTCCGAATTCACGGCTGTGTCCTTGAATGTTATGATGTCTTAATGGTCTCCAAAGTCCTGATGTACTAGTAATCTTGATGTGCTGATGTCAAAATGAAGTATTCCAAAATATCTGAATATAAGTTCACATAAATTCCAAAATTGTCAATTAAAAATCCAAAATCCAAAAGTTTATGAGCACTGTTATAATCCAATGAATATTTAAAATAATTCCTCTCTTAGAATTTGGAATGAATTTTCACAACTGTAATAGCTCTTTACAAGACTGATGGTAATGTCAAAACTGAAAAAATGTCCACCAAACATGGTATATATAAAGATTGGTCACATGACAGAATGTTCTAGAATATGAGTCATCTTAATGGAATTCTAACTGTAAACAAAATTCAACCTTGACCTTGAAATTGAGAAAACATATTGATCAAAACAACCTAATTCAAGGACACTAGTTAAACATGTTTTTCCTGATAACATTAAGATTTAAGCAAATATTAAAGTGAAGAAACATTAATAATTTCCTAAAATATTTATAATATTATATAAACATCATACATAACACCTCCCCTCATAAAGAAAAAGAAAGATTTATATAATAAAGCTTTCTTTTGAATATACATCTAATACTACAATAACCCAAATTACACAAGAACATGTTTTATGATACTGGACTTAATTACATCAAGCAATATTACATTTCTAGGCACGTGAGAGTGCATCTGCAATCACATTGTCTTTTCCCCTGATGTGTTTGATGTCAATGTTATATTCTTGCAATATCAAACTCCATCTCAACAATCTCCGATTTTTATCTTTCATTTTGTTGATGAAAGTAAGGGGATTGTGATCACTGTACACAATAATTGGAGAAAGAGCTGAGGTAACATACACTTCAAAATGCTGTAAAGCCAATATCAAAGCCAAACATTCCTTCTCAATTGTGGAATAATTTTTCTGGTGCTTGTTTAGTTTTTTTAGAAAAATAACACACAGGGTGATCCACACCACTTTTGTCTTCCTGAATCAATACTCCACCAACCCCTACATCACTTGCATCAATAGATAATTTAAATGATTGGCTAAAATTTGGTGCAGAAAGAACTGGTGCATTCTTAAGCATGGCCTTTAACTTGTCAAAAGATTCCTGACACTTGTCAGACCAATGAAATTTGGTTTTCTTACTCAATAAACTTGTCAAAGGTTCAGCAATTTTGGAAAATTTGGAACAAAATTTCCGATAATATCCAGCCATACCTAGAAATCGCATCAGTTGCTTTTTACAAATTGGAACTTGAAATTCAGAGATAGCTTTGACCTTAGCTTCTATAGGTTTAACTTGACCTTGTCCCACAATATGTCCTAAAAATGTGACACAAGCATGGCAAAACTCACTTTTGCTCAAATTAATTGTCAGATTCGCATCACTGAGTCGATCGAAGAATTTTCGAATGGTTTCCAAATGATCTTCCCAGGTGTTGTTGTAGATAATGACGTCATCAATATAAGCGTCACAATTATCAAGACCAAATGTTATCATGTTCATCAGACGTTGAAACGTTGCAGGCGAATTTTTCATTCCAAACGGCATGACTTTATATTGATAAAGTCCATCTGGAGTTGCAAATGCTGAAATTTCTTTTGCCCTTTCCGTCAGTGGAATTTGCCAGAATCCTTTAAAAAGGTCAAACTTGGTGACATATTCCGCATTTCCAATTTTATCAATGCAATCGTCCATTCTTGGGATTGGAAATGAATCAGTTTTGGTGACACTGTTGACTTTTCTATAGTCAGTACACATACGGAATGTATTATCTGGCTTGGGAACAAGAATACATGGTGAACTCCAGTTACTTTTACTTGGTTCTATGAAATCATTCTCCAGTAAATACTGAATTTCTTTCTTCAGATAGTTCTGTTTGAGAGGATTCATCCTATAAGGATGCTGTTTCACAGGCGCAGAATCTACAATGTCAACGTCATGATAAATTTTATTTGTTCGTGTTGGAACATCAGGAAACAAGTGCTCATAGTCATGTAATAGCTGTTTTAGTTAATTTCTTTCCTGTTGTTGTAGATGTGAAAGTTTCTGGTCTAGGTTGTTCAATATTTCTGAATTCCGAAGATTGGTTATACCAGAGTCACTATAGTCTGATTGTATTCCATCGTTGATATCTTCACTGTGTGGGACAGGTACAACTAAATTAACAGAATAATTAGCTGAGCTATCTCTGTCAAAATATTCCTTTAACATATTTATATGACAAAGTTGTTTCTGTTTCCGTCTCCCAGGAGTGTTAATGATATAATTTAAGTCATTTACTTTCTTTGCAACGGTATAAGGAAAACAAATTTAGCCTGAAGAGGATTCTGAGGTATGGGAAAGACAGCCAGAACTTTGTCACCAGGTTTAAAACTCCTTTCCTGTGAGTTTCTGTCATACCTTAATTTCATTTTTGACTGAGTAGTGTGAAGATTAGTTCTTGCTACTTCACAGGCCTTTGACAACTTGTATTTGAAATCAGAGACATAATCAAGAAGATTAATCTTCGAATCTTCATTTGAAAGAAGTTTCTCTTTTAATAATTTCAATGGTCCACGGACAGTATGACCAAAAACTAGTTCAAAGGGACTAAAACCCAACGACTCTTGAACTGATTCCCTAACAGCAAACAACAACAAATTAACACCCTCATCCCAATCCTTTTCTGTATCAAAGCAATATGATCGAATCATATTCTTCAAAGTTTGATGAAATCTTTCGAAAGCACCTTGACTTTCAGGGTGATAGGCAGAAGATTTAAACTGTTGGATGCCTAATTCATGCATAACTTGTTGGAAAATTCGAGACATAAAATTTGACCCTTGATCTGACTGGACAGATTTGGGAAGGCCAACAAGTGTAAAAAACTTCACCAAAGCTTTCACAATAGTTTTAGTTTTTATATTTCTCAGAGGAATTGCCTCTGGAAATCTTGTAGATGCACACATGATGGTCAACAAGTATTGGTTGCCTAACTTGGTTTTAGGTAAAGGACCAACACAGTCTACTATTATTCTACTAAATGGTTCATCAAATGCAGGAATAGGTTGCAGATGAGCCTTAGGTATCTTCTGATTGGGTTTTCCTACCATTTGACAAGTGTGACAAGATCTGCAGTATTTAGAAACCTCACTTTTGAGTTTCGGCCAATAAAAATGATTCAAGATCTTGTGATAAGTCTTACGGACTCCTAAATGACCAGCCAAAGGAGTTTCATGGGCCAAATTAAGAATTTCCTGTCTATATGACTTAGGAACAACAATTTGATAGCTCGCTGACCACTCGTCACCAGCGGGTACATCAGGTGGTCTCCATTTCCTCATAAGGACCCCATTTTTCACAAAGTAACACACTGGAACTTGTGTGGCTTCAGTTTCACTAATAGCCCTCTGAAACAAACAAGATATCTCGGGATCTTGCTCCTGTTCAACGACAAGGGATTGTCGTTTGTCATCCTGATTAGAACAAAGAGAATGAGTTGCCACAAGAGGATCACTGTGATCAATACCGTTTGATTGATCAATACCTGAGGAAAAAGTGACCTCATCAAAAAACTGACCAATACATGTGTCAGCTAAAGGAATAATATCCTGATCAACATCACTCTCAAGAGCTCTTTTGCCATAGCTCTAGTAACTGCACAAGCAGGGTACAAATCGGGGATTTCAGTTTCGACAGGATCAACTTTCTGATCCAAACAAGGCTTGTCAGTTACAAGTGGATTAACCACAACCTTATCTCCAGCTAGGTCATTGCCTAGTAATAAATGAACACCCTCTATGGGTAAAGAAGTCACTGCGCCAACAGTCACAGGTCCAGAAACTAAGTCTGATGCCAAATTTACACAATGAAGAGGAACATTTACAAAGCCGCACTCTACTCCCTGAACAAGAACACTTTCACTTGAAGAAGACTCCTCAGACAAAGGCAAAGTACCTGATAATAAAAGACTCTGAGAAGCTCCAGTGTCCCTTAATATTTAAATTGGGATAGGTTTGGCAGAATCACCAATAAGTGATATAGAACCTTCTGACATGAATGGTTCATAAGTCTCTAAAATAGAATCAGACTGGGGTTTGTTTGACCCAACAAATGTATTGTTTTCAATACAAGACCGTGACCTTGACCTCGTAGAAATAAGAGCATTTGGAAAAGCTCTGTCTTTTCTCTGTTGCTTATTTTTCAACTTGAAGCAATCAGAAATAACGTGCCCTTTCGTTTTACAATAAGTGCACGTAGGAAGAGATAAGGATTTCTGATCAGTCTTATCAGATGTTTGATTCCTAACAGTTGTGCTGTTGTGAAATTTGGAAGTACTCGAATGAGATTGAAATGGTTTTTTTACCAGAAAACTGCTGAGAGGACGACTTATTGCCAAATGAAATTTTGTGAGTCAAGGAATAATCATCAGCCATACGAGCAGCAGTTTCCAAAGTTTCCACATTCTGCTCGTCAAGATAGGTTTTAACATCACTATGGATGCACCTTTTGAACTCTTCAATTAACTTTCTCATGCACTCTATCCCCTCCTGGATAGGTTTTGAAATGAAATTCTGAACATTAGATGCCATTGTAAATGCTTGTTGGTTTCACACAAAAAAAACTTCTCTATTAAAAAATCTTTGCCAAAGACAAAAAAAATTCAGAGAGAAAATCAATATGAATTTCAAAGATAAATTTAATATCTCTAATATGCTTTAAAGAAATTCAATCCCGGATGACGAGCCCCCAATTTCTGTTACGACTCTATGGTCTAAGAAAAATGTAACAGAAAGAAAGTGAAACCAACAAATCAAGTAAAAAATCAACAAGCAATTTATTACTAGATAATTAAAATGAAAAATCAAAAAGTCACTTACAGTAATGTGTTTTGAAATCCTAATAATCCAATAAGAATGATTGTTCTAATCACAAGTCCTAAATATAGAATGTTCCGAATTCACGGCTGTGTCCTTGAATGTTATGATGTCTTAATGGTCTCCAAAGTCCTGATGTACTAGTAATCTTGATGTGCTGATGTCAAAATGAAGTATTCCAAAATATCTGAATATAAGTTCACATAAATTCCAAAATTGTCAATTAAAAATCCAAAATCCAAAAGTTTATGAGCACTGTTATAATCCAATGAATATTTAAAATAATTCCTCTCTTAGAATTTGGAATGAATTTTCACAACTGTAATAGCTCTTTACAAGACTGATGGTAATGTCAAAACTGAAAAAATGTCCACCAAACATGGTATATATAAAGATTGGTCACATGACAGAATGTTCTAGAATATGAGTCATCTTAATGGAATTCTAACTGTAAACAAAATTCAACCTTGACCTTCAAATTGAAAAAACATATTGATCAAAACAACCTAATTCAAGGACACTAGTTAAACATGTTTTTCCTGATAACATTAAGATTTAAGCAAATATTAAAGTGAAGAAACATTAATAATTTCCTAAAATATTTATAATATTATATAAACATCATACATAACAGTAAGCACAGATGGAAAACTGACAGATAGCACAGACGGAAAACTGACAGATAGCACTAATGATGTAGAATTGGATACCACTAAATATTCAACAAGAAATGAAGCTTTATAAATTAAAAATGAATTAGATGAACACCTTTACCGTGGTGGAGGTCTACAGCCTAGTTCTACGGAAATGTTACAACATATAGATATGAACAATAATAAGATTGTAAAATTAAAAACACCTGTTGGTGCTGATGATGCTGCAACAAAACAGTACATATATAATAATGTCAACTCTTAATGAATTTCATTGATAAGCAACTCCAAAAAGTTGGTTAACAATTTCGGCTACTAGATGATATTCATTTGTTAAAAACTGGTGATTCAATGACTGGTAACCCTGACATTTCCATGGACAAGGAAAAAGTTAAGTATATTGTTTGCTCTGATATTGGAGTTGAGAAAAAATTGTAGTTAAGCTTGGTTGTAATCAAAATGTTATTAGTTGCGATGATGAAAAACGGCCTATTACTATTTTATCTCCTGATGGATTGGTAATAAGAACAAATGGTGGCCAGATAGTTTAATTTGTGGAGTACGGATAGTAATGCAGCACGTTTATTCTCTTATTTAAATATGGGTAAAATAAAGGATAACAAATCTGAATAATCCAATAGCTGACCAGGATGCATCCACCAAATTATATTTGGATAATGCTGATACGAATAATAAAAATTACAATAATATAAATTTGTTTTAATAAAAAAAGTGGTGATTCCATGACAGATACATTGGATATTGGTAAAAAAAAAAAGATATTACAACAACCTACGAAGCTACTGATGATGATGCTTTGACCAATGAAATATGTGTTGATGGTAAAACAGAATATAGACGGAGAATACAACAACCATCATTTTTGTACGTCAAAAACTCTCAAAATACGATTTTGATGAACACATAGATATTGTGAAAAAACAAGTAACTACACTTTCTTGGTCGGAGTGTACAAAAAGCAACTATATGATACAAATGTATGGAAATTGTTGCCATGATCCACTTTAATAAATAATAGTTGGACAGGTATTTTTGAAGAAACAAAGATAATCAGAATTGGGATTGATATTAGATTTGAGTTTGAGTGTAATGTTTTTAATATTAATATTCGCTTTTACTTTTCAATCTGACATAATAATATAAATGTTAATTAGTACAGCAAGTAGCATTACAGACTTACATGATTATTTAACGTGGCTATCTTCTGCGTATAGGAAAAGTCATACATTATATGGAAATATATAGAAATCAACTGTGCTGATAACAATATTGTGGGCGGAACAGCATCTCTAGCGGTAATACCAACAATTCCAATTTGTTTGGTAATATTGAGTGTTATTCCTATGTTAGCAACATCTATAAATGGTGCATTAAAATTGGAGGATAAAAATCAAGATTAAAATTCAATCACCGATTTTTAAGGGTATATTGATGCGTGTGAAATCCAATTTCGATAGAGATGAAAAACAAACAATAAAATATGTGTGTTTGAAGAAATAATTTAAAAAATTCCAAATGAGTGAAAACTGTGGTCAGTCCTTTTAAATGTTATATGCTCGCTGGCTATGAGGAATGCAAGATTTAGTTTGAGATAACTAAGTATTATAATGGAAATAACTAATTATTATGTCGAACAACATAAAAATACCACGCGCTACTTCTTGTTGCCTGATTGTCAGTACCTTTTTTTTGGAAGCACAGACAAAGGGAAACATATTTATGAATAAACCTGTTAGTTAAATATCCTAATTATGATGAAATCTCTTTATATACTATCAATAATACCCAAGCAAAATATACCATATTGGAAGAGCTATTTGATACTATAGAAGGAGAAACATATTTTTTAAAAATCCTCACTATACTCACATCTGAAGATGCTATTCATATAGAAGAATTGGATAACAGCACAAAGAAAATATCGTGTTTGATGATATAAAAATTGACAACAATAATATGGATGTAATTAAAGATTACTTTAGTTTGAGTCATAAATGGAGGCAATATACGAAATTAAAAAGGCCCAAACCAATTATAAAGAGATTAAAATATTACGTGACATCAAGAATATGGGAAATAAAAGCAAATCTATTGATAATGAGATTGTTAAATCCTAAATAAACTGCATAATGACAGCATAATAAGTAAGACTGAGGATAAACATATTTTTGAAAACTATCTATGATATTGTATAATTATACAAGAAGGGTATTTGAAACAGCACTGGTTTTTAGACTTTGAAAATTCAAATTATGGTGTAGGTCACATTTGTGCTGTGGATGTTAGCACTCCAATATTATTTGATATTAGTAACACTTATAAAATAGCACTGATAAGCGCAGAAGTATGGTACTCGTGGTTTAATATAACACGAACAAATAATTCTTTTAGGAACTATGATGATACAAAATGGCTTGATATAACAGCACCACCAGGAGCATATAATATAGTTGATACAAATAACACAATTTACATTCAATTCAAAAAAGAAAATATATAAAAAACACTAAAAAGCAATCAGCTATATAAAAAATATTATCATTTGTTTTTTAATCTCTTTATATATATTTTAAAATAAGAAAGAAGGCAAGCTATTTTATAGATTAATAAAAAATGTTTGAAAAATGAATATTATTTTAACAATTGAAAAATTATGTGTACCAAAAATAGTTTTAAAATCTCCAAAATCTGTGAAAATACTTATGAAAGTATATCTTATCATGCCCCTCTAAAACAAATACAAAGATTATTCTTTAGACAATCCAAGCACTAAAATATTCATTCATGAGCCACTAAAATACCATAAATATATCATTCTTTACCCCTTTAAAACGTGAAAATATATAATTCTATAGCCTTTAAAACAAACGATAGCATAATTCTTGAACCTATAAAGCACTACAAATATATCATTTTTTACCTTTTAAAACGCGAAAATATATTCCCTATTATATCTACTATTACTAAGCTAAAATCCGGCGGTATTACATTCTTCTATCTTCAGAGGCATTCATTTAATGTACTGAATATGTTCTTTGGGTAAAGCTATCTAAAATCTTATTTTATTATATTATACTTGGATGTAATAATTTGTGTTTCTGTGTACCGGATGAAAGTTCTAGATTCCTCGATGGTGATTTATAATGAAGAAATGCACATGGAAATCACTGATATATAGAGGATATCTGCGTTTGTTTAGTAGATATAAGGAAATATTTCACGAGTGAAGTGGAAACATTGTACTGTCACTATTGGCGAAGCCACGAGTGACAATACAAAATATTTCAGCTTCACGAGTAAAATATTTCCTTATATCAACTCAATTAAAGTAGATTTTTCTTTTATTATATATTTTTTAGGCAAAAACCTTCCATTTGCTTGGATTTGTTTTTCCATTATATGTCAATGCGATTAACGGCTGCATTACTACATCGATAAAAAGAAGTTTCGAAATTTTACAATAATTTTAGGACAGCGACTTTTTACAAATTTAGATTGTACATATAATGCTTCAAATTGTGTATTTTGTCAAATTATTGCCTACGAAAATCAAGAGATTTTTATTTTCGTTAACACATTTCTTGCGCGGATTGATACAGAGAACATTGCTGTGGTTGGGATACTGTAGAAACCTGACAGAAGTGTCAAACATACTTCAAAGCGTAATATCATTAAGCAACAGATTTTAATGATTGTACGTTTACTTGGTAGGATTTTGGTTTCTGTTTTTGTTTATGTCTGAATTCAAACGTGACTTTTTCTGTGTTGGCAAGCTTGCGGTCTATTTCGGTAACAGATGCTGCACCCAAAATTCGATCACCACTTAATTTCGGTTTTCAATCGACACTAATCAATGCCTGATTTCTCGATCGTTTTCAAACATAATTATGATTGTGATGACCGTTAAAATCGCTATTTAAACAGTTTTATTTAAATATTTAATCAAGACTATTTCTTAAATATGTGTACCGTTTGTCGTTGAGTGTAACAGGCATACGATAATGTTGATTATAGTAGGCGACATCATTAATGACTACAAAATCTACTGAACCTATTATTCTCCATTTATACTTCCTTTTTAAATCTAGTTTTAGACAGTGGCATTATCCCAGAGTCTTGGGTTATTTGGGTTATAGGATTAATACAACCAATATATGAAAACCAAGTTGATACAAATATTTCCTGGAGGTACCGACCTATCTGAATATCATGAAACACATATCTTGTACTTAAAGGTACTTGTTATCCTTAACGCTGACGATAGTGTTATTCTTGCAAACGACGAAAAAGATTCCAGAAAACTTTGAATCAATTCTATGTATTCTCTAGAAAAAGGAGATCAAGGTCAATGTTCAAAAAAGAAACATAGTCACATTTGGTTCAATTAGTTACAATTAGTTACATAGTTACATTTGGTTCAAGACTTTATATTTCGCAACACATCACGGGAAATAGTTGTTCAGTATTTATATTTACGGTTGAAAAAAAAAGCCTTGTTTGTCCCGTACGAAAGAATAAGAAATTTATCCTTAAAATTGGATTTACAATTGAAACTTTTTGATAATACTGTTTTGCTGATATTTCTATGTGGATGTGAGATCGGGGGTTATAATGATAATTCTGTTATTGAACATGCACACACTCTTTTCTTACCAAAATTTTTATTTTTAAGAAAAGGTATCGAAGTGTATATGCTGTATGCAGAAACCGGTAGGTTTTCTACGGGGATTGTTGTTGTATCAGAATTAGAGCTGTTATATTTTGTGTTAGATTTTCGAGATTATTATACGAGATTATACGATACTGCTGCTGGTTTATTTAATTTTAAATGACTTTCCTTCATAAAACAAATTTATTGTGCTTTAGGTCTGAATAAGTTATGATTATCTCAGTCATTCCCCTCTGCTGATTGGCTAAAGAAAACAATTGCAATGAGACTGAAAGATCGAGATACAAATGTGGTATTCTAGTGTTTTCTATTCCTTTAAAAGTAGAACTTATTGGATATTTTTAAAAATATTTTAAATTTAAACCCTTTTTTAACACGTATGGCAGAAAAGAATAGAGTAATTTTTCCAAGGTTCCGTATAACGATTCATAGGTTACACATTAAAACTGGAATGTGGACAAATTCGGATATATCTGAAAGCAAATATAAATTATGCGCCTCACAATATATAGGTAATGAATTTCACTATCTTTTCAATGTCAACAGTTTGCTAAAATTAAAAAACAATATATAAGTAATAAGCATCTAAAAAAAATTTAATACATACAAATTTAGTGAGTTGCTAAATAACACAAATGTTATCTTGCTTTTAGATTAAGTAACTTTTTAGAACTAATATTTAAATCATTCTGTTCCTATGTAAACTCAAAATAGCCTAATCATATTTTACTTCTGTAACTGTTACAATAGGATTCAGCTACAAGTTCTTACAACTTAGAGAAACGCCCTTTCCCTACAAAAGTTGTATATTATACATGGATAGCCCTTTCCCTACAAAAGTTGTATATTATACATGGATAGCCCTTTCCCTACAAAAGTTGTATATTATACATGGATAGCGGCAAACAAATATTACAATATGATATTACTGGTAAAAAAGAATAAGGCTCAGATGAGAGAGAGGGAGGGGAGGGAGGGAATTTGATTGTGGCAGGTGCGAGTAATACACATTATTTTAACTGTCAATTGTAACGAGCTAGAAGATCTTAAAGAATTTAAAAAGGGAAACACACACAAACACACACACACACATATATATTCTTCTGAAAAGTCAGATAAAACGCTTAATTTCTTTTATATAAGTTTCAATTATATGAATTAGATACGAATTTTCATTCACAGACAAATCCGATGACCTATATAATAGAGTATATATGGTCAATGGCAGTGATAGGCCGATAAATCCCCCCCCCCCACATCCGAAACTGTGGTGATACTGATGGACGGTTTTGGGGATGATCTCGCCTATTCATTAAATCGTGCTATTTTGTGCAGACACATTTGTCCGCACACATAAGTGTACATTTTAGAAATTTACCGGTATTTCTCGCAGCTCTTGAGTTACGCTCGGCTGAACGGTGCTTTCGGCAATACGTACAGAATATTCCAGATCAAATCCTATGTTTAACAGCTTGTAAATCCATGTGAAATAACACAACCCTACCTCCCGTGGCCATTTCTACGATCGTAGCTATGTTGGTCGACAACTTGGAATAAGTCTTTTCTCGAGAAATTGCGCGCAACGACTTGGAATTCCAAATTGTTGCGCTTTTTCTAAAGAAATTGCAAGGTGAGATTTTCGTCGTGTTTTAAAGTCAAACTTGATCAGAGAGCATTTTTAGAGATTGTTATCGATTTACAGAAGTAATTTATGCCTCGCACGATATAAATTTGTAACATTAGATCCATGAAAGTGTTGATATTTTTCCAATTTTTTTTTTTTTTTTTGGGGGGGGGCGGGGGGGGGGCGAGTCCACGACGATAGTTTTTCCTTTCCCAAGGCAAAATCTGGCCTGTTACTCAATGTTAACTTCCTCAGCGTGTTTTAAATTGCTGCAAGATGTCTGCATGTCACTTTTGCGAATGTAGGTCTAAAAAGAATATTTTGAAGATATTGTGTGTGTGTGTGTTTCTTTATTTCTTTTTTTTAATTTATTTCTTAAGCTGCATTAGTTTTTTTTTAATCATTTGGGCCTAAAAAGGATATTATGAAGGTAGGAAAGACGTATAGGGACTGTTCGTATCGGCCCGTAGAGCTATATTTCACAGTTATAAAGCCTATTCCGAGTTGTTGCACGATCAATGCATGCCACAGTCAGCAGTTTTGACATAAAATGACTATCTGGAAGTTATTAAAGGTCTAAAGGGACTGTTAATATCGGCCAGCGAAGCCGTATTTTCACAGTTACGAAGGTTAGTTGTTTAATGATGTCTGCATGCCATTTTATGGAATTTAATCCTTATGATGTCTGCATGCAATTTTATGGAATTTAGTCGTTATGATGTCTGCATGGCATTTTATGGAATTTAGTCCTTAAAAGACAACATTAAAGGCAGGAAGGGTCATGAAGGGAGTTATTACATTGAAAAAGTATTTGGAAGGTATTAAAGTTCTAAAGGGACTGTTACTATCGTCCCGTGGAGCCATATTTCAGTTTTTAATTTGTTGCATGATTCCTGCATGACATTTTTTGGAATTGTGTTGATATTAATTTATGTTTGTTTCATTGAGAGTAAGGTGTTGGTTTTTAAAAAAATAAGGTGATTTGTGACTTATCTAGAAATCATACCGTCTTATAGTAAGAGTCCCCCGAAGGGGCTGACGCTCTATTGGGCAAAAAGAATTTGCAGGTATTCAAGATAATACCATTTCTTCCTTTTAACTATCGAGCGTTGAACTATTTTTGATATTCTTAAGCAATAACAAGATCTTCAAATTAACTGCTGTGGTGGACATATTGGATGTCAGATTGTACCATTTAAGACCAAGTAGGCATTATTAGAAGTCTTCTGGTGAAAATCCCATGTCAATATGACGATCCATTCAGAGGGAGCAGCGACAGTAATAGTTTCAAGACAGCCGTCGTGGCAGCCATATCGGATTACGATTGGCGCCATTGTGGATATGTCGTACTGGTTCAGTTAATACGTAGTAAGGTGTTGGATTTAAAAAAAAAAAGATTTGACAGTAACCTTGGCCTAATGGCTGTTATTAATTTATTTTGTTTCATCTGGCGAGGAGGTAGGGTATTGTTTTTTTTAATGAAATAAGGCTGTTTCGTGGTATGTCGTAGTGGCTCAGCAATTACAGGCCATATATTACTTACGTGCGATGGTATGGTTGTGACACAGCAACTGCAGGTCATATACTACTTACGTGTGTTGGTATGGTTGTGACATGATATGTTCGATAGACCATAAGTGTATGTGTGAGCATTACCTATTCCTACCTTCCCTCCCCTGTTTGGTTTATAAAGGGTGAGTGCTGGATAGTGAAGGTTACTGTGCATGGTCAATAAGTAATACTACTCATGACTCTAACTTCTACTTTACACACACCCTTACACCTCCGTTTGTAGTTTTGTAGACGTAGATATTGTTAAGTCAGGATAAGTCTTGGTCAGTCAAGATAGATGTTGACTTATGGAGTTCCACCATGCTAAATCCATGTAAATCTTATTTATTTACCTATCGACGTTTATAACATTACATTTTCCATAGAACCCATAGGGCATAGGGTCATATTTAATGTTAAATTCCCATAGATTCACACATGGTCATACCTAATGTTAAATTCCCATCGATCCCCATAGGGTTATACTTAATTGTCCTACATTCCATATTATCCCCCATAACTACTTACGTGTTTGTAAATGATACGCAAAACATTCGAAGTATTTATTGGTCTTAATCATAATGAATTTAATGCAAATTTATCTGAAAATTAACTAATAGAAAAGTTTCAAAAGGTTTGATAATTATTGTCTTACTTAACAAAGCATTTATAGGGATTCGAGATGCAAATATCAACATTCATGTCGTGTTTATATAGGGTTGAATAGATGACATTATCTTTATAATTCATAAGTGTGTCTTACCAATTTATAGATTATTTTTCATTAAATTAAATTATTCATTTCATATATTGCATATGCTCTTAACAATAATTATATCATTTTCATGAAAATAGTCGTGTATAAATTCTACAACTTCTAAGTAATTTTTCTGGATCCAGTTTCAAAACCTATTTTAAAATTCACGTAAAATTAATGAAAGTAGAAAAATCAAATTACCTTGTACTTTAATTAATACAGCATCAGTATGCAAAATGGCACATACAATTAAAACCTCTTAATGTTTTCCATCAAATACATTATATACACTGTTCACATAATTCCGAGTAACAGATTTAGTTGTAGTGTTATTGTCAATATATTTTTCAATCAATTCTTTTTTTTATAAATTTTTTAAATCTCCTTTTTAATATTCACCATTGTAAACGTACTCACGGAATTAATCCGGGGGCTCTGGTCTATTTATATCGTTTCGCATGTTCGTGGAATTTCTCCAGAAATAGCGCAACAACTCGGGATTCCAAATTGTGGCGTTATTCCAAGTTGTCGCCCAACATAGCTCCGATCGCAGAAATGGTCACGGAAGGTAGGGTTGTGCTATTTCACATGGATTTACAAGTTGTTAAACATAGGATTTTATTTGTAAATATTCTGTACATATCGCCGAAAGCACACTGAAGACGAGCGTAACTCAAGAGCCGCGAGAAATATCGTAAATTCCTAAAACGTACTCTTATATGTGCGGACAAATATGTCTTCAATTAATTGCACGATTTAATGCATAGGCGAGATCATCCACAAACAAAAACCGTCCATCAGTACATCAGTATCACCACATGGTAGTGAAAGCTGATTAAGACTTTGAACTATATATGCACGTGATAATGAGCTATCATCTGAAAACAGTCTTGTCGTGCTCAAAAGATCATCACTTATGTCGTTGATGTAGACAATAAATAATAACTGGCTTAATACAGGTAGTAGATTCGACGGTTTTTTCAAGGACAGCTTGAGACCTACTAGTTAAATAGTCCTTGATAAAATTAACAAAAGGGATATCGATGCCATAACTCTTAAATTTATGTATTATTCCTTTCTACCACTAACGGACAAATGCTTTAGAAATATCACAGAAGACCACACACATCGTTTTTGTCAAGGAAAGTGCATATATTACGATACAAGTCTGTGAACTGGAAAACCGTTGAATTTTGGGAAGAAACCCTAATTGATATCTAAACAAAGGATTATTTGAGTTTAAGTGAGTGTACGAATGTTTAAACACAATTTTTTGGAACACTTTACCAACACAACTTAGTAATGAGATAGGTCAGAATTAGAAGGATCACTTGCGTTACCCTTTTTGCGCACAGGCATTAATTTTGCCGTTTTCCATAAGGTCGGATATGATTTTGTACCTAAAGACATGTTGCAAAGTACACACAGTGGCTTGATTACAGATATAGCAGTTTCTTCGAGCATCTTATTGTATCTAGTCCACAAGCTTTATGTCTGGGTAAGATATGTATTACATCAAACATTTCTTGTTCAATGATTACAAAATTAGCCATTTTTTCATAGTTTCTGGGTTGTATATCTGGTAAACTAATATCAGTATCGTCAACATTTGCTATTTGTGTTAAATAGGAATTTAAACAGTCGGCTTTCGCAGCAACAGAAAAGGCAATAAAATTAGAACGATCTGCATTGGTACACACAAGTGGCAGGGTCACTATTCTGATGTTCCTTTGTACGCACAAGCGAATAAGTTTCCAATAGTCTCTCGAATTTGTTCCAAAATTGTCAATGTTCTCATATTTTCGCACAAAGTTTTCTTTAGCTATTTTTTGTGCTGATTATTTACTTTATTTCGCAATTTTGCATACATCATTTCCAGCGGTATAGTTTGTTATTTTTTATAGCTAACTTTCTGAAGCGATCACATTTCCAACTTCTTTGACGTACTGTTATATCAACATGTATCCATTTTTCTCAGAGTTACAGTCCGCAATGGAATACACTCTTTAGCCAAGTTGATACAAGCTGAAGCAAAAATTTCCAGGTCGATGGCTATGCCCCTACAGGTCTCTAC
This sequence comes from Margaritifera margaritifera, assembly GCA_029931535.1. Classification (NCBI taxonomy): domain Eukaryota; kingdom Metazoa; phylum Mollusca; class Bivalvia; order Unionida; family Margaritiferidae; genus Margaritifera; species Margaritifera margaritifera. The sequence continues at coordinate 732,825 of JAQPZY010001243.1, read as the reverse complement.
TTTAGTTAGCCAATCGATACCTGAAATTAAAGCATTACATTTTTCAAAGTCAGCCTTTTCATAGCACCAGATGTCTCATTGATAGCAGGTAGCATAATGATATCGCATCCGTGTAAGGATGAAGGTGTTTTTTGTGATCACTTACTCTCTCCTCGCCTGAACTAACTCCTGAATGTAAAACCTCAATAGTTTCAGAAATTGTTGTTGGATCTAGTAACGTGGACGAATGGTCAAACACTTTGGTCGGCTCAGTTATAATGTTTTGCAAGCCGTTTAGGATAATAACATCTCTGTGGGTTTTATATTCAGCGTTGAGCAAGTCCTCATTTAAATCACCTGGAATTATAAATGTCGTCAGAAATGTTCGTCTCTTGTGTAAGGCTGACGTTTAACAAATCCCAGTACAGTAATGGTGCGGAGAAAGGGCAGTAAAATAAACTAAAATATATTAAAAACTTTTAGCAAATATTTCTGTAAGATAGAACATTGTTCTAACAAAAGCTTATCTGAACTAAAGACAATTACACCCCCTCCATGGTTATTTCGATCACATCTAATAGGCTTATTATAGCCTTCAATCCTTAAAAAGTCGTCATCAATACTGTTTTGTAGGTGTGTCTCTCTCAGTGCAATTATGTCAAAATAATCAAAATTAGTTGAAATATAATCTATCTTATAATGGGACAGATCTTACATTCAAATGAACAAATGATAAAGTGTCGTCAAAATAGTTATGTTATTATAATTTTTCCCCATTTTGTTGTGTATATTCAAAATACTGATCAGATAACAATTCTTTCTATTCTTTTTTTTTTTTTTTTTTTTTTTTTTTACTATTCGCTATTTGCTATACCTCCACCATTGATAATTTGTGTTTGTACTTAATCTCATATGTGTATTGTTTTTGTTTAAACATTTTATTGTCACAATATGATACAATGGGATTGGGCACAAGTTCTAACAACTCCTTACATGATACAGGTATTGCAACATCTATCAACATGACATCAGTGACTAATAATGAAAAATGAGAGAGAGAGAGAGAGAGAGAGAGAGAGAGAGAGAGAGAGAGAGAGAGAGAGAGAGAGAGAGAGGAAGAGATGGGGGCACAATGACAGCATTTCTCGATTTGAATAAGTTATTGGAATCGTCCGGTATCAGTTATATATTTGCATACATGTTATAGAATTCTATATTTTTCATTTTTGCATCGCCCTTTCTCCAAAGCAGTAAATCTAAGCTAAAAGCTGGATATGCATTGAGAGTAATTTTCTCATCAACTCGGTTCGTTGCTGACTATACTTGGGATAGAACATGAAGAAATGCATGGTGGTTTCTGTCCCACCACAGGAATAAAAAGGGGTGTCAACAAGTTGAACGCGTTAAAGATCAGCTATTAATGAGCTTACATTATGTCGCAATCTAGTATGGATACTATCTAAGGCTCGATGAGTAAAACTAGGCATTTACTGGATTCCATATTTGGAAATAAACACTTTTTCAAAGCACTGTAAGACATGTTACAAGATTGTTGCCCAAGGTCACTGTTGAGGGTATAGAAGATGATTTGGTAGAATTTAACCTGAAATTGCAAATTCCTATATTATTTCAACGTCGAAGGTTATAATTTGTTCGGACACATGGGCAGAGAGTAATTCAATGAGATAGTTTGCCTCGTTTTAATGTTATAGAGCGCTAATATTTTTGGTCTCTTGCGTCTAGATTGCAGACATTCCCACCCAGTTTCAAAATAGAGAGATTGTCTACTAGTGTATTTTGGAAGTCCTGTAACTATTCTTGCCGCTTCAAACTGTAGTTTTTAAGTTTTTCTGAAATCATCAACGAACATCCATCCCGGACTACACTGGCATATGCCAAGATGGGCTTGATATAAGTTATATATAGTTTTGATAAAATTTGCCTGCTAAGTTTGTATTTTAGTTTTCAAAGATTTGACTATTCGAGATGATGCTGTTGGTAAAATGCTATCAATATGACAAGTCCATTTGATATTTGATGAAAATAGTAATCCAAGATGACGATGAGAATCCACATACTTAAGATCAGTATTTTCAGATACAAGTTCAGGAATATTTGTTACTTTTTCTGTTCGTGAAAAACGCAGCCACTGTTTTGCTAGATTAAACTTTAAGAGCCATTGTTTGGACCATTTATGCAGTTTTATTAGATCATTATTCATGACTAGTTCTATTTCTGCAGAATAAGGCGATGAATAAGGCAGAGACGAGTCTTCTGAAAAGATACGGGTGAGAAAGCTCAGACCATCGGCAATATCGTTTACGTAGATTAGAAACAAGAGGGCCCAAGTTCAGATCCTTGTGGCACACCAGCAAATATAATCGTTTCTCGTGAATAAGTATCATGCAAAAGGACCATATATTTTCTATTACTTAGATAATTTTCAAACCACTTTATCAAATTACCCGAAACACAGTATTCGTTCAGTTTTAATAATAAGACTCTGTGCCAGACCCAATCAAAAGCTTTTGATAAATCACAAAATACAATATAAGAATGTTGAGATTGTTCCAGTGACTTGCATATACTATGATACAGTTCAATAAGTTGAAAAACAGTGGAGTGACCAAGAAGGAATCCTGATTCATACTTGTAAAAAAAAACAGTTTTTGTGAAAATAATTATAAACTTGTTTAAAAATGCATCTTTCAAACATTTTTGCGACACAGCGAAGTAGAGAGATTGGTCTATTATTGAAAACCTCGTGTAAATCACTTTGTTTTAGGAATGGGAAGAATATGCGCAAGTTACCATTTATCTGGAAATTTGTTTTCCGTCAACGATCAATTAAAAAGAATTTTTCTATTGTCTCATTGACGCCTTTAAGCATTCTGTGACTTACGCCATCAAGCCCAGTGGCTTTATTGACAGAAATCTATTTAATAATATCTATATATTTTTTTCTCAGACAGCAATTTCGTTTAGGGTATCAAAGCATCTTTTTTGAAAAAAGTTAGTTAAACATTACTATCATCAGTAGTTGAAATTGAAGTAAAATACTCATTTAATAAGTTAGCGTTTTCTTTTTAATTATAAATGCAAAAAGAAACATTATTTCTTGTAACTTTGAGTGGTGTGATAGAATGTACAGGATTTATCTCTTTAAAAATGATTTATATTTTCCAAAATGTTTTAGAATTTTTTCTCAGAATCTGAAAGATGTGCATCAATATTATCCATATTTTGCTCTTTAACATACTTTTTCATGTTGTTTACATTATTCCTCATGTGTTTGAATTTATTCCAATCGATTGGGCTACAATGATTGAGAGCAAATTTGCGTGTTCTGTCCCTTTTCCTTATCATTTTTTTAAATTGGGAATCAAAACACGTTTTTTCAGTTGGGCGAACTGTTACAGTTTTAGATGGAATACACAAAGTTGAGAATCATAATAATTTAGTGGTGAATACAACATTTGCAGCATCAATATCTCTTGGTGTTAGCAATAGATCTGTCCAGTTATTTCCTGTTATCAGAGCGTTGAATTTGTTGAAATCAGCTTTGCTGTAAATCTAGACACGGCGCCTATAGGCCGCTTGGAGGTAAAATTTAACACTGATTGCTGTATTAGGAGCATCATGGTCACTATAGTCTCTATTAATGTTTAAAATGTCAGTGTGAAGTATAGTTATACCACTACTTACAAAGATTAGATCAAGCAAGGTTTTGGTAGTAGAAGTAATTCGTGAAGGATTTGTTATCAAATTTCGTAGACTATATCTTGACATAATATCGATTAACTTTGCAAAAATAGAAGGTCTGAGTAAATCAGTGTTTTAGTCCCCCATAATAATAATATGTATATTCGTGTCACTAATCATATCAATTGAAGTTTCAAAACTTTCCCAGAAATATGGTAGGAGAGTAGTTTGATCTATACCCTACCGCTACGGCTAACTTATACGAGGGTAACGTAATCTCAGTCCACATAAGTTCAATGTCATGACAGCCAAAGTGCGAATCGTTCAGACGTTTTCTAATTAGTTTATCAGAAACGTATACCATGATGCCGCCTCCGTGACAGTTTCCGTCTTTTCTAAAAGGCTCTTTAAAACCATTGAGTTTAAACTATCGATATGGAAGCTAGAATTTAAACGTGTTTCATTAAAGATTAAAATTTATAAAACTTCAGCTATACTTTCCCAATAATCAAGTTTGTGTCGAATACTCCCAATATTTAAATGAAGTAAAGAAATTTAATTATCCTCGTTAGGTCCCGGGTTTGTTTCAATATCCCCACAAAGAGTTAGTAAGAGGGAAGTAAATAAAACGAATGGAATATTCTTGATACGTTGTAATACAGCAACTGCGTGCAATTGTTTAAAAAAACATATTTCGAGACGTATTCGTTCATTTTGATCCCTTTACCACTAAAAAAAACAAACAAGGAACGATTGTTGAATATCCCGATGCAGATTCAGTACTGCATTATGGAGTTATCGATAATCATTAGGAATTGTATTCTGTTGGGGCTGTTCTCCATTGGAGGTATTCGCTATGAAGAAAAGATATGGAAAAATCATATATATAAGTCTGATTGTACAACACTGTGGTACTGACATTGTGCCAGGAGGAAGGGAATAGAATAATAGTGCGAAAGAGATAAACAAAACAATAGATGAGAACATGCTTACAAGTTTCTCGTGATTGAGTTATTTTGCTTGATAATTTGGCATACAACTGGGTAGATGATGTATTGATTTTAAAGTTGAAACATAGACTTGATACAGTATTAAAACTGTATACTAAATAATTTCAATACAGATCAACTAAATATGAAGTTCTACTTCGAAATGAAATCATAATGTAGACTCCGTAAGACTGGACATTACATTCCAATGATCTCACAGGTATGTAGGTGTAGAGACACATACAGTTGGTACATTCCAATGATCACACAGGTAGGTAAGTGTAGAGACACATACAGTTGGTACATTCCAATGATCACACAGGTAGGTAGGTGTAGAGACAATACCGTTGGTACATTCCAATGATTACACAGGTAGGTAGGTGTAGAGACAATACCGTTGGTACATTCCAATGATCACACAGGTAGGTAGGTGTAGAGACACATACAGTTGGTACATTCCAATGATCACACAGGTAGGTAGGTGTAGAGACAATACCGTTGGTACATTCCAATGATCACACAGGTAGGTAGGTGTAGAGACAATACAGTTGGATATACAACATTACTCAGACTTGGATAATATGTGTTAGACGTGTTATTGGCAAGGTGTGAACAAAACTATGAGCCAGTCATAATGACTGACATGTGTTAAATTGAATTGGCTTGACTTGCAGATTTGGCAAAGCGACACACACACACACACGCACGCGTTCAAGGTTACTGTAACTGTGGAATAGGCAAAGCTAATGGCTAATTACAATGAGTACTAACTGTTAACCTGAGTTTACCCCGCATGCAGATTTGGCAAAGGCAGCTTTTGACAATGGAAATACATTCCACTCAACATATTCGATAAGACAAATTAAGTTCAGTAAAGTATATTTATCCTGGTATCACATTATGTCAGTTGTTTCAGTTCTACCTTTCACACTCTACATTATCATGACAGTAGTTGGATCACTTGGATTCAGCCAATAAATACAATGAATACAATTATTTTAAATGTCGTGAAATAAAACAATGATGGACATAAAAACAAACACACAAAAGGATACATATGATTAGTACAGCTGGTTAAATTCATAAACCATATTAATGTTTTTGATTAAGTATATTATGTTATCATTTTGGATATACTTACAATAACAGGATTTTATGGTGGGTAGGGTGGGTATAGATGAGACAGAGTAAGGTATTTAGAAGAAAGTGAGGTGCATTTTGTTTTTAAACATACAACCGGTGGAGTTTGAGTAAGAACTTCACAAGTTCGCAAAGAGTATATAATCATTGAAAATATTTTTCTTGTGTGTTCCAATTACAAATTAGAGATTGCAGTCTTTTTTTTTTTAAATTAATTTGAATTAGGAAAATACTGGGATATCTGATTCCGACTTTACATCAAATATCTCACCTCCATCTGCTTCCCTGAATGAAATATTCCCATCCCTTGTCCAAAAAGAATATATTCTTTTTTTTTTTTTTTTTTTTTCTTCATAAGTTCTCTCAGTTTTTTTTATTAGGTTTTACCTAGTCTTGGTTAAATCCTCAGTAATTAAGGTTTCATTTTCATTGTTTTCAGTTTCTTTTTCTCCTGCAGAATAATAGATCATGTGCGATATGACACAAACTTCAAAATTACTTGTGTCCTTCGCGACTTCTTATCAATTGATCCAAGAATGTGAGAGCGGTCGATTGTATCGAGGGACACATCAACTCTCAAGTTTTTCTCTGAAGAAAGAAGTGACCACAGTATCTGTGTTAAACTCCTTTGTGTCAGCAGAGAGGACTGGAATATTTATGATAAAGATGTTGTTTCGCCTCGTATACTGTTCCACATTGTACCGTGCATGATTGCTGGTCTCCAGATTTTTAGCCTGCTTAGAAATCATCTGTTTAAATCTGTTAATCTCTTGGTCCTTCTCAGCCTACTTCTGACTTAAAGATTTTAGATGTTGTTGCATGGCTGCTTCAATAGCTGATGATACAGCATCTGCTACTACCAATGTTATCACTTGCTTCAGGGCCTCTATGGTAGATGGAATAATAGAACTAAACAAATTTGTAGTGTTCAATGCGTCCACAATGGCCTTTGTTAAATCTAGATTGTAGGTTACACCTGTTTCCTCCGTAGTTAGGGTAGACTGTTCCATTGTAGAAACGGCATTGGGTAAATCCGTATCCGATAAAGCACTCGCAGAGAGAGCACTATTACGCTTAGGGTCAGGAAAACGATCCGGGGAGTCCGTGCTGCATGTACTTAATGGTCTCTTACGATCTGGGTCAAATTCCATGAACGGGGAAAGAACAAGACAAAAAACTACTCAAAGATAGCCAAATTAATAATTATTTTCTACAAATTTTCAGAGTACCCAACAGTCTGATTTCAGATAAAAACCTTACGCATACAGAATTAACAAAGAGTAAACTAAATCACATCAAACCCAGTTGTTTTCTCCCAGCGATTTTCACACCAGTTTACACACTGCCGCTATGTTGAACTCTCCCTTCTCTTTTCTTCTTTTCGCTATGCGCTATATACCACCATTAATAATTTGTGTTTGTACTTAATCTCATATGTATATTGTTAGACCAGAGTTGGCAATTATGTTTTGTTCTGTTCCGTTTTGGAAGACCTTCCTTTAAACTGAATAGATATCGTGAACCATAGGGTACTGTCTGACAAAAATCATCTCATAATGATCCAGATACAGTTCCTGCAGAATTTTCACGATTGCAAAAACGTACATACAAAAATTATTACCTACTTTCAGTTTTATTTGTATTGAACCATTATACAGTTATTTAATGGCTATGCAGGGAAGATACCAACTATATACCCCGAAGTACTGTGGACAACCAGGTTTTCTATTACATGATGAAAAGATTATTGTAGGGTCTGAGCTCGATTTGAATAACACTAACAGATTTATTACCATGTATTATGACAAATATGCCTTCCAAAGCCTTACATATTGTGCAGTTGTTAATAACTTTCCACAGCAAAGAATACATCATGCTCTCTGATGACATTAATGTGATGTTTTTCATTAATATATTGTTTGTTACCGTAAATGATCATTGTTCTGTACTGTCCCATGTGGATGTGCAAGTGCAAGGAAATATTTTTTTTTTTTTTTTTTTTTTTTTTTTTTTTTTTTTTTTTTTTTTTTATGCAATTAAGACTGCCAAACACAATATTTCAAAACATGTATTCTTCAGCCAATATTTACTCATACATCTTATTTACAGTGCCGTATTTGCTATTTAGGTCTGTTATGTTCATACGAATAAGGTAACACCAAATATTCCAACTGCAATTGCCTGAAATCAGATTCTGTAATACTAACCAATTCGGATTAAGCTTGAAATATACAACTCCCGACATTCAAAAGCCCCTTGACTGATCACGACTCTGGACAAATGACACACACCTATATAAAATTAACTGAAGAATCTTCTTGCATATGTCTTGACTAATGAACTACCACTATCTGTTCGACGTTCAGTCAAATGAGAAGCATCAGTATACAAGTCATGATTGCAATCAGGCAGGGGATTCTAAATTATGTGCATTTATTTTAACTAATTTCTGGAACAGTCTGTAGAATGTAAACCTTTTGTTTTGGTTTTTTTTTTTAGAAAAAAGAAGTGTTTTACCTCAGCGCGGTAGGCGGTCACGCTACAGTCAGTCAGAAAACGCCGATTAGGGCACAATGGTATTGTCCGGCAAATCGTTTGTTCCGATAATCAGTTTTCATGAATTATGGATTTCAGTTTTCTGGGGACATTGCGGGAGTCTGTATAAGCAACCAATACAGAAAATGGCGTCTGGATAGATAGTCGGTCCCTTAAGTATACTTCTCTTAACAGTCAATTTTGATCTGATTATAACGGCGTCATGGCTTTGTGCCATGGTCAGTAGTTTAGATGAGTTCATCTTTGAATATGCATTGGTATATCTCTATACAAGTGATCGTCTCAAAAGATTTATGATAGAACTGAAACCATACAATAGTGAAAAGAGTTGTACGTTTTAACTTGAGTAGTACAATGCACATTTTATGACATATGTGTACAACAATATCCATACAAAATAATTCCTATTATATACCTATTATAATTGATCAGGAACGAGAAGGAAACAAATTTGTTCAATTAAAAATGTTCTACTTGGATTATTTGCCTTTGACACAACTCCTCTCTAAACTGGCGGGCTCTCAATGATTCAAATGGGTTGTTTTCCACACAGTCGAGTTTGGTTCCAGTTATAGAACTGTAAACAATGAAATGTGTATATGTGTATATAGCTCTATGATGTAAAAATAGCTGTTACGTGGACTCATCCTACGTTTACTGAGGACACTTTGTGGCAATTTATATCGTATAAAACCTTTGCTAGTGTAAGTGGATTTAGAAAATCAGTAACTACTGAATTATCACATGAATCAAACAGACTGTATGCATGCTCACGTGGGTTTCCTTTGCATTAACACACATGAATCAAACAGACTGTATACATGCTCACGTGGGTTTCCTTTGCATTAACACACATGAATCAAACAGACTGTATGCATGCTCACCTGGGTTTCCTTTGCATTAACACACATGAATCAAACAGACTGTATACATGCTCACCTGGGTTTCCATTGCATTAACACACATGAATCAAACAGACTGTATGCATGCTCACCTGGGTTTCCTTTGCATTAACACACATGAATCAAACAGACTGTATGCATACTCACCTGGGTTTCCTTTGCATTAACACACATGAATCAAACAGACTGTATGCATGCTCACCTGGGTTTCCTTTGCATTAACACACATGAATCAAACAGACTGTATGCATGCTCACCTGGGTTTCTTTTGCATTAACACACATGAATCAAACAGACTGTATGCATGCTCACCTGGGTTTCCTTTGCATTAACACACATGAATCAAACAGACTGTATGCATGCTCACGTGGGTTTCCTGTGCATTAACACACATGAATCAAACAGACTGTATGCATGCTCACCTGGGTTTCCATTGCATTAACAAACACATGAATCAAACAGACTGTATGCATGCTCACCTGGGTTTCCTTTGCATTAACACACATGAATCAAACAGACTGTATGCATGCGCACGTGGGTTTCGTTTGCATTAACACACATGAATCAAACAGACTGTATACATGCTCACCTGGGTTTCCTTTGCATTAACACACATGAATCAAACAGACTGTATGCATGCTCACCTGGGTTTCCTTTGCATTAACACACATGAATCAAACAGACTGTATGCATGCTCACCTGGGTTTCCTTTGCATTGACACACATGAATCAAACAGACTGTATGCATGCTCACGTGGGTTTCCTTTGCATTAACACACATGAATCAAACAGACTATATACATGCGCACGTGGGTTTCCTTTGCATTAACACACATGAATCAAACAGACTGTATGCATACTCACATGGGTTTCTTTTGCATTAACACCATATTTTGCTTACCCTTTCAGACGTTCATCCGGAAGAGCTGCAGCGTCGGTATGGACGACGGGTGCAGGGGGCCTCTTGTGAGTATCGGACATTTCATATTTAGTACGGTCAATATACTAAAACCAGTTCTTTTAGCAATTTTCGAAATTAGCGTCAATGCCTTGATAATGTTAAACTGCCATAGCTATCCCTTTATAGAATCTATATTTGCAAATCATTGGACAGTTATTAATTTCTCTATATGAGGACAGCTACAGAAAGCTTAATTGGCGTGATGGACCCAATTCTGTTTGTAAAACGCAAGGTAACAAAGATATTAGTCGGTTTAACATCTATGTAAAGGTAAATGTAGCCACTTTTTCATATATGCAAAACATTGTTCGAAGTAGATCCCACCCAAACCTCTCTACAAACAGTCGTCCAAACGATAACATGGCATATACATTTACATTGACATAGCTGTCAAACGCAAAAGACAAGTAACTAATAAGGGGAAGTAACTCGCCTGAATCATACACAGAAAGGTAGATCAGAATTAGAGGGGCATGGGAGACAATCATATTTATCATTGACAGATCAGTAATAATCTATATTTATTTCAAATGCGCTATTTAACTTTTTACAAGCTCAACATGTACCGTATATACTTGCATATAAGTCGGGTACAACTGCAAAGATCCTGATCTGCCGTAGCATAATAGAACAAACAACATAGACCCTGATCTGCCAACGCATTATGCGACTGCAGATCAGGGTCTATGTTGTTTGCAGTTGGACCCGACTTATAGGCGAGCATATACGGTATCCAGAGAAGTACACTAAGATCCTACTCTTGAGATGGGGTGGACAAGTTAGACACATATAATCAATACAAATACCTTATTGTATATGTTTACAGAGACAATAATTATTCGTAAAGAAGATGAATAGAAGTTTTTTTTTTTTTTAATTATAAATTTTAATTGATGTTGACACGGTAGTTGGACAACATGGCAACACATACATTCTGAATTCATTGTATAGTTCATTGACTAAAAAATTTTGGGCATTGTGTTGTTCTGAATTCCATGCCATTTGTTGTGTGATAATCTATAACATAAGAAAGTCTACAGTTATTAATTACAGCTGGTTCAACCAATTATCTTTAATTTGGTTTCACAATTTATATTTGGAACAAAGCAGGTATAACCTATCCGCATTGATAATGATGGAAATACTGTTCCAAATCGATGTAATGATATTCCAAGTTCGGCCATGAAAACCAGCACAAAAGATGTCGGTAATAAAAAGCTTGATCTTAACGAGTAATATACAGCGCCCTGAAGCCACCAACTTTAGTTTGCCACGTGAATCAAATATTTGTAATATCTGAGATATTTCCCTCAGTGACTGCCGTATCACAATTAAGACTATCGAAACGTATGAGAAATTTCATATGAACTGTCAAGACAGTGTTTAGTATTGCCTTACATTTGTTGTTCTTTTCAAAGTGATTAATAGCTATTTATAGTCTTTGCTCTCAAACTTGTTTTACCTAGTATTACCAGCAGATCTGCCAATGCACACTCTGAGGTGTGTGCACAATTTCATAAGAGGTGGCGGGTGTCCGCTGTTTTTGAATACCAAATCAAATCTTTATTCAGTTAAGCATCAACGGGGTTATATTTTTCAACAACTATACTAACGTTTGACAACAGAAGGTTAGTTTGTATATATTTGTGTGTATATATATATATATATATATATATATATATATATATATATATATATAGATATATATATATATATGTATATATATATATATATATATATATATATATATATATATATATATATATATATATATATATATATATATATATATATATACACACACAGAAGACAAATCGTATGGCGAATAACAGTCCTTTCAAGTCCATCATGGGTCCAGCAGAGGATCGCGTGTCAGGGGTTGATTAAGATAAATGAAAAAAAAACTGACAACGAACAGTGCAAAACTAGTTTTCAACTAGCCTAAGCGCTTTCGACTCTCATTGAGTCATTGTCAAATTCAATTAAAAAACAGACACAAACAAGACATGCAAAAAAACCCACCAAAAAAAAAGAGTTGAATTTACAAAAGTTTACATGACTATGTCTAATGAAAACATTGTTTAATATATAAATATAGCAAACCAAAGAAAACACGGAACAAAACATATTTGGATATGACATGGGTGATTCAGTTGATTAGCGTTTTCCTAATATTAAGTCCATAGACTTATCTACCTAAATTGATCACATAATATCTTTCAAGAAAGATTTCAAATAACTTGCTATATAATATTTGTATGCATTGTTTTAGGTAGTCGCGACGCTTGAAAACATTTTTTGTATCCCTTCTTTTCTTCTTTCTCGTTTTCTTTCTCATTTCTCTCTCCCTCTTCTCCTTTCTTTATATCTTATTAGGTTCTATGCAAAAATTGGAAGATAAATTCTGAAACTAATTTCTTGCTTTTTTCAATGTATCTCAACCGTCATCGATTAGGCATACGTCCATATCATGTGAACTGATGTCGAAAACAAGTGTCAAAAATAGCGTGGCTATACATTGTCATAAATAGCGTGTCTATACAAGAGAAGACGTAAGACTTGTCATACAATTTTAGAAAATCTTTTCCTTACTATGTAGTTTATTGTGAGACTTAGAGATACCAGACCCTAACTTAGACACACACAGCGTTATTGCAATGAAAATGTGACTCTTCGAGATACCCTACCCTAACCTAGACATATACAGTGATATCGTAAGGAAATTAATACTTCACATGTCAATGATGTATGTGTGAATCGCAGTTATTTCCCTTCCATTACAGCCCGAAAAGACGTCTCACTGCATTCCCAGTGATTGACAAAAAATATCGATTCAAATAAACAAACTGGGGCGTTTAAAGCAAAGTAATGTACTATTTAAGTGACTCTTGCAGACGATAAATGGATAAGCAGGGCAGTTATATGGTAGATAAAAACAAAATACCGACCTATTACACTCCTGTTAATTGTTTTACGAATGCAAAGCGAGTTACTTGATTTGAATTTATGGATTGTATATTTCATTCAGTTCTCTATCTTTTCCCTATAAATCATAAGCTTAAAAACTGCCTGATTCATAGAGTATGAGATTTTCCAAAAGAAAACAATGACAGAGGTGTTGTAGTTCTATTGAAAGTACACTAAACTGTATATTTGAAAAATGATAACAATAACATTAGATAGTTTTTCCAAGCACATATGCAAATAAATTAGAATATTCAACGAGAGAGAGAGAGAGATGCAAGATACTTGAGTCTGATTGTGAAGTTTGTAGATACATATGAAAACAACGGCTAATTTATGTTAGTAAACATCTATACGATTTCAAAAATCGAAGTTCAACTATTTACAAAAATAAAATAGGTATTTTAGAGTATCAACGAGGACGCGAGTAAAATATTGCATAAAGCAGTTTTTACTGTATTTCCCATGTATGAAATCAATTTAAATGAAAGATTTTTCTCTTCTTTCATGTTTATAATTTGACACAAATCTGAAGGTCTGTAGAATGAATGAACCAACAGGAAATTCTGTTCAATGATATTTCTCGCCTGCTTTGCCTGTACAGTACATAATCCAAAAACTTGGCATAGTTAGTTGAGCAAGAACAGTAGCTCATTACAACCACAATTTACTTTTCATGGGTGTTCACGTAAGTCATCAATGTGATTGCACAAATGAAACTGCATGGCCATACATGCAACAGTGTCAAGAAAACTCAGCTACAAGCGATAAAGAGTGTGTGGCGTACTTTGCCAAATCAATTATGATAGCTGGATATATCTAAATACAATATGAGAGATATGGTGTTTATGCTATTCTTCATCTTTATATTTTCGAAGTTTACTTTTAGTTGGCACCATGTACCCACTATTGTGATGAGGTGCCGTTAAATGCTAGTACATGAGAGAGATAGAGAGAGAATGAGAGAGAGAGAGAGAGAGAGAGAGAGAGAGAGAGAGAGAGAGAGAGAGAGAGAGAGAGAGAGAGAAAGAGAGAGAGAACGTTATATCGTTAACTTTCACTCGGTAACACTTTGACGTGATCCCCACGATCCCATTACAACTGCAACGATTAAATGACTTGACTAGCTTTATCTATTGCTCAACAATAGCGGATCGAAACTGCTTTACTCCTTGGAGAATAGATTACTGTGCATTAAAACTATTTCATCACAGTAATAAATAGTCTTTCATTACCAATCAATGAGAAAGTATCAAATATTTCTCTCTCTCTCTCTCTCTCTGTCTCTGTCTGTCTCTCTCTCTCTTAGGTGTCACGTGAAGCAGTTGTGAAAGGCTAGTTTTACCCTCCCCCTGAAAATGTAGACCCACAAAGTCTACCGCGACATGGCGGAGAACTCAAGTCTCTACGACACCAGCGACTATCCCATGAAGCACTTCCTCCACAGCGCGCCACCAAGAAGGTTGTAGGGAAGTTCAAGGATGAGTACAACGGAACGCCGATCGCCGAGTTCGTCGGCCTTCGGCCTAAGAGGTACTCAATCAAGCTGGGGCCGGAATTGTTTAAAGACAATAAGCTGATCACCGAGATCAGAAAGACCAAGGGGGTTATAAAGGCTGTGTGCGAGCACAACCTCAAGCACCAGCTCTACAAGGAGTGTCTGGAAAAACACGAGGAGTACAACCTCACTATGTTGTCCATATGAAGCGACCACTAAAAGATGGGGCTGTACCTCATAGTCAAAACGAGCATCTCGCCGCTGGACACAACAAATTGGATCGCGCCGAACGGAGTCCACAGGCGGGATTACGGCTTTGGTTGAGGAGTACCTCAACCAGCTCTTCGGTTTGGATAAAAATGCACTTAGATGGTAACATGGCTGATATACTCCAGAAGGTCGAGGAAGTTGTAGGCAGCTTCGCGCGTATGCTGCGGAAGCATATGGAATAGGTATTGATGCCAGCCGCCAAAAACGCTGTTGGCAAATATCTTGAGAAGCTTTGGGTTTTGCCGCCTTCTTTGAGGCACCTGTTAGCAATGTTACCAAGGTTTCACAGCGGCCCTTTCGCCTTTTTGGCGGTGGCGGCAAAGGCAATGTCATGCAACGTACTCCACACTGCGATTTCCATCGCTAGCTAGCTGCATAAAAGTGTATGCAAAAAGTTTTGCCATAAATATCTATATGGCGCCCACACCAAAGAAGAGGAGGACCTCAACGAGCTTTTTGGCCTGGGCCAAGTATACCCATAGGTGGTAGCTGAGTGCCTTCAGGCGCAATATGCAGTTCCTCGCAAACGAAGCTTCTAAGCGGAGAGCCATTTCCAGAATGATGGTATATAGGTATCTGGCCTGGGATGGCAAACCCGTCAGCCAGAGTGTACACCCCGAGAGACCACACATGGTCGGTAGCACGGCATTACCCACCTTCCAGCTCTCCAGGCGCATATAGGTACCGAACCATGGTATTTGAGGGCAGGTGGTGCTTCTATGGCAAGCGGCAGTATTACCTCGCCATTTAGAGCCAACACAACGGCAGGTGACCGCCAAATCCACTCAGTGCCACGATTTGCAGTTTCACTAACGGCGGTTTTCCCGCCCGCAACATATCCTGGGCGTATTGGTGACCAAACAGCCGCTCGGCTAGAGTATGGTTGAACCTCCCCACAATGCCCTGCGTACGGTGGACGCCGGTCTCGTCCTGCCTCACACGCACGCCATGCTTAGCAAGAGCTGCGACACGGAGCCCGGGGTCAGCCTGCAGCAGTTTGGGCCACTTTAGCGGCCCCCGCTTGTACATACGTGCCAACGCGTCGGCGACTTTGGAAGCCTCCTTTGTGGTCAAGGGCTCGACCTCCTTGTAGCGGCTGATAACATCAACCGCAGTCAGCGACAAAAACAAGAGGTCGACTTGGTGTACTTCGTTAGGGACTGGAACATGAAACTACGGTCTGGGGATTTTTCTCGTTGTGGGTATGTAAATCGGCAACATGGCCTGCTTCTCGAGTCATTTCCTGGCAGCATCTTGTGAGACTTTGGCGGCTTCTGACAGCTTTTTGATAGCTACTACGCCTTTCCAGTAAACGCGCGGGCTGTGGTATATTGCTGCGAGCTTATTATCCATCGAGAGCGTGCGGTGGCGCGTGATGTGACAGCTCTATATTGTGTGCATAGCCAGCCAGGCCATAACACTTGTGGCCTTAGGCAACGTGCTACTTAGCGTCAGGCGATCAGTGAACCATACCCAAAATGTCATGAAAGTCATGGCAGAAGCTATGAGAGATCTTGGTTTTGAGGAGATACTAGATGGGTTGGCAGCCAAGCCAGAAGACACAACGGCGGAACAGCAGAAACTATAGCACATCAGCGGTCAGGCAAAAGATAAAAAGGCCGGCCTATTACCTTTGCGAACTTAAAGGCGATGAGTGATGAAGAGGTTGCAAAAATATATACCATATACGAGGCTAAACTGGGATCCAGCATGACTGCTTTGCTGGGGTCGTCTCTCTCCACTTTGTAGTTGTGAGCCACTTTCTGCTCATAGACAGCCGCGAGCACCTTGCGAGGAAAACGGCCGTAAAAAAAGAAATGTCAAGGATATCGTTTTTTTTAACAGCGTGTCCCTAAATGAGTCTTCGTCTTTGCAGTAAAAAAGGGCTATCCACAAGGTCTGCTCGCGGAAATCACGGGTAACGGCGTTGTACTTCTGTGTTATGACACACAAGCTGATGCCGGCATGGCGGCTAACATAAGTGTGCTTAGAAAGGGCCGTTTCCTTATGCCGGACGCCAGAAAGAAAGGTACACTCGTCGAGCAGAAATAGAGTGGCGGTTTCCTCAAACGTTTTAGCAAGCGCACAAAGCACGGCATCCAGTTCATGGCCCTCAGAGTTGACAAAAATACTCCAGGGTCTTTTTTACCGCGGGCCCACGGCATATCGTAGGCCTTGTCGAGGCGTATGGTGGGGCAGATGATGATGATACAATCGAAGTGGCCCTAAATGCCGATTCGAGCAGTTCGCAGACAAACACGCTCATGCTGCAACCGCGGCGCCCTACGATCATGGCGCAGTGTGGCTGTAAGTTATCAAAGAACTCGAGCAGACTGCCCGAGGTTGCGCTGCGTTGGGGTGCGGGGTTTGCCCCGAGGATAGTAGATGGCTGACACAAACTGACCATTATGTATCTTGAGCTACGCGCCCATGATAACGTATAAGTATATGTTTAACACGCCTGCCGCCTGGGCTATTTTGTCAATTTGCGGTGTTACGCCTTTGCTTGGGTTTCGTATGCGCCTTCCTGAACCGTGGAACGTGTGGTCTTCCGTCGACCTCATGTCGACGACGACGGCAAACTTGTTTTGTTAAAGTCGCCAACCTCGCGATGTGCCAGCCGGGTGCAAGCTAGAAGATGTTTTATCAATGGGGAGTCTAGAACAACGCCTAGCCGAGTTTGATAAGTATCATAAATGATTCGGGTTTGGAAAGCGTGTAATCAATCTCGAGTTTGTGGAAAAGAAGGATGGCGCCCTCGCAGTAAGGCGATGTCGAAACTGGATTCAATTAACGTACAACAACTATTCTGAGCGTTAGGTCTCACAAAAGAGCGACTGTCATCTGAAGCACAAAAAGCCCGCTTTCGTCGCCAATGATGAGTCTACAGAAAACAAGCTGATTGCCCGCGTAAGGGACGAGAGCTTTTAAAAAAACTAGCCAAGTCTGGAGATTCATAATAAGTTTGTGGTGTCCATCGTCTGAGTAACATTCTTCTTGCTCTCCGAGCACGAGGCCTATCCCCCAACGCGCCCCCGCCATATGATGTTGTCTTTTAATAACGATAGAATTGCAATGCCAAAGTGGCCTTTTTTGCGCCTGCTTTTTAACACCATTGGAAGAAGTATAGCCGCCTCACGCGCTATTGCCGTATTGCATATCTACAGTATTCAACCCCATAGAGTTCTTTGGGCGAAGCAAAACGCTAGTAATTCCGAAGTAATTCAAACTGTGCACACAATCACGTTTTTGAATTGAACCCCTATTGGAGTTCCTAGGACGAAACGAAACGCTAGGAATTCCGGATTTAAACTATACAAAGCAGTTACCCTCAGAGGATAAGGTGCACGGTAACTGTTTGTGTGTATGTGTGCACGTAATCAGTTTCGACTCAAGACATATCAGAGTCGACTTTCATATTACAAACAAATAAATAAGAGCTATCAGGTGTCCTCAAATGAATACAAAAACGACTTTAGTCTGGATGTGGGGTTTGACCACATTGTAGATTGTATGCCTTGGATTCAGTTTCCAACGCCTAAAGTCTCACGACTAATAACTCCCTGTATTAATTTTTGAACAAAAGCTGTATCGATTTACAAACCACTTGAAATTTACGTGTATTCATTTTTAACAAAATTTGCCTCTCTGTATCATTCGTCCGCCTCGGTCTGGAGAATCATCCAATTTGATGCCATATATTCTCCACGCCCGGAAGAATGCATCATTTCTTTACAGCGAATTTCAAGACATTATAACTTCAAATACCTCTTGGTGCACGCCATTTGACTATATAATGTCTCAGGAACCAACTGCACTTAGACCAGAATGACACAAACAATGCTTAATTTATCTAGAGCTAAGATTGCTTGTAAATTGGGTTATGGTACGCAGTTGTACGTGAATGGGGTCAGCCAATTTTTATGCGCCCTGTGTTTTCGTCAAAATTCTTTTTAATGCCTAGATTGTTTTTAATTTTTTTTTTTTAATTTTTTGCAAACAGAATGCTTAAATATTGACCGGCGTTTTTTTATTACTTATCAGACAGCCTAAATTGTACAATCTTGAAACAGTGTGACTTAAAGGCAAGCTTACCTGCTAGTCAGTGAGGCGCTATTTTTAGTAATGAGGTTCGCTTCTATCAATCAATAGTTTAATGGAATGCGGCTGACTGACTGGTTCAAAAATAACATCCAGGTAATGTATAATCAATATTGCGTTTGTATATTGTTGGACGCATGCCACTCTATGTCGAAAAGATCAAAAGGCTAATTACAACGAGGTAGGTCATTTTATAGTCAGCGATGGGGCCTTATTGAAAACCACCCAGTTTGAGCCGATCGTCTGAGCGCGTTACCGGCCCTTGCCCCGTGGGCTACCCCCCGGCTTGCTCTGGTTTTTTTGGCAAGCTGGGGGTAGTCAGGTCTTCGTCCTAAAAAGCACCAGGGGTTGGAACAGACCCTAGCAAGGCTTCTGGATTTTTGCCCCACCCCGGGGGTAGAGGTGGGGCAAATGAGTCTTTTACAACTACTCATGACCATATTACTCATAGTCAAGCTCTGTTGTTTAGACGGGGAAAAGATTACGTACGTGTACGCTTTTCTTTCTTTAAACGTGATTTTTAGCCTTTTCACATTGAACACAATCTTATTTTTACGATTTTTGGACATTTTGAACCAAACAGAACTAAAATGCAAAGTAAAATTTCTAAACTTTCCAGAGCAGTGCTTCTTCAAGTGTCGCCCCTAATTTTAGCTGTTTATATTAATAATTAAAATTCGCACAAATCTGCTTTGACCCGACCTTACAGTATAATGTTAGATGTATTTGCGCAAACACTGTAAAATCCAAGTCTGACTTAAGAAGAATGTCCTTGGAACAAATAAGGTCATTATATATGAACATATTATTGTTAGTTCACCCTCCCCCCCCCCCCCCCCAAATAGCCCCAAAATACCTGTAGGTTGAAAACCAGTCTAAAAAAGAGAACGCTCTAGCGTCCACTAATAATGAAAGAAGGCATTAAAATAACACAATTATTGATGTTTCTGCCTTGTTTTGTGATTTACATGCGGCTTTTTTAACGGCGAAATGCAATCTAACCCAAAACTTTAATAAAACGAAGAGCTTCTGACAAAGCTGTTTTATTTAATGTAAAATGTGTTGAAAATTTGGTATTTACCGCTGTTTTGCGTTATTGCACTCCTGTAAGGGATAATTTATCGCTTTTTTTTTTTTTTTTTTGCACATCCGGCAACTTTTCAGATGTATAAGATGCCGCCATATTTGACAGCTCTTCACCCGTAAAAGCATTAATAGACAGTAACGGTACGTTGTTTAGTACTGTACATATCAAAACTTGTAATAGTTATCTGTAGTAGTGATAAGCGGTCGGTTATTGGAGTGGGTTGCTGGAGTGGGTTACTGGAGTGGGTTGCACACATTTGAGAGGATTATAAGCTGGTTCATTGTAATTATTCATAATCTAAATTCATCTTCATTATTTACTATATAGTTGACCCTCGTTGTTCAGTGTGATTTCTGTTTTGAACAATTTCAAAATAAATCCGATTGCAAAAGCGAATCGGATGTGACCTATTGACTTCACAAATATATCAATCTCTAGCCCAGACTAAAGACGCTTATGATTCAAATTAATTGGCCATATGTAAAGAAATATATATATTTCCATTCACTAAGTACATTCATTCAAGGCACATAAACACATCTGAGTTCACTTTCATTTATTGCATGACTTCGGCAATTTCTTTTAAATGATATATGTGTGTTAAGTTCTGGTAACATACACTTAGCAATGTGGGACGTTCCATACTACACATTTTTTTAAAAATTAGCATCGGAACTGCTTGAACAAAATTAACTGAAATCTTCGATTCGGAAACAGATGTCTGCTGGGCAGCTTTGGCTGCTTTATCTGCCCTTTCATGGCCCTTGATACCAGTGTGACTAGGCAGCCAACATTGAGTAATTTGTCCAGATTGTATCAGTAGATCGGGTTTCTGCAAGATATGGGATATTAACGGTTTGTCAAATTGAAGGTTTTGCAAGGCCTTCAGTGTTGAAAGGGAATCAGAAAAGATCATTAAATCTGTATTTTTATTGTAGTTCAAAGATCTGAATTTATGCCGTAAAAATGCAGGCTTTATCTGGTAACTGGTTCGAAATGGTGCCATGGGGTGTTGCAACAGCAATTCCAATTCTGTATACAGGAACGTATGGTCAAGACAGGGGACTCTGGTTTCATTGAAGCACGAGAGGACATGTTGAGGACTTTTTAAATTGGCAAAGACAAAATATCATTTTGGGACGTTTGGATGGCGCCTGAAAGTGAAGAAAAAATAATTTAAAAAAAGATTTCCTACCTAGAAATTGGAACAAAGTGGTCAAAAATGACAATCGCATTTGCTGGACACTCAGCGTACAATTAATGAATATTATCTTTCCACTGATCGTTTAAGGCACCAATGTGTGTGTGTGTGTGTGTGTGTGTGTGTGTGTGTGTGTGTGTGTGTGTGTGTGTGTGTGTGTGTGAGAGAGAGAGAGAGAGAGAGAGAGAGAGAGAGAGAGAGAGAGAGAGAGAGAGAAGGAAAAAACAGTGCAAAGGAGCATTAACATAAAAAACATCTGCCGACGGCTGCAGTTTATTGTCTAGCTCAGCAAAAGGGGTCTCATTATGTATATGAAACTGGTCGAGAAACGGTTTATCCATCATATATATTAAACTGGCCGAAAACCGGCTCATTCATCATATATATTGAACTGGCCGAAAACCGGCTCATTCATCATATATATTGAACTGGCCGAAAACCGGCATATTCATCATATATATTGAACTGGCCGAAAACCGGCATATTCATCATATATATTGAACTAGGCCGAAAACCGGCTCATTCATCATATATATTGAACTGGCCGAAAACCGGCTCATTCATCATATATATTGAACTGGTCGAAAAACAGATCATCTATCATATAAGTTGAACTAGCCCCAAAACAGTTCATCATCAGAATATATATTCAGCTGTTACTACTACATCATTTGTGAAACAGCCGTCTGGTTGTCGAAAAAATCAATTGTTTGTGAGAAAATAATGTCATCATTGTCCTCTAATTGACACGTCTCTTCAAGTAATGCCAATGTCTGTGAAAGAACGTAATCGTTTGGAAAAGCCATTGTGACACGAACAAATCCACCTTCTTATTAAAAAAATGGGGGAAAAAGGTCAGACGTGTCGCAAGAAAACAACCTCAGTGATTGGTCAACTCGACAGGGGTTTCCAATCCTGGCATGATTATCTGGGTCAATAAAATACCTAGGTAAAACAAAAATCGAGAGGAGCTTGCTACGAGAGGATCCCAAAGGGATTGATTTCGGTATGCAGGTTACACTTGCTGACAAATTGTATAGCTTAAATATGATTTAGCCACAGTCATGCAATAAATCAGTTAGACAATGGCTCCTTGTGGGTTCCACTGTATTTACAACTTCAAGACCGACCATCTGATCTTCTGGCAGGGAGGGGGGATTTTCTCACCTATCAGGATATTTGTTTTCTTTTATCTCAAGATAATTTTTTTCATATAATATTATGGAAAGAATAAGTTCTTTTTTCTTCAAAACAGAGCAAGAGTATTTTTTTCAAGCTATATGGTAGCCGGAATTTTTTTCTTCAAAAAGATCATTGGCTCCCTTTCCACCGAAAATTAAATAGTCGTTTCTTATGGGGAAAATTTAGAGGATGTGATCAGGAAATCAACTCGCCTTCGAGCTGATGATTTCATGATCACATCCACTAAATTTCCCCCATAAGATGTTACCACAGTGGAACCCAACGTAATTAATTATCCTAAAAGTAGTCAGACTTTTTATAGGCTATGGTCTTTTACCACCTCGTTTGATCGGTATACATACAACCAGTTATATAAAGAAGGACCTGTGGACTAATATAGAGACAAGAGCAGCGTACATAAGAGCGACACCGCCACTTGGGGATTCCTCAGTCTAACACCAAGATTCACAAAGAAACTAAGATTTCACACACACACACACATCCCTCTTTAATTGCACTTCCCTTTATCGTCACTATAACCTAAAGTCATTTTCCAGGTCTTTACTTCTAAACGTTTCACATTCGCCGAACTTGGCGCAAATTAGTGTTACAGGAAGTTTGTAAAGCGCATGTGCAATCATGTAGGTAGGCTTTAAAAAGTAACTATATTTTTCGCTTTATCACGTCTCGAAGTCACATAACGTAAATGCGATGTTATTTTAAGAATGCATTATTATTATTATTATTACAATTTGTATTATTGCAAACATTGCCTCTCTATAAGGCCATAGGTAGTTGAGGTAATCTGTGTTTTTTCTGGCATCATGAGCGACATGTAAACTTGAATGCGTCTATCTAGAGTGCACATGGAATCTACTTAATGTAGAAAAACCAACCCCAGTCCTGCTCCAGTGCAAAGATCACCATTCTAAACCTACTGTGCACATAGGTATTACTATATCTATCATAATGTGATAAATTTCTCGAATTAAGAACTTCGATGAGACACACTTTATTACTACCGGAACTGACATGTATCTAGTGCAAAAGCGCTTGAATCGTAGTTTAGTTTATAGCTCTTTTCGTGTATTCTTACAATTTAAAGCTATTTAATAACCGGTTACATTTTACGTTAGTTTCATTTTGCTGTGGATACATTTTTACCATTGTAGTTCTACTCAACAAAGTGGATGGAAGCTATTGTAATAACTTCTAGCGTTGGTGTCGGCATCCGCACATATTAAAGCTTATACTTATGTACAGTATAACAGCATCTCAGTTATTTTTTATTTCTAGGTACCAGGCAACAGTTTGCAGTTGGTTTCATGACCCCCCCCCCTCCTCCACGGAGAGGAGACCAAAGGGGCTAGCTTTGTGCATACAATCACATTACATTCTTGGTTAAGTGTTGGCGTTGACGAACACGTATTTTTTAATTTTTTATTGTTATTATGAACATGCTGTTATACATGGAATCGTGGAACTTGGCGATCGGATGCATCTTGATGAGTAATAATCCCTCATCACAAAAGTAGGTGACTGTGACCCACATTTCACGCTTTACTGACTTTGGTTACATTTTGTATTTTACTTTTTTTACTCGAGCACTGTTCGTGCTATAATTATTAAACTATCTGGATGTATGCGTCTGACACCCTTGAAGCAAAATAT
Source organism: Margaritifera margaritifera (assembly GCA_029931535.1). Taxonomy (NCBI): domain Eukaryota; kingdom Metazoa; phylum Mollusca; class Bivalvia; order Unionida; family Margaritiferidae; genus Margaritifera; species Margaritifera margaritifera. The sequence goes on along the minus strand of JAQPZY010001243.1, from coordinate 708,622 downwards.
GGTCACTATGAGCTAAATTTCACATTTTACTAACTTCGGTTGAGTGTTTGCGTTTAGTTTTTGACCACGAGGGTGTGTGTGCGTGCCTGTAGCGTTGATACTATCCCAATTTGAATCACGATGAGTACTGTACCTTCTTTGCAAACGTAGGCCACAAAACAAAAGCCCGTATTGTTCGCTTCACTGACTTTGCTTAAATTTTGTGTTTTAAGTTTATTTCTCAGGCACTGTTTATGCTAGAATCATTAAATTGGATGATTGTATGCAATATGACAGAGACCCACTGTGACCTACATTTCACCTACTGGCTTTGGTTAACTTTTGCGTTTAATTCTTGAACACATATGTTTCTGGCAGTCTATATGCATACCTAGAATTGTAAAACGTGATGAGGGGATGCATCTTGATAAGTGCTACAAACTTACTTTTTTGCAAATCGAGATCTCTGTGGCCTTTATTTCATGCTTCAGTGACCTAGGTCAAGATCACTTTAGTTTGAATATGTTTTCTGCATAATAATTAATGTTAACAAATGCTGATGGAGACTACTTAAAGCTTGATACAGGTGAACTTTGCAATCGGTGATTACATTCTGATTTTGTTCCAATTTGCGTCAATGGTTATGGCTTTGAGTTGACGCTCAATGTAACCAGTTCCTTTTGCCATGGTTACGTTCTGTGGCAAGCGGCTACTTTTTCCTGTAATGGTTACATTTGGAGTCGGATTTACATGTAGCGACTCAGCATAGGTTATCTTTTCTGATGGACTCGCCAATGAATACGTGTAACACAAGGCAATGGAGGTTACTCTTTACGAGGTAAAGCTTCGCTGGTGCCCGGCCTAAATTGGCAGGCCAATATCGTAGGCCGGTAACTAGTCAAATCTGTTTCTCGCGATTAGTTTGTCGAGTAGCGGAGTGCATCATGGGAAAAAAGTACAAAGACTCGGTCTTTCACTAATATGGAACATGTTAGTTCTCTGCCGTTGCACGAGTACCGGAAGTGTGATACATTTGTTAGCGAGAGGTAAAGCTATATTGTAGAGTTATATCGAAGTTGATTTATGGTCATATGACCATTTAATATCTGAAATATTTCTACGGCTTCGATCAAAAAATCCAAGTTTTGGGAGCAGTGTCTAGCTGTACCATCAATATTTTAAACAGGAATCATCTTATTACTGTAAAATATAGAAAATAATTAATTTGATGTGGTGGTGCATTTGCTATTCGTGTAGACGTTGTGTAGACGTTGTATGCTGTCTTCTTGCAAACATAAGTAAAACACTGAACCTTATTAGATAACATGACGCGAGCAGTTATACTAAGTGTTATATAATGGAACTAATTTTCTGACAAAATGACAGAAAAGATCTATTTTTCCTCCACTAAACGAATGATACATTTTTGGAGTAATCAAACGTATACGGAGGCATTGATATTAATAATTGGTACACACCGCTATCTCTATCCAACATAACAGAATGATGTATGTATGTATTTAAGATTGAAAATGAGATTTAGGTTTCTGCAGATCATATCCAATAACTTTGATGAATGATGGTAGTTAACGAGTTTGGCTTTGATCCATGATAAAAGCCAACATGGAGTTTAACTATCGTATCCAAATCACCGTTATATTCTCATCCTGCCCATCCACAAACTGTCCAAGAACGCCTTTCTCTTTCTCTCTCTCTCTCTCTCTCTCTCTCTCTCTCTCTCTCTCTCTCTCTCTCTCTCTCTCTCTCTCTGTTTTCTTAAACAATAAATCTTTATATTAACTACACATCCAAAGACTATTGTTTGGTGTTTATAACTCTGAGATCTAAACTTTATATGCAAAGGCAATTATCCTAAAAATGGGTCTAATTTTTCCCAACGGAGTTAACAAAGGCAGGTTTTAGATAGCAGACACGCAAGTTTAAAATTAAACAGGAGAATAACGGTCATATAGAATCAACTGCCAAAAATTATACGTTTTTTATTTCGCTCGCGGGCGAAAATGATGACCAGAAATCGCGGAGACCCATCTTGCTCCAGAGATCCTTACTGATTCTGATGCTTAGTATTACAAAATAGGTTGTGTTTTTTTTGTGTGTTTATGTTTTTTTTTAAAATTTCTTGTTCAAGAGAATTCCATTTTATTTATTCATATTAAGTTCTCTACTGTTTGTCTTAGGATGTTAGAAAAAGAATAGAACGGTTGTTTGAAACGTGGGATTATACAAGCAAATGAAGTGTATTTGTATACATGATCAAAACTAGATCTTGATACTTCTGACTACATTCCTCATTCTCCTCCCTGCCAAGTTATTTATTCTTCATGCAAACACTGTCGGACACTGTGCACAGTGGAATAAAAGTTGTTGTTACGCTGTAGCCAAATCAATTAACCAGCCATAGATACAACCAACCAATACTCATACCAATGGTAGACGATCAGTAGAAAAGTAATCCTTGAGAATGTTTTACCTTTCATTTTTTTCCTCTTTCTTTTTATATTTCTTCTTCGTCGTCAGTAAAATGATCGTTATCGTCGTCATCATTATCTTCACAACTTTCAAATCCGACAAGAAACGTAAAGATAATTATTAAACAATAATCTTTTCTCACTTTCATCTGCACTCATGTTAACTGCTATTTATAACAAATTCGACATGTCTTAGTGTAATCGGACATTTTAATTATTGCTTATAATGTAGAGGGTCGTCTTCTAGAACATTAAGTTTAAATCAGAAAAATACAGGGATTGCAGAAATAGGAAAATTTCATACATTAACAAACTCGCCAAATTGTGTGCATGAATTATTTTTAAGTAATGATTATAATTCTGTGGATGATGAGTTCATTGGGTTATCTAGAAAACGATCCAATAGGTCCTATGTCCGTAATATTGATCCTTCAGAAGATGAGAACGCAGTTCACAAGTTACTTGTCAAAAGTGGCTTTGAGCCCACTTATATAAGAATTACAGAAAAGCAAACGACCGGTTTATATATCGGCTAAAATAAATAAGAAGAATCATTCAGATGAGAATGCAATTCACAAGTTTCTTGTCAAATGTGGGCTGGAGCCCACATACATAAGAATTATAAAAAGAAAATGACCTGGCTCAATATCTGCTAAAATAAATATGAATAATTCTTCAGATGTGTGGAAATTTATTATCGGAAAAGTCATTTTGGCCCAAAGCGGTTTATTGTAGAGGATGGTTAACAAACAAGCAGTGGAACAATGATGGTTATTACCAGGAAGAATCATATGAGTGTGGAATCACGCAGGTCTTCTGGTTTCTAATCGTTTGTTGGCAATCTGCCAAACATAAAGATAGTTGGGATTTATTTTAATACCTTTACATGGAATGGCACACGTACCGTCTATACTCGCTTGTAATACCTTTAGATGGAATGGCACACGTACCGTATATACTCGCTTGTAATACCTTTACATGGAATGGCACACGTACCGTCTATACTCGCTTGTAATGCCTTTAGATGGAATGGCACACGTACCGTATATACTCGCTTGTAATGCCTTTACATGGAATGGCACACGTACCGTATATACTCGCTTGTAATGCCTTTACATGGAATGGCACACGTACCGTATATACTCGCTTGTAATGCCTTTACATGGAATGGCACACGTACCGTATATACTCGCTTGTAATGCCTTTACATGGAATGGCACACGTACCGTATATACTCGCTTGTAATACCTTTACATGGAATGGCACACGTACCGTATATACTCGCTTGTAATACCTTTACATGGAATGGCACACGTACCGTCTATACTCGCTTGTAATACCTTTACATGGAATGGCACACGTACCGTCTATACTCGCTTGTAATACCTTTACATGGAATGGCACACGTACCGTCTATACTCGCTTGTAATACCTTTACATGGAATGGCACACGTACCGTATATACTCGCTTGTAATACCTTTACATGGAATGGCACACGTACCGTCTATACTCGCTTGTAATACCTTTACATGGAATGGCACACGTACCGTCTATACTCGCTTGTAATACCTTTACATGGAATGGCACACGTACCGTCTATACTCGCTTGTAATACCTTTACATGGAATGGCACACGTACCGTATATACTCGCTTGTAATACCTTTACATGGAATGGCACACGTACCGTCTATACTCGCTTGTAATACCTTTAGATGGAATGGCACACGTACCGTCTATACTCGCTTGTAATACCTTTAGATGGAATGGCACACGTACCGTCTATACTCGCTTGTAATACCTTTAGATGGAATGGCACACGTACCGTCTATACTCGCTTGTAATACCTTTAGATGGAATGGCACACGTACCGTCTATACTCGCTTGTAATACCTTTAGATGGAATGCCACACGTACCGTATATACTCGCTTGTAATACCTTTACATGGAATGCCACACGTACCGTCTATACTCGCTTTTAAGTCTGTTCCAAATGCGAACAACATGTACACTTATCTGCCGTCGCATAATGCGCCGGCAGATCAGGGTCTGTGTTGTTAGTTCTACTGATTACTCCTAACAAACTGCATAGACCCAGTTCTGCTGGCGCATTATGCAACGGCAGATCTGGGTCTATGCAGTTTCCAGTCCAGTTTAACTTATGAACGAGTATTATCGGTAGTATGTCGAGTGCCTTTTGTCTTAGTTACTATCGACTCAACAAATATATATCTGTGGCATCTATGACCATGGGCTATTTGTCAGAACAGCTTACGTTTTTGGACTGTACAGGTGTAAGCTATTTGTCTACTGCCAGGATACGGTAGCCACTGTTGACCAGGATACCGTATGGTCCTTGCGTAGGATTGGTGGAAATGGGTGTGTAGCTATTGTATTGCAAATCAAACACAATGACGGTATAGCTCTTTTAGAGATTGACCATGATCCCATTGTTGGTATCAGATTAAAACAAGATCATAATACGTTTGCCTTTTTTAATTCACGCTTATTTACCATGTCACGGGCACACTATTGAATTCTACTCGGAATACATTGAAACACTGCATGAAATTTTAGAATGCGCACTTAGAAGATGGATCAGTTATACTAATGGGTGATTTTAACTCCAGTTCCAGTACGCATGTAAACGCCACGAGAAATAATTTGCAGCGTTCCCTTTTTGTTCGCAATGGTTTAATCTGAGCAATGTTGACATCTGTAAAGGTCCCCGCTACTCACATGTTTCCAGTTCTGGTGCGAGTTGGTCTTTAATTGATCACATCATTTTTGACAAGTAAAAATGGGATATGCTTATCAAAACTGGATATGTTCAAAGAGGCTATGATTACTGATGATGATACACTTAATTGTTCCACAGACCTATATTTAGATCTTTGGAATTTTCATTTTCCATGATGTGTGTATCAAATTTAAATAATTTAAGTACAATTGGGAGAAAACTAACTCAGTGATATGACAAGAATATGTCTGGTGATTAGATTGTGGGTTACAGTCTCTTAAGTCCTTTATCCAGAACAAAAGGGAGCAGATAGATTTGTTTCATAGCAAACTCGTTCTTGCTTTGTCTGTTGAAGGAGAGAGTCATTTCCTGCTTCCAATTTCAAACCCTCCTTAAAGCCTTTGTGAAATGATGAATTAAAGGATTTGCACAAAACCATGTTTAAAAAAGGCGGAAGTGGATACAACAAAGGAACACTAGTGGTCGAAAAAGTATTTTCATTTGTTATAAAGATGCCAAATCAGCTTTTAGAAACCCCATAGAAAATTTGTTTCAGATTATCAAAAGGAAGAAAATGAAAACATTGATAAGTACGCTGAAGTGGATCAAAACATGTTTACACAATTTTAATTTACGAAGACAAAAAAGTAGAAAATCCCTCGAAATGAAATTAAATGATACAATTTTGGAGATCATGCAGACATTGTAGTTCAGTGGGAAGTATATTTTGAGACATTGTATTCTCCACAGAAATTAGACAATAGATATAAATAGATATAATAGACAATAGATATAAATAGATATAATAGACAATAGATATAAATAGATATCATAGACAATAGATATAATAGACAATAGATATAAATAGATATAATAGACAATAGATATAAATAGATATAATAGACAATAGATATAAATAGATATAATAGACAATAGATATAAATAGCTTCATGAGGAAGTTAGAGAATCTGTTAATATAGGGAAAGAAACCACTGTAAGTGCATAAGTACTATAAATGTGAAATTGGGAGGAAAATGCACCTAAAAGTATGTAAGCAACATGTAGGATAACTACATGCTATAAGCAAATCTACAAAACTACAAAAAAAAAAAAAAAAAATACATAACACGTGCATCATATGGCAGCAGTAGCAACTTTTTACTTGTGTCCACACATGGAACATTTACTCAATATGCTCCCAGACCATGGAACATTTACTCAATATGCTCCCAGACCATGGAACATTTACTCAATATGCTCCCAGACCATGGAACATTTACTCAATATGCTCCCAGACCATGGAACATTTACTCAATATGCTCCCAGACCATGGAACATTTACTCAATATGCTCCCAGACCAGGTCTTTAAGTGGGATTTCAAATTGTTAAAGTCTGAGGTTGCTCGAAAATTATTTTATACAGAATTCCAGGGTTTAGCTGCTGCATACCTAAAAGATTGTACCCCATACCTGGATGTTCTTTCAGTCTCCAGTGTGTTTGAATACCTAAAAGATTGTACCCCATACCTGGATGTTCTTTCAGTCTCCAGTGTGTTTGAATACCTAAAAGATTGTACCCCATACCTGGATGTTCTTTCAGTCTCCAGTGTGTTTGAATACCTAAAAGATTGTACTCCATACCTGGATGTTCTTTCAGTCTCCAGTGTGTTTGAATACCTAAAAGATTGTACTCCATACCTGGATGTTCTTTCAGTCTCCAGTGTGTTTGAATACCTAAAAGATTGTACCCCATACCTGGATGTTCTTTCAGTCTCCAGTGTGTTTGCATACCTAAAAGATTGTACCCCATACCTGGATGTTCTTTCATTCGGAGTCTCCAGTGTGTTTGCATACCTAAAAGATTGTACCCCATACCTGGATGTTCTTTCATTCGGAGTCTCCAGTGTGTTAGCATATCTAAAAGATTGTACCCCGTACCTGGATGTTCTTTCAGTCTCCAGTGTGTTTGAATACCTAAAAGATTGTACCCCATACCTAGATGTTCTTTCAGTCTCCAGTGTGTTTGAATACCTAAAAGATTGTACTCCATACCTGGATGTTCTTTCAGTCTCCAGTGTGTTTGAATACCTAAAAGATTGTACTCCATACCTGGATGTTCTTTCAGTCTCCAGTGTGTTTGAATACCTAAAAGATTGTACCCCATACCTGGATGTTCTTTCAGTCTCCAGTGTGTTTGAATACCTAAAAGATTGTACCCCATACCTGGATGTTCTTTCAGTCTCCAGTGTGTTTGAATACCTAAAAGATTGTACCCCATACCTGGATGTTCTTTCAGTCTCCAGTGTGTTTGAATACCTAAAAGATTGTACTCCATACCTGGATGTTCTTTCAGTCTCCAGTGTGTTTGAATACCTAAAAGATTGTACTCCATACCTGGATGTTCTTTCAGTCTCCAGTGTGTTTGAATACCTAAAAGATTGTACCCCATACCTGGATGTTCTTTCAGTCTCCAGTGTGTTTGCATACCTAAAAGATTGTACCCCATACCTGGATGTTCTTTCATTCGGAGTCTCCAGTGTGTTTGCATACCTAAAAGATTGTACCCCATACCTGGATGTTCTTTCATTCGGAGTCTCCAGTGTGTTAGCATATCTAAAAGATTGTACCCCGTACCTGGATGTTCTTTCAGTCTCCAGTGTGTTTGAATACCTAAAAGATTGTACCCCATACCTAGATGTTCTTTCAGTCTCCAGTGTGTTTGAATACCTAAAAGATTGTACTCCATACCTGGATGTTCTTTCAGTCTCCAGTGTGTTTGAATACCTAAAAGATTGTACTCCATACCTGGATGTTCTTTCAGTCTCCAGTGTGTTTGAATACCTAAAAGATTGTACCCCATACCTGGATGTTCTTTCAGTCTCCAGTGTGTTTGAATACCTAAAAGATTGTACCCCATACCTGGATGTTCTTTCAGTCTCCAGTGTGTTTGAATACCTAAAAGATTGTACTCCATACCTGGATGTTCTTTCAGTCTCCAGTGTGTTTGAATACCTAAAAGATTGTACTCCATACCTGGATGTTCTTTCAGTCTCCAGTGTGTTTGAATACCTAAAAGATTGTACCCCATACCTGGATGTTCTTTCAGTCTCCAGTGTGTTTGCATACCTAAAAGATTGTACCCCATACCTGGATGTTCTTTCATTCGGAGTCTCCAGTGTGTTAGCATACCTAAAAGATTGTACCCCATACCTGGATGTTCTTTCATTCGGAGTCTCCAGTGTGTTAGCATATCTAAAAGATTGTACCCCATACCTGGATGTTCTTTCAGTCTCCAGTGTGTTTGCATACCTAAAAGATTGTACCCCATACCTGGATGTTCTTTCATTCGGAGTCTCCAGTGTGTTTGCATACCTAAAAGATTGTATCCAATACCTGGATATTCTTTCATTCGGAGTCTCCAGTGTGTTTGAATACCTAAAAGATTGTACTCATACCTGGATGTTCTTTCAGTCTCCAGTGTGTTAGCATACCTAAAAGATTGTACCCCATACCTGGATGTTCTTTCACTCTTTAGTGTGTTTGCATACCTAAAAGATTGTACCCATTACCTGGATGTTCTTTCAGTCTCCAGTGTGTTTGCATACCTAAAAGATTGTACCCCATACCTGGATGTTCTTTCAGTCTCCAGTGTGTTAGCATACCTAAAAGATTGTACCCCATACCTGGATGTTCTTTCATTCGGAGTCTCCAGTGTGTTTGCATACCTAAAAGAGTAAGAATATTTTTTTAAACTATCAGATCATTTAAGTATATTGGACATTGCTTGTCTAAAATTTTGAAAACTTCAATTGAGAACCTGGCCACAGATATAAGGATTGTCCTGATGGGGTGTGACCACAGTTGTTTCTGGAAAACACTATCGTCACACTGTATGAGCACAGAAACTCCAATCATAGCGGCTGAATGAGAGCTCTGATACACAGTACGTTCTGAGAGGTGACCTGAGTCGATAGATGCAAAAAGGACAGACAAATGGAAGAAGATTAGCGGTATCATAATTACAATATTAAAATATTACAATAATTTAAAAATAAAGCAATAAAATACGAAACAAATTAGATTATGACGAATTCTCGGCTTAAACATAACATTTATCAATAATTTCAACATGTTAATAAAGTCCTTAAATACTTTTTAAGTAGAAGTTATTTGAAAAGAAAAATATTTTATATGTAATCGGATGGATTAGTAATTGGGACTGGAACGCAGTTACGTTAGAAATATCCTGAAAAAAATTTCTTCAGGACTCGGGCCATGTTTTTATGATAATAGGTTAGACATTTTACTGCGTGCTTATCAATTTTCTACACTAAACACTTTGTTGCCTGAAAATGTATGTCCCTATCAGCACGAAAAATTTGACTTCAGGTCTTAGACAAAAAGTTCATTGATTAATTAATGAAATCTTAGATCAATCATCATATATTTATTGGCCGATATTACTAATATTTTAATTTCATCGAAAGACTACTTACCTTTACTTAACACATGGCACTGTACATGATAAATAAAGTATCTCCGTCGATCACCTCATGTATATTTCGTAAATGGTTTTGTCTTTCCTGAAACTGTACAACTCCATACTGCAATTCGATGTATAGACATTAAAGACAGCTGTTAGCACAATTGGAGCATTCTTAGGCTCTCCTGTGAAGAATTTGTTTTTTGAATTTTTTTCTTAAATGGAATTATCACAAAGGCAGGTATTTTGAATTTCATTCCTGCGATGGGATCACGTGACGAAAAACTATTTCACGGGTATATGAAAAGTAAAGTACTGATACATTTAAAAACTATTCGAAAGTAACTTTCAGTTAACAATATATTTCTTAGCTTCAATATATGCTGAATTTACCTGTTATTTGGTCCATATACATTCATGAAACAGATTGTAGGCTGCGAACTACTTTGTTTTGCAAAATTAAGGTCTGTTCGATTTTTTGTGTTTCCCAAAATTGGGGAAATCAATCCGCTTTTATATATATCTTAGATTTTTAGCTATATAGAAAAGACCGAGGTTGCTCTGATTGGACTGATGTGGTGGTCTTTAATGAGGGCTTCATCGCCAAGTTAACATTATTTCGACCACGAGTATAAATAGAATATGCACGTCAGTTACTGCGTTCATCAAATCGTGAATGCTCAAAATGTCTCAATAATCCTTATATAATTACATGTTTCCTGATATGATTTTTAAAATTAAGAAATTAGTTCCTCAACATCGTGTACGCTATATCGTTTAGCGAAGCGGGTACATCCTGCCAGCAATACCTCTGTGTTTTTGTTTACGTCCACGCTTGGGTATAATCTGATACTTAATGTTTTCTCGGTTTCGAATTAAGAACAAGGGGAGTAAAAACAGAGCAGTGCTGCAACCAAGCAAGATAACGCCTTGAGCGCGCGAACGACCGATCCATGAGTAAATGCGCTACAATTTAGTTACCTATTTTTATAAGGAAAAGACACAGTAATTACATATTTAAAAGTATAAAGTTTCTGGAAACAGTGCTTAATTATTTTAATAATACCATAAGCTCCCTTATTCAGCCGGAATTTGGTTAACGACGTCGATTTGATACTTGTGTTTATAGTACATGTCACTTGCCGTCCACATTAGTCAAATGTCAACGTTATTAATTAAACGAAAGTGGGAGTTCTCATTTTATGTGATACGAAGGTACAGCTCTTCTGGTCAAATTAGAAAGATAATTACTTGTTACAGTGAAAAATTATGAAATCAATTGAGGGCATCATTGGGAGAACATACGGAAGACTCTAACCGATGGACCATGCCGATTTGTAGGGGATTTTGTCCGTTAAGAGACGTGTTTTCAAAGCCAACAATTAAATTTCAAGAAGACATCATAATTTTCGATCTTTTGCATAACTCAACTTCAAATTAAATTTAATATAAAAAAAACATTTTGTGTACTTGTACAATTTTATAGGTGATTTTCAAAAATTTTAAACAGAATCTTCTAACAAAATGCTTACATTTTAATGGCAAATCTTGGATGTGTTCGACTACGCTCTGTGCGAAAAATATACTTATTTGAACGTGTTTTAAAATCCATTTTTCGTGCTTATTATGCTTATGGTCATAAAACAAATCACCAAACGAGTTTATTTATGTTGGTAGAGTGATCGATATGTATGCCAGAGGTCTCGAGTTTGAATCCTGTGTAAGATATTACTTTTTTCTTTCACTACCTTATTAACCTGTCAGAATCAAGCTGAGTAGTTTTTCTTTTTTCTCTTATTATAGTTTTAAATATATACAGAAAAGATTGTTGCAATAAAGCAGCATTTTTGTTTCCCCGTCTGATAATAGAATATATGTACCTTTTTAATATGTTCACAGGTTACAAAATATGTAGCAGAGCTATACATATCTGATACATTCGTCTTTTTGTATGAATATTCAAGCAAAGTGCTTTTTCGAGGACGTTTTTCATCAAAACATTCCTTGTTGTTTGTCATCCTAATTGTAAAAAGATGAAAATGTATGCAAGAATGATGTAACACTGGTGCTATCTGAATATTAAGTCTCTGTTCTACAGCTTCATTTTTTTTTTCTTAAAGCAATAACTTAACACGGTTGTCTTTAATGTGATATAGTGGTATTCCGTATTATGTATGTTGTACTGAAAATTGGATGCGGCTTTCTTGGCATCATAAAGATGAGTATGATGTATGATAGTGGTGAATGACATTGACGTTTCGAGTCTTTGGGTCACTCCAAATTTGTAAATGTTTTGGAATCCCCAATATAATCTATACAATGGAGGGTTTTAAGCACCGTGATATATGATTGTAGTAAATCGGCCAGACATCTAATGAATAAGATGGACACCTCTATCGTATATAGACACAAAATCGATACAAGAGTTGATTATCAATCGCCCATTGGCCGGGAACTTGTTGAAGAGACTGCTAGGCGTCGAGTTTCCTAATAACATTAAAGAAATAATCTTAGGAGTTCTAATAACAAGTCGTTTGTATCAACTTTTTGGTTGCATATATCATTCATGGAGAAAATTGTGACGTCAGTTCGATATCCTCCTCATCAGTATTTATGTCTAGTTGGTTCGTCATTATTTTATATTCTAAGAGCATGCAAAAGAAAGTTTAAATGAAACAATATGTAAATTTTAGTACTGCAGGGAGTTCTCGGTTGTTTTCAGTGATTACAGATTTACATATCGTCTCATTGAAAACATTATTTGCATGCTCCATGTAAAGACGATATGTAAATTGGAGTTTTGAATGGGTTGAATAATAGTGAGATTCAAAAGTTGTTTTTATTTCTTTCTCCAGACCTAGATGCCAACTAATCAAGACATTTAACAATCTTGTATAAATTCACCAACGTGAATACATATGTAAAAGTTGTGAGCGGTAAATGTAAGTAATACAACCATGTTATCCCAATATACTTAACTATGTGGGATACAACCTGGATTATATATATATATATATATATATATATATATATATATATATATATATATATATATATATATATATATATACTCAAAGGACTTTATTCTCAAACTTGAGGGAGAGCAATCATTGTGGATATATAGCTCAGTCGATGATCAAATATCAAATATGGTACAATTGATTACATGTATTATTATTTAATAAGCCGAAATGTATCCGTATTTTGTAACCAACCTTGATTAACAATTTGAATGTCCATAACTTCACTCATTGTTGTCATGGCCCTGCAATTGAAACGAAAGTCGACAATGCTATGATAGTCGTTTCTATATAGTTACACAACTTAAAGAGGTTTTTATTTTTTTAAGAATTAAGAATGGGTGATATTTTCGCCATATCTTCTCAAGGTCATCATAAGGTCAGGATTAGACGACTGCAGGTATTTTGACATCATAACTGGTTTATTGTGTCTACTATGTTACTCCTGGATACGACCAGTTTTATCCGGTTCATCATAAGGATTAGGTGACTGCATGTATTTTGATAGCATAACTGGTTTATTTTGCTGACTATGTTACTCGTGGATACGACCAGTTTTATCCGGTTCATCATAAGTCTAGGATTAGACGACTGTGGGTATTTTTACAGCATAACTGGTTTATTTCGTGGACTATGTTACTCCTGGATACGATCAATTTTACCCGATTAGGAAAAAAATTTCTAGTTATTTGGCGTATAATCAAGAATCATGAGAAATGTAATTGAATTATGTCCTTCACTTAGTGCACTATTTTAAATGCTAAATCTTTTCTATATATGAATACTATAATACTGAACATTTGAATGGCTTAGAAATTAGATTCTGTAGAACATCTTAGCTACTAATGTATTACAGATATATATGCCAGAATATATAATCAAAATACTAGAGAGGCAATGAAATATCTTTGTATGGAGAAACATAATTCTACTGTAGTTTTCAATTTTACCAGGTTCTTTATGCTAGTTCTTACGCTCTAAAATAAATCCAGTTTCTCTAATCATATCACAATTTCAGTTTTTTTTTTCTTTCTGATTCTTTTTATTGAGTCGATGTGTGCCCATTACAACAGAAAGAGTACAGCGTTTAACTACAAGTTGGCGTTTTGCCTAATCGATTTCTCAGTGTACGCAAGTGTTGGACAAACCTAATCAAAATTGACTGAAGTCAACCTAACTGTAAGGCGTTGAAGCGTTAGAGACTCAATACACTAGGAATAATAATCATAATAATAATAATAATAATAATAATAATAATAATAATAATAATAATAATAATAATAATGATGATAAAAATAATAATAATAACACAAATGTTTATACTTGACCCGGCAGTCATCAAACTTTTTGAAAACAAGTTAACGACATCAGAAATAGCAATCGGAATCAGCATGTATGTAAGTGAAGAAGGTTTCAGAACAACATCGGTTTTCTGAGATTTTACCGGCCAAGAAAAAGAAAGAAAAATTACTGCATATCAAAGATCGGGATTTGTAGGTAGTGTACACATTGTTTGCTAAGGAACTTGTCTGATTATTGACGTCATAAATGCGTTAGATGCCATGTTTATAGTGTGTTTCTTATGTGAACGTCTGGATGGAAAGGTACGATAGACCACGGTCTATTGAGTGTAGAAATGCTGATAATATTTACCTCCCTTGTTTACTCTGAGAATGAGCCTCTAGCAGTCGATAAGAAGCGCTTTGAACGAACTTGCCTTTGTTACAAGTAAAATCGTTTACTTCGGATACATTCCTTTGTGTTCGAGCAATGTCCAAGTTGTTTAGTTATTATTGATCGGTTGCTATCAAGTTTGTATACCAGTCTGGCAAGGAAATGGAGAGAAATTGAAATTAAGCTTACATGAGTCGTAGATAAATTACTTCTCTGACAGGACATCAGTAACAACAGCTTCAGTCACATAAATGTTACCAAACTACAAACACATAACCAGCGTCGACAGCGACTAAAAAAAAAAATAATTTCCCAAAAAATAAAGTCAAATAAAAAATTGCTTACTTTGAATAGTACAAAGTAGCAGCACACACACACGCACACACACACACACAGATAATTTCTGACCCAGAGAGGACGAATATTTATCAGCTCTTTTTGGTCAAAGCATGGACTTGCACTATATCTCAATGTATTATTTCGTATATAGCTTTATTACTCATTTCAGATCTCATTTGCAGTTCGTTTCCATTATCACATATTAACATATTTGGCGTAAAAGGTGAGGTGTGCGAATTCTAAAGTGTTCGACCGAGCTACTTGTAAATTATACTTACAACAAATATTTCAATATGTATCTCAAAGCTTTAGCGAGGGGATAAAGTAATACCCTCCGTCTCTCCGTCCGTCCGACTGTCGGTAACCACAGCTCCTCCTAAACTGCCGAATGAAAATTGAACACACTTGGTAGATAGGTTCTCCATGAGGTAACCATCTGCAAGAGGGGTATACATTTTGGGTTTTTCCCCTGGGTCCCTGGAAGGGGGGTCAAAGGTCAAATACATGAAACTGCGGTTATAGCGATATTTATTATTGTATTTTTTACAAAATTTTGGTCATGAATTCATAGGAGGACACATAATACATGTAACAGGTGGGATGTAGTGGTTAATGGGGTGGGGGTGGGGTAATAAAATGTGCGAGTATTTGTAATGGCGAGCTATGATAGTTGCTTTAGTATTTATTTTTTGTTTTAAATTTTATTTCGTCGGTTTCCTGATGCACACTCGTAGCGTTTCACGGCACCTCAGCACAATAATGGCTATATAGTTAAGATATTTGTATATTTATTTCAACCATAAAACCTACAA
This sequence comes from Margaritifera margaritifera, assembly GCA_029931535.1. Classification (NCBI taxonomy): domain Eukaryota; kingdom Metazoa; phylum Mollusca; class Bivalvia; order Unionida; family Margaritiferidae; genus Margaritifera; species Margaritifera margaritifera. The sequence goes on along the minus strand of JAQPZY010001243.1, from coordinate 693,087 downwards.
CTACGACAGAGTATTAGAATGATTGTAATGTTGGACCATGCCAAAATATAGGCAGAATTCATTGTATGTAGTGTAGAAACTTAATTACTATAAAACTTTTGTTCTAATTCCGCATACTTCTACGGGAAGTTATTCTTACTTCTTCCAAGTGAAGTGTTTGTTTGTTTATTATTTTCCAGCTCAATGTCCTGTCATCACGATGAGACATGATATACTGATTTGATTCACAAAACTGCAACCTTTCAGATCGCAACATTATAAAGTAGTCAGAAAAGGTTTTCTAAACAAATATTTTTTTTTGTTTAATGTTAAATGTGCATTCCTTTTTTATCTCTGTAGGTAAAAACTGAAGTTAAAAATTGCTTCAGCGATCAGTACACAAGTACTAATATCTTCTAATTTATATTATTACTGAAATGGGGGGGGGGGGGCTTTTTTAAATTGTTTTAGGGCCTCCTATCACCATAATCTGGCCTTGCTGATCAGACCGGTTTTATCTGGTATGACACGTGCGATTCATTAACGTCATACACATTTAGACATCGAAATTGCACGTGCTGTTTGAATAAAAGTATTTTGTTATGTAACTGATGTAGTTAGTAACTGACGAATGTATATTAGAACAGTAATATAATAACCAGTATACATGGCAAACTGGGTGCAAAACGTTTGGCATAGCACTCGGAAAAGATTTTGAACCCCTGAACTTAAACTCTACTCTCGTGTTCCGGCAAACTTTATACACAAGAACTCTATATGATCCGTAAAATCAGTGCGTCACTGAATGCATCGCATTTTGATACGTTTTAAAATTTAGGCTGAAGCCCAAACTTTGAATGACACTGATATAAACACACGAGGTCATATTGAAGGAATTCATAATTAAGGCAATATGACCTCGTGTGTTTATATCAGTGTCATTCAAAGTTTGGGCTTCAGCCTTCATAAAACCGATCTTGAGTGTCTTAAAAGTTATTGATCGAGATATGTTTCACAGAAACACTCGATTTATAAATTATTTCGTCGTATACTCAAGTTAATGTTTGATTTTTCACTTTCAAAGGTTTTTTTTTTACTTATTGACTTACGTCCTAAATTGAAAAAGTATTTATATGCATACAGATGGAGAAGTGGAGCTTCCGGCTTTGCGCATGGCGATTGAAGAAGAAATTGTGTCAAATATACCAATATAATGAAAGCAAATCCGGTTTCATGCCAGCTAGAGCTGTATACTGGTGAATTAGGACCAGTCCGATATACCCCCCCCCCCCCCGGCCCATTTTTCCATCTATTCTCAATCAGCCTCAAATATCATTCCTACCCATTTTGGTCTATATGTCCGATTGCAACTAATTTAATATATATACATATATATGTGTGTGTGTGTTCGATTCCCCGGCTTTGGAATGCGTCTCCATGACGTGACGTCAGAGGATAGAATAACATCAGCTCTTGTTGCTTGTAGGGCGCCGATGTCTGGGTAGAATCTGTTTAGAATTCTGCAATTTAATTTGAGACGACAAAAAGCTAAACCTAAAGTATATGAACTTAATATAAAGTACAGATATCTCTAACTCAAAATATTAATATGAGGCGCTCTATATTCCAAAGAATCAGATGTTTTGAGTAGGCTGTATTTCATGGCAAGTGATGATACATTATCCCAAAATTTGTTTAATGTGGCAGATAATACTATTTTAGTCAAACCTCGCATGTAATATGATATATTAGCATTTTGGATAAACTTATGAAATATTTAGTTGAGCTCGCTGGCTCGTATCGCGTTCTGACAAGTCACATTACACAAACTGACGTTTGGAAATATGAAACACAATTCGAAAACGCATTAACTTTTCGTGTATTCCCATTTGGGTTAATGTTGGTCGTACGAACTTTTGAGATTCTATTCATACTCGACTATGGTATCACAGACTCATTCAAACAAAATATTTCATTTGGGGTTTGTTTTTTTTTGTTTTTTTTTTTTTTTTAAAAAGAATTGTATTTTTATTTAGTCTGTCAGTATCCTAATGCCGATTTAGATACCAGGGGAGGTATTACATCTATGAACTCGAGACTCAGGCAGATGGCATAACATTAAGATGGTTGCAGATTTGGAATATAGCACGATGTAGGCAGAATTAATCATAGCACTTTTGAAAAACATAATTTCTTCCGAATCGAAATTCGTGCACCGTTAGTGTAATTTTTGTTGTTAGATTTGTTTCTGGCCATATCTTGCCAACATGATGGCAGTTACTCTCTTTAGAAGAGGAGTATTACTAATCTATTTCATTTGACTATAACAATAGGGGCGTATCCAGGAATATCTTGGGATGGGGGGAAGGACTAACAAGTTGCCAAGGGGTCTGTGGGATGGAATCACTGGTGGGGCCCAGCATTTCCAGGGTATAATTTTAACCATTTACCTGTAAAGAAAATTTACACTAGGAAAGGTTCCGGTTGTTTCTTGCTCGTTTTTACGAATGTAGGGAGCGCGCCTCTGGGATTTTTCCAGGTAAATTAATGTTTTATATTCCCTTTATACTTTGGCTCCTCGCGAGGCTGTTAGGTCACAAACTGATAAGATCATACCACTTACAACTGAAAGATCTCTTCCGTCGGGATGCAGCAAAATATTTTACTATGGTCTGCAGCAGTTCCATTATTTATTTATTTAATTTTTTCCTTTGGGTCTGCACAAGATATACTTTTGCATTACGTGTTGCTCTATCTTTCTACTTGTTCCGAATGTACTCAGTGCACAGAGTCAAGAATAAGAAACAAAATTGCGGTATCTGGGTCTGTGGGACAAATGATTTGAAAACTTACTAAATTAAAATCAAGAATTGTGACTTAAAAAACCAGCGAACCTGACTGATTTAAGAGGGTGTGCACAGGAGCGCTACTATTGTGTTATTTTTTTAAAATGATGTACCTTCCGGAACCCTTGTCAGCTTATAGGATTACGTATATGTATAGCATCGGTGCACTGAATGCAAATCTGCCTACACCATCAACATTATCTGTAGTACATATAACACTTTATATATAAATTATTGATGAATGTATAAATAGCCCTGGAAATACATAATAAACCATATCTAGCAGACCTTCCATTATCACTGTAATTTTTGTTTTATTGCTGAGTTGAAAAATTCTCTGGATTACTTTCTATCCTTCTTTTGCACAATATCAAAACACCCTTAGACAGTGGCGACACGAGGGGGTGGTCGGGGGATTTCCCCGGGGCGCCGAGCAAGGGGAGGGGGCGCCGTCGGGAGCTATTTTGTTTTTTGCATCTTTTTTGTAGATGGGTAGGGGCGCCACTAAAGAATATTGCCCTCGGGTGCCTCGAACCTTCGCGCCGCCACTGCATTTAGATCATTCTGGGAGAATCAAGCGTAAGGTTTGTCAAAGGTGTATCGTCTGCTATGTTGATAATTCTCTGTCTCGTAATGAAGACGTGAAAGAAAGCAATTCCATCATGTATTTGTCATTTACCATTGCACAGTTGCTTTGTAAATAATCGTATCGCTCTGGATACACAAGTTTTTCAGATTGCACAGTTGATTTATAGGTAATCGTATCTCTATGGAGACACACGTGTCCCAGTTCAGTGTCTTGATTACCACCTTTTATCACATCAGAAGCTTTTGTCAGTGTTATGTTAAATATGCAATATTGTGGAAGAGTGAAAGGTTACAATGGACAATGATCTGTTGGTATCTGGAAGTCAACTGGCATTCAAAACTTCTTTCCATGTACAAAAAAAAGTCTGTATAACTGCAGTACCAGTATTGTGCACATCACCTGCCCCTTATTCTAACTTTCTTAATATATCATTCACAATGCCGTGTTCAATCCAGTTCGTATTAAGAGAAACAAGTAACAACAAATCTTTTTATCTTATGAAACAGTTGTAGTTATTCAACTTAAAAAGATAATTGCTTTCATAGGTGATGTCTTAAACCAGCGTTCTACCTAAATTGTTTACCACTGAATTATTAGCATCTCAATTTACGTTCACGTGAAACAACACAAAGAAACTTCATGGTGCAATCGATATATCTGGGCCAGCTTTGAAATTGCTATCTGTAAAGTTTAATGCTATTCGGGGTTTATATGATATATGATACAACGATGAATTAGATTTATATTTTCCTGCTTGTGAGGAGTTACCTATTTACGTAAGTCCACATCTTGACTATTTATTGGCTAAGAACAACGTGTTGCCGTCGGCACGAGTGTGCTTGACACACTTACATTCTGCACGATTACCTACAAACACGTCAGAGACTTTCTTTTTGATGAAACATGTAATAAACATACTCACTAACAGTTACCGCAAGTAAAGTGAATATATACTCCTATTTTACTTGATTATTAGAAGCTTTGTAAAAATCATTAAGTTTAGGTTCTCTTGTTTTTCAAGTTTTATTTTCTAGGTGAGTGGATGGGGATAGATTAAAAGCATTCTCCAGCTTTGTTAAAGTCTCTGAGTCGTCAGACCTTATTCTCTCAATATTATATTCAAGTAATCCAGTGTATTTGATCTGTTCCATTTAACTTTGCGGTTTTCTCTGTAATTCTCCCATAACCCATTCGTGTATAATATTTAATTTATGAGCTCCATTCGCATCACATACATTGAACAGAAAACTGTTTCGTGTAAATTCTAACCCGTTAGCTATTGATCATCCAAATAGTACTCCTGTTGCTGCCATAGCTATGCTATTTAAGAGTAAAACAATTTGATACTGCTGCCAGTTTTTATTTTGCAACCTGGTTGGATAGGTCCTTTGTTTTGTTTCAATCGAATTATTAAAACAGTGTTCTCTTCCAAATGATTGCTTACATCAAATCCATTGTCAAAATAATCATAAACTAATTTTAAAAAGTTCAAACTTCACAAGTTGAGCAAAATTGTGTATAAGCCCGATTTATTTATTTGAATGAAATATTGATCATCATAATCTATTCTTTGTAATTTGTATTTAGCAAAACATGATAGAGTATAATTAAGTAGCAGCTAATATCAGAGATGTTACTCCAACTTAATAGCAACAAGCCAAACTTCTTTGTGTAACCAATACCAAGCCCCCAGGTTGTTAGTATTTCTTGAACAAATGAGATTGCTTCCTTTTCTGCCACTCTTTATTCAATACTATTCGGGTGGATATATTCCTGAATCGACAGAATTCCTAAATCGTAAAGCAATATGCATCATGACTTCATTTTCTCATCAAGCTCCTTCTTGTATTTATGGATTTCCTACTTTAATGTTCTAGTTCTGTGATACAACACAATATTTATTATACTCATTTCCGTATTCAATTCAGTTTTGAATATCTCTGTGTTTCTGTTATTTCTGTTTTAACTGTATCAATGCCACGACTTAATGAGAGAGTGCTTTCATCTACTTTATCTACTTAATGCATCTATCTCCGTTGTAAATTCTTGTTTCAAATCAGTTAAACCCTTTTTAGACGTTCTTCTTTTTGTATATTTCGTCAATATTACCTTGCAAGACACCGATGTTATTACTCCTTCTAGATCAACAGACTCCTTAGTATGTTTTTGATTGTTCACCATAGGCATGCAATCTGTTGTAAATTCGGTAAATATAATATGTTTTATCGTTGTGAAGTTATCGCTCAAATCTGTAATAAATAAATCATCAGTTGTTTTCATAGTTCTTATTGTGTCTTAACTAATATGTATTTTATTTTTGTTCTCCATCTTTTCTATTATCTCTGCTAAATCATTCATTTTCTTTTAATCTGACAGCGTATTACTGTATCTTATTGATAAAGTTAGCAATTTTTGTGCTAAAATCATTTATTACATTTTAGATTCTTTATCGTTTGTTTGGATTACATTATTTAAATCTCTCTGTAACTGTTCCAGTTTAGATTCGATAGTGTTAAAGTCTTCCAGAGATTTGTTCTTTTTCTCCAAAGCAGTCTTCAAAGCACATATATCACTGTTTATCCTCTGATCGATGGGATTTATATATTGTTTAATATTAGGTAATAATCCATGTACGTCAACTCTTTCTTTTACAGTTAGCAACACGTGTAAGGCAGTATAAAAGGTGATGAATCTCCAGGCGAACAATTCATGTGCATCTAAAATCCTTTTTTCTTCTGTTGTCATCAGTCTGTGCATTTATTGTCTAAATTTTCACTCCAAGTCTTAATATCTTCAATTTTTCCTACCAATGTCTTACGTATTTGAGCTTCAACTCGTTTTTGTACAAAATATTTGTTAGGGGCATGAAGATTTTGTACCGGATATGCTAGATTAGTAATACGGTTATTGTTGAGGTTTAACTCACTGTTAAGTGTTTGAGTTAATGTTGCATCTGTCTTCTCTGTTTTTATCTTAATGCTTGAAGGAGAAACAAAACCACTAGGATCTCTTAAAAATATTTATGTCATTTGCTTTAGTTGAAAAACGTTTGTTACATGCATGCCGCGAAAGTCTGTCAGTTTCTATCTTAATCTTTTATGCTGATATTCCATCTATTTATGGCAACATTTTGTAATTGCTTGTAATAGCCATTAACATTGTATGCAATAAAGTCGCCGTGATACCTCACCCCCTCACCCCAAATTTTTTTTAACGGATACAGATTCTGGTAAACACAAAAGAATAGCCATTACAATAATTTGAATGTTATAGATTTGGTCAAGATAAATGCATAGATTTGTAGGTTTAAAAATCCCACAAACTATCAGATCCAGTAGAAACCTGTATAGATCGATGGCTATTGAATCCTTATAATTTAAAATTGTAAGTCGTTGTGTACATCGTGTAATTGTTACTGGAAGTGATATTACCTTCTGAGTTGTGTTTCAAAAACGTTCAACACGTATGCTTTCTTCGTTGTTACCATTGACTGTCATTCTTTCTTTCGACATTATTCACGTATATCTCAAGTTTGTGAAAACCATCAGGTATTTAAAATAGTCATTGGTTCATTCTTGTCATTAATTTAGTAAAAGTCGTTGAGTTAATCAGAATTGTTGAAGTAACCAACAACAAAATCTATTCTTTGCAATGAAAATGATAATTTACAATTTTTGTTGTCAAAATGACTATGTAAAATATATTTTTGTTCTCAAGGAGTGTGTCTTTTGTAATATAACTTTCCATTTTGTATAAGCAAAATTAGAGCAGTCAAAACCTCAATATGCCATACTTATAGTTTTTCCTTTCAACCTGTATCCTTTCCAGTAAGTTTCTCCAGTACCTCTTTCTCTTTCAGGTTCTTTCATTCCTCTAAAAAAAAGTTGTCTTCAATTCGTCTATGTCCACCTTCAGCAAATCTCCGACGTCTTTTCTTTCTGTATTGTTTACTTTTTCTTATTGCATTTTGTTTATCGGTTTGATTATTAAACCGTCAATACTGTTTAATGGCAGATGCTACCATTACACCATGTTTTACAATTTCGTTGTGTACCAGTTTTTCCTGGACAGCTTTTGCAGAAAATAGTCAATATTGCACCGAATACACTAAAGGCGAAAGGAACAACTGCACCGGTAGATATTACTGCAGGACATAATTCTGCTGATGTTCCTCCTATATAACCTGAAACAGATGTCATGCTAGCTTCCACCCATATTAAAACTTTGTGTGCTATTTTGTACTTCTTTCTAACACATCTATAGTGTTTGATCTCTCTGAACAAATCATATTTAATCTTGTTATTACTTTGATGGTGACCAAATGTAAAGCTCAATAGCTGTTTCAAAAGCATGATGTAGGCAACAGCAAAGGAAGAATTTAATATCTCATGGTAAATTGTGTTGATGGTGTTTTTTTTTTTGTTTTTTTTTTGTGTCAGTCGGCATTTATATGAAGGTAAAAGCTATGTTACCTTTTAGCCAAAAAATGTAAAAGGATTTAGCAATGTGTATATGATTTTGCCTTTTTTTTTTCTTCGTATAATGTTAAACATTTTGTCAGGTAAAAGTATATGTGCTATTTGGAAGCCTATTTTAAACTAAGTAAAAAAGAAAAATTGCTTTCGCAATTTCTCTAGTATCCATGCTTTATGAAGGGTATATTGACATCCTAAGCAACGTCTTCAAATGCATGCTGTAGGCAGCTGCAAAAGCAGATTTAGGTGATGCATGGTAAACAGTGTCGATAATACGTTTTTCTTCACTAGACATTTGTCTGTAGGTAAAGCTGTTCTATTTATTACCAGAAAAGTTAAAGTATTTTAGTGATGGGGTTGTATATGGGGAAATTCTTCCCAGTTCAATCATTACAACGTCTCCATGACAGAAGTCACCCGTGACGTACAGACTTTGTGTACTGGTCCCTTTGAACCTAACTATGCTCAGAAGAAGTACTTGAGATCGTATTTGACCCTGCTTGAAGCCACATAACTATTGGTTACGAACATTATACGCTACATTTCTTACGGCGAATATGCATGAGGTGACTGTTTGTGGGGATTTTATTTCACAGCAGAACAAGGCACTGACGATTTGCATTTCTTCCTTGTAAAATCCGGACAAATGCATGTGAAAATTCAGTTTTGTAAAATTCAGCTATAATTGCTATTTCGTATCTGGAACATAGTTTTGGTACCCACTGTTTTTATTTAAGTAATTACATTTCAAATTATTTTTCACTAATCAAAGTAAACTTGCAGGTCAGACTACTGCTTACCGTATTAACATATTGAAATCATTTTGATCTATCTTGCACATTTTGTTTTAAATTAAATGGAAGATAGCGAACACAAAAATGAAAATGAAAACAAAGTTAGCAAACAACCTGCATAGGTACTTAACAAAAAATAAATAAATAAATAAAATAAAAGACCCAAGTTGACTTGGCAGAGAGTTTTTGGAAAAACGTTCACGTGAATTAAAAAAGGCAAAGCTGAAAACTGAAAGAAAGAATAAGAAGATTCTAAAAGTCGAAGATTGTGCAAAGCACAACATCACAAAATGCTGCTTAAAAGAAATGATGCAAGTTTAAACAGCATGATCTTTTATTTGATATGTCGCGGTATAGCTGTTTTTGGCATTCTGTTTACTTGGTCAAAAAGCAAAGCTGTTTTTGTTTTTAAAACTGATGAAATGGCAAAACTTGTACACAACATGATGTTGGAGAACAGGAAAATCAGCGCTGCTAGGGAACAACTGCACTGCCTGTACTAAGTTGGATTTTTTCCAGTCTCCTAAATTCAGCATAACACGGGGTTAATCAATAGATCCTTTGAGGGCTAAATTGATTATACCAATGAATAGACGTTGAGATAACTGGCCCTGGAACACATGATCTTCGACGTTTTATCATAGTCTAGCAGCAGTGGTGTAGGCTTTGACTTCCGCTCATCGTATGGGATATTTGGCAGTGGTTCTGGTCAGAGCCCGACTGATTTTGTTTCCTGCACTAAGTGAGACTTCTTCAGGTCGTAAGTACAGTCTTGCTTTTTTCGATGATGATTTTGAAATTGTTAGCATTGACCAACATATGGAAGACGGTGTTACTTCGATTCAGTTTTATCACACATCCACGCCGTTCAGCAAATTTTATCTTGCGGTCAAAGGTCCAAGTGCAAACTATCCATTTCCAAACAACGACGTTGTATGTTTTTCTTTTATCGGCCGTTAAATCCTACATTATGTTCGATGTCATTCTATGTCAAGTTGTTGAACACGCTGAACTTGTCGGATTTCGACACCACACAAACACTTAGGCGTGGATTCCTGGCTTCTTTTCCGTAAGTGAGTAGAGTAATGAGGTAGACTCGCTAAAGGTAAGTGTCCCTGCTTCTGCTGACTAGTTTGTTGCTCAGGTACAAACTCATTTAGCTGAACAAAGAACACATACAATTATAGACGAGAGCCACTCTAGCCATTTGGTTTGGATTGTATTGACGTTTTCGACCACTTTCACTTTGAGGTAGAGGTAACTGTTATTCAGAACGATGTAGTTTCAGATCAATGATTCAGATCGATCTAGTCTTTGATTTCAAGCTCCAAGGGAGCTGACGTCGTAAAGGACGACACTTGATGAAATTCTACCCACTGGGATTCATACATCGTCATCGTCATATGTGGCATGGTAAACAGAGCGAGTTCTGTCTTGGAACATTCGTAAGAATCTCGGTGCATGATCTTTGCTTTTAAATGATTTAGCTCAAGTCTCCAAAGGTTTTGCCCTTCTTCATATTGTTGCCATCCCGTGTCCCTGTTGTCTTAGTCTTTTCTAGGTCTCTTGTTGTCTTGTCCTTGCTGCTGCGTAGATGATGAATCAACTGCTTCGACGGGTGTGTAATGTGAATTTATAGGTGTTTTCCTGTGTGGATAAGCACATTTACCCCCGCATTCAGTAATGCATATTTGGAACTCTGTATAGCTACCAGCCCGTTTTTGGATGAATTCTTTTCCTTGAGACAGGGAGTGACTTTTAAAAGTATGCAGTCCTTGGTGAACGAAAGGTTTCAAGACTGTACTAAAGAGCGATTTGAATACACTTCCCAGACAATTGTCCTCGTTGTAGAGCGACTCCTCGGTACTTTGAATACATGAGATAAAAGCCACTAAAGAAGGATAGTTTTGCGAAAGTGCAGTTTCACTGGGAAAGTTCCTTTTCGAATATAATATCTTGTCTGAGATCTCCTTTTATGCCAATATTCACACGTCAAAATACGATGTACTGAAAGGATGATAAAGTATATGAACAAATTCTCAGCGTACGTGATAGTTGTTTCCTTTTTTTTATTTATTTATTTTTTTTTTTCGTGTTGCTCTGAAAGCAGAATCCACTTTAAAATGGAATGACTCTCAGCAACGTCATTCCATTTTAAAGTGGATTATGCCATCACGTTGTACGTTGTACTCGACGACATCCGAATATACAAACATCAAGTTGAGTCCTTTGCTCAGTTCGATAGGGAACCAAAAATACTTGAAGAATCTGTTTTTGTTGTTGATGTCTTTCGTCGGAGTGAGGACTGTGTTCCACCCAGAATAGCAAAACAAGCTGCTGCAAACATTTGATACCGTCTTGCCGTTGAGAAAATCTATGCGTAGACCACGAGAATGTGCGTAGTAGTCGATATTCACAGATGCGTAGTAGTCGATATTCAACAGATGGCTCTGTTGAGTGCGTCTTTGAACTGATCGTTGAACAGAGTGGAAATCATATAGACGAGATGTCGAGCATTTAAATAATATCCTTCAGGAATTCTCAAGTCGTACACATTCAGCTTTGCAATGGCTGCCGATGTTGTTCTTTTTTATAAAGCCAGTATCTTTTCTGTCCAAGTACTTTTTTGTCTAGTATTTATTCGACGAAATGCGTTTAACCCCCGGTGATAATCAAGTTTTGAGTGGGATGAATGATTTCTATCAAAGTTACTTCCCAATTGACTTCGTGGTCTACTTGTAAAAAGTGATGTTATTTTGTCGTGAAACAACGCAATTAGTTGGTGAGCAATGCATCCGTTGAACTGTAGCTGGTAAAATCAAATAACATTGATTATTCATAGTTCGATAGTTCTCGTCTCTGAGGATTGGCGCAATTTCAAAAGACTAGTTTCCAATTTTCCAAGGTGCTGCTGTGGCTTTGTTATTGTAGTTGTTGATGTTGTTGTTTTGGATGTTGTAACTCTTGCTGCCGTTGCTGCTACTATCGGTATATTTCATTGATGGATTGGGAAGAAATTAGCCATTACGACTGCGGAGTAATGTGGTCTACATTTGATTGTCGCCTTATCGCAGACTCAAGTTTCCAATAGCAGCTCCAGTTACATAATACACGACGACGATATGACAGAAAAAGACATATTTAATTTTGGGGACACGCTCTTGACACCACACCCGCTGTTGTTGTTTTGTTTCTGCGGATCCTGTAGTAATGATACTGGTAAAGATGACACGCGGTTTAACGATATGTTCACAAATTCTTCTTCTTTTTATATTCGATGAGTTGCGAATCTGCAATTCAAGAATAGAAACTAGGCAGACAAACTTTCCAATTTACTTTCACTTCTTTGATGCGAAGTTTCGATTTTACTTGTTCTTTGGTCGATGATCTAACTAGATCAAGTAAAAAGTTCCTATTAAAACTTATCTTATCATATCTTCCAGTTTATAGACAGTTAGGTGATGTCAACGGACATGTCCCGTAACATAAAACAATTCCGTCGTCCAGTTGGATAAATATCCTTTGTCAAAAGTGCGTTTCGTTTTTCCGATGCGAACCCAATTTTCTGTTTCAAAGACGAGAGTAGGATGATGTCGATGACTGCAGCTGCTGTGGTCTATTGGGTGGTGGTTCTTCTCGTACTTCTCTGTGGTCCCATACATTCGATGCAATACGTCCACTTCGATTGGGCTGTGACTTGTTCTGTTGCATGTCCAATGCTTCGATGGCACAGTTGATTATAGACCATCACAAGACGTGGTAGCCGGTCGATGTATTAAAGAGTGTGTTGATGTGTAAATTTATTTCCATGTAGTTATTTAATATTCTTTGAAAATGTTGACACTCGCTTTGGTTTCAATTGTCAGTCGTGAAGAAAATGTATGTGTCGTTCTTTAATTCCTCTTAAAAATGTCGATAGATAATTTTAGTGCTTTTGTCCGTTTGCCATCGCAGAGGATGTCTATCACTTTGTTTCAACACCATTTTCAGAGCTCAGAACCCGCTTAGGATGTAAAAGGTACAATCCAAGCATATTTCGCAAACACATTGATAACACAAAACAAATACTTGTAAACTCGATTGTACGAAGCCAAGTGAGACAGATCGCCCAAAACTGCTTGCCATTGATGATAGATCCCTGCTACCCTCGTCTAACTTCTTGAAAACATGCGTCGAACTTCGAATATGTTTGTATAATGTGTACGTCGATTGTTCTTGCAACTATCGTTGTACCGAGTGGATACGTGCACTTGTGAGTTTGGCTTGTGCAGCAAGATACAATTTTGAATTCCTTAGTAGCCATCAGCGTGTGCAGAATCGTAGTAAATGTTAGCCAAAAGTGTGTTCATTCTTGGTAAGTCAACCAATTTTTTATGCTCTTTAGTGTTGTAATTGAGGTGGTTGTTTTTGTTGCGATGCTTCACGTGTCCAACGAGCAACGAGAGTGGACGATCATGCCCCACCAAATGTGATTAGTTCTTCTTCACTTTTTCCTTACTTCTTTCTTCTTTAGTTCTGATGGAGAGGGCATTTACATCATCTTTTAGAACCACGCTATCATTTTTTATCGAATTGGTCTAGATGCCCACGTCGCGGCAAGACGTTTGGCCATGAGTGTTTTAGCGGATGAGTTTTGAAAATCTTCAAATTCTTCTCTCTCTCTTTCTCTTTCATGGTAGTGGATATGCCTGTCGTCGTCGTCGTCTTCTCCGTTGCTGGTGTTGTTGTCTTCGGTCATCATATTATTGAGGGCACTGAGGGTGGGTTTGGTGGTCTCGTCTTAAGCTTTCTGGTGAAACGTTTGAAGACGTTGCAATAATTATCCATACTGTTGCGACTTTTTCCGTTTTTGACAAATTTGATCGATTCATGAATGATTGTAATTCTTCTTGTAAGTAAGGCGTCTCAAAGACATTAGGACTGGATAGTGGGGTCTTTGTTATTCGTACCAGCGGCGAAGGTTCATCCACCGTTTGTAAGAGACCAACCTTAAGTTTCGTCCTGCTATATAAAGAAGTTGTGCAGTATTAGTGTCCCTGAAGAATGCAAAAGGGGACCCGCTACTGCTCCTAACATGGGATCAACGACTTTGACTACCAACGGAGCTGTCAGCATTGGAAGAAATCCTTCTCGTTGAACGAGCACTGTTTTCTTTCGGGCCACTGGAATTTTCTTTTCCACTCTGTATCGAAGAATGTGATGAATCGCCGTTTCTCTGAGGATGATGACGACGACGATGCCATGAGATCTTTGGGGATGACGTCTTGTCATAGTGACTGGGCAAACCATGTCCAGGCGTCTTTTTAATACAGGACCTCGTGTCAAGAAGTTGTGGAAAGGTCGTATGAGCTTCATTTTGGACACTGGACTACGAGAAAACGAAAACACACCCACTCTGTTTTGCACTGTTGTTTGTTAACTGCGCTGCTTTTATTTGCAGTACTGGCAGCAGCAACAGCAGAAGAAGAGGGAGGAATAGAAGGAGGAGTAGTAGCTTTATAAAGGTGTATCCATTTTGGGTGAGTTTTCAGTAGATTGGGAATCGCATTTATTAACTCGGGTTTCTACTGCCATCATCATCATCAGTGGAGGTGAGGAGACTGTTGATGCCGTCATGACTACAGATCGATCTTTCCGTGGGTATATATGCGTTCTATTAACAGTGCCTCTGTTTCTTGGGGTAGTGGTCGTGGTCTTTTTTCGTGGTCTTTGTCTTCGTAGTCTATTTTTTTTTTTTGGTGGGAGGAGATGATCTTTTGTGAATATTAGCATAATTTTTCTTCTTTGTCTTCTTCTTTCATGTTATTTTGTTGAGGGGTTTTTTTGGGTGGGGGGCAGGGCCTACGCTGTTTTATTGGGATCCCACCGTAGAAGCGAACTAATAATCACTCCCAGTGGCGGCGCAAGGGTTCGAGGCGCCCGGGGGCAGTGTTCTTTAGTGGCGCCCCTATTGATGCGCCCGGGGCAATGTTCTTTAGTGGCACCCTTACTTTGCCACAGAGAATAGTTTTTATATCAGTTGCCAGCCTCCGCCAACCCCCAACTGCGCCCCAGCTCTAAAAAAATATCCCGACGGCGCCTCCCACCTCACCCGGCGCCCCTCCCCACCCCTCCCCCCTTGTCGCGCCGCCACTGATCACTCCTCCAAGAAATCCACTTTAACCGCCTTTCAAGATGGTTTGTTTCTTGGTCCAGTTATCGATTTCTTGCATCTGCGACTTGTGTCAATGCCACCTTATGCTTTTCGAAAATACGCTGCGTTTGATGACCAATGTGAATGATTCCTTGTGGTAATTAACGTGGCGTCAAAGTAAACAATCGCAACACTTCTTTGATATTATCTTCTAACAAATGTGAAGGCACTCCTGCATCTGTTTCACAACTGATGGCATACAGTGCGCAAATAAATCTAGCGGGATGGTGAGATTTTAACGAGGTCATGTTGAGACATGTTATGGATGGAGTGAGTGAATTAATGTGTTTTTATACTTTTTAGACAGACAAAAGAGAAGAGGACGATGAGTAATCACTGGACCACCCTAGTGACTCCAATCATGAAACAAATCAGTACGAAATAAGATTTCGTACGAGGGTGATCCAGAATGTTGAGAGGTAGTAGGGTTTAAATTGATCCGTAAATACGCGTGTGGTAAACGTGTTGAATCGTCATAGGCAAAACTAAGCTAGGGGGATCCCAGCTGTTGGGCCAACATTTGTCTCTGGGACTTTTAAACAACACCACATAATGTATATTGGGACTGATGGTGTTTTGCTTTGTTGGAATAAATTGTGGGTAATGTAAATAATACTGGCGTTGGGATGATGTCCTTTTCGTGTAAACTAGAGTTTGATTTCTTCGTCATCTTCACCCAACATATCATTAAAAATGACGAGATGAGTTTGACTGGAGTCAGACACGATCCAGTAGTCTTCGCGATGAATACCCTCCATAAACAAAATGTGTTGACCCTGACTTTCTTTGAGTAATGAGTAAGCCGATTGCCACAGAACATTCACACAAGATCTCTGCAAGGTGGGCTACGTATCGTCTCCAAGCCTCAAATCCAATACTTGTTCAGTTGTGTAAATCATTCCAGTGTAAAGTCTGTTGGTGCAAATCACCAGCTACACACAATTCTTGATAAATGTGGCGTGTTGACAGTCTCTTCCTCACACAGGGGTAAACTGGTATTCGTCACCATTCCCAACACTTTAAACAAAACCACTTTTTCGTGAACAAAGTTTTTGTATTGTGCTTGTTGCAAGCGTCATGACATCTTTTTATGGAATAGCAATAAATTTGCCAAAGTGAGTCCCCAGGCAAACGAAGTGCAAGAAATACAGTAACTGACACACACACGAAACGTCGTCCCAAAATTCAAAGGGGCATCGTCCTATGGAATTAGTTCTTCTAAGACCACTTTTAATCCCTAAGTCTTTAATTGTTTGATTGCCATCCTTCCACAGAATTCGGTGCAACACTGCATGCATAAATCGTGGCATCGAGATCTTTATAACGTTTTCTTAAAACGGTCTCAATACTTATGATGTGTTTTCAATAATGACTGACCATTTTTGAAAACATTCAGAACAATCAGCCTTCTTATAATATTCAGGTACCAATGGTTAAACACTTTATGTCACATTGGATGCAATTGTTCTTTGCATTTCACTTCAATTAATACAAAATAGTTGTGTAAGTGTCCTCGCAACTCCAAAGGTAAACTCTGAATGCGCTCTTCTAAAGTATCAATGAAAAGATCTCTGTGATCATTATTCCTGAGTGGTACAATAGCTAACGTGTTCTCGGGCATGAAATTCTTTCGGTACACCAATCCACAAGCTGTGGCGATCGTGTATGCTTCCTTATAAGAGTTTATACTACAGTGTTCAATAAACAACTGACGAAATATTCCATAACAACGTCGTAGAATGTCACCATCGGACAGAAGATACTTGAGTATTTCGTATTGAAAACAAAAGTATCAGATGATTGAGTCTGGTACCATGTGAAGAGAGGCTCGCCTTGCTCTGCTCGCATACCGTCTCTGGCGTTGTATCGTGCGTCAGGAAAATGAAGTAGCACGACGTGTTGATTTTCCTCTGTGTTAAAAAATATTAGGAGAATATCCTTTAACAAGTTCAGTCATTCCAAACGTTTTGGGCATTTTACTCAAGGGCATAGTCAAGTAACTTATAGATCCTATAAACTGTACTGTTCCTATTTTCACTGAAGATCGAAATCGACGAAGTGATGACAGATAGGACATAGTTTCTGTCCTGGACAAATATGTAAGGCTTTCGAATTGGTATGAACATTATGTCTACATTTTTGACACACTTCCAGTTATTTACAAGCACGTTTCCTTTGATGAAATTATTTCAATTAATGTCGGTTGTAACAGGCTTGACTTACAAATTATTGTCCTCATGTGAAACACAGAATCATTCCTTTTCCCTCAGCAACGCAACGACTGGAGGCTAAACAGTGACGAAATATCACTCCACAATGAAAATATTGCTCCCGATTGTTGAATCCTTTGTCACGTTTTTCGCAATAGTATATGTATTTGATAAATCCTGTGATATTGGTAATAGAGTCGAAATGATTCTGGTGATGATAAAAGTGAATATATTTTCCGTCTGGAAAAGTGGGTCCTCGAAACAGGAGATCTCCATGTATGACTTGGGAATGAACTTTGTAGGTATAGCAATGGGATAACACTTAATGAATTTCCTGCATCTTATGGGGTCCGCACAAGGTCTTTTTCGAACTCCCTGCTTGTTCCAAAAGTGACTCTGCTTCTCTCCATTTTTTGGAAAAGTGTGAGTTTCTAATGCTCATCCATTCGGATGTATCATTTTTCTCTGCTCTAGCAATTACGATGGCACGCGCTATACACATATTGCTTTTGTCGTAGTCGATCTTGACAATACTTCGTTTGATTGTCGGTAGTTGATCCACAGATACGACTTTGTGATGCGGTCCTCTGTCCGAAGGAGGTGAAACGTGAGTCCATTAAACGGTCTCTTTTCCGTTGGTGACGTTAAACTCATCATTGGATGTTGCACAGGTTTAATTTTGTCAATGATCTTGGAAGGTGTTAATTTCAGCAGGTTTGCTAGAATCCAAATAGGGGATTTAAAAATGAATTGGGTGATGGTAAGTCGCAAGCAATCTTGATCTTCGGTCCGACACTGTCGTTTCAACTCAAACGACATGGACTCAAATAAGTCAGTAATAAACGTACCTGTTTTCTCTGCGTGAACTTTGGACGTAAATTCTTTGAATTTTTCAATGTAAGTGTATGCTGTCGTTTGAAATTTTCTGAAAGCCACTGTGTTGGTTGGTTGAATATGAAAATAATCATCAGGGGCAACAAAGCCTCCACGTTTAGGCGATTTTGAATCTCTCGGTCGTGGTGATGGTGGTAGTGGTGGTGGTGGTGGTGATGATGATATTGGTTATGGCAGTGGTGGTGGTAATGGAAACAATGATGGTGATGCATTGGGATCGATCATCTCTTCGTCAAAATCGCTCGGGTGAATGTTTGCTAAGACTTCTCTTCTCGTATAAGGCGACACAAAACGTTGTTGTCGTAGCTTCATTTTTTGGTCTTTGAGCTATGTGATCGTTTCATGATGACAATCGTTGCAGGTTAATTCAACCTTGGTACTCTCCTTCTCCATCTCACTAGATATAGGGACCTGACGTACGATGGTTAAATCTTTCAATGCCACTTGTTACTTTATAAGAACGAGTACTCTCTCTCTCTCTCTCTCTCTCTCTCTCTCTCTCTCTCTCTCTCTCTCTCTCTCTCTCTCTCTCTCTCTCTCTCTCTCTCTCTGTTAGCGTTTCTACCATACTCCATCTCTCCCTTTGATTAGTTTCCAAGGACACAATATTATTTCCTTTGTTCGCTAATGTACTTTTTCTTGCTAAATCAGAAATGTAACTCCCCATTCAGTATAAAGGTAATGTTTATGTCATTTTTCCCAATAGCGATGTGGAAAATCAGAACAGAAGCGACTAGAAATATGAAACTTGATCGGCATTTTGTAGATGGTCGCTAACTGTATTGCAGCAAATTTCAGAACGAATTTACCAACCGCACTATAAGTGTTTATAGATGTGACATTATATAACGCACATACTACAAAGAACTTACCTAACCGCACTGTAAGTGTTTATCGATGTGACATTATATAGCGCACATACTACAACGAACTTACCTAACCGCACTGTAAGTGTTTTATAGATGTGACATTATATAGCGCACATACTACAACCAACTTACCTAACCGCACTGTAAGTGTTTAGCAATGCGGCATTATCTAAAGGACAGTCGACAACGAACTAACCTAACCGCACTGTAAGTCTTTATCGATGCAACATTATGTAGTGCACAGTCAACAACATACTTACCTAACCATACTTTAAGCATTTTTATCGCCTTTTCAATTATGTTATTTTTTATTATGCACAAGTGTGTATTTGCCCATCTCTCATCCTATGTGTCCACCCTTGTAAAAATTTCCATAGATGGGTGTACTGACCCTAATGCTAAAGTTCCATAAAGGGCCACAGGGGCGTGTTGTTGTATTTGTTTGTATCTATTTATGTGTCTTGTGTCTGTCTGTATAGTCAAAAAAAAAATTAAATATCATATCCCTTCCATTTATATTGTTTATTTGTATTTGGGTATGTGTTAGTCGTGATTCCGAAACCTGTCTCTTTGTATGTGTGATTCCACGTTAAATGGTAAGTATAAGTGTGATATTCATCTTATCCTATCCCAACTTAGATCTTTATCTCCCTACAGGTTTATTTGTATATGTGTTGGATGGTAATTATGAATGTGTATCCGTCTTTCTGTATGTTTGTCCGTAAGAACTTTTTTGTCTATAAGATGTATAAGAACAGGCATAATCCTCATCATCATTCCTGCTCCTGTCCGTCCCCAAACCCCCCATCACCACCACTATACATCCCTTCTTACGCATCCATTTGAATATTAGCGAGTATTGGTCGGTAAGAATAGGTGCCCAAGTTCTAATGATAGCAGCATGATGTTGCATCTAAATAAAGAATCGGACTTTCCGATGTGCTTTCCAAGTTATAAAGATAGTAATATGACGTTGCTTATAAATCTAGAATTGGGATTTCAATCTATAGAGTATGCAAGGGTGAAATTTCGCAACCGACATCGATTTTGCCTGAACATTTTCAAAATAGGTGTTGACCAGTCAGAATAGGTGCTGGTCATTCAGAATAGGTGATGTTCGGTCAGAATCAGAATAGGTGCTTGTCAGATGCATTATCTGTTGGTCAGTCAGAACAAGTGTTGGTGAGTCAGAATAAATATTGGCCAGTCAAAATAGTATTGGTCATTAATAATAGTATTGGTCCGTCAGAATAGCTATTTGTAAGTCAGAATAGGTATTGGTCGGTCACAATACGTGTTGGTCAGACAAAATAGGTGTTGGTGAATTTGTAGTAATTTGTTTTAACACAATGTAGCAATGTGTTGATGTCTAATTCTTCAAATGTACGCAGAGCAGACAACGAAATATTAGTGAATTTCAGTGTAGTTATTGTCTGTCATTGGACGTATAGTTGTATGTCAAACATTAAAACGTGTCTATCCAGTCTGTTGAAATTCACATAGAGAGCTATAGTGACATCTGGAATATTAAATTCCCATAGGCCCCAAAGTAACCAAAACCTAATGTTAAATTCCCATATGGGCCCATACACCGCTAATGTTAAATTACCATAGCAGGCTATAAACCGCTAATGTTAAATTCCCATAGAGAGCTATACCGTCCCAAATTTGCCGTAATATTAAATTCCCATAACCTCTATAGTGGCCCAAGCATAATTTTAAATTTTGATAGGGGGCATAGTGTCAACCGTAATGTTACACCCCCGTAAACGCCATACCGACCCAGATGTAATGTTAAAGTCCCATAACCGCCATATCGCCTCAAACGCTAATGCTAAATTCCCACTGACCCACGTACCGGCCCAGATATGTCGTAATGTTAAATTCCCATAACCGTTAAACCGACTCAAACCCAATGTTAAACTCTCATACATCCCCATAGTGTCCCATAATGATAAATTCCCACACATTCCCACAAAACCTCGACCCTTTGTAACATGGCTTTCCCATACATTCCCATAAACCTCGACCCTTTGTAACAAGGATTTCCCATACATACATCCCCATATCAACCCCTTGCAACTACTTATACGTCTATAACGAAGGGAGGAAACTGAGAGGTAACTAATTTTGTATATCATATTACGATGGATAGATCTCTGTAAAATCCGATTAAAGCTTATGTATGGGCAGTTCAATCCAAGTGATTGTTAAAGAATTCTGGCACGACCCTTTGGGAAAAATTTCTATCGCTACCTCCACCCGTCAACGGCTTGTGAAGAATTCTGACACGACCCCTTGGAAGCAATTTCTATCACTGCCTCAACCCGTGAACGGGTGTAAAGAATTCTGGCACGGTCCCTTGAAAGCATTTTCTATCACTAACTCCACCCTTGAAGGGCTGGTGAAGCTAGAATGATATGGCGGTATAAATCATTGACAACAGCTATTATGGGTGAATAGTATATGTTCTTTGCCGCATTAAAAGAATAGACAACAGAAGATATTTATCCTGGCCTTGGGAATTGGTATCAGTGTTGTTAAAATTGTATGCGGTTTGATTCGGTTTATCCTATGTACTTTTAAAATGTTAGTCATCATAAATGCAGATAGTTGATCTACTATGTATTTTGGATAGTTGATCTACTATGGGTTTGTGACATTGAAAGTCTGATTTTTGTCTCCCAATATTTCTTTGAGATAATGCTATTGAGTGTGAAAATCATCTAGTTTCATAGACCGCAAAGAATGTTTTAGAGGCTATTGCTTTATTTCCACCCTTGTTACAAAGCTCTAGAAAGCTGTCTATAACACACACAATAGTGACCATAATTTAGTTTTTCGTTGACACGTTTCCTATATATAGAGGTGAAATACATAAGTACACTGAAGAATATTGTTGATAATGAATAGATGTCCCGTAAAAGACGTTTCACTGTATGTGAAGTGAATGTATTCAAAGACTTTCTGATAACAAATGAATTTTAATAACAAACAGAGAATATATGTATCAGTAATACTCCTAACCTGGAGAAGCAGAGCGTACGTGTGGTTTTTATTTGTTTGTAGCTTCCGCATGGACAACTCTCATTTTCTCCATCACGAAAAGTATGTAGTATCAATATCTTGGTTGCATGTTTTTAATATTCTGAGTGTAAACAGTTAGCAAATACCGTAGAATTCTTGCTTAACAATTAGTGTCAGTGTGTGCATATCGGTTGCAACAAAACCCGGCGAACCTATTACTTATACCGCCATTTTGTTTTCTATATATGCTTAAAAGAACACGTGTTGGAGGCAGTGAATGTCGGATATGCTCATAGTTATGTACATGTATATGGTTCCTATTTTTCAAGATCAAAACGTGTCTTTTTTCAAAAGAATATGTTCTTAAAGAAAATATCAGTCGCGTTACGATATTTTTGTACAAATTGCTGTTCATCATCTCATTTAATCTAACACAGTGCTAGTATGTGTTTACTTGAGAAGAATTATTCCAAGCATCATTCTGCGAGTCTCCGATTCAACGAACATTGGTGCTCAAATTACATTTGTCTCTCTAAATGAAGAAAATTATGAAGGGGAAGAACATTTCCCCCTCCCTTGTGTTTTAATGGCTGGATTATCTAAATATTGCCTTCAGTAATCAAATCCACAGAGTTAGATTTGGTAGGTTGACGTCTGCTTCATATGAACTACAAGACTATTAGATTAATGCCGTCTTTACATATACGGTAAAACTGAGTGGAGGAAACATGCTTGATAGGTAATGTCGTAATAGGAAGTTTAAACTCCTATTAAAATGTCATTTAAGAATTTTGGTCAGGCTCCATGGAAGTGTGAAATTCTTCTGTTTTGACTTGCTCTTTCTAAAGCTAAGTAGAAATCTTGGAACACTAATTCTGGTTTTGTGGCGATTCTAACATTTATAATCCTCAATGACGTCCAAATTTACAAAGAAGTCAGCTCTGTTTAATTTCCATATTGAGCCTGTACATCTATGACAGGAAAGCTGTACTTTTTTTCATTTCTTGTTATTGCATGTATCATTCAATAGCATGTTCATATTCATATTTATTTTCAATTTTACTTTCCACACCCATCAATAGGCAACTTGCTCCATCTTTTTGCTGTTTACGTCCTCAAACGACGCTTTGAATTTGACCCTAGCAACATAGGTTTTACGTCCTCAAACGACGTTTTCAATTTGACCCTAGTAACATAGGTTTTACGTCCTCAAACGAAGTTGTGAATTTGACCCTAGCAACATAGGTTTTACGTCCTCAAATGAAGTTGTGAATTTGACCCTAGCAACAAAGGTTTTACGCAGGAGCCTTTTTTCTTAATCTTAAGAATATGGTACGTTTTGTCTTTTATTATCGTACACGCCCAATGCGCCCTCCTGCATGTCGTAAGAGGCAACTAATGGAGTCAACCTTTTTGCCCTGAGATGCGTCCAGTGATGATGTTCCAGTTGAGAAGGTCTTGAACTTTTTAAAAGAGTGCGGTTTATATCAAACAGTTGACCCTATATTTTAAGGATTTGACCCTTTTTTGCCTTTATCCGTCTTTTTTTCGGGTGGGGTGGGGGGGGGAGGGAGATATCTAACTTTACTCAGCACTATATAGCCAAGGATTCAAAGATTATGAGGATGTGCCGTTAAACTCTATACATACATGTAGACATATTATCGTGCACATTCTCATTCTGAGCATTAGCCACGTACCTCTGTTCTGGCAAGTATATTATTAGTAATATACCAATTAATGCTGCTGTCATGTTTGGTTTATATTCACCCTGTTTTGTCTCAATGCACAATTAGTACATTCCTTCTGCAGATTTACAGTGCTACTTTCGTAAACCATAAACCTATACCATCTAGCTCGGTTTATTCCACATATTACTATAATACATTACTTTAAACATTTTACTTGCCCCTGAGAGATTTGAGCTTGCTCCAAATACAATATCCCAACTTGAGTAAAAAAGTAAGGTCAAATAAAATATGGCATATTTTAAAGAAATCGTGTTTTATTTATTTTACAAATAAATAACTTTTGTGACTTTTTTATATCTTTGTTTGCATCTTAAAACCATATGCCGATAATTAAAGTTATCAAATCAGATATATGTGAATAATGCATGTAGATAGATGAGAAGGGTTAGAATGTAGATATAGTTTAAAGAGCAATTACAGACATATACATGTGGATAGGTAGAAAAGGGTTTTGGAAATAGCTACATGTTTAAGTGAGAGAGAGAGAGAGACAGACAGACAGACAGAGAGACAGACAGACAGAGAGGGAGACAGACAGATATACAGACAGAGAGAGATGTTTAGGTAAAGGACTTATAGGGTGTTTCTTATAATAATCAGTCCCTATGAAAAATGGATTTCCTATCCCGTTTTTGCTTTGAGCAGTTCTGGGACATTTACTGCAGGGATACTCATTGATCCACGACGATTGGAACTTTCTTGCACGTTTCGTAGCATCATACTGGTTACTTTTCTTTGAAACAGGATCATCTTCAATGGAATCGCGACCATCTTTAAAACGACGAAACCACCTCAGATTGTAGGATATGACAGAAAATTACATCCGGAAACTTTATCCAAGTCGCCCTAGATAGAAACGAGTACACTATGAGCTCCCGGATTTTACAGTATGCTCTTTGTTCAGTAGCAGAATTGTTTTCTATCTCCGACATTTTTACGTCACTGTCATTTACTATTATTACTTCACACGCATATATCTGCGGTTGTCCAGCGTGCTGCAGGTGCAGCTGGAGATTATTTTATAGAACGTTATTTTATCTATCGATTGTCATAAAATTTATTGACAAGTTCAGAGAAACAAAATAAGTTATAACAACATATTCAAAACTTTTCAAATCCCCATCGTATGTCGACGCAGTACTTTACAGAAAAATCATGCATTATGTTCGCCGGAAATTTCTTCTCAAAAAATAAACTGCAATCTATTCCGATCACATTGGCTATTTCTACGATTGGATTGACCGTATGATTGACCGACAAGTTGCGAATGAAAAAGATATTTCGATGCATTCGCAACTTCTCGGTTAATACTTGTTTTGTAAATAGTCGAGGTGGTCCGAAAGTAGCTATCGGCATTTTGACCTCGAAGTTGCGAATGACTAAAAGTAATCCTAAAGTTCCGATACTGACATGGAATTTAGCTATAAAACAGAAAACAACGGGATATCATATTGACATGAATGAGACTAAAAGTAATGCTAAGATTACGATACTGACACGGAATTTAGCAGATAAAAAACCGGAATATTTTATGAATATAATCTAAACTAAAAGTCGTGCACAAATTCCCAAAATTGACACGAAATTTAGAAGAGACTTAAAAGACAAAAAGGATATTTTATTAAAATGGTCTCGACGTGAAGTCGTAATTAAGTCCAAAGCTGACACAGAGTTTACTGCAGAATAAAAACAAAAAGAGTATTATTTTGCTAATATTAGGGAGACTAAAGGTATAACTAAATTTCAAAACTGATACGAAATTTAGCAAAGAACACAAAAATTCCCGATTTTTTAAAATTAACAAGCAAAAAAACCCCCCATAAATTTTCAACTGAAAACATGACCAAATAATTCTAAAAAGAAACTTTTGCAATTATTTAAAAAATCGCAAAGCGAAAGGTTACAACAAATTCAAACAAAAATAAATGAAAATTGAAGAAAAAATTATTAAAACAAATTTAAAAGCAATAAATAAAAACCAAAAGCAATCTTTTACAATTTTAGATTAAAAAAAGTGAAACTTTTACAAATAAATGCTTAGCAAATTTTGAAACAATTTTTTTTTAAATACAAGCGCACATTTTAAAATAGAATTTGAAAACCCAATTTAAAAACTATTTAAAATTTTCAAAATAAACAAAACAATACCAACTCTTAATGACCAAAACATAACCTTACTGACCAATACAGACTTATTGACAAGCACACATTTTTATTGACCAGCACACACCCTTACTGACCAAAACTCAAACACACTTACAAATTCATGTGTAACGGAGAATGTAAAATATCTGGAGAGTTATGAGAACTAATACCTATTCTTCAAGACTCACATACGTTCTTAAAGACGGTTAAGATAGCCATGCGATGGTCACTAACCCACATAATTACAATCCAACACACACCTTTACCATCTAATACCCACCTTGCAAACAAAACACCCTAGGGAAAGGGGAGTATTGTGATGGTTACTAATGCGCATAATTACAATCCACTCTTACAAATAAAACAGAGAGGGGAAAGGGTTTAGGTGGGATCATTCACAACCACCTATGGTTAAACAATCATACTCTTACAATCAAGCAAACGCTTCGAAACAAAACAGAGAAACGAAAGGGGCTAGTTGAAGGTCGCTCACACCTACCTCTGGACACACAAACACACACCCTTACCATTCAACACCACATATAACAACGAAACAGAGGACGGAAATGGGATTGGTGAGGGTAACTCACACCTCCTTATGGACAAAGAATCACACACTTATACAATCAAGCTAACACTTACAAACAAACATATATACATACATACATATAATCATACTAGCCATTGACTGAGTCATTAATGAAAATTAGAACACAAAAATAAAACACAGAACACTTATATAAAGTTATTAACGAAGAATTAAACATTTTAAAAAAAAAAGTATAAATTCTAAAACAAAATTTCAAGAATTATAAAATTGGAAAAAATTTATAAGTTCAACATTTAAAAAAAATAAAATTCTGTTTACGAAAATTAAAGAAATAAATTGTAAATAATTTTAAAATTAAACTTTGTTCACAAATTAAAACAATTTTGTGGAAAAAAATTTAACATAATAAATAAAAAAGAATAAATATTGTTTTCAATTTTTTTAAAAATATGTAAAATTACAATATTTAGAAACAAAAACTTAAAAACTCCCCACTCTCTCCGTCTCCGAGTGTGTGTAATTGTATGTGTGATGGTATATAATTCTGTGTGTCTCTAAATAATAATAATAATAATAATAATAATAATAATAAACCTAATAATAAAAACAAGACATTTTGGATTTTCTCTTACATTTTGTATATTCTTCTGAATAAGAATCACAATGAAATTTCAAGCATTTCACAAGAGGTCATTTGTTCTTATTAGTGTCTTGCTTTGAATTTCTTACATAGAATGGGTTCTTCTGCTTCTTCTTCTTCCAAAATCTCCTCTACTCTTCCTTTTTCTCTTACTTCACTATCATTTTGTGTAGAGGACAGTTTGAAGAGCAGTGTCCTTGTTTGTGACACACAAAACATTCATCTTGAATTTTGCCTCAGGACCTGGTTTCTCCCTTCATAGGATAAATAGTTCCTTTTCTTTGACGCTGTGGAAATTCTGAGGTCCAGTGCATTTTCTCTTGACAGACATAGCAGGTATCTTTCCTTTTATTTCGGGAATAGTTTTTAGTTTCCCTGTAGATCTTGATTGGATATTTTTTTTTAAAGAATCCTTTTCTGTAAGATCATTTGTTGTTTTTCCATCTTTACAGGTTGGGAGTCCAACTCGAACTGAACGATATTACCATTTTACGTCGACGTCTCTATAAAGTGCGAGAGAGAGAGACAGAAAGACAGACAGAGACAGAGACAGAAGAGAGAGTACAATATAAAAGTTAGTGCACATGACGCGAGTGTTATTTTGAAACGATCACAAATAATTCTGTCGAAAAGACACACGTGAAGTCAACCAACGATGACGACGTTCTTTGTTGCCTGACACAGATAGCTGTATGTATATCGATCTATCCGTGTGATTCACTACGACGATAGAGAATCATGATTGTCCAAGAGTAAAAGCATCCTTTATTGCCAAATCAGAACGAAATAAAACAGGAAATAAAGCAAAACTGTATGTAAGTGTAAATATTTGTGTATTTACGAAAGAAAAAATACACAAAAAAAAGATATTGATAGAGAGTCATTATTTAAAAGAGTAGGATGGAAGCATAACATATAGATACATAGATATTACATTTAGAGTGTGCAAAAGGAACAAATTATAACGTTTAGAGAAACAGCAGATTTACAGATAACTTGCAATGATGATAACATTGAAATAAGCAGCATCAGCCATGGTAGAAAGATGGTTGAAACAACTCAGTTCGAGGAAGGAATATATAATGTTTCTATATGCATCAGTATACAAATTTATATTCGACTAAGTTTACAGTTCAACTTAAAGATGTCATAAACTTTACAAGGTTAATCTACACTGATTAGATACAAACAGCGAGAGAATTTATTGAAAATAAAGTCTGATTTAAAACAACGCATGATCACACAGTGTATGCAGTAGCTGTAGCAGAGTCAGCCACAAGAATGGTCGAAGTTACATCTATCTGAAATAATTGATACGTCTAAAAGGATTTAAGAAATATTGCAAATTGCTGAAAAGAAAAGTTTCTGTCGTAGATGTTCGTCCTGTTGGCTTGTTGACAACACGTAAAAACAATTTCTCAAGCATAAAGAATTGTCTGGATGCTTTAATTACGCTGTAAATGACTGAGAAAGTAAAGGGTTTAAGACGTCTATACTACGATCGTAAAGATCAATTGGCTTATACAAAGCAAAATAAATGGAACAGAAAAGATAAAATGTGCTGAATTGAAAGAACGGTGAATTGAACAGCCTGCCTATACATTACACAAGAAAGCGAGAAAAATATTTCAAAAGAGTTTTTGTAAGTCACTTGGATGTCCAGTAGCAGGCGGATATTGTTGAGATACAAACAAATGAAAAATGCATTGGATAAGAATAAATGTTGACAGTGATAGATATTTACTCAAAATACGCTTGAGCTGAAAAGAGAAAACAAAAAGGGATATGAAATACACAATGTTTTTAGAGAAATCTTCTATGATACAGTCTAATGAAGGAAAAAACGTTTACAACAGAAAATTAAAGTATTTCACTCCAAATGAAACCAGACAATAGGTTGATGTGTTGCTAAATTTAATTGATAGTTACAGTAACACTCATTACAGATCAATGGACATGACTACATTTAAAGCAGATAATAGGTATAGGTATAACATTATTTGGTTACGTGACAACTGATTCAACTGAAAAACCTAAATTTAAAAAAATAAATAAAATGAAACTGACTTTTTTTCAAAATACAAAACAATCTGAGTAAAGGGCTACGTTCCTAACTTTACTGACGAAAGATTTAAATCAGACAAGTAATTTTAGATGACCCATTCGTTTATAAACTTGAAGACTGAAGGTAGAAGGTTTAGAGAGTATGTTTTACGAGTTATCTCGTATTGACAAAGAAGATGACATACAGAGTTGACAAGATTTAAAAACAAAACGAATGAACGGTAAAATATCTGTAAAAGTAAAATGGAAATGATCTGATGAATCCTGTAACCGTTGGGAACCACCTGAAAACATTGTGATATTAAAATACATGATGTGTCAAAGATACGCTTATTCCCAGTAGACGATATATCAAAAGTACATATCTCCTCTGGAGAAGGATAATTTGGATTTTTTTAAAAATAATAAAAAAATCTCTAGAATGTGTAGGATGTTGAAAAAGAACTTTTGAGCCTGAAAGTGTTAAAACATGCACCGCGCGTGAATTTGTTGTGGTTACAAACTTTGAGGAATAAAGAAAGTTAATTTAATAACATCAGAGTTAAACAACAAAATGGTATACATGAAAAAGCTTGATAGGCGACATCAATGTAGACATTGTTCTAGTAGGGTAACAAAAGGATATCACAGAAAAATTTTAAAGAATTAACATTAAAGATACGCAGTTGATTTCAGTGACATCTCAAAAGGTCTGAAAGAAATTAAACAGTGAAAAAAGACTACAAATTAGTCAACGAGATTTCAAAAATGATAAGGTAACGAAAATCACATGAATATTGGTGCAATCATTAGCACATTCAAACTTCATTCAAATTATATTCCAAGAACGTATAGCAACCGTGCTAAAGAACTTCGCGCAATTACACTGTCAACTGTAATTTCCTGAACATAAGTTTTACAAAGTAAAATTTTAACACGTCCATAAAACCTTAAATGCATAAAGTATCACTACAAAATAAACCTAGATCAGTTGAAATAGGAGTAACTTTTACACCTCATGGATAAAGTAAAATCCTGTACATTGTCACCTTGTGTTGATATTTAGACTTTGAATTTCTTCAGCATTTTGTTTTGTTTTTACATCTAGAAGTAATTTAAATTAAACTACCCAGATAAATGCTACATTCAAAATTGGATTGTGCCAGCACACATGCAAATGATAATGTTGAGGTGGAAGTCCAGTCTTGCTGAAGGCAATGTTCACCGTAGGTGCATTCGGTTGTAAGTTGTTACAAATGGAGCAGAGATAAACAAGATAGAGGGAATTGAACAAGGAAATACAAACACCAGAGATGTAAAGATTGTATAAAGTGAACGAGAATCAAATGATATTAGGAAATGAAAATACTAGAGAGAGAGAGAGAGAGAGAGAGAGAGAGAGAGAGAGAGAGAGAGAAATAAACAAAGAATTGTATGTGAATGTGGAAAAACAATAAATAGAGGCCCAATATATTTACACAATAAAAATCAAATTTAATATTAAGTTTGAAAGTTAGCTTGTATTGCTCATAGACGCAGATACTATACTACTTTTGTTGAACCAAGAGAAACGGCGGCAACATTCAATGAGAGGTCTTCTGAGGAAGCAATCTGTCCAGCTGTTTCCAAAAGACAGCTTTATTACACTGTCAATAATTCCATGCAACGCTTCTGCTGGATTTTTTGGCTGACTCAATAAATAATTACCGATGTTTATTAAGCGTTTGTGAATTTCACAATAAAGAAACTTGGACCATGATGGAGAATAATTACCTTCACCACCCACTATTACTAAACCATTTAAAAAATTTGATATTGACAGAGCAACAGTTGATTTTGTCATATCTAATACAGTGGGCATATTAGCAACTAAACCCTTTTCTTTACACAGTTGTTTCAACCTCTCACCTAATGGTAATTTTTCTCTAACCTTTTCTTTCAACATTTTCTCTGTAACCTCTCTCCAAATGTATCTACAAACTCTCTCCACATGTGTTAGATGTCAGACTAAATACGCTATTTTGCAATCAACACTTTGTAACTGTTCTTAAAATACATCTTTATTGTTTTAGTTGTTTGGGTCTGTTGTTGTTGTTTTTTTTTTTGTTTTTTTTTTTTGTTTGTTTGGCTGATGTCTTTTCAACATCAGCTTTCATAAGTTGTGCTGTCGATTTTACAACTGCTGCATCATTTACATAACATAGATCTCTTTCCTCTTGATTGATGAATTATCTTTTTCAGTGCAGGTGGAAGCTCATAAATTTTTGTAATTCTTCCGTGGTAAATATTTATCAAAGTATGAGCTTCTCTTATCAGTTCATCAAACGGCTCATCTGTATTTGTGTCGGTTGTTTTCATCTCTGTTTCCTCACGTAGATGTATTGGTTGCATATGCTCAGCAATGTGTTAGAATGGATATTTAATTTGTGTTGATCTTTGCTTAGACTCAGCCGTATATATATATATATATATATATATATATATATATATATATATATATATATATATATATATATATATATAATTTATGTATAGTCTACCTAATTTACGTACTTGTTGTTCTCTAGCTTTATGCTCAATACCAATACGTACTGGAACTGGATCATCAAGATCACATGTACAATTTGCAGTATCATCAATTTGTATTTGATCTTTGTATCTATTTCCTCTTCCTCCTACTAAGGATTTTCAATTGAGTTCTTAAAATCGCGACCACCCTCGGCCATTTTCAGTTTATTTAAAGAACATAGCTTGTTTCGTTGGGAACGGTATGTTGGAAAAAGAATTTGGATTTATCACAGACAAAATAGCAACAACTTTATTTTTTTTTTCAGAAACTGAAGATTAAATTAAACACAGGAATTGAAGATAGATATTGCAAATGAAACATACAAATCAATAACAGGATCATTTTTAACTGAAATAGAGACGGGAAAGATGAGTGAAAAACAAAAATAGAAGACATGTTAACTCCTTGTAAATGCTAGAGTTGCTAAAATTGCCAAATCATTGTCAGATGTTGTCCATTATGTTGTGACATCTGTTACGACTCTAGGTCTTGAAATGATGTAACAGAAAGAAAGTGAAGCCAACAATGTAAGTAAAATCAACAAGTAATTTATTTCGAGACAATTAAAATGAAAATTCAAAAGACACTTACAATAACGTGAATTGAAGTCCAAATAATCCAATAATCCTAAGTGTCCTAATCACAAGTCCTAAATATGGAACGTTCCGAATGAATTCCAGTGGTCTTGAATATCCTGATATACCAATAGCCTTGAACGTCCTGAATGAAATCCCAAAGTCAAGTATTAATCCAAAATGAGAATGAGCACTTTTAGTAAATCAAATGAATATTTCAAATAAATAATTCCTCTCTCTGAATTTGCTCTGATTTTCACAACTGTACCATCTGATTACTAAAATAAATTCCTGAATAGACTGATCCTAATAATATGAAGTTTAGTATAGGAATGGAATCTTGTTTACCAAATGCTGTATAAATATAAGACAAGTCACATGACGGAATATTCTAGAATATGAGTAACTCTAAATGCAATTTTACTGATGTACCTGATTTTTCTCATGTCAAGATATGGAAATTTCCAATCTAAGTACTAAATGTACTAAATGCTATGTAAACAAGTCCGACCTTGAACTCAAATGCAGTAAATATATTCTTTACAAAATGACCACTAAAGTAAAACTTACCTAATGAACACATATTATAAATTCAATATATATAACACATCATTAATTAACAGGGTTGTTAAGAAGGAACATCATTTTAATGATTGCACTATTGTAATTTTGTGTCTATGGTACAATGATAGTTTCAAAATCACAATAAATAAGATACGAAACTTTGTATTGGTGTTTATAACAGAACCTTCTTCAGGCATTGTCTAAATCGAATTGCCTACATTGTAGCATAGTCCTTTTTGTTTTGAAAATTTTTCAAGTGTATAGATAAAATTGAAGCCTTTTTTATAGATGTATCTTTTGTCCTCGATGTCTATTTATCTATGATGACACCAATTTTCATTAATCCTTTATACCAAGGTAAATTGTATATTCAATCTTTGTAGTCCTTAGGACCACTATATTGATAATATTTCTTTCTTTCTCTATTTCAGTTACTCCAGCAGATTTAATATCATTTCTCTCCATTCCGCTGTCTTTTCTCATCAATATTTCATACACATTTACATATATATCAAATTTATTTTTAAGAATTTGCCAGTCGCCCCTCTATTTAACGGACATATATCAAACCAATGACTGTATCTATCTAAATTGTATTTTGATGGTCTCTTATGGTCTTTTTGTGGAGTATTTAACACAGACTCCATAGCACGAAAGAAGCATTTTCTTTATCTGTATTCTTTTACGTTAATACCATCTGTTTTGCTTGTAACCCATTTGCGTAAATATATGTATGAGTCTCCTTTGAACGGTTGATATCTATCAATTTGCAATGTTAAATATTCTATTCTGTCAAACATCCACCTAATACTTTCGCTCAATTCCGGTTCAAATGTGATATAAAAATGTCAAAAATAAATGTTCAATGGTATACCATTTCACCTCCACAATATATTTAGAAGCTTTTTGTTCCGTGGTAAAACGTCTATACACAACTTCATCACCTTTTTGAACTACTCTCTGCATACGTCTAATTGTTAGGTCTAATTGAACTTTGACAGAACCAATTGTTCAATACTTTCTACTTCCGATCTTCTTCAAATATGGTTCAATATCAATGAAAAATCTTGATTTTTATTACCTCAAAATCAATAAAAGCTTTACGAATCGAGTCTATTTTCTTTTCATTATCTGTTTAAATTCTGTCTATTCATATGTTTTAATTCTTTTCTAGTTGTAGATATATTAAAGACTTTCGTAATTTTTTCTCACTTCTTTGACTATTGGCATATCAAGTATTAAATATATATTTAACTATTTTGTACGTGTCTTTAACATTGTAAAATGTCGACCTGTTCGTCTGTTGATTTCTATCCTGAGGTATTTATATAGGAACTACAACACTTACTATGCCCATTGGGAGGTAAATTTCTTACCTTTCTTAACGCAGATCTTTATCTATATTCCGTGATCGGATTACGTGCTCTGCGTGTTATGAATTCTCTCGGGAGCTTTTTAGATATAGCTTTCTAGTGAGCGTACTGCGTACACACAGTGACTATGTCACGCGCTCTTGTGCGTAAGCCGTACAGTGCAAATTTGTCACCTGTGTGGCTTTTATGCCTTTTCACTTTTACAAGCGATTTCCTCGTAAGCGTATGGACCTTGTCGGAAAATCGTTAAGCATAATGGTTGAAATAAATTGACGCCATTTTTGTTTGTATCCACCACGACGGAATTTGTAATCAGATATTTGAACCTCACAACCAAAATCGTCTGGTTCTTGTTTTAGTTATCAAAGGATATTAATTAGTCACGAAAATACACATAAATACTATAATTTATTTCCCCAGAATAATAAAAAAAATACAAGTCAAACAGATATCACATTGGATTGAGAGCGGTAGATTTAATGATACTAATTCATTAAGTTTGTTGCCCTGCAAACTCTCTCTCTCTCTCTTATTTTTTTTCCTCTCTCATGCATATATGCATGCATACATGCACACAAATACATAGAAGTGCGAACAGGCCAATTTTAATACATATTTCTGATAATGATTGCTGATGCTATTAGAAACGAGTTTAATAGTTGTAATGAATATGCTCGCTCGATCGTAATCAAGGTGTCGTGGGTCATGCTCTTTATTTCTGCCACATTACAATTCGTTTATTCAGAGACATTTTTTTTTTTTTTTTTTTTTTTGAGGGGGTCTTCAAAATAAATCATTCATTTAACCGTTATCAAGGCAGATATCGGCCAGGTAAATGGAATTATTAGCAGGAATGTTATCGTTCTGTGCATATTGCAGTAAAAAAAAACAACAAATGGCATCATTTTGTCTGCCAAATATTTTACCCATGATGCTTTGAGAATTTTCTATAAATGATAAGGTCCATTTGTTGGACATAGTGACTGTGTCACGCATCTCTTGTGCGTAAGCCTCTCGACTCAGATTTGTCACTTTTTTGTTGTTGTTACATGCACTATATTTTGTACGAACATTTTAAACCTTTTCTTGTTCGCGGAGTGTATATTTATTCATTTTTCATCGCGGAGTACATTTTATCTGCTTTTATTATGTTGTGGCCGCTAAAGACAACGAGGTGGTTCTCATGTATTAAAAAGGTTGATTTATAATATACCGTTCTTTCCATTGCTAAGTTTAAAATGGTGTCTGGTTTATTTAAAAGCATACGTTTTGTCCAATATCTTTCAAGGCATACAATCCATTTTTGAAATTCTATTTTTTTTTAATGAGGTACAATACTTTATATGAGTGCTTTTATTTTGTGCCTTTTCTCATTTTTTTAAAATAATTTTGTAACTCTTAAAAAATTAACTTAGGTTTGGGAGCATCAGAACTAGCAATATGTGCGCTACTAACAAGTGGAAATAACTCGTAATAGAATATATAACATACTAAGATGTTTATTTTCCATCACCATTTCGCTCACTCTATTTTGCAAATTATTCTTGTAGTAGAAAAAATCCAATTATTCCTTTGTGTTCACTTCGCTAGTAATTTTTATTTTTTATTTTTACTGTTGTCGTATCCCATACACGATTCGGTTTGTGCAAAATAGTTATACTGCGCTAGTTATTTTGACATTTTTATTTTAGTGTTGTCTCATAGGGATTCGAAACGGTGATACACAGGAATATAACTGCTCAAAATTTCCCACATTCCTTGCTACTTACATGTCTTTACATTACCGCCTTTCTGTAAACATAGGGTCATCATGTTGTGCTTTGGCTCAGATACATATTCATCCCATTTTTTGTAGGGAAGATAACATTCACTTTTGCCGACATAAATTAATGAATTACTCATTTTATTTTTATTTTCGCTTTATTTTTTGTCCTATTTATTCCTGTTGTTCCATTGAAATATTTCATTGGCAGGTTTTTAATACTATCTCCACACTACCTACGTATAGCATTCCTTTGTATCAACTTCTATAATTACTGCAGCAGATCTCTTAAGAAACAATCAGACATGGAGGAGCAGAATTATTCTCATCGTTTTTATGTCAAGCTGGGACTAATTACGCTTAGTCTTACTTAACACTGCGGCAATAATATCTTTATGATTTCCGCACCTTGAACTCTTTTACATTGTGTTCTACTCCTCCAGGAAGTCTAAACTTGCACTTGTGTCCACGTCTAAACTTGGTTTTCTTTTAAGAGTTAAACAATACTGTAATATCTGGATAATAAAGAGTATATGCTGATTTTTGAAATTAGTGAAGATCATTTCCTCTTTCTTTTGATACGCACTTATCAACAACAACATGCATCACAAGAAAACTATTTGTAACATATCGACATTTTTTGCCAGTACACCAGGTCTGAATTTTACCAAAAGGAACTTAAGTCTAGATTTAAATTTAAGTTTAGAATCCAATGATCTGATTGGCTGAAATTTAAGTCTAACTTAAAATTGACCAATCAGATGTCATAAATCCAGAAATAACTTGAGAATGATGTTGGTGAAACCGAGGCCTGGTTTTCCCGCATAAACTTAGATTAGATTCATTAAAGACATGAGGGATAGAGGTAGAAAAAAACCCAGAAAGGATGTAACGACACAAGGTACTTTTAATATATAAACTGTCGCTCTAATCAAGTAAAAAGGTCAGAAAAGTCGTAACAAAAGCAAATTTTACGTCTTAGGCATAGATTTTCTTTTATATATGCGCTTATCTATGCTTGAAAAATACCTGAGGGCATGTGTGAGCTTTTTTCCATCTACGCTTGTTTTCCGTATGCGCTTATTTGATGTTTATACGTTTATTTTTCCGTATACGCGTATTTTTCCGTGTACGGTTATTTTCCGTATACGCTTATTTAGACGTATAAGCTTGTTTTTCGTACACGCTTACTTTCCATATACGTTTATTTTGACGTATACGATTATTTTGACGTATACGCTTGTTTTTCATACACGATTATTTTCCATATACGTTTATTTTGACGTATTCGCTTATTTTCCGCTTACTCTTTTATCTTTCTATATACGCTTTTTATCCAAATTTTACAGTTGTCACCTTTTATGTATCAATGTTTAAATTGAAAATTAATGAAAAAATATGACGTCTATATCCTCTCTTTAAAACAAACTGGTCCTTTATAGGTCCAAAAATTAATTAAGACATGGGGAAATATTAAGAGTCACGTTATGTCTTTGATTCTTACCGATCTGTACCGATTATCGAGTTTGCGATTCTCACGGTCTATCACAACACTTTACGTACTTTTAACGCAAGTTTTTCATATTACTAAACATCATCCGTATTCATCATACAGAGAGCTAGTCTGAGTGTATCATTAAAACATTATTCCACACAGCATCGCGCGGCTTTCATACCGAACTGAGTTTAATGTTTAAATAATAGTTTCGTCTAAAATGACGAGTGTTTTTAGGACAACATAGTTGTACCTCCCACGTTTATTAGTTCCTGAATTAAATCTCACCGCCAGTGATAAAGCCCAGAAAGGTCACTTTGGTCGGTTGACCTTTGCTACCTATTAAATAGGAAACCTTTGATTACTATGCAAGATTTTAGTGCCAATGAAGAAAACGATTTTTGTATTTGCTCGCTTGCTCAAAGGCTTACCGAAACGATGATCACAGCTTTGCTGGCAAGTGTAAACTTAATGAAATTTGAATCGTATAATATATCCCTCGTACGCTGTAAAGAAACTAATGATTACTCGGCATTAAATACATGTCAATAATGACAAAATAAACATACTAAATGGGTAAATCATTTATATATCGTACCAAAGGAATAACATTTTGCAAAACTGAGCAAAATACCTGCCTGTATACGTCACCATTATGATATTTACCTTCGTGATTAAAATCATTACTAGCAGAGCTACCCTGCAAGTAAGTTCTATTACAATCATCCAAGGAGAGCCAAGCCTGTGCAAATAGGTAAAAAAAGTATTGATAACTATTAACAAATAGATAATAATTTCAATTCATCCTGATCTCAGACGTTAGTATTGGTCTTATTAAAGTTTAATACTGGCTTCATTCAGCCGATCAAAAGCAATTTTCAGAATATCTGACATTATGCATGAATATGTTGATTCAACGGCTTTATAATAGTTATGCCTCAATTTACATTTGTCTGAATTCCATGAAGCCGGTGTCACTTAGTTCGAAAATTAACTCATTTTAATTGTAGACTTGAGACAAATTAAAGTGGCCAATCCTTAATTTCCCCTTTGTTTAAAGGTCAAGGAATTTGAAAATAAAATGCATTCTAATGATTTTCAATAATTGTTTTTATTATTTAAATATGAAAAAGTTTTCGTGTTCGAGAAAGTCAAAGTAATTGAAATATGGAAAGATAACAGCGGTTTTTGTTCAGTTATCTGATAATTTAAATGGCTTCCTCTCTTTGATTAATGAGATGTCATAGTTTGCCTATGCAAGCAGATACAAACTTTAAGCTTATTTCAAAAATCAATTAATCCCAAAATAAGTTAGAAAAAGAAAATATGATATGTTTCTAAAAAGATAGAAACAACTCATATCTAAGGTTTCGTATTTCGCCATGTCATGCGAGTACATATTTTGCGAAGACAAATAAAATTAAATTAAATTCAAAATAAAAATTAAAAAAACCGTCGAGATCTTTCATCACAGTTGCTATCAGGATATATGTCTCAACTACATCAAAATCATGGAATCTGAAATTACTGAATACACATTTATACTCTCGTGTTAAAGAAATTGACACTTTACCGCCCTTGTACAGTGGTCTTAAAGTTTTTTGAGTTCAAATATCAGTATTTCTCACTTGACTCAGTGCCAAACGCAAAAAACCTAACCTGAAATTATTCTCTACCAAAAAAAAAAAAAAAGTTTTTGAACCTTAGGAACCACTGGATGGACACGAATAAGATTAATAGAGATTTGTAGATTCGACGCTCACAAATCAGTCATTTTCCGTGTTCAAAATCAAACCTGTCTTCAGCAGCCACCTCTGGAAAATGAAATATATGGTGTACGCTTAATACGGTTTCTTTTTAAAATAATTTAGGTCAAGTGATCTTGTAAAAAGTGAATATTTAAGACAGATGCTTGCTTGATAAAGATGACCATTAAAGGAGGTTTGACGGTATTTTGAAGGACTGTATTTACTTCTTTTTTTCCCCTTACATTTGCATTTGTTTGTTAGGCATGCCATATCGTGTATAATATGACTGTGTGTACACGTCAGTATTCTTACAGCAATGTTGATTAATCGTAATACGAGGTTTCAGATTACCGAATATCGACCACTATCTGATAGTATGACGCTAGCATGTGCTTTTCAAGGGAAAATTATTTCACGGGTAACGTTTGGTTATCGGATAAAATGGATCTTGGTTTCCAAATTAGATTTACCTCTATAATTGACTGTCATCATTTAGGAGAGTAAATTTTCCTATCTCATGTGAATTGGTGGTGGCCAGATGACCGAACTGTGCCAAGTAATAAGTAAATCAACCAGATGTCGTTTCTGACGATTGAATTTGGTTTCCAATCTGATAAAGAAACCTTGTTTTCCACAGAAGATAAAACTACCGACCAATTTTTTTTTACAAAATCAATTCTTTGTTTTTCTTGCTCGTTCGAATGTTGACTGTAAACCAGTCTACCCCGAGATGGAAATCAATATTGTACGTCTGTTCGACAGAATAATACTGTTCACGTGCTGTAATAAGCTAATCACTATTCAGCATTGTTTGTAGGTAGATCATGAGTAAACAAAAATAAACCATTAACTTTGATCTTTTGATTCAGGTATTTATTGTTTACCTTGCCATAGGATTTTCCGTCTCTTGTTTTTGCATAAATCAAGAAACCTACTCATTATATCGCCTTCACCTCCTCTAAATATTCTTATTTTGCTGATTGCGGCAACATTAATTTTATATCGGTGCAATCCTTGATGTATTGGGGCACCTAGCTTTGTTTATTTTTTGGGAATGTATATTCTGCTTTTGATTGTATGAGGAGAACATTTACTTATTCAGCAACATAAATTGTTGCCTTGATACTTTATGCTACTTTTCTTTTCTTTTTTGTCCCCTTGGTCCATATTGCTTGTCTGAATTATTTCCTTGTCATCTTATCTGTGCTCCCTCCACAACCATCTTCATCTACCATTAGCTAGTATCGATTCCAGTAATTACCAAAACCA
This sequence comes from Margaritifera margaritifera, assembly GCA_029931535.1. Classification (NCBI taxonomy): domain Eukaryota; kingdom Metazoa; phylum Mollusca; class Bivalvia; order Unionida; family Margaritiferidae; genus Margaritifera; species Margaritifera margaritifera. Next base: position 652,727 of record JAQPZY010001243.1, on the reverse strand, counting down.
GATCTATTTAGGTCTCTCACACACCTATTCAAAACCAGATTTCTTTAGGTCTCTCACACACCTATTCAAAACCAGATCTCTTTAGGTCTCTCACACACCTATTCAAAACCATATCTCTTTAGGTCTCTCACACACCTATTCAAAACCATATCTCTTTAGGTCTCTCTCACACCTGTTCAAAACCATATCTCTTTAGGTCTCTCACACACCTATTCAAAACCAGATCTCTTTAGGTCTCTCACACACCTATTCAAAACCAGATCTCTTTAGGTCTCTCACACACCTATTCAAAACCAGATCTCTTTAGGTCTCTCACACACCTATTCAAAACCAGATCTCTTTAGGTCTCTCACACAGCTATTCAAAACCATATCAACACGATCGAATAAGTACTGAGCTCTCGTGTTGTCAAGGTTTCTAGTTAGCGTTTTGATTTGGTGAAGTATTTTTTCAGATGAAAAAAAAAAAACTGGAAGGCTATACCCACTCGACCGTGTTGAGGCATAGTTCAGAAGGTGACGTTCGGGTTGAACACTAAATATATATGCCACGAATTGTATCGATTTATTATAAAATTCTTTCCAAATGTAGATGTAAACGTCAGGTGCAGTCTGGTTGTATATTTTCATAGACCCATAAGTATTATTGAAAGGATAAGTATGAGTTGACTGATGACAGGTTTTCCTGGCGTATCAATACATGTCAAGTTCAGGTGTTCTTCCGTCCTTCCTGAAACAGATAAACGTTATGGTTTCATGGTGGGTCATTTCGATGTGACTTATCTCTCCTAACTTTGTGTTAACATCTCTTTTTGACTGACTAATTTATTTTTGCCATAGATTCATCCATCGCCACAGGTATATCTAATATGCTCTGAATCGCTGCATATATTTTTGAAAACCCCCCAAAAGGACATATATAATGATAACATATAGTAAATATCAACTTAGGTGTGAGACCCATAATAACGATATATATAACATGTTGCAAAACTTGTATTTCATGTGAATCTTGCGTCCTGTGCAAGAAGTGATATTAAAAACCCGCGTTATGCATTTTTTTTTTAAAATGAAAATTAACTAGCTTTTACTAGTTGTGTTGTATCACATTCCTAGACACATGTTTTACTTGCAGAAGAAAGTCGCCATTTAAATACAGCCTGCATCACCAACCAAATTCTGAGAATAATTTTTCACAAGTCACCAGTTGAAAAAATGGTACAAAATAATCCTGTGGAATTAAAAAACGGCTAAGGGATTTAGTTAAATAGAATAACACGCTGATGCAAATAAAATATGGTCGACATCGAATGAAGATCAGAATGATGCTTCAGCCTGGAGTCATAGCATGCAATTTGTTTCCATTTGGGATTCCAATTCAGACGATACATAAACGTCTGGAAGTCACTCATATTTGAGGTGTTTTCATGTTCTCGTGTTGAAATCACTCTGAGACCATTACTCCTGCATCGTAAAGTCTTAATTCCATAACAGAATTGCCACCAGAACACGAGTGTGACTCTTGTAACAGAAACAAAAATGTTATACTGTCATGCAAGGTCAGATATACTTTCAATCTGGTTGGTTATGAAGGGTTATGTGTGGCCTTTGTTCGACTATCTAGTTTTACAAATTGTTACACGAGAGAGAGAGAGAGAGAGAGAGAGAGAGAGAGAGAGAGAGAGAGAGAGAGAGAGAGAGAGAGAGGGGGGGGGGAATTGGGACATTCGTGTCAGGGTCATTCAGATTTTAATAGTTTTCATTCGGCCTATCATAAACAATTTTCATCATTATTATGGATTTGTAATTATTCTAAAACTGGTGGAACTGATGTTGGATAAAAAATTATGTTGGACAGTTAATATGGGTTACAAGGTTGTAAGCAAGCCGCAGTAGCTTAGTTGGAAGAGCGTCAGACTCGTAATCCAAGGGTCGCGGGTTCTGTACCCGCCCAAACCAGCTCGGGTCGGCTACCTCGGAGTGTCCTTGCGAAAGGCACTTAGCTCCCATTTCCTGATATGGCAAATAATGTGTTAAAAGTGCTGTTAAAACCAACAATAACAAAACAATACAAGGATTTAAATATGTAAGGCTAGAGCGGTTTTGCTTTGAGCATTACGAAATACTACTTCCTCTTCGCCATTCTCTCTTCCAGACTCAATGAATCTGGGATTGTCTCCAGGGATAATGAAAAAATGAAATCCATGAAGCTGAATGCCATTTCATAAAAGAGTGTTTAGTAATGATCCAACATATTAAATCTGCCCTGTGTACAACAAAGAATGAAAGATTTCATATATTGGATTATTATTGTATCTGACTGTACTTGTATGCCTTGTTTCTCAACAGATTTCGTGTTTGTTATAGCAATTGTTACCAGTATAACACCATACACATTTAGAATCCTGAGGAGGATATACAGTGATCTAAACTCTCATTCTTCTAAATCTAGTGATCGTATATGTATATTCAACTTTATTTCATACATACACATATATGTATATATATATATATATATATATATATATATATGTGTGTGTGTGTGTGTGTGTGTGTGTATTACACCCACACAATAACAATAACATTAGATTTTCCATCACTGCATATCCCTTGAGTAATCTAACAGATTAAGTCTGTCTATCGTAAAGAACATTATTCCGCGTAGCAAGCGCGGTCTTTTAATGGAACCTATGGCAGTTTCCAGATTATATTTACCTCTTTCCGTGACGCGCATTATTTAGATCAAGATGAGTATTTTCCCTTGTCCATGTGTGTGGCCAGATAAAACAGAATCTTCCCGCCAGTAATGAAGCCCACTACACTCACAGGATATACCTCTGGTCCATAGTGGGGGCTGAGCCAACGCCCCCTCCCAAAAAAAAAAGAAAAAAAAGAAAATGAGCGCGTAACAACTAAAACGTTTCCTAGAGTAAGTTTTCTTTACAGTTATATGGTTAAAAGTATGCCCAGGAAACGCTTAATATGCAGGAGCATCTGAAGGCTTCCCTCCGCCCCCTTAGAGGGTTCCGTCCCACTCCTTGCCTACTTGTTTTCGCCTACCCTTACGCCCCCCTCCCCCCCCAACGATATTTCTGGAACCGCCACTGCACAGACCTTGTTTTCTTCATCCAATAAACGATTCATTATCAACAAAGGAGGTTCAGCTAAGGAAAACGATATCTGGATTTCATAAATTGCTCCTTGCATTTAGGCGTTTTATTTTCTCCACGTTGAGTTTGAGGAATGAATGAATCAATCGAAAAGTTTAAATGTTTTGTTTAATGAAAATAAAACGATATGCAAGAGAATTATATGATATGTGTGGAGAGAAGATAAAAAGAAAAAAGTACTTAGTATGATCTCTGTATTTTATACGTTCGTCTTGAGGCGGGCATATTATGTTATGGTGTTGTCCGTTCGGGTGATTGTGCGTCCGTCCGTTAACATCTTCCAGTCTTGGAGAAATTTGAAAAACTTTGCCCATGTATATCTGATGACTAGATGGCGTATCGCATACCATAGTTTAGTCTCATGGTCACGACAAGGAAGAAAGCAAGGTCTGAATCAATTTCCGGACTGCTGAATCATTTGAAATACTGGGTATTTCGATGAAACTCTCTCTCACTATATATATATATATATATTTAGGCTAGGGAAAATGTAAATCAACGACTTGCATCTTGCATCTTTTTTCGAGTTTCAGTTTTTAAATACTGATAATATTTCAATAAAGTTTTAGCCATATATATGTCATGGCATGATGGCGTGCTGGAGTATATCACAGCCCTATATATGTCATGGCATGATGGCGTGCTGGAGCATATCACACCCATATATATGTCATGGCATGATGGCGTGCTGGAGTATATCACACCCATATATATATGTCATGGCATGATGGCGTGCTGGAGTATATCACAGCCATATATATGTCATGGCATGATGGCGTGCTGGAGTATATCACAGCCATATATATGTCATGGCATGATGGCGTGCTGGAGTATATCACACCTATATATATGTCATGGCATGATGGCGTGCTGGAGTATATCACACCCATATATATGTCATGGCATGATGGCGTGCTGGAGTATATCACAGCCATATATATGTCATGGCATGATGGCGTGCTGGAGCATATCACAGCCATATATATGTCATGGCATGATGGCGTGCTGGAGCATATCACAGCCATATATATGTCATGGCATGATGGCGTATGGCATGATGGCGTGGTTGAGTATATCACAGCCATATATATGTCATGGCATGATGGCGTGCTGGAGTATTTCAGAGCCATATATATGTCATGGCATGATGGCGTGCTGGAGCATATCACAGCCATATATATGTCATGGCATGATGGCGTGCTGGAGCATATCACAGCCATATATATGTCATGGCATGATGGCGATTGGCATGATGGCGTGGTTGAGTATATCACAGCCATATATATGTCATGGCATGATGGCGCGGTGGAGCATATCACAGCCATATATATGTCATGGGATGATGGCGAGGTGGAGCATATCACAGCCACGCCTCCTGCCTGCCGCTAGGTCTAGTCTAGGATATAAACTTTAGGCCACTGAAAATATTTTAAAGAAACTTTATTCATTTGTATATCACGACTATATGCAGTGTCACATATCACAACCACGCCACCTATCTCAATGCCAAGGTCACCTGTATCTAGGTCAAGGTCACATTAAAGAAACTAAACTCAACTTATCCGTGTCAGGTCTATAATGAAACTTGAGCCACTTTTACAATAATTATGGGGGAAATTTAACTCTACAATATTTACTTGTCCATGCTCTCTCGTTCACAATAGATATTTTCATGAAATCGTATCCAAATATTTATGTCTACAAAATTTTCAAGTTATGAGTAATGGTATGCCCGTCTTGACAAGTTATGATTAATGGTATGTCCGTCTTGACAAGTTATGAGTAATGGTATGCCCGTCTTGACAAGTTATGAGTAATGGTATGTCTTGACAAATTATGAGTAATGGTATGTTTTGACAGATTATGAGTAATGGTATGTCCGTCTTGACAAGTTATGAGTAGTGGTATGTTAGTCTTGGCAAGTTATGAGTAAATGTATGCCCGTCTTGACATGTTATGAGTAATGGTATGCCCGTCTTGACATGTTATGAGTAATGTTATGTCCGTCTTGACAAGTCATGAGTAATAGTATGTCCGTCTTAGCAAGTTCTGAGTAATAGTATGCCCGTCTTGACAAGTTATGAGTAATGGTATGCCCGTCTTGACAAGTTATGAGTAATGGTATGTCCATCTTGACAAGTTATGAGTAATGGTATGTCCGTCTTGACAAGTTATGAGTAATGGTATGTCCGTCTTGACAAGTTATGAGTAATGGTATGTCCGTCTTGACAAGTTATGAGTAATGGTATGTCAGTCTTGACAAGTTATGAGTAATTGTATGTCCGTCTTGACAAATTATGAGTAATGGTATGTCCGTCTTGACAAGTTATGAGTAATGGTATGTCCGTCTTGACAAGTTATGAGTAATTGTATACCCGTCTCGACAAGTTATGAGTAGTGTTATGCCAGTCTTGACAAGTTATGAGTAATGGTATGTCCGTCTTGACAAGTTATGAGTAATGGTATGCCCGTCTTGACAAATTATGAATAATGTTATGTCCGTCTTGACAAGTTATGAGTAATGGTATGTCCTTCTTGACAAGTTATGAGTACTGGTATGTCCGTCTTGACAAGTTATGAGTAATGGTATGTCCGTCTTGACAAGTTATGAGTAATGGTATTCCCGTCTTTAAAATTTTCGCACATACAGCATAGGACAGGTTATTGTATTTGTCAAGGATTCATGAGTGACATATTTGCAAGTAGTGATCTTATCCTTTCTATGAATATTGTAAGGATCTAAGAATTATTTGCATGGAAATATTACACATTAGTCTTGCTAAACGATAAGATTTTAAATGTTATTCCAACATCTATAATGCTTGTGCAGTTTACTAATGAAGAGTTTAATTGTGATCAGTGTTGTCCCTCATTCATACAATATGTTACATTAGTGTTGCTAAACGCTGTTTCTCTACGGTATGTTTCGTCTAGCTACATTGAGGTATTGCAGCTTTAACCACCTCTCGAAAATACGCGCACACACACACACACACACACACACACACACACACACACACACACACACACACACTTTACAGTAATTACTTTATCCAATCCACTCTCAAACATTATCAAGAGAGGCGTATCATGCGTTGCTCTTATATCTTTTTCAGTCCAACTAGTTGACTGTTTGCCAAAATGGCCCAGAACGTTCTTTACAATAGGTACCAGTGGAAAGACGTTTTAAATTACTAAACATTACAGCGATCCTCTTATACAGCGTTAACAGTGTTTACTATGAAACAGTATTCTAGTCAGTATTGCGCTGCTCTACTACCAAAAGCGTTGTCTGTACCTTAACGTATTTCTTGTGTACTGTCTTAAGTTCTATATCGGATGGAAAGCGAGATCTACAGACGAAAGCGATCTTTTGTTGACTTTATTGCTGGCGGAAAGATTTCACTTATGTAACTATGATACACATGGGATTGGAAAATTCTTATCAAAGTAAGTATTTCATTTCTTGATGGTTTGATATATCGTAGATTTCTGATAGTGAAAGCTTAATTTTTATGTTCTACGTTGTTAAACGTAATGTATGTTTTATCAAAAACTCAATCAGTATAGAACGTACAGGAAGTCGGTAGGCATCTGTATCATTTCACCCTTTCATTATGATTGTCTACAAAATTTAAATGAGAGACATTCTGAAGGTTTCTACTTATGAGGATTTTTCTTAGCAGTCAAAGGATCTTTCCAATGTTTTACTGGTCAGAAGGACTTATCTGTGGAAGGGTAGGGCGGTTTTCATTTGAGTATCTTCCTTAAAAAATCGTTCCTTCCGCTTTATCATTCTCGTTTCTTCCACTGTTACTTCATAGTTCACAAGATATGGAACCTGAATTCTTTCAGGCAATAATGTTAACATATGTTAAACCTAATTCGATTTAGAAATCAAATACACTCTACAATATGTATCATTACAGGTATCTTAATTGACTATATTGGAATCTTTACAATATGTATCGTTACAGGTATCTTAATTGACTATATTGGAATCTTTACAATATGTATCATTACAGGTATCTTTATTTACTATATTGGAATCTTTACAATATGTATCATTACAGGTATCTTAATTTACTATATTGGAATCTTTACAATATGTATCATTACAGGTATCTTAATTGACTATATTGGAATCTTTACAATATGTATCATTACAGGTATCTTAATTTACTATATTGGAATCTTTACAATATGTATCATTACAGGTATCTTTATTTACTATATTGGAATCTTTACAATATGTATCATTACAGGTATCTTCCTAACTTCATAACTATTACAAAAAAGAAAATAACACATCTAATATCTATGTTCATGATAACTGACAAGAGTATTAGTGATAAATTCCAAGACATGAAGCTAACACAAGTATTTACTGAAACATTATTGGAAGCAGTATCGCACAATTCTCTCATCGATTTGATCACAATGTCCAGATTATATTCACCTCTCGAAATAACGACATTATTTATGAGAAGAACCTTTAACCTTTCCCTGTGTAGTAGAGACCACATAAGACAAAATCTCCACAAGTAATTAGGCCCACAAGATGTAGTTCAGTCGACACGCCTTCACTTTCTTATCCGATAAACGCCTCACAATAAATATACAAGCTTCAGGTTCAGATAAGAAAATCAATTTAGGTCTCATCTTCTGGGGCTATCTAAGATAGACGCAACACAATCATTGGTTTGTTGGTCAATCTGAATTTTAATTTTACTCAAACCCGTTGATCGAAATTTAAAAAGAGCTTTGGTCAGCTGATTTTGGGATGTAGATTGGTAAGTTTATGCATTTTCGAAACAATATCGTCTCCGTGCTTGTATCTTATCCGATGTTCGAGGATTGGGCTGATAGTGTTACTAGAATGACAAGTTTAAGGCGATTCTACTGCAGGAAATCTATAGCATCATCGATCTCTTATTCCTGTGTATATGAGAAAACAATAGTTTTCATACCTTATTCCTTTTCTTCTTTTGGAACATAATCTTTTGTTAGCACTAGATTGTCACTTTTGTGCTGAGGTGTCGTAAAGCGCTACATACATACATACATACATACATACATACATACATACATACATACATACATACATACATACATACATACATACATACATACATACATACATACATACATACATACATACTTTCCGAGGATGTCAATAAACAACCTATTCATTTTCTTGTTTTGGCGTGTTGAATGCTACTTTTTGTGTCTGAATGTAGCAACACTTTTTATTTACACAGGCCGTATATTTCTGTGCTTTTTTGCCTATGATCACAAGGTAGAGAGCTCTCACATTTCTTGCATATATTGGTTTATTACCAATTTATGTAATTGACTTTTTAAAAAAAATTGTCATATTTATTCTCATTTCGTGCCTGATAAATCTCAATGCCAAGTGTGAAGTACATCACTACCACCCCACACCCCACCTCCATCATTTGTGCAGATCTATGCCAACATATATTTCAACTAGCTTTATGAAGCAATATGACTTTAAGATCCTCAGTGATTTATCTTTGATGAGAAACTTGTGTTTCCCACCATCACGCTTTCTAAAAACTCTTTTATTTGTGAATCAGGTGTCTTTATGATTTTGATATATTTCATGGCATTGTTAGGCAGTTGTTATGCTCATCCCAGAAAGCTGCCGTTAGAACTTGCATCCGTATCTTGGCCCCTTGTCATGAAAACTTTTAACTAGCACTCTGATGAAAATAAATGGTACATTTTCCATCAATCCTCTTTAAATAAACCGGACATTACTTGTCGTAAAAAATTTCAGAGGTCTTTGGTGGTACTTGAATTTTAGGTCGACGACACATTCAGGCTAGATACGGACAATTTCATTTTTATATTTTGTTGTTGCTTTTTTTTTATTTCGGGAGGGAGGGGAGGGGGAAGAGGGCGGGCTTTTCTTTCAAACCAGGATGTTTTTTCTTTTACCTCAAGATAATTTATTTTGTTCAACTGATATAGTTCTTTTTTATATAAATCAGAGCAAGAATATTTTTTGAAGCTATTTGAGGGCCGAGTTATTTTGTTGTCAACAAAAATCCTAGGCCCTCCCTCATCCTGCCCGAAAATTAAACGGTCGGTTCCTTATCAGCTTCAAATGATCAGTGTCAGACCATGTAACTGAAATGGACATTCATACCATGCAGCGAAGATACAGTTGAGAACATCGATTTCTGTCTTAAATTCGAGCTTTGAGACGATATACGTTTGCATTGGAAAGTCGCTCATTCTGGGCATTCTCAAAGAATAATCAATGCCTTACAAATACACTTATTGCTTAGCTCTAATATCATCGTACAACCACCAACTGAGCATGCGCGTGGACTTTTCAGTTAAAATCTAGAACATGCAATTCCATGACGTTGCAACCTCTATGCCGTCTTCCCTACCCAAGGGTCGTCGATCTACTTCGTTCCACATCAACCCGTGGTATATTTATCTAGCTGAAACGGTGTTTTGAACAAGTGCCCTCTTGCGGATAAAAGAGTCCCAACCCATAGCAAGCGAAACCAAGTAACCAGTGAGAAAGCCCGTTATGTAACCAGTTAAGTATTCAGTAAGGTGATTTCCACGATGTTCACAGGCATTGATTCTGAATTAAAAGTTGCTTAAATTGTTTAAATTGGAGAAACTTACGTGCGATATGTGTTCGTGTGTACGGAAGCCGCTATGATTATTCCTAACAATCTCCCAAATTAAATGTAACAAGGGATCTGATTGGCTCAGTTTCTATTAGCTGCATCCAATCAAATAGCGGAGCAGTAGATACCTTTTCAGCTAGCTAAATATGCCAAGGGTTGATGTGGAGCCAAGTGGACCGACGACCATTGCCTAGCGACGATGCCTCTATGCATGTGGATATATCCTTTATCGATTGCTGTTTTCGTTTACATAGACCAATATTAATCTAATTAGAGAAAATAATATTCATCTCCATTTCGCATAACGAAAATCAAAATTACTTACTAATCTTCTTAAGTAGTTTGGGAGATGAAAAATGTGAAATTCTTTTCATTCTGTCATATGACCGTGCAAAGTCCGTGCAGTGTCCATATTAAGTTCGTGCTATGAATGCGCTAAGTTTGTGCTATAATTGTGATAAGTCCGTGCTATGACCATACTAAGTTCCTGCTGTGACAAAAGAATTTGATACCGAAAAAATGTGTGTTTGATGAGACTTATATACAACAGAAAAGACAAGAAATCTATTTTAATGTGGACTGTCTCAAGGAAATATCTCCTCCCGCAAAGAGTGACTGAAGGAGAACTGCGGTGTACATTGCTGCAAAGAATGACTGAAGGAGAAATGCGGTGTATATTGCTGCGAAGAATGACCGAAAAAGAACTGCGGTGTACATTGCTGCGAAGAATGACTGAAGGAGAAATGCGGTGTATATTGCTGCAAAGAATGACTGAAGGAGAAATGCGGTGTATATTGCTGCGAAGATTGACTGAAGGAGAACTGCGGTGTATATTGCTGCAAAGAATGACTGAAGGAGAAATGCGGTGTACATTGCTGGAAAGAATGACTGAAAAATAAATGCGGTGTACATTGCTGCATGAAATGTTATATCAAGACATAATTAAGTGAAATCGTCAGAAAAACATGGTCTTATCCTGTTGACCCTCCCACCATGTCGGCAGGCCCTTATAAATAGCAAATGAATCTCCTTTTTCTGCACGTATATCCATGAACACATTACACCACTGTACTCAACAATGTAAAACTGAGTATTTCATCGCACGACTTCTAATGATTACTTTAAGTCATGGTGACAGATAGAAAAATCCGTCTGCAACTTGCAATTATCTATATATCTATATACTTATACACACATGTATATGTACGTAAATGTGTCCCAGACAGACTTAGCGATTTGAAACTTAATAGAGACTTTGTGTTTATTTTTTATAATTGCTTTTATTCTAAATAGTAGAAGTTTAGACCAAAAAGAAATTGTGTAACCTAGTGCAGGAACCATAAAGTTGTTGTTGTAGTGGGTTGAACGCCATTTTTCAGCACATGATAGGCTATACATGGCGGCCAGTTTTATCTGGTGGAGGAAGAACCACCGGCCCACGGGAAGCTACTGGCAAGCTTTCTCACATATCCACATTGGCCGAGCCCGAGACTCGAACCCACGCAGACAGAGGTGAGATGGCAGTGATCGGTAAAGGCGAGCGCCTTAGACCACTCGGCCACCCGGGGCCCCGGAACCATAAAGTTATCAAGTCAAACATTACAAAACGGATGGTGCCCTTTGAACTTCCATGAAAATGGACCAAGATGAGCATTCTCAGGTAGATACACGAACTATTACCAGTACATACGCAAAAAGCTCCATAATATTTGCTAGATTTAGCAGAATGATAAAGAGCACAGCATAGCTATTGATCTGAAATGTTATTACATAGTGAGATGCAGACTGCAGTCAATGGTGCAATTTATCCGCGCCTATGAGTCAAAAAATGGTGAATAAGATCAGTGGCGTAACTAGCGCCCCCTGCAATGCAAAGGGAAGGGGGCATTTAAGAAAGGGGCCCAAAATCGAAAGTTTGAACAGGAGGGGTGAGGGGCATTCAAGAAGGGGGCCCAAAATCCAAAGTTTTTACATTGGAGGGGGAAGAGGCATTTCCGAATTTTCGAAGGGGCGGGGGGGAGGCCCAAAATTTTTGAAGTTACGCTATCAAATTGGATCAAGACATATACTCATCAGTTCCAGAGTATTACGTCACAAGTCTTTATATGAACAACACTCGTTTCTATGACATTAACAAAAAGAAATAAGAGTAAAATACAGGAAAGCCTATTCAAAACATAAAGACAAGGGACACATAATAGTGAACATAAAAACTATTTATAAAGAAAAAGAAAATTTAGATTTTAGACATATTAAAATATCTGAAGATGCATGGAGTCCAAACTAAAATTTATTGACAGATTGAAAAACTGGAATGGCATAAAACTGCTAAATAGAGATGATTTACTTGTATAATTAGCATATTCTAGACATAAATATAGAAAGGAAAAAAAATACTATTGAGGTATCAACAAGGAGATGAAAGCATTCTCATCATTAAGAAATACTTCTGGGTCTATACCAAATTTGGGAGACATATCAATTAAAATGCTTCATCAACACAGGTTTTCGCGTATACCATTATTTCGTAAACATCCTCTTGTGTCCAGACGAACCTATTATTATTGTGAAACTTATTATGAATGGGCAATTCGTGTCTCCAACTTTAAATGTATATTTCGTCTAATCGTCGGATACATAAGATATATATTTGGGGGCGTGGGTGTGGGAGCGGATTGTTTAACAATAAGACTTTCATAATGTCTCGTTTTTTCTTTTCTTACATAATATTTTAATCCATTCAGGACTCGCATGGAACTCTCTCTCTCTCTCTCTCTCTCTCTCTCTCTCTCTCTCTCTCTCTCATACACACACACACACATATATATATATATATATATATATATATATATATATATATATATATATATATATATATATAATATATACACACACACAAAGTCTCTATTAAATTTCAAATCACTAAGTCTGTCTGGGACACATTTACATACATATACATGTGTGTATATTTACATAGATAGATAGATAATTGCAAGTTGCAGACGGATTTTTCTATCTGTCACCATGAAGATATATATATATATATATGCAGATACATACATAGAATTTTTGTTTTGCCTGCCTAATAATGGTATGTTAATATTTCTGCATCATTTGGGCGTCAGATGAGACAGTCTCTGTAATTGTCTGAGAGTCTTGCAAAAACAAAAATGGAGGCTAAAGGCACAATAATTCTCTCTCTCTCTCCCTCTCTCTCTCTCTCTGCTTTTTATTGATGATTAATGTTTAATACCCCAACCTTGACTAAGGCTGGCTTTGAAATCGGTTACACGAGGAATAACTTTGAATAAGGCTGACTTTGAAATCAGTTACTTGAGGAATAACCTTGAATAAGGCTGACTTTGAAATCAGTTACATGAGGAATAACCTTGAATAAGGCTGACTTTGAAATCAATTACATGAGGAATAACCTTGAATAAGGCTGACTTTGAAATCAGTTACTTGAGGAATAACCTTGAATAAGGCTGACTTTGAAATCAATTACATGAGGAATAACCTTGAATAAGGCTGACTTTGAAATCAGTTACATGAGGAATAACCTTGAATAAGGCTGACTTTGAAATCAGTTACTTGAGGAATAACCTTGAATAAGGCTGACTTTGAAATCAGTTACATGAGGAATAACATTGAATAAGGCTGGGTTCAGTGGCGACGCGAGGGTTCGAGGCGCCCGAGGGCAATGTTCTATAGTGGTGCCCCTATTGAAGAGCCCGGGGGCAATGTTCTTTAGTAGCGCCCCTATTTTGCCACAGAGAACAAGAAACCTCCCCTCCCTCCCTTCCCCCATCTACGCCCCGGCTACAGCTAAAAAAGAAAAACTCCCGACGATGCCCCCCTCGCCCGGCGCCGCCCACCTCCCCCTGTCGCGCCGTCACTGGCTGGCTTTGAAATCAGTTACATGAAGAATAAATTTGACTAAAGCTGGCTTTGAAATCGGTTAGCTGAGGAATAATCTTGACTAAGGCTTACTTTGAAATCTGTTACATTACGAATAATCTTTGTTTGGGATAAAAGAGATCGATATTTGCATCTGGAAAGCAAGTTGCTTTTTGTAATATTGTTCCTGGCTGACAAAGAGCGCAATTTTCGTATCAGGTAAAACAAGAAATTGTGAAGAAGGCGCGTGAAACGTGTAAAAGATGACCTAAAAGATTTACTTAAGTATTCAAATAACACGAAGAATTTTTTGTTGTTGAGAGCTACATGAAGTCTTTAAACAATAAGTCCAAACGTTACCATCATTACTTGACTCGGTTGTATATTAAACAATAAGTCCAAACGTTACCATAATTACTTGACTCGGTTGTATATTAAACAATAAGTCCAAACGTTACCATAATTACTTGACTCGGTTGTATATTAAACAATAAGTCCAAACGTTACCATTATTACTTGACTCGGTTGTATATTAAACAATAAGTCCAAACGTTACCATAATTACTTGACTCGGTTGTATATTTGTTTCGTGCATTTTGTTACATATACTACTTTTCATAATCGTCGTAGTATAAAACATTTCGTTTATTATTCTCATAATCAAAACTTCTAACGCTGCTTTGTACAAATTGTAAACCATAACAAATAACATTATCAAACTGTATTTTAAACAGATTTATTATGAATTATATAGGCTCAAATTAATACAGTGAATAACAACTGTGTATCAGCATCACAGCGCGGTCAAAATGAAATCAGCTTGTATCATTGTGAAATCTTTGAACTGATTGTGATTTTTGGTTAGGAGTTTCGTTTACTTACATATATATATATATAAATATATATCCAGTTTTGGGGTCGTTAGTTGTTATTTCAATCTCGATAACCTGATTGTTCAATTAAATCTTCTTCACTCAAACCTTGATAATCACTCAAATGTGTTTTCCTACAAGCTCACCTTAAGGACTTTAAACTCCAATTGTTTTCCTACAAGCTCATGTTAAGGACTTTAAACTCTGTCTTAATATGTTATATACTCTTGTATCGGCTTCCACTTTTTTTTGCAATCTGAGAATAAAAGTACCAGAAATAGAATTTGTTCAGGATGACTACCGCCAGTTTCTCACAGAACCCCATTTAAAAAAGCAAAGCAAAAACAACAATTGCACAAAACAAATCTATTCTTCTTGAGATGCAAAATAAAATATATACAAATTGCCAATCGCTTCACATTCTGACCATTTTTTTTATTTACTTATTCATATATTTAGTTATTTGTTGATCATGTATTCTTTCGCTTAATGCATCTCCATACTGTCTATAATATAATTACCACTGTAATGGAGAGGACTTCATCACTGTAATGGAGAGGACTTCATCACTGTAATGGAGAGGACTTCATCACTGTAATGGAGAGGACTTCATCACTGTAATGGAGAGGACTTCATCACTGTAATGGAGAGGACTACATCACTGTAATGGAGAGGACTTAATCACGTATTGTCACTTTGATTACAGTCAAACTGCTTTTGGTAACATGTTCTTGCGAGAATAAAATATGTTTAAACCAGCATTGTATATGAGAAAATTCTTCATTTCGAAAGGGAAAAACATCTAATACTTTTACCTGTAGCTTGTATATAAGAAAATCCTTCACATTGAAAGGGAAAAACATCTAATACGTTTACCTGTAGCTTGTATATGAGAAAATCCTTCACTTCGAAAGGGAAAAACATTTAATACTTGTACCCGTAGCTTGAACTCCCTTGAGATTATTTTTTCACTTCACTCGTGATTTGTTTATGTCTAACTTTCGCTTAAATAAGGTCGATATCCTTAATTGATTTCATAGGAGATGACTAAATAAATGACAGGGACATACAAATGTAATTATTTAATTGTCTCCAAGTTTAGAGAAATTCCAATCTCTACTAATAACGTAAAGTAGAATAATAGCAATTTTAAAATCATCCAAATGTGTTGTGTATGAATAACAATAAAAACAAAGACATGTTTAATGTGGTGTGTATGAATAACAATGGAAACAAAGACATGTTTAATGTGTTGTGTATGAATAACAATGGAAACTAAGACATATTTTTATAAAATTAAAAAATCAAGCAATGTATTGTGCATGAATAATAATAGAAACAAAAACATGTTTAATGTGGTGTGTATGAATAACAATGGAAACAAAGACATGTTATAATTTAAAAATCAAACAAATGTGTTGTGTATGAATAACAATGGAAACAAAGACATGTTTTTATAAATTTAAAAATCAAGCAATGTATTGTGTGTGAATAATAATAGAAGCAAAAACATGTTTAATGTGGTGTGTATGAATAACAATGAAATCAAAGACATGTTATAAATTTTAAAATCAAACAAATGTGTTGTGTATGAATAACAATGGAAACAAAGACATGTTTAATGTGTTGTGTATGAATAACAATGGAAACAAAGACATGTTTAATGTGTTGTGTATGAATAACAATGGAAACAAAGACATGTTTTTATAAATTTAAAAATCAAGCAATGTATTGTGTATGAATGACAATGGAAACAAAGACATGTTTAATGTGGTGTGTATGAATGACAATGGAAACAAAGACATGTTTAATGTGGTGTGTATGAATAACAATGGAAACAAAGACATGTTATAAATTTAAAAATCAAGCAATGTGTTGTGTATGAATAACAATAGAAACAAAGACATGTTTAATGTGGTGTGTATGAATAACATGGAAACAAAGACATGTTTAATGTGGTGTGTATGAATAACAATGGAAACAAAGACATGTTATAAATTTAAAAATCAAACAAATGTGTTGTGTATGAATAACAATAGAAACAAAGACATGTTTTTATAAATTTATAATTCAAGCAATGTGTTTTGTATGAATAACAATAGACACAAAGACATGTTTTTATAAATTTAAACAGCAAGCAATGTGTTTTGTATGAATAACAACAGAAACAAAGACATGTTTAATGAAGTTGTTTAAAAACATAGCTCTGCTCCAAACTTTGTCAATAAAAAATGGCGGGGGGGGGGCATTTTCAAATCAAAATATAAAGCAAAGAAGAGAATAGAATTATAGTTTTCGGGAATACTCATGCTCACAAAACAGTTTCACCCAAAATGATCACGCAATCCAGCTGCCTACGTCATCTCATCTAGAAAGCAAAATGATCACGCAATCCAGCTGAAAAACGTGACCTCTTCTAGAAAGCAAAATGATCACGCAATCCAGCTGCCTACGTCATCTCATCTAGAAAGCAAAATGATCACGCAATCCAGCTGAAAAACGTGACCTCTTCTAGAAAGCAAAATGATCACGCAATCCAGCTGCCTACGTCATCTCATCTAGAAAGCAAAATGATCACGCAATCCAGCTGCCTACGTCATCTCATCTAGAAAGCAAAATGATCGCGCAATCCAGCTGCCTACGTCATCTCATCTAGAAAGCAAAATGATCACGCAATCCAGCTGAAAAACGTGACCTCTTCTAGAAAGCAAAATGATCACGCAATCCAGCTGCCTACGTCATCTCATCTAGAAAGCAAAATGATCACGCAATCCAGCTGCCTACGTCATCTCATCTAGAAAGCAAAATGATCACGCAATCCAGCTGAAAAACGTGACCTCTTCTAGAAAGCAAAATGATCACGCAATCCAGCTGCCTACGTCATCTCATGTAGAAAGCAAAATGATCACGCAATCCAGCTGCCTACGTCATTTCATCTAGAAAACCTGCAAACGCAAAAGGCAACAGATATTGAAGCAAAGTTGAAGAAAAAAGACACTCCGTTTCCTATGACAATAGACTTATACATGTACACTTTATTTCAAATGACAATATATTTACTCGTGTTGCACTTATGGTCCAGAGGGAAATTAATAAATATTACACGAAGATTAAAAATTTATGTTAATTCTCATTGTTATTATAACATGAACAAGTAACTGGTTTCTGCACATATTTTATGTTTCACGTGCATGTTTTAACCTTTGTCTGACATTTAGAATGGAAGCGAGGATTTTATCTATAAAATTTATTTAGTTCCTAACATATACAATATTAACCATATTTTACTAATTTTAAGCTCAAGTTCATTTCACTTCATTTGGATGATAACTTTGCTTACCGTTTAGTATCAGAAGTACAATATTTAGTAACGGTGGAACAAGTTGATTTTTCCTGATCGCATGTAAGTATACGGCTTACCTATTATTTCAGTCATACAACACATAGTTTTGTTTTAATTTTTCATCAGCCAGATTATACATCCTACTTACCTATACTCGGTTAAATAACACAATTTATAATATACCTGCCAATTTTCTACCCAGGAAAGAGACAGAATTTTACCGTCATTTCCTACAAGCAGGAAAACGATACTATCGTTTTCTAAATTCGTATTACCATACTCTTTATCCTAGAGGTTTCCTGGTGACAATAGCACCGCCCCTAGCGACGGAATGCCTAGACTAGCAGCAAACAAAGCTCTCACAGCGACGTTAGTTAAGAAACCTATACGTAAAATATCTGAAAGGTCTAAACATTGTTTTTGTCACACACACACACACACACACACACACACACACACACACACACACACAAAAATTATTCCTTTATTTTGAAGTAGTACAATATAGCCAAAATGTTTGTCTGGAACAAGATCACATTCGGAAATCGCGTACCAAAACATTACAGCTGTACAGTACAACCCATTTACGGAAGTTAATAATTTGGTAATGTTAGTGAGTTTCCCGCATAATGGATGAATTTTAAATTATAAATGAGTAACATTCTCTGCAACAAATCTGTATCATCAAGTTCCACCAATTTGTCCAATCCTGCTGTAAATAACTGTCAAAATAATGTTGTAATTCCCATATCAAGTCCCCATCGGAGCCTCTCACAATGTTCCACTAGAAACAGTTCAACTGCTATCAACCTGGCCTCCGCAAGAAACTTCCAGAGTCATTCAGCTGGTGAAATCTTCCGTGATGCAAAATTTGAGAAGTCACAATAACTGTAAATCACTTATACGAGTCTGCTGCCCCCAAGCGTCGAAGAATTCGTGTTATTGACAGTGATGGTAGTCAAACTGAGTGAGCGTTGTTTCACAAGCTTCATATCATAAAACTAATATTCATGTGCGTGTCAGCTTTTAAAAAAGTAATTCGGTTTATGCTTTAAGATGAAGTTCGCATTAAAGAGGTTTTGTGTTTTTCAGCTACATATAGTGATTTTATTAAATTATCTGAAAATTGATAGGTATATAACAAAAATATCATAAACGCAGTAATGCGATTTTGATTGCTAGATCACGTCTCGTTGTCAGCATAAAAAATCCGGATCATGACTTGACGCTTCGCGTCTCGTAATGATCCGGATTTTCTAATGCTGAAAACTCGACGTGATTTAGCAATCAAGATACTGTGATAAGAATATATATTTATACTCCAACTTTAAGTCCAAAACTTAAAATTTTCTCTTGCTAAAACGATTTATGTAGAAGGGGATTCGTAAGCGTTGTTTTCAGTTGACATTTTGTAACCTTTTGCAAAAGCGGCATGATGACATGGTAGAAAGCCGTTTAGTGGAGTGAAATACACACGAGTCAAAGTTATTACCCGCTCGGTACAATTCGAGATAAAGAAAAATTAATAGCATATTTCTGTCATGATTTCGAACTCTCACTGAATCAACGATATGGAAATTAGATTTCAAAAATCTCAGTTTGAAGGTATTTTTTTTTTTTTTTCTCAGTTTTTTTAAATTTATTTACATATTTATTTATTCAAAACGTTTTCAAGAAAATTGGAAACATCTACGACTAATCCTATATTATAAAGGAAGACAGAAAAGTACATTTTAAAAGGAACGAATACGAATTATAATAAACCTAATACAATATAATATTTATATTTGTAACTTAAATATTCTAAATCAAACAAAAATGTGCTGAATTTTACACAGTATCAGAATATTTGTCAGAAAGAGAAACAAAGCATAAATCTAATTAGGTAAGACACGTGTTTTGGGTGAGCACAGTTCATTTTCATATGGAGGAATATAATGATATCTAAAACGTCTTCCGCTGCAAATACATTTGTACTCAGAAGTTAAATACATTCCTATTGCCGACTTGAAGAACACTAACGCAAAGGTGGCAAATACTAATACAACTTCAAAAAATGCTGATAAATCTGGACACGTTTGTCCTGCAATTAAGGTAAAATAAAAAGTTTGTTCAAACAGCAATAAATATGATAATGATTCTTTGCATATCCTTAGTGAAATTGGAAAATGTTATATAAAGACGGATAAATATTCATCAGTTACCTATTCCATTAACGTTTTATACTTCTCCTGTATGCTGTATACAGAACTTGATAGATACATCTCATGTATGTAGTATACAGAACTTGATAGATACGTCTCATGTATGCAGTATACAGAACTTGATAGATACATCTCATGAATGCAGTATACACAACTGGATAGATACGTCTCGTGTATGCAGTATACAGAACTTGATTGATACATCTCATGTATGCAGTATACAGAACTTGATAGATATGTCTCATGCATGAAGTATACAGAACTTGATAGATAAGTCTCATGTATGCAGTATACAGAACTTGATAGATACGTCTCGTGTATGCAGTATACAGAACTTGATAGATACGTCTCATGCATGTAGTATACAAAACTTGACAGATACGTCTCCTGTATGCAGTATACAGAACTTGATAGATTCTGATTAACGTATTAAAGGTTTCGTTTCATTGAGTAACTATTGCTATCATTTCCATATTTTAGTGTTTACAGTACAGGGTACCTTTATATCACTATCAAACAAGTTGAATAATACATCTCATTAGCTTCTAAAAGCACGGATACGGAACCTAATTATTTCAATCACAATAAACATGCAAGTGTATCAGCTTTCCTAAGATAATATTTCTTAGCAATGACAATGACAATGACAAAATATGAGGAATAGAAGTCAAAAAACCAACGTCCTCTAGTCAATGACAATGGCAATAACAAAATCTTTATTACACTCGGGATGAAATACGCAACATATGAGGTAAAATATTAGTATCTCACTTTACATGTAAGTACATCAGCTATGGACAATATAATGTTTTTCACAGTAATTGCAATTTAACTCAGATTGACAGCAATATCACAATCAATACTCCAACGAAATACGAGAAAATACAAACATACAAGCATCTGTTCACACTACAATACATGGATGTTGATATAATTGGAAGGAAAGGATATATAGTACAAAAAATGGAACACAGATTAATCTGTAGTAAACTCATTACTTTACGACGATAAACCTATGGTACTTTTCTCTTTCTGAAAAAAATGGAAACAACAACATACACATCGAGTAAAGATGATTAGAAATTAACGAAATTTTGATAATATAATATGGATCATTTTAGAGTTTTCTTAAAACGCTAACTTTCTCAGAACTCAATATTTATTTTAACTTTGGTACATTTGGTCTGATATTCAAGTGTTTGTGTAGTAGTTGCTTTCTTTGTTCTCGGAAATAGCTGTGTTGAAGAAGATACGGAAATTATTAACCCACTCTGTTTTACACGCAAAGTTTACACAATCTTTCATGTTTAGACAAATTTCCCCATCTTCTCTTCTCTATAAGTAAACAATGATTACATGTTCGAAATTTTATTATATTTGCCATATATCTTTTGGACAAGTCTTTTAATAAATAATGTTCTAATTTTAATTCCGTTTACAAAAATTCTATATGTATCGGCTTTTGTCGAGTTAGTTATGGATAATTCCAATATCTGTATAAACTCATCAAGAAGCCTTTCCATAAAGATTGTATCTAACTAGAATTTATTGGGAATATTTTGATTAACAATAAATTTAAACCCAGTTTCCGATAAGGTGTTATGAATGCTCACTGTCGATTTACTTCTGCCTAGACCATTATTATAATCCTGCCTAGACCATTATTATAATCCCGCCTAGAAGATTATTATAATCCCGCCTAGACCATTATTATAATCCTGCCTAGACTATTATTATAATCCTGCCTAGACTATTATTCAAATCCTGCCTAGACGATTATTATAATCCTGCCTAGACCATTATTATAATCCTGCCTAGACCATTATTATAATCCCGCCTAGAAGATTATTATAATCCCGCCTAGACCATTATTATAATCCTGCCTAGACCATTATTATAACCCTGCCTAGACCATTATTATAATCCCGCCTAGACCATTATTATAATCCCGCCTAGAAGATTATTATAATCCCGCCTAGACCATTATTATAATCCTGCCTAGACCATTATTATAACCCTGCCTAGACCATTATTATAATCCCGCCTAGACCATTATTATAATCCCGCCTAGAAGATTATTATAATCCCGCCTAGACCATTATTATAATCCTGCCTAGACCATTATTATAATCCTGCCTAGACCATTATTATAATACCGCCTAGACCATTATTATAATCCTGCCTAGACCATTATTATAATCCCGCCTAGAAGATTATTATAATCCCGCCTAGACCATTATTATAATCCTGCCTAGACTATTATTATAATCCTGCCTAGACTATTATTCAAATTCTGCCTAGACCATTATTATAATCCTGCCTAGACCATTATTATAATCCTGCCTAGACCATTATTATAATCCCGCCTAGAAGATTATTATAATCCCGCCTAGACCATTATTATAATCCTGCCTAGACTATTATTATAATCCTGCCTAGACTATTATTCAAATCCTGCCTAGACGATTATTATAATCCTGCCTAGACCATTATTATAATCCTGCCTAGACCATTATTATAATCCCGCCTAGAAGATTATTATAATCCCGCCTAGACCATTATTATAATCCTGCCTAGACCATTATTATAACCCTGCCTAGACCATTATTATAATCCCGCCTAGACCATTATTATAATCCCGCCTAGAAGATTATTATAATCCCGCCTAGACCATTATTATAATCCTGCCTAGACCATTATTATAACCCTGCCTAGACCATTATTATAATCCCGCCTAGACCATTATTATAATCCCGCCTAGAAGATTATTATAATCCCGCCTAGACCATTATTATAATCCTGCCTAGACCATTATTATAATCCTGCCTAGACCATTATTATAATACCGCCTAGACCATTATTATAATCCTGCCTAGACCATTATTATAATCCCGCCTAGAAGATTATTATAATCCCGCCTAGACCATTATTATAATCCTGCCTAGACTATTATTATAATCCTGCCTAGACTATTATTCAAATTCTGCCTAGACCATTATTATAATCCTGCCTAGACCATTATTATAATCCTGCCTAGACCATTATTATAATCCCGCCTAGAAGATTATTATAATCCCGCCTAGACCATTATTATAATCCTGCCTAGACTATTATTATAATCCTGCCTAGACTATTATTCAAATCCTGCCTAGACAATTATTATAACCCTGCCTAGACCATTATTATAATCCTGCCTAGACCATTATTATAATCCCGCCTAGAAGATTATTATAATCCCGCCTAGACCATTATTATAATCCTGCCTAGACCATTATTATAACCCTGCCTAGACCATTATTATAATCCCGCCTAGACCATTATTATAATCCCGCCTAGAAGATTATTATAATCCCGCCTAGACCATTATTATAATCCTGCCTAGACAATTATTATAACCCTGCCTAGACCATTATTATAATCCCGCCTAGACCATTATTATAATCCTGCCTAGACCATTATTATAATCCTGCCTAGACCATTATTATAATCCTGCCTAGACTATTATTCAAATCCTGCCTAGACGATTATTATAATCCTGCCTAGACCATTATTATAATCCTGCCTAGACCATTATTATAATCCTGCCTAGACCATTATTATAATCCTGCCTAGACCATTATTATAATCCCGCCTAGACCATTATTATAATCCTGCCTAGACTATTATTATAATCCTGCCTAGACCATTATTATAATCCTGCCTAGACCATTATTATAATCCTGCCTAGACTATTATTATAATCCTGCCTAGACAATTATTATAATCCTGCCTAGACCATTATTATAATCCTGCCTAGACCATTATTATAATCCTGCCTAGACCATTATTATAATCCTGCCTAGACCATTATTATAATCCTGCCTAGACCATTATTATAATCCTGCCTAGACCATTATTATAATCCTGCCTAGACTATTATTCAAATCCTGCCTAGACGATTATTATAATCCTGCCTAGACCATTATTATAATCCTGCAATAGCTTCAGATACATGATATAAGATACTGTAGTATTAGAAATGTTCGTGGGGCGCCAATTTTCGTGGATTTCGTTGTTGCCCTGAACTACGAATTTAAATACTCAACGAAAAATTAGCCACGTATGATGATAACCCCCCTCCCCCGCTTATTTTGTTTTTTTCTGTTTGTCGTTCCTAGAGATTAACCAACATACTAGTAATTGATAAATCAACGTCAATACTGTAATTTGGTTATAAACTATTAGTGAAAAAAGAATTATAAAGCATTTTATATTGTTTCAATGCACACGAATCGATAAGGTATCCGATAGCTGTAATTTTGACTCATTGCCTTAAATCGATATGTGAGATAAATAAGGATTGACAGAAACGAGAAAAAACATAAGGTATTCAAACACTAGTAATGCTGAAAATGAAAAAAAAAAAAAATAATAAAAATACCAGTATATAAAAATTACATTTAATACTTATTCAAATCGAGCCTTCACTCGAGTGCAACTATTGTTGAAAAATGTACATCCTCCTGAAAACACATTTCATTTTATCCATTTATTTTTAATCCAAAAAAACAACAAGCCTGTAAAATACTAGAACTATTGCTTGAAGCACTATTATTAATGAAACACTATGTATATCCACTAATTACAGCAGAGTATTAAAGCTCACACTTCACTGATTTTCGGACAAAGCCGCTGTATCAACATCGTGTCAAGCAAGTCTCAATGTACGCACTTGTCAGGTAAATTATCCCCAGATTGCAGAATTAAAAAAGCCAGCGTTCTCGAAACTACTGATAATTAGGTCCCATCTTTCACTCATTGTCGCGTGAGCTACAGTTATCCATTCAGCCCGAATTGGTTTGATTAATGAGGTTGCAATCAGTGATCGTCACCAGTAACATTTTCCTTTTACATGATTGCCTCCCTGACCTGTTTAGCGTAATAGTTGTGAAAGTGATTTAAATTCTTCTTTGTACTCTTTATTTATTGTCAAGTCTAGTGGTTGAAGTTGGTCTGTACACGAGGCAGGCGCAAACATACGCGTGATTCCACTGTCTTTCAATT
This sequence comes from Margaritifera margaritifera, assembly GCA_029931535.1. Classification (NCBI taxonomy): domain Eukaryota; kingdom Metazoa; phylum Mollusca; class Bivalvia; order Unionida; family Margaritiferidae; genus Margaritifera; species Margaritifera margaritifera. The sequence continues at coordinate 627,522 of JAQPZY010001243.1, read as the reverse complement.
TAGTTAGCATCATTTCACATTGATTGGCTATAAAAAAAATTCAAATATTGCCACTGCCTGCTGATTCCACTGAGCAAGGGGTAGCCGGTCACGTGTTTTGTTCACTTTATGGACAGTGGTTTAAGTAACAGATCATACAGGTGTACTTTAAAACCGATTGACTTAGTGTTGTTGGCTGAGTCGGCTTCCTTTGATGTTGAGCACTCAGACGAAAACACGGTGTAAGTGATTGATCGTAGTTTTGTTTGTTTACCATTAATCATATTTACCCAACATGCAACCCATGCTCCTTTTTATTTTGTAAATGTAGAGGGGTTCTACCAAGCTCACCATAAAACATATACATGGGGGTGGATTTTTTAAAACGTTTAGCCACAGATCTTAGAAAGACTAAATAAACCCGTTCCATCATGCCTACTTTTTCAAAACCCCAGATCTCAGCTGCGTATGTAAGAATTGTAACTATTGTTATATCAAAATGTTTAAGCTGACAGTCAACAGGCAAATTAAGATTTAATATTCTTTTCTTAAGAAGGTACATAGCTTTCTTGGCTTGACTAATTAGATTCTTAATTCCCAATAAATATATACCATTCTTCGCAAAGATCAATCCTAACTATTTATAATTTCTGAAAATTTCAAGTTCCAAATCTCCTAATTTGAACTTCACATTTTGTCTATTTCTACATTTGCCAAAAATTCTAACTTTGCTTTGCATGTGTCAATGATAAGCTTATATATTTTGCAGTCATTCAAGAATACGTCTGATTATTTTACATATCTCTTGGATTATCTGAAAATACAACGGTATCGTCTGCAGAGAGTAAAACAAATAGTCCTAAATATCTTATTCTATTCACATGCAATCAAGGAGTTAGACAAGGCGAAAATCTTTCTGCTGTATCATTTGCCCTGTATCTAAATGACATCTAGAATCACTTTTTGAGCTCGAATTGTAATAGAATTACAGTTGATTTACTTGACGGAGATATAGTAAGATATATATAAGATATGTTACGACTCTATGGTCTAAGAAAAATGTAACAGAAAGAAAGTGAAACCAACAAATCAAGTAAAAATCAACAAGCAATTTATTACTAGATAATTAAAATGAAAAATCAAAAAGTCACTTACAGTAATGTGTTTTGAAATTCTAATAATCCAATAAGAATGATTGTTCTAATCACAAGTCCTAAATATAGAATGTGTCCTTGAATGTTATTATGTGCCAATGGTCTCCAAAGTCCTGATGTACTAGAAATCTTGATGTGCTGAAGTCAAAATGAAGTATTCCAAAATCTCTGAATAAGTTCACATAAATTCCAAAATCATCAATTAAAAATCCAAAATCCAAAAGTTTATGAGCACTGTTATAATCCAATGAATATTAAAAATAATTCCTCTCTTAGAATTTGGAATGAATTTTCACAACTGTAATAGCTCTTTACAAGACTGATGGTAATGTCAAAACTGAATAAATGTCCACCAAACATGGCATATATAAAGATTGGTCACATGACAGAATGTTCTAGAATATGAGTCATCTTAATGGAATTCTAACTGTAAACAAAATTCAACCTTGACCTTCAAATTGAGAAAACATATTGATCAAAACAACCTAATTCAAGGACACTAGTTAAACATGTTTTTCCTGATAACATTAAGATTTAAGCAAATATTAAAGTGAAGAAACATTTATAATTTCCTAAAATATTTATAATATTATATAAACATCATACATAACAGATATAATATAAGATATATAAGCTTATCATTGACACATGCAAAGCAAAGTCTGAATTTTTGGCAAATGTAAAAATAGACAAAATGTGAAGTTCAAATTAGGAGATAATTTTTCTCCATAAACAAACTCTCCATACCCTATCGAAAGCCTGAGAAAAATCCACAAAAGTACAACATAATGTTTTATGTCTTCTATTTAAAAGTTCTATTAAGGAATATAAGACAAATATATTATCAGTTGTGGAGTAACCTTTACGAAAGCATGTCACTGCGTCAGATAGTAAATTGTTTTCTTCTAGAAAAAGGGAAATTCAATTATTAAGAAGGACCTAACTAAGACACTCAGTAAATTAATAAGCCTGTAATTGGTAGGATATGATTTAACTCCCTTGTTTTTATCTATCGGTTTAATCAACCCATTTGTCCGGGTTTCTGGAATAAAATCTGTATTTAAAATCAGGTTAAAAAGGTTTACGAAGACAGGAAGACACATTTCTTCTGTAAATTTCAAATATTCATTCAAGATGGAAACTTCACAAGGCGACTTATTAGAGTTCAAATTTCTCAGCACTTTGGGTACTTCTTCTGAAGAGATTGGTTCATTTAGTTCTGTGTATTAGATTTCAAATTTCTCAGTACGTTGGGTACTTCTTCTGAAGAGATTGGTTCATTTAGTACTATGTAATGTTCTATATTTAATGGTTTATCATTTTAATCTGTCTCGTCATTATTCTCATGTGATGAGTTTATATTCCTAAAACAATCCTAAAAGGTTTTAATTTAGATAGGCATTCTCTGTTTGAAAGCTTTTTAGTTTATCTTGGGGTTTTCTTGTTATGCAAGTTTACACATTTTCTGATTATTTTCTTGTGATTTTTGCTAGCAGAAAGGATGTCATTCTGACACTGTGGTGTTCGTAGTCGCAAGTGATTTTTTTAGTAGTATGATATTTATTTCTGGCTAGCTTACATTCTCTCTCAAAAAATGGTTTACCATGTACTTTATTGTGAGACATTTGTTTATTGTTCCTATTTGTAAATGGTTTTTTTTAGCACTATCCAGAAGAATATTTGCAATTTCATTAGAAATCTCATTTACCTTCTGTTTATCGATATTCTTAGCTTCTCTCAAATCATGTATTTTGTAGGTTAAGGTTTCAGCTGAGTCTACTAATGCTATGAACATATTTTTCTTGTCAGATTTCCACAATCGCTTTTTCATAGATTTTGCCTCAGTATTCACCTCAGTATGTACCATGAAAGTCACTACATTATGAATGTCCGAGAGCATTGGACAAAAATCATAAACACAAAATTGTTTGATGCAATTTAAACCTTCTACAGTGGTAACTAAACACTTACACCTATACTTGTAAATTTGCCTAATCCTTTGTCACATCCGATTCTTGAGTTGGCTATATACACATTGCTATTTCTACAAACCTCTAACATGCGATTGCCATAGTTATTTTGGCGTCTTTTTATTACATGTATGTAATTATTATTATTTCTGAGACGCTTGTACTTTGTTAAAGTAATCAGAAGTCATTTTATCAACGTTGTCACTGTTGTCAATATTGGTTGACAATGGAATAAAGTCATCAAAAGGTGAAGTCCAGCTGTTCCTATCCCCTAACAAGTCTGATCAGTAGCTCATCCTCAGTCTCATCAAAAGCATCAATTGAAGAGTATTCTGAACCCTTGGGAGGTATATAAAGAAGTCCAGATCTTGATTACTCGTTTATGAGGTATTTTGGATATATCAACTGAGGTCCGCTCTGAAAAGTTCCTTTTAGCAAGGAATTTATGTGAAATGCACTGGCGGATAATCGGGTTGATCAGATACTATCATTTTGGAATTTGATGAGAATGAAATAATTAAAGGTTGGTTGATTGTTTGGTTAGTTTTAACGGCACTTTTAGCACATTATTAGCTATATCATGCCGAGGAAATGGGAGCTATGTGCCTTTCCCAATGACGTACAGAGGCAGCTGACCCAGGCTGGTCTGAAATACTCAAACAAGTCAACATTTATTATGAGCTTTGCAAAGTGTAATATGTACAAAGTTTTTAACAAATGGTTTGAAAATATCAGCGATCTAAAAAATGTAACAGAGAGATGGCGCATTGCTTATTATCTATTTATCTATTCTGAATTTTACACAAATTTTTAACATGAATGAAAAATGAAATCTCAAAAAGGACGAAACTAAACTAAATTAATAAAAATATGTAAACATATTTTTTTGGTAAATGAAGCTGTATGCTGTAAACATCATATATCGATATTTTTGACAACTTCGAAAAGATCAAGATTGAAGGAACATGTAAATAAGAAAGGCATCAAGTACGAACCGCGCATTCCTGTTACATATGTTGGCATAGTCAGGTGGACTTCGATTCACTTCAGCCAATCCATTTCACGCAATAAATAAACGCCTGTTACTTACTCAGGGGAAGGTGACATGGGTAAACTTTCCATATAATAGTGTAATATGGTTTTTGGTTTGAAAGAAAAATAATCTAAGAAACCTAGGCTATGTGCTGTTTTGTATTAACGCCTCCGTTTACAGATAATATATTTAAGTGAGTATTTGCTTGATTATAGGGAGTCGATGTTGGAAACGTATTTCTAAAACCGAGTAATTAGCCAGTTATTATGTACAGGCGTCATTCATACTGAATCGTTGTCACGGGACTTGAAGGCAGCATGGATTAGTTTCGTTAAAAGGCTTCTGTCCAATTTCTTAATATAAGGATTCTTGGGATATTCTCACGTACGAGTGTTTATTAATTTGAGATAGGAATAATTCTGTGCATTAGGTGTTTGATCCTGTTTAGTTGCACGTGGCATAAAATACCGATCTAGGGGTTAGAACTGCGTACTGAATATTACCAATGTGAAGCAAAAAAAAACAAAAAAACAAACAAACAAAAAAACATACAAGTGTGAAATTTGAGTGAGTCTAATGAATGTGTGGTTCTTAGTTTGATTTATAGGAAAACTTTCTGGGATATTAGGGCGTGTAAGAACCCTTCAATTGATAACGACTATTGTTTTGTGATCCTTGGAAACAGGGAAAACAACGACCTCAAGCAAAATTTAAGCAGTGTGTTCAACGTTGTAGTTTTAGCTCTATCTTGAAGTGAACTTTTACTAGCTGCTTTTGGACCCCTGGCGTGTTAACACAGTATGCAGTTAATGTATAAAAGACATTTTAACGCGAATAATGATAAATAAAATCATGTTTTACTTTGTATTCAAAGGGACATAGAATATGCTTAACATGAAAATGGGCAAATTCAGTGTGGCAATATGTAACTGTTACAGTTCTCGCGCACATTGCGCACATTGCACACATTTCACGTTCCCGTGTCATCTGTTGCTTCGCATCGCAAGAAGGAAAAAATAGATCTAATTATGAAAATCGAAGATTACATTGTGAAATATCTAATAGACATTTGATCTGCCTTTGGGAATGATTGCTAAGAAGCAATGGCTTTCAAATTTGTATTTCTTACTGCAGTGATTGCTGGGCTTTGGTGAAATTGTAGTCGGTAAATATGGGAAACGCTCACTTTGTACTTCTTTTCGTAGACTGTAGACAAAGTAGAGTTCACAGAAACTAGAACTAGCAGCCGATCTGTCTATCTAGTCTTACAACCCTTTCTTTTCACCTATGTATACTACAACTTAATATGCATCAGCTTTGATATTTCTGACTATAGTGTCAGACATTCCAGTATTTCCGTCGTCCTCATGTCAGAGATGTTAATCTGGCGTTAATTGTTAATTTTTTAACCCCCTCCCTCTCTCTCTCTGTCTCTCTGTCTCTCTCTCTCTCTCTTTCCTGAGTCTGCAGTGCAATATAGCAAGAGACTTCCGGTACTAATTTGAAAGCCAATATACCTAACCGTTATGTATTCGGACCGGCCATTACTTAACGTTCATGTTCTCTCGAGCCATCTGAATTGATTCTGGCTTGCGTTTCTGATGAATAAATCATACGAGAGACAATAAGAAACTAAAACATCCGTTTTATCGATCAGTAATTCTGCGGGGTAGGTAAACACGTATATCTAAATTAAGTCGACGGAGTCGGAGAACCTCGCAATAATCATCGAGTTTTAGCGTGAAAATGGCGTTGCAAACGATTCTTGCATTAAATGTTTTAGTAGTTCTCTTTGATTCCTCGTCATGTCCAAAACTGGGATACAAATGTTGCAGCTATAGCAAAATATTGCCCTCTTTTTTATGGTCGATGAAGCCAATAGTATATCATCATACTTTATATATCAGTTAACTTTAATTTCAAGAACGTGTCCATTGGTTGTGATATTATTTCAGTAGCTCGGGTAAGTGCCATCGAAGTTTTAAATCACCAGGAACAGGAGGGAAATATTTCTTACCATAGGGAGCGTCAAGTTTTCGACCAAATGGATAAGAATCTGATAAAATTGTATGGAAGTCACTGCAAATATCGGCAGCAACTGATGCGGTTGTTAGCACACACATAGACCGCGACAAACGCGCATGCTTCGCGCATGCGTCGCTTGTCGTCGCTACTTTCAACCGTTTGAATAACTTCCTTGAAAAATACGACTCTTTCTAGGATGCGAGTGATCACTGCCCATGATATGGATCTGCACTGTAGCTATTTGGCGCATAAAGCAGAGACACCTTTAACACATGTCAGTCTGAGAGCTTTATTTCATCGGTATAATTTTCTTTTCTTTTGAACTCAAAATTAGGATACACTTTTTCCTACTCTATTTGAATTTAAGAGTCTTCAGTGTCCTTCGATACGCTTTGTCACCCTAAATTCTTACGCAGTATGCAAAAAAATAATGTATGCTCAATTTGTATAGTAGAGTAGAAAATAAAAATACAGACAAAACAAATTGTCGGTGTTTAAAATGTCCTATAAATTTGTCTCATCGAAAGCAGTCTTCACGCATGAAGCCAGATAAGTACAGCTTGAAAAATATCAGCCAACACTTAAGGTGGTTGATGGCAGTGTTGTTTGACTGCTTTGAGGTACTGAGTTCGTAGTGAATCGTTAGGAAATAACTTGGGTACTAACAAATTAATAATATATCGTGGTTTATTGTTCCTATCATGTAGCACATGAATCAGTAAAGCATCTCCTAGGCAACTGAACACAATGTTATGGCTGCCAAGTCGTGACTCAAGGCCATATACTGCAACATTTGGATTGCACTGGTGATCACGGAGTAGTGTGGGGCCCAGACGAGCAAATTGTCATTCAATATTTACTAGTTACGTCTAATGACCATTGAGGTGCATTTAGCCTTATAATCAAATGTTATCGCCTGACGCTGGAATGATGGAATGATGGCTTTAAACGTTTTTTTCCGGTTGTACTTATTCTTCTGTAATGGCTAAACTCGTCATTTGCCTAAAACTATAGTGAACCGACTTTATAGATTAGATTGATTTTTTGTTTATAATTTTTAGGAGACGAAGTAGTACTAGAACCTTTATTTTTATTTAGAAAACAGGTTCGCCGGTAATATTTGTAACTCAAATGTCTGCAGTTTTCTATTGAAGTATTTAATATCATCCAGTGTTGTTGTTGTCTTTGATAAACCAGCCGTTAATTTAGATATTTGCTGAGGTTTGCGATTAGTTCACACATTTAGATAAAACTGTGTTATATTTCTCCAGTAATTAGAACCCCGTGTGTACCTTTCTCAGTCACTTTAAAAATCTAACTCTATCTCAATAACTTACTGCGTTTGATCTTTATTCCAGTACACGTATACTAGAGCGGAGATAGCTTCGCCAAGTCATCATCATTTTTTAAATGACGTCCAAGTGGAATTTTGCATTAACTTCGTCTGAATTAAAGTGAACCTTAAGCGTATTCTTAAAATTTTGCAATACGACAAGCACCTTGTTGTGATTAAAATTGTGTGATAGCTTATACAATTGTGTGATAGCTTACACCTTTCAGTGATATAATTGTCAGCAATCAGTTGAGATTTACATTATGTTAATGTTTGACTGTCAGTAAGGCGAGTGGACGACCCATCAAATAGATATAATATTCGTTGGTCCAATTATGTAAAACGACTGACTGCGACAGAGTCCCTTGTGAAAATGTTGTGTCTCATCAGCAAATTTGTACAATCTAGTTGTCAATGCAGTGGAATAGAGACTGCTCTGAATCAGCGTCGTGATATCGGCCAAAACGTTCAGCAACACTAGTCTGACCTAACATTTCAGAGAACAAAATCTCATTTATATTCCCCAAACAAAATTATACCGTTTTAAAAGCAAGTCGGTTAATTGGGTACAATTCTTCGTGACTGATTTAGAACATAACAGCTATGGTTATAGTCATCTGAATACGAGTTTTTCATTTCCTTAAGAAACTGTTTTTAAACCCAATACCTCTTTTAAATTTAGAAGAATACTGAGTTGTAAAATTTAACTCGTCAAAGAATGTATGATTGTGTCAGGAAAGTAAATACGGTCAAATCATACCCTTTAAAAACAATACCCTGCATTCATGCAGAATAATTTGATAACAAAACTCTGTATATGTGTAACCATGAAAGTCGGATGCAAAACATGGATTATTTCAACAAAGCTCAATCAATAAACATGTTACATAATTTAAAATTTGGTTGGGATCGATTTTGTGAGTGGAATATTTCTAGCTCAGAACCATTGATAGGTATTGTAGATACCATGTAGACAGTTGAAACGGGAAAGAGAGTAGACCAGCTCAAAAAAAGGAAGAAAAAAAAAACAAAAAACAGATATGGCACTCATATCAATGGGACCAGATGAAATGGTTTTAGATAAAGTCTTTACCGCGAAGGAGATCATTCAACTGAAGGGTACATGTATCCTGTGAGAAAACGTTAATCTCATTTCATTACTAGGTAAAAACAAAATCCAAATGTTTAGGCAAATTAACACACACGCATCATTTGCAGTGCTACATTTACAACAAAGTATACAATTTACATGTAATTTCATTGAGAACCCAACACAGTATTTTTTTTTTTTTTTTTGTTTGTTCTGTTTTGTTTTTATCCTGGGTGTTCATTGAATAACTTGCAATGCATCGATCGGTTACTTGTAAAACCTTTTTTTCACCTCCATTAATGAAAAGACTTAGAATTTTATATGAACTTCAGTTGGACAAATATTTCCACAGATTTGTTTCTCTTCCACTGAACATGTGTCGATCAAGATTAGTATATAACAGCAGATCTTGTAGTTATTTTTTGAACATTTAATTCTTTTAGTTGTTATTCCATGGTGGTTGATATTATGCCAAAAAGCAATGCTGGTCAAATTCTGGGTTGAATTGACTATCTATTATCCATCTAAATACGCGAAGTATCAGAATAAAGAATGAAATTTAATAAATTCTGAAAGTAGCCGAGGGTATGAACATACTTTGTTTCACGGAAACTCACCTAGATCTCAGTGTAACAATGGAGAGTATCCAAATCGACGGATATCGTGAGCGGTATCGTTCTGATGGTGTGGGTATCCGAGTTTATTGCATGGAATCGTTATTTTCCCGGCGAAGAACTGACCTAGATGAAATTAATTGGGTTAAAGTTTAAATGAAAACCAAGAAATTACCAGTTTGTACAATATACCGTCCCGAACATTCGGATATACTATTTTGGTCCAGGCTTGAACAAACTCTTAGTGTAGCATTAGATGAAAAACTACATGCTATTCTTTTGCGTTACTGGAATGTAGATTTCTTAAATGCGTTACCACCTGTTGTGTCTGAGACATTAAACGTACCCCCCGTACCCCCGCTCCCCCCCCCCAAAAAAGCCTCCATAACATAATTACTGATCCGGCTCGAATATCACAGACTGGGAGATCGCCAGTGGCGGCGCGAGGGTTTGAGGCGCCCGGGGCAATGTTCTTTAGTGGCGCCCCTACTTTGCCACAGAGAACAGTTTTTATGTCAGTTGCCAATTTGCAACCTCCTCCCCCCAACCCCATCTACGCCGGTTACAGCTATAAAAAAGAAGCTCCCGACGGCCCCCCTCCGACCCCCCCCCCCCCGCCCCGTCGCGCCGCCACTGAAGATCGCTCCTGGATTCCGTGATTCTCGGAGACCACACACGTTTGACTGACTCGGCGTGATCTCTATTGAGACTTCTATCAGATACACTTGTTAAAGTCAGTTATTTCTTTTAAGAGATATTTTTGGATTTACAAAGCGAAGAATTTTGATAGTTTACGTGAACGTATTAAATTAACAAATTGGGCGCAACTGTTTAATTATGGTACCACTGTTGATCAGGTATGCACAACTTTGACATCTACATATTTTTAAAGAGGATGTATCCTATTACAAAGGGTCACGATTAGGTCCGATGAAAAACCGTGGTTTACTTCAGAATTAATGCGAGAGATCAGAAAAAAGGGACAGGCAGAAGTCTAAAGCCCTCATAATCCAAAATCCAAACCATTATAAAAAAAAAAAGAAAAAAAAAATATAAGAACCAGAGAAATAGAGATACATATGTGAAAATAGTGGCCAAACATTTCTTTTGAAACTCAATTAAACTTTGGCTTCCTGAAATCTTCCAATCCTCGACTTTATTGGAAAATTATGAGACAACAAGTACATTCTACAAAGACATTGAACCTATTATCTCCACTTAGACTTGATCTCATGATACATAAACAAGAAACTATAGATGTACTAACTTATCTTGACCAAAAGAAAACCGTTGAACCCGACCAAATAGTTATAAACTGTTAAAACACTCAATTGATGACATTTCTGTGCCCTTGCAAATATTATTTATTAAATCACCCGAAGCCTGTGTGTTCCATGCACGGAGGAAGCTAGCGTGCGTCATGCTGATCTGTAAAGAAAGGAAACAAAACACTACCATCTAATTATAGACCAATTTTTCTATTTATTTGTGTGTCCAATGTTTTTTGAAAGAATTATATTCAAACATCTACATAAATTTTGCATGACAATAACTTGATGCATAAATATCAATCTGGATTTATTCCAGGTCGTTCAACAACTCATCAACTAATTGAACTTTTATCATAAAATGCTTTTCTCTTGATTCGTTTGAAATCACGTGTTTAACGTTCCTTGATGCCAGTAAAGGTTTTAATAGAGTATGGATATAAGGGTTATTTTATAAACTTTAAAAATATGGAATTGATGGCAAACTCATGGTTCGATATCTACTTAACAATGTATGCATGTAGTAGTGTTCTATGGCGCCTCAGCACAAAAGTGGATATGTAGTGCAAAAAAAGGTTAAGTTTTAAAAATGTAAAAATGAATTGCACAGAAATGTAGGTAGTTAAACTCTTCCGCAAAAATGTAAAATTAAGTACAACAAGATAAGAATAAAACATAAAGATATTAAAATTCTGTAAAATGTATATAAAATAACACATAAAGGTGACACATGTAAAATGTATATAAAATAACAGATAAAGGTGACACATGTAAAATGTATATAAAATAACAGATAAAGGTGACTCATAAAAAATCTAAAAACTTGATTAAACTGTATTTATATGAACCGCATTCCCTTACAAAGTTAAAGATTTTCTCGGGTGGTACGTCTTGATACAATTTCTTCAAGCAGTTCACGTCAAAGAGTTTTCTATCGAAATTCAATATCAACAAAATGTCAACTAACTGGTGGGGTTCCTCAAGGTTCCGTGTTAGGCTCTGTACTATTTCTCACTAATATCAACAGTATAGCAAACAATCTGAACTCGCTTACGAGGTTATTTGCGGATGGTACTTCTTTTTGGAACTTCTTCGAAAAATACTTTACAAGTACAAAGGATTATAAACAATGACCTTGAAAAACTTGGTGCATAGGCAAAACGACTGGCTTGTTACTTTTAATGCATGGGCATAACGACTGGCTTGTTACTTTTAATGCATGGGCAAAACGACTGGCTTGTTACTTTTAATGCATGGGCAAACGACTGGCTTCTTACTTATAATACGTAAACTAACATTTTATTAATTACAAAAAAGCAAACTGATTTTTTCTTTCTGAGGTTCTCTTTTGATAATATGAATTTGCTTCCTCTTGAAAGTTATTGACACCTATGACTAACACTATCTTCTGATGCCAAATGTACTAATCGTATTAGTATGATGCTAAATGTACTAATCGTATTAGTATGATTATTCAGAACGCATTTAAATATTTATCTATATTGCCCGCGGCTAAATATTATTTTAACCGAATAACTGTATCTAAGCTATATACAGTATTCATACATCGAATTTTATAATATGCTTTTAAAGTCTGGGAAAATTTGTAAAAGGACGATTCGGAAAAATTGGAGAAAATAAAATTCAAATGGAAGCTGCACGAATTGTTACAGGTCTACTCGTTTATTGTTCTGGAGCGTCTCTTTCGGTGAAAACTGGTTGGGAAACTCTTGCACAACGAAGGAAGAAGAACAGATTATGCATAATGTATTTGATTATAAATAATCATGTACCTAACTATTTAAACGATCGTCTTCTAAAAAGGATATTTGAGGCATCAAATTAGCGACTACACAACTCTCAAAACCATCACAACAATCCCTACCAGACTTCAGATTTTTTAAACGTCCATTCTCCCGTCTTCGATTGTTCTTTGGAACTCTCTCCCGGACAATCTACCAAAATGCTCCTAATCTAAATACTTTGTTGTGGTTTAAATCGTTTATCTAATCCAATTAACTAATACAATTAACTACCCACCACCGTATTATGCTACTGGCAAACGTCACATTAATATCATATACAAAAAATTTAGATATGTATATAGCACGGACATTTACAGAGTTATTTGACTCTCCGATCTGTGAGTGTTATTATGATAATGAAGATGTTGAACACTATATTTTCTAGTGCCCCTTATTTCATACTCAAACATGCCAGCTCTTTCGCTCTATCTTTAAACTCATTGCTTATGTAGCTTTAGGTTTATTATTGAAAGGTGATATCCAAATAAGCATAGAAACAAACTCTGTAATATTCCTAAATGTACGGAAATATATCCACGAAACTTGACGTTTTTAGTACTTACTAATTATATTCTAAGTACTAAATCTATAAAATAAACAAAATGGACAACAGTGGCTGTAACCAGTGACAAGTTTTTTCTTCCTCCCCCTCTTTCTCTTCCTCTCACTGTCTCTCACTTTCTCTCCCTCCCTCTGTCTTTTTCACTCTTTCCTATTATTTGTTGATTTGCTTAATTATATATGTACATGTTTCTTTTGCTTTTGCTTCGAAATGTTATGCGTCTTTTAATATATATGTATTTATTGACCTGGTTTTTGAGAAATGCTCAATTCTTTTGGAAACATAATGTTATTTTTGTATCATATTTGTACGTTGAGGTAAAGGATCTAGATGACTTAGTTAACTTTTATTCAGTCCCATATTGTTTAATAAAAGGCCAATAAAATGTTTAAAACGAAAAACCCATTAATGTCTTAGGCTAAGAGAGATTGGTTTGTGTTATATATATATATATATATATATATATATATATATATATATATATATATATAGAGAGAGAGAGAGAGAGAGAGAGAGAGAGAGAGAGAGAAAGAGACAGACAGACAGACAGACAGACAGAGAGAGAGAATTACAAAATATACGCCAAACAGCGCGGAAAGTGATATCGCTGGATTCTACAGGAGAATGCTTCATAACCTTAACAGAAATGTAACATACCCGCATGTCTGCTATGCACGATTGCCTATCCCACCAACTTTGTAGCATCATTTTTTGGTGATGTGTGCATGGTCGAGATGGTATAGGGGTTAGTGTTTACTGGCAAGGCGATGGGTGCCGTAACCCGCGGATCTGGGTTCGAATCTCCGTAGAGTACGAATGAAAAAATTCTCTAACCTGTAAGATAATATTATTTATTCGTCTATATATATATATATATATATATATATATATATATATATATATATATATATATATATATATATATATATACAAATCATTTTTGGTGTAGTTTTGCTCCTGTAATACTTTCCAACCTACCCATTCAGACTAAACCACGACAATCCAGAGTATCTTTACCAGTAATTATCAAAAGGGTTATCGTTAACGGATTATCAAAGGGTTATCGTTAGCGGATTATCAAAAGAGTTATCGTTAGCGGAACATGATGTTGTGTCTGCAATCGCAAAATGATGTACCTCTCCAGTACTAGAGTTTTCCCAAAAATTAAAAGAAACTTTTAAGTTGTATCCTCAGTCGCTGCAGAAAAAGTGATGAATAATTCTCATTATAATCTACTGTTGGCGTGACATTCAGTAGAGTAGTGACACTAGAATCAAGTGTGGAAGCTATCCAGGATTTGTCAGCTCGTGCACGTTGCAGTATCCTGTGTTTATTGCATTTTATTTGGTTAAACCAGATTCATGCGTGACTTTGAGAGATCTACGCCGAACCAGAGTCTGGTAAAGGTGTGTACAATTAAGTGTTACCAATACTTATCGCTCATTTTGTTTCCTTTCTTTTTCTTCTCTTTGAAATATAAACCAGCTTATTCGTAAAGTCCATCAGCACTATTTGTGCATAAACAATAATTGTAACCATATTTATGCTGTACTTCCGAGATGGTAGTATGTATTGGTGTAAAAGCAAGCAATGCGTACGCGTTTAAAGTACTCAGTGAGTTAGTGTCACAGTCTGAAGATTTGTATGATTTTCGAGCAGAAGTGAAAACCTTTAATGACTATAAAAAAATTGTATGGCTGGTCAAAATCATAATTAAAAAAGTGAAAACTGTGTATGTTTGTGATAACTAAAAACGCTTGCTACCTGTCAACTAATTAATGACTTTACTTCGCTGGTACCCGGCCTAAATTGGCAAGCCAATATCATAGACCGGTAACCAGTAATGTCTGTGCCACCAGATTAATCGTGTAGCGTAGTGCCGAGCAGGGAACCAGACAAATAGGCGCGGTGCATCATGGGAAAAAAGTACGGAGATTCCGTACTTTCACAAAAATGGAGGATGATTGTTATCTGCGGTCTCAAGAGCACCGGAAGTGTGACCCAGTTGTCAGCGAATGACGTAACCAGATTTTTGGTATGCCTCGTTTTTAACGTTTCGTTCGCTTGTACTCGCTCGTACCGGCCTAAATTGACAAGCCAATATCATAGGCCGGTAACTAGTGTGTCACTCGAGCAAAGGAAGTGTGACGAAGTTGTCAGTAAATCTGAATTGGATTTTTTTCAGAGAGAGTCACCATTATGGACCTCATCAATGCAAGAAGTGAAAAAAACATTTAAAATTAAATCAATTTGGGTTGCTAAAAGCTGACAGCAAATCTTTTTTTTTTTTTTTAAACTAAACGGGGGAGGGGGGGGAGGGGGTGCGTGTGATTACTGTGAATGAAGAATCTTTACTTAAACAAAAAAAAAAAAAAAAAAAAAGAATCAGGTCTTGTTGATGTTTTTTCAACAACAAATAAATCCAGCACGAGTCTCATTCAACAAAGGCCAAATTTAGACCTACGTATTTTTGATCGACATCACCTATGGAAATGTACGTTTGTTTGTATGTAGCCTATGTAGACCTATGTCTGTGTGTGGTCTTGAACTCCACAGTTCAATCACCCAGTTTATATGTTATTTCTGTGCTGTATCTGCACCTAGTCATATTGAATACCTTCCAGAAACACTCTTACCGTCTCTATAAATCCCGACACTAACTTTGGTTTCAGGTGATTCCTCCAACTTCCCTTCCCCCCCCCCCCCCAAACTTTTCGGCGACCGTCAAGGACAGCTTCCACTGCTTTGAAGGGCGAGTAAGCTAAAATCTAAAGACTTAAGTTATTTATTTAAAATGGAATTACAGCTGATGTTAACTTCTATCAGCTTTTGGTTAAGTCCCAGTTTCCAAACTTTTCTAATCGTTAGGCCTAATCAACTAGTCAGTCCCTGACAAATAATCGACTCATCTTGACAAATAATCGACTCATCTTGACAAATAATCGACTCATCTTGACCCTTCCCGATGTTAAAAATGTTATAATGTACATGTACAAATGTAACTTTGAGGAGAATTTGGAATGTCAAGACCGCGACTTTTTTTTTTTTTGGTGGTGCATACAGGTATAAACAAAAGAAATTCAAAAGGGCCTGGCCAATCAGATTGCTGGAAATCATAACGAAGAATGAAAAATGTAATTATTCTCATGTGACCCGATTTATAGAAGTTCCCATAATTGTAGTCCTATAATACAGATCGTCACACCCAGTCGTCAACGCTTGTATTGTTCTTATATTTACTTGTCCTTTTATAATGGAGATGTGTGACGTCTTGTCAGACGCTTGAAAAGAATCCTAACATTTTATTATGTCGCAGAGTGGGCAGAATAATCATAATAAGTGTTCAAAATACGATCAATTGCATTCATATCCATTGATGTGCAGCCAGGGCCGTCGTAACTGGCGGGTGAAACGGGCGATCGCCGGGGCGCTAGCCTGGCGGCGCCATTAGCGGAGTTGCGGTATTTTTTCCCGAGTGGTGGACACCGAAGGCGACGCTTGCCCAGGGCGCCGTTTCTTCCAGCGCAAACTTTCGACGGCCTTTGATATGACTAAATCCTAAATATTATAGCGTCGTTGTACAGTATAGATATTTTCTCTGTTCTGTGTCAGCTCTGCCTGTCACATGACACTATGGTACGTTAATATCATTAAGCACTATAAATATATTTAACGGAACGAAACTAAAATTTACATGACCTTGTCAAAGACAAGGAAAATTTCTTTCCGTTAATAATATATAGGACAATCAAACTAATTACAACGATACTAGCAGACAGTCAGTTGGGAAAAAGGTTGCAGAATTTAATCTTTTTTTCTGAACAGCAAGTCAGATAAGTGCTTCGCTAAAACGTTTAATTCATACTTAGCATTTACACACATGTAGCTGATGTTAATTATATTTCTTGCAAAGTTTGAATTTTCAGCGGTTGAAATATTACGTTGTTGAGCATCAGTTGGTATGACGATAATATGTTGAACTCTGAGGAGAAGTCGGATTCTCCTATAAGTAACAATAAAAGGAACAGCACATTACGTTAATTACGACGTTTTCTTTTTTGCGACGTTTGGTGTCATAGGACTGCCATAATTGTAGCCTAAGCTTGTTTTCCGAGAGTAGCATGGAAATGTTAATTTCTAGATATTAACCACTTCAATCCGGTTGTAATCAGATTGAGCCAGAGCCGATTCTTCGTTAGTTTCACAGAAGCAAAAAATCTAATTAGCCGCGTTAGGTGACTATGTTATTCATCTGCCGTTCTCTTAACCGGGGCTTAAATTTAAATAATTAAAATGCTTAAATACTTTTTGAACACATAAGTAGTTTTGTTTGGTTTGGTGTTTACGGCACAGCAGCACAAGTAGGTTATTTAGTGCCGAGGCAATTGGAGTAAAGTGCCTTGTCCAAGGACGAACTACGGTAGCTGACCTGGGCTGATCCAGAGGTAGGATTCGAACCCGTACCCTTTCGGTCATGAGTCCGACACACATGCTGAACACTGAGCCATCGGTACTCCTGTCTCCATTCGTTGCCTATTACGACTTGCCAGAGGGCGCATATAACCTATTCTACGTACCCAAGCCAGATGATAATTTAACCAGTATAATCCGGTTGTGAACCAGAACTAATTTTTCGTAATTGTTACAGAAAGAAATAATCATTTACCGCCCATTTAATTAGGGATTAAATTTAAGTTACTCAGATGCTTTAAATACATTGTTTAACACAGCAGTAGTATGGGAATGCCAATTTCTGATAGTAACCACTTCAGTCTGGTTTCAATTCGATCAATCTAGAATCGATTTTCTCAAACGTTTTGTCAGAACATTTTGTTTTTAAAAATTATTGACCCAGGAATACAAACGAGGATAAAAGTTGCACGAAGTAAACTAATCTCTCTGTACATTTTTAAAAAATGGAATTTAAAAACTAAAAACATTATTTTTCGATGATTTGTTCTGAGATGGCACAGTAAGACTCGAGGGTATTTTACTGAGAAAAAAAAAATATTTACAAGCGCAGTTGCTGAGCATTGAGCGCAGGCGCAGCGAAACGGCGAATACACCGTTGTTCCAAAGGATCAAGCCTCGTTGCGGAACTACAACGGCGGAGCGAACCCAAAATATCAGTAATCTCAAATATTTATATTTATCCACTCATCAATATTTACACGAAGCTACATTGTAATAAATCAACAGTTTCAGAAAGGTGATATAAATATTTCATGAGTTTAACATGAAAGCAATAACGTCGATATCTAGAGATAATGCCTACTTGTTTACAAGTTTGGACTGGATAAATGCGTGGTCAAAGCTAGCTGTGTCGAGAAATATCATTTAAATGAATAAAGGTATTCATTTGTTGCTTTCAAATATAAAAAGATATACTACAGTGTTTCATAAAAGATGCAAATCTACGGATTACTTTCAATGCTGATTACATTGAAATAAGCAGCAGCACCCCTGATAGTAAGATGGATAGAATAGTACAGTGTGATAGTAAGATGGATAGAATAGTACAGTACGAGGAAGGAGTAAATTACAGATTTTCTTTCGGTAAATACACAAATTGGTATTCCTCTATTTTACAGTACAATTTTAAGATCTTATCAACTTTACAAGGTCAATCTACAACGATTCAACAAAAACAGAATATTTTGTTTAGAGAACAGTGCATGGTGATTCAGTATACAAAATACCAGTATCAGAGTCAACCATATGAATGGCAAAATGTGACATGAATCGAACATTATTCATACTTTTGAGAGGCTTGAAAAACGTTGCAAATTACTGACAATAAAAGCTCTTATTGTAGAATGTTGTCCTGTTGGCTATTGATTACATCTAAAGAAAAGTCATCAAGCATAACGTATTCTGTGTGTTTTTCTATTTTGTTTGGAATGACTGACAAAAACATTATTTGAAACATCTTTACTACGATCCTGAAAGTTCAGCTGCTAACACGAATGTCGATCAATTGTGGGAACAAATTAAACAGGACCAAAATAAAATAAAATACACTGAATTGAAAGAATGGTTAACAAAACAGTCTACCTACACATTACACAAGCAAGCGAGAAGTACATTGTCCGTTCAGAAGTGTATATGTCAGTCAAGCGGATGGCCGGGGCAGGCAGATCCTGTTTACAAGCATATGCAAAAGACAACAAATACATTTTGACATTGGTATATATATATATATATATATATATATATATATATATATATATATATATATATATATATATATATATATATATTTCAAATTACTCTTGGGTTGAAAAAGTCAAAAGAGAGAGACTATATACTCGATGTTTTAAAAGAAATATTCAAAGAAAGAACGAATGAAAAGGTACAATCTGATGAGGAAAAAGTGTTTTAGGCAAGAAAGTTATGGATTTACTCTAACAGGAAAACACTGAATACTTCTGAATTGACTCAGACAAAAAAAAAGTATCTATAGGGAAAATTTTAACAAAACTCTACAGACTGAAATGGAGAAGTATTTTACAGAAATGAAACCATGGAATAGCCTGACGTTTTTCCACTTGATGGTCACAATAACAGTCATCACAAATCAATTGACATAACTCCGGTTGAAGCAAGAAAAGAAGAAAACATATCAAGAGTATGGATGAACCGATCTGGTTACCTGACAAAAGATACCTTTTAACTCCTACATTTAATAAAGGCAGAACAATTGGAATTTCAAAATACAAAACAAGTTTTATAGAGGGTTACCTTCCTAACTTTACCACGGAAATATTTAAATTCCGGCACGTAATTTTTTTGTGATCTAGTAAATCGTGAACTGGATGACTTGAAGGGAGGATTTAGAGGGCATGTTTGCTAACAAATGATATCTCTGTTCAACAAACAAGATGACATCTACAAAGTTTTCAAAATCTTGAAGAAACAAAATGAATGAACGGTAAAAAGTATATACTCGTAAAACAGAAAGGACATGATATAAATCACATAGCACTTGGGAACCAGCTGAAAACGTTGTGCCATTAAGACAATTACACCTGTTTCAGACAAGAGTGCATAAATAGAAGCATTAAGTAGCATGAACACTTTGAGCTTTTGAAAGATAACGAATTCATATAATGAGACAGATGGGGGGGGGCAGGGGGGGGGAGAACAGCACACAAGAAGTGTCAAAGCATGCAAGGGATGCAAATTTATGTTGATCACAAAACCAGAAGGAAAAAGTACATCCAAAAAATCACCATTAAATAACAACATTTAAACATTAAAACGTGATAAGGCGAAAATCTCATAACAGGGTAATAAATGACACATATGTGTCTACGATACACGTGCATAGGACGGCGACAACATTGGAGGACTCCAGTCCTAAAGTAATATTCTCTACTCATAATGTGATTGTGCTTTCGTTGTCACCAGTGGCCATGGACATCGGAATAAAAAAAATAACAAGTACAGAACCTTAGCCTTGTCCTGCTATTGAATTTAATACGATAAATTGGTTAACTCAACTTAAACGTGTTGTCATATCAAACATATTTAGCGAGATAAAATGTACTATAATTAATCTGACTTTGTTTCGATATACAAGCCATTACAAGCTTTGCTAAGTGCACTTCAAAATTAACAATTATGACATAATAAACAGACACAGAGCACAGTATGACACGAAACTCTGGCAAAATAAACTAAACTGTTCTGTGTGGATGGCAATGGCTGGTTGCAGGATTTTATTAATGCTTTCGATGCATATAAGTGTGCCAGAGTTAGTTAAATCTGTTTACAGGTTTCGTGTTTATTTCGAGATGTAAAACCTGCTATCTGAATGTAGATTACCTTTACCTGATGATAACGTATACAAATAAAAAAATGCATATATTTGAAACAATTTAACTTTGATCTGTAACAATTTAAAAATGTTACCGCAGTGTGACTAGATACTTCAAGGGAAAACACAAATACGTGATCAAATATGGACAAGAAGAACAGAAAACTGTATACCAAGGTTTTGGGGATCCTACACCTTCTGATGTATTAAAATCTTACAAGCATCTTTACGATTATAACGCAGATACTGTTGAATGGTGAACATTGTCTGGTAATGAAATGAATTCGATGGCAGACAAAGATGAACCTAATGGCTGGACATACATCTTTCTGCAAGATAGCAAAGAATTAACCGACGAAGATATTGCAAGGTTAAATCAAAGTATAAAGTCGTATATAATCTGCATATTAAGTGAACAGGTACAAAACAGAACATCTATTACACAGTCTGTTTCGACAGTGTCATATACTATTAAAAAGCTAAAGGAGCTATTAAGCTTAGGAAAGCATGTTTACAACTCAGATGAAGACATTATGACAAGATTTCCAGGGCTATATGTTAAACTTAAAGTTAAATTAGACTATGCTGTTGGTGGCAACGGTGTATTTTTGTTAGCGAGTGACATGTTTATGGGTAGAATAGCTGGATACAACAATAATTAACAGAAATCCAGTAACTAGTATATACTTGGATCAAACTCTTCCATAAATACCGACGTAGTAAAGGATGGTATTCCAAAGGATAATAAACAATCTGTATCAGTGAGTCGAAAACAATAGATTAGAACACAGATGAAGACTTAATGAGTAAAAATGATGTACAGAAGCGTATGATGATGGCAGTCCGACTGCCAGTATGGCGGAGCCTGTGTATAGCACATTTACAAATGCGATTCGAGTTTTGGACACTCAAATGACACGTGGCAATCACAAAATGCAGATGATGTCCGATTTACAAATGTAAAAAAGAAATAACAAAGAAGGGTAATAGTGACTATGAAATAAATAAACAGTAATTCATTTTGATACTGATGGTTTCAGGAGATGTTACAATGTTGCTGCTGTTATCCTTTTTTTAGCTAACTGAAACAAATACTTACCAATGTTTATTTAGCCCTTTTTAATTTTGTAAAGGAACGAATAATCTTTTCCTCCAGATAGAACACTACCGCCAAGTGTTTATTTTCCACCCCCTATTAAATCTTGTAAAATATTTGCTATAGACAGATCAACTGTCATAGCTACTGCAGTGGCTATAGCAACTATTTTAAAACTCCTTTTTTTAAACAATTATGTTAGCCTAATGGTAATTTTTATCTGACTTTGAACTGATTGTGTTCAATATTCTTCTCTCAGATTTATCTCCAGCTTGTGTTAGCTGTTCAACTAATTACACCTTGTTACTTTCAACACTTTCCAGCTGTTAATGCAATACATCCTTTTTGCTTGGGCTCTTTTCTTGTCTAATCTCCGTTTTTGTTTACTCTTCAATCTGTTTTTCATACATTTCAGCATCGGATTACATAGATTCTTTTTTCGAATTGATAACTTTTACAGCATTTACATAACCCCTTAATATCTTTCTTCTGGTATAGTAAATAATCTTTTCACTGCAGGCAAAAACTGTCAACTTTAATTTTTTTTTCTTCATGGCAATCTGTTAATTTTTCTGCTGTTCTTACTTCTTCATCAAACGTCTCATTACTACTGTCTATCGTTTGCATCTCTATTTCTCGGTACTTTTATTTGCTGTCTTTAAGTAACAGTAGGTTACAACGGATATTTAATTTGTGTTGTGGGACTTTGAAATGCTTCAACTGTTTTACATTATAAGTATTCTTTACACTGCATTCGTGTTGTTTATTAATTAACGTTTAAATAACAGTCGTTGTTTGGGCAATAAACGAGCCACTTTAGTTAATACTGATCATGACCTCTAGCTATGTGCATAGTGCTGGGAATCGTGTCAAAAGTGTTCATTAATAGCGCACATGACTCTTGCACGGTCTTGTATAGGTTTGAATAAAGAAATTTAAATGCTGCTTAAAAATACACAACGTGATGTTATATGGTTAGGAAGCTTCATACCATAAATCATTGTATTGGCTCAGCTGCTACCGATATCTCACATTGTCTTGATTTTGGGTTGTGTGAATCCAGACATATCATTATTTATATTTGTGTATTCCGTGTCAACAGGTGATTATGATGGTGGTGTTGTCTTTGGTGATTTACCTTTCAATGCATGATAACCCTTTATCACACTGTTTTCAAATCTGAGTAGTGTTCCTGAATCTCTTGCTTAGTGGAAAGTTCATCATCCTGCAGGGAAAAGTTAAAAGCCAAAGCATCAAAACCATTCAGATCGAGTTTAGATAGATTTACATTTTATCTATGAATATATTTAATGAATATGTGAAATTGATAGTCATACATTGTTAATAGTGTCGAGCATCAACTTTAATATGGAAAAATCTAAAGACCATTCTAATTTCAAATGTGATCTCATTCTAAAAATAAATACTTGGTGTGCACGCATTTTTATCCTTCTGATAAATGTATTTACTCGTGCCTAACTTCTTATATGCAGAACAAAGAGTACAAACCCTGATCTTATGATATGTGTCTTTACTGTTTGCAGCTGGCTGTGTTATAAATTAGTAAGTATTGTAGCTGATTTAATTAAGATCAATATGATTAATCAACCACTGCCACTTGTTAAATCTGACCCAGTACAATATTTTTTTCACGAAAAGGCGTGGGGGCTCGTCTAACAAATTTGTAGAAAACTAAGGCGGGCTTATTATTAGACAAAAATGGCCGTAGGAAATATTTACCTACTGTTGTAAAAATGGGAATGGGGTTGGGTGGATGTCATTTATTTTCATCACGTATGTGTCTATAATTAGATACTGTTATGTGACTTTGGGCAAGGCATTTTTCTCCAATTGCCTCGGCAGTAAGGAGCCGCGGTAGCTCGGTGGTGAGCGTTCCAGACTCGCGACAGAGAGGTTGTGGGTTCGAATCCAAACATTGGGTCAGCCCGGAGTGGCTACTGTTATGTGACTATTGGGAATGGCATATTTCTCCAATTGCCTCGGCAGTAAATAACCTACAAGTGTTGTTGTGCCATAAAGCATCAAACCAAACCTGGTGAATCCATCCAGAGAATCTGTCACATTTTGTCCAAACATTTCCTTATTGTAGAAACTTGTCTTCCTTTCATGACATGTCAAACCCATGCATCTCACATCTTGAATTTTTGACGTTCCATACTAGGCTGTGGAGAACAATTGGCATGACTCTTATCTTTTCTTCTAGTGTAAACTCACTGATTTCTGATTAGGGTTTTCCTGCTTTTACCGTAAATTTACTACGAAGAAACATACGTTTTGGGTATGATTTTTATCTTTTTATCTGGATCATTTCAACCAATGTCTTGATTAATAAGTGACCGACATAACTAGACAGGTTATGAATAAATAATGGCATATATCTTCGATATTTAAAATTCAAATAACGTTTGTTATTCTCTGGATCTCCATACTTGCTTGATAAGTAATCGTGGTCTTTTACTACTGCCTCTGTCTGATACGATTTCTTTCTGACATATATGACATGTACTAGATGAGTTCAAATGTTTTTAATCTTCCTCACTGGACACCATAGACTTTGTAATTTTTGGTCTTAATACACTAGTTTTGCAATCTCACACAACGCTATGTAAAATACTTCAATACAATCTGTTATTCTATAAACTATTGGTTTGTAAGTCTTGTGGATTGATTTTAACATACAAACAAAACCCCGATGAAATGTGCTTAGCTGTTTTGCTTTTCCGTGATATTTCTCCACTATGGGTAATCTGCCTTCAGCAGACCTCGCTGGACATGAAGTGTCCGTGTACTTTCAGCACACCTTTATCGACGAGGTGTTCCGAAAATACAACCTTTCGTTGATTGTACCATCGAAACATATTGCCTTCAGCACGATTACAAGTTTGTGACGCTGATCGCTGATGCCTTCAAAATCACAATAAATAACATATGTAACTTTTTTTATTGTTGTTCGAAGTTTAAAAATTTTGCATATAAGCCTTCTTCAGACTTTATGCGTATTGCATTGTCTACATTCTAACATATTTTACAAAAGTATGTTCTCTTTTCATATATGTTTATCTGTGATGATACCAATCTTGATAAGTCCTTCGATTTTTATAGTCATTGGATCTATAAATATATCTATATATCTATCTATATCGGAAATATGATTAACATGTAGAAATGTCCTTCGCTGTATATTTCAGTTATTTTAACCGGTTTCTTGCTGCATGATTCAGCAATTTCATAACCATTTACAGATACATTAAATTAATTTTCAAATTTGTTCTTTTCCTCTGTTTTTACTCGATATAGTTTAAACCAACCACCGTGTCTATCCAAATTGTACTTTGATGGTCTCTGATGATCTTCTTGAGGGTATTTCAAATTGACTGCACAGCATAAATACCAATTATCCGTATTTTCGTTAGTACAAGCTTTTTTTCTTCTTAACCCATTCAGGCAAATCTATGTATGAGCTTCGTCTGTGCGGTTTGTATCAATGTGTAATATTAAATATTCAAAAGTTCTTGAATTTTCTGTTATTTCCTGTTCAAATTTGGTATGTAAAATGTCGAATAAAGTTCAATGACATTCTCCATTTCGCTTCTATTTAATATATTTAAAGGCTCTGTTCTGGGTACAAAATCCTGTATTTAACTTGTCCTGCCTCCAGGTGGGTCCCTCTATAAGTCTGATGGTTAAGTCAAGCTGTACTTTTGCAAAACTAAATTGTCGAATTTTTGGAATGATGTTCTTCTTCACATATGGTTCAATGTCATTGAAAAAAATCAAACATACCTTTTTTGTTGCCGCCCTAAAATCTATACTCATTTGCGTTTCTGCTAAATGAAGCTCTACATCATTTAGTTATGATTCTGTTTAAGTTTTATTTTGTATCCTCCTTTTATTTTTTACATTTGAAAGCGTGTTAAAGGAATTTTGGTTTTGGCATATCAAGTATTGAAGTATTCATTTTCATTTATTTAACTGGAAATGTTTCGATATATATTTAACTATTTTACGTATGTTTTACCTCACTATTTTATGTGGAGAAATACGCTACTGTTTAAAGCTGTGTATGACATAACTGTTTCTGTGTACTGTTACGCAGGCCGCAAGTGTTAATCATGTTATGATTTTAACTTGTGTATAACGTTTCCTTTTTGAGCTGCGATGTAGTCACACTATAAAATATGCTTCATCTGCCGAGATTCGAAACGAACACCTATTCATCTGTAATCCCGTGCGATACGCCTTGATCAAGCAGCACCAGTTACTAACACACTGTAAAAGATTAATTCTTTAAGCTTTACAATCATACTGACATTTGGTGTCCTCTTCGCTCCGTTCAATGAAAAGCAACTATGTGATGATTTTATCGAAGTTACGCGTGCAGAACACGAACATTCACTTATATCGATCAGGTTTGGTGTTTTCTCAGTGCGAAAATTGTAGCCTTTTTTGTCTCCATTTATTTTAGTAAGATTTCAAATAGCACGATAGCATGTCTGGGCCAGTAAATATGGAAGATAATATACCTTAGTCTATTTTGTGACTTAGTCTTACTGCGCTATTAAAACTCGATTATTGACTCAGTCTTACTATGGCAGTGAATATTGATTTCTTATTTTAGTGTTGTCGTATCCCTAGACAACTGGGTTGGTGTGTTGCTTTAGTGCGCTAGAAATTTGGGAATTTTTGTTTTAGCTCTGACGTATCCAGTGGGTTTGTGTGAAACGAAAGAATTATACTGCTGCGCCGACGTCAGTATGCATTTACGATTGCATGTAGATTATTTTCAGTTTTGGCCTCTGAGAAAGGGACCCGTAAATCCCGCCAGTGCTCAAGCTGGGTAAAATTAGTTTCTTTACACCCTGTTTTGTCACTTGTAGAATCACATCTTTTCTCTAAAATCCGGTATATTTGGAAAGGTGACACGCCTGATCATATCTCATCTTTAGGTGAAAATACAAAAACCTTTGTAAACTGAAAAGTCATTAAAGCCGAAGTGTTAATGTGATCCCGAGGGCTATTTTAATGTGATCCCTAGAGCTATTTTAATGTGATTCCGAGCGCTTTCGGTCTTGAGACGTTTCATTGTATATATCAGTATTAAACATGTTATGTACAGTATCGTTCAAAGAAAGAATTAATTTTACCAGGCTTGCAAAGTATGTTGTGAGAAGCTATTATCCCGCTTGAAAAATTATTAGTGGTTAAATAGACATCGAGGCTGAGGAAATCATGCCTTTGGGATGTCTAAATAACACCATTGGAGCCCTACAGATTAATGTTTGATTGTATCTCGAAGTTCATTCCCGGTGCCATTTCGTCTTTATATGTTTCAAGATGATTAATGTTGGTTTGGGTTAATCTTTAGGGATAGAATTCCAATAACGTCCTCCATTTGCTCCAACCCATTGACGTATATCAAAACAAGTTACTACATAAATGTTGCATCTGGAATTGTACCATGAAAGGATCAGTAAGGTTTTCAAGACAAACGGATTGTGTGAAGACAGTTTGTCCAGAAAGGCTGAGATCTGAAAGAAAGTTTAAAAATATGGCCCTGTGAATTCACAAATAATCCCCTTTTCCTCCTACCCACCCCCATCCCAAATAAAACTAACAAAAACAAAACAAAATAATAATAATAATAATAATAATAATAATAATAATAAAAATTACAACAACAACAACAACAACAACTAGCAGACTAACAGTCGAAGTTATTTTCCATTCCAGTTTATTGGGGTTTCTTTTTCCTATTACTTTATTCACCTTGTTGATTGAAAAATGATTATCAAAAATGGATAAGCATGATATAATGGCGGAACGTATGAAACAATAACAGATAATAGAACAAGTCTCTGGGAAATGTAACGCGGATTGCAGCCTATAGTTTGCAAACCGATTTCGATTGATTTCAGGATCTCTGGAGGTTGATGATTAATTAGCTCTGACAGATATCCAGGCTTGGCTTGAATTCCTTATGTGATATATGATGAAGTCAATGAAATAATTATTGATATAGTCCATCAAGGCTCTCACGAATGAATCGAACAATTTGAAATGGAGCTTGCAATAATCGTATCAGGTTAATAAAGAAATCGTAAAGAAGGACTCGTTTATTCCAAAAGAGGTTCTCTTGATGCTAAATAATGAACAGAACTAAATAAATATTTGCCTAAATTGTCTGTACTCTTATCAACAAGAATACCTTCAAGAAAAAAGCAAAACAACACTCCTGAGTTAGTCTTGTTCAGACCCAAAATTCTAAAGCTTTCGACTCACCACCTAATACGTCCATATTGCTTGTACTTAAACACACACACACACACACACACACACACACACACACACACACACACACACACACACACATATATATATATATATATATATATATATATATATATATATATATATATATATATAAGTTTGAAGAAAACAAAAATAAAGTCAGTGTGTTTGAATACTCCTTTCTATTACGCGCCAAGCTTGATTAGTTTTAAAACAGAATGTCTGCATTAATAGAGTGCGCTACTACTGTTCTTCTATCATTTCGCACATTTTACAAACACTGGATTGCTACCCGGTGACGTCTTTTATTCTTATGTAATCTACCGTACTTTTGAAGATGTGACTCTAATACTTAAGTGAAATAAAATTATTACACTCCTGCAATGGATATAAATTACTGAAGTTTTAGTTTTTTGCCTTTTCATTATTTAATATGATTAGTTTGTAGATCTATTAAATAAAAAGATATATGTACAGCATGCACATGGTTTTGAAACATGCAAAATAATTTGCCAAATCAAAACTTTCCCGCAATGCGCCTTAAATTATTTTTCTTTATAGGACTATGCCATTTAAGAAACCATATTCCATTTGCATAATTTTATGAATCACTATAAAGTCGCTGCTTTACAAAAGTGTATGTATGTATGTATGTATGTATGTATGTATGTATGTATGTATGTATGTATGTATGTATGTATGTATGTATGTATGTATGTATGTATGTATGTATGTAATTATTCAAATCAAGGAACTCATACGAGGAACACATATCATGCAAAAAAAATACAGGTAACACCGAGAAGGGTATTTAATTTGGATTGTTTAGCTAATCAAAGGCCCAGTGGCGTAGTAACAAATTCTGCACCCCCCCCCCCCCACCTCTCGGCAAGACTTAATACTAGGACCCCCTCCCAATATTAAAAAGTTGCTTGATGGGAACGCCACTGCCAAGGCCTGTTTTTTCTTCTCCCGATAGTTACTATGTATATATTGGCAAGAACTCGGTGTAACAGTGTTTCACAATACGGAGTGTGTGAACATGCGTTTTCACAAAAAAGTAATGACAGTTACCACAGAATGGGGCTTTATACGAGTTTTCACCATTGTTGTCATAATTTATCACACATGCTTCTAAAAAGTGATTAATTAGTGGTAACTAAAATGCAAGTGAAACTAGAAAGCAAACACAGGAACATATCATGCAATGATACAGATACTACTGTGATACTAATAAGTAAGTTTCGTGCAAATGGCTCAAATGATTTACTCTAACGAAGATTCATAGTGCTTATATTATAGAAATTAGCACACACACACACACACACACACACACACACACACACATATATATATATATATATACAATACAAATTTTCGGCATGAATCCCGCTTTACAGTATCGTAAACACACGTATAATGTATGTATAATTCACATATACAGACCAAAGAATTCTTCACATTTTAGACATTATTAAGCCGGCCCGTGGTCGTTAGGAGATACTTCCATGACTTATAAAAGAGCTCATTATTAACTGGTATTAGGACGGCTAAGAAGCAGGCGGTTCACTGGAGAATCTATACTATAGAATTAATGTGATTTTGTGTATGTTACTTTGGGGCGTCAACAATCGATCGCCTTTCCTCAAGCAGAGAATTCTCCAAAGCAGTCTTCACACTGCCATAAGAATTAAATACGTTTACCCACCCTTGATTACTTTAATGCACAATGAAAGCTTATGGGTATACATCTTGATCTTTTAGTCTGGTCCTAGTGACATTGGTTATTTTTAAAAAAAAAAAGAAAAAAAAAGACGGGTGGTCGGAATCTAGAAGGAAGCAGGATCTGAACAAGCTCTTCGCGTCAACAATGACTGCAAACCGCAGCTGGCTTGAGCATAACAGCGCCTCCATACTGGGACTTGATTATGAAAATCAATAAGAGAACAACTACAAGGATTAAGCAGTAGAGGGACGTGGTTCTATTGATATTCCTCTCTCCAACTCGCGGCAACGTTCAGAAGCTTGCTAAAACCTACAGCAAACAAGCACATTAATAGTCAGTTGGAACAGGTTGTACATAAAGCACATTAATAGTCAGTTGGAACAGGTTGTACACAAATAACGCTCAAGACTCTACAAATGTGACGACTTTTTCATGATAAACATACATGATCTGTTGGAGACGACGATATATTGGATTTGGAGACCGCATGGTGTACTTGCTGTCATTACCAGGCTTGACACAGATGTAAATTATTGATGAAATCAGGATTGGTAATTATCTGTACTTAGTGTCATGACTATATTTCGGCGCGTGTGTTTATATCTGAAATGACTTTTAGGTTTGATGCATTTGCAGAGGGAAGGAGCGATTTTTAGGAACACAGTTTAAATTACCAAGCGTCGCCCACACGCAAGTTCCATTTTTTTTTTTTTTCTTTTTTTTTTTTTTTTTTTGTGACAGTGAAATCTAGAGTAGCTGTGGATCGGAATTACAAATGGCTCGATGAACTCGAATAGAAAATCAGTATCTTCTACCGCTGCCAAATGAGACTGGATAAAACGCTAGCCGCTACATTTCCTGTTCTAGTGTCTTCTTAATATGGTGCTGGAAGCCCGCCTAAAAACATCAACACGGAAATGGACACAGTCAGGAAATTCTTGTGACTCGAGGATGGAAGACAGGCAAGACTTTATGCCTTATTTTTGTATACCAGCTTCAATTACGCCACTGTAGATTTTGTTGGTTGATAACCTCAGGCCTAAGAAAGTAGTTGCTCAAACAACGCTTTTAGTATATGCTTGCCTCATTGTTCGTCATCAAACCGAGAGGACCCTTCCAAAGTAGTTTGACCTTTATTGAATGAAGTTCCTAGATATTATGATGTTTTCAGTTGAAAAGCGTGAGCTCGAAGAGGCAACCGAGCGAGAAACTTAGCTGTCTTATTTTCGACCTAATCACCCATCCGCTATTACCTTCATGTTACACGTAGCAACCTGCGCAGGTGTGAACGAAGGGTAGGTCTTTATGCTCCCACTGTTGTGCCACTCTCTCACTCGCCTGTCCAGAATGTATCGCCTTTATGTTTCTTCAGTGTATAGTAACGTAAGTTTCATCCTGTCTCTTTTAAAATGCTGTAGATTCTAGAAGTAACGTATATTTATGCAATGAGTTTGCTATTATTTTATGGCTGTGATGACTCGCATTCGTTTTGCCTGCAACACAGATATTTCCATACCTCTGCATACATAATAGACAATTGGGAAGAACTAGGCAAGGAAAGTCATGTCCTTTTCAACCTCATAAAGGTTCAAATTTATAAAATTGCGAGTTAGGCTTTTGTGTATTCTACAGATTTATATTTCTTCAGAATTTAAGCAAGATAATTTGAATGTGAGCATTTTACGATACTTTAAAGTGGGATTCATGTCGAAAATTTGTATTTTATGTGTGTGTGTGTGTTAATAATGACTAATGGTCTGTTTATGTGCATTATACGCGTGTTTACGATACTGTAAAGCGGGATTCATGCCGAAAATTTGTATTGTATATATGTGTGTGTGCGTGTGCGTGTGTGTGTGTGTGCTAATTTCTATAATATAAGCACTATGAATCTTCGTTAGAGTAAATCATTTGAGCCATTTGCACGAAACTTACTTCTTAGTATCACAGTAGTAGCTGTATCTTTGCATGATATGTTCCTGTGTTTGCTTTCCAGTTTCACTCGCATTTCAGTTACCACTAATTCATCACTTTTTAGAAGCATGTGTGATAAATTAGGACATCAATGTTGAAAACTCGTATAAAGCCCCATTCTGTGGTAACTGTCATTACTTTTTTGTGAAAACGCATATTCACACACACCGTATTGTGAAACACTGTTACACCGAGTTCTTGCCAATATATACATAGTAACTATCGGGAGAAGAAAAAACAGGCCTTGGCAGTGGCGTAGCTACTACGGGGGGAGGGGGAGGGGGGCCAGTGGGGGCCAAACATTCCCATCAAACAACTTTATATTATTGGGAGGGGGCCATAGTTTTAAGTCTTGCCGATGGGGGGGGGGGGGGCAGAATTTCTTCCTACGCCACTGGGCCTTTGATTAGCTAAACAATCCAAATTAAATACCCTTCTCGGTGTTACCTGTAGTTATTTTGCATGATATTTGTTCCTCGTATGAGTTCCTTGATTTGAATGATTACATACATACATACATACATACATACATACATACATACATACATACATACATACATACATACATACATACATACATACATACATACATACATACATACATACATACATACATACATACATACATACATACATACATACATACATACATATACCAATGTACACGAGTATTTTCACAGGACGCCGGTAAAATTTTTAGATTAGCTCAGAGAATAATGACATACAAACTGGTTGACAAGCAAGTAGTTATTGAACTCTATTGATCAGATAAAGGAAGACATTCCTTAAGTGCGGATGACATGTAAAAAATTTATTTATCATTTACAATCTGCAAGGATGATACGACATGCAGTATCAACGTGTTTTATTATCATTTTCAATTCGAGCAACTGCAAGATGAACCAGAGGCATCTATATACAGATGATCCTGTCATAAGTAATAGACATATAAGTAATAGACATATAAGTAATAGACATATAAGTAATAGACATATAAGTAATAGACATATAAGTAATAGACATATAAGTAACAGGCATAATGACGAAATACTTCCTTAGGTCTAAGGAGGGATCGGTATCCAACCCACGTGCCTAGTGTTGCCCGCGCTCATAGTATAGTATACAATTTTGATATACCGTTGTATCCTCCGCCCACAGCTCTCAGCCACGACACTTGTGTAACGTGAGAGAAACAGATGATATATGCTGCATTGTAAGAATGCACAAAATCTTTGATACGCCGACGGATACCAAGATATCTCTGTCATGGATTAAGAAGTACAGACGCTTTTAAGAATACCTGGTAAACACATGCCATCATCCCGAAGATATATATTATAATTTATCTCTATCGAAATACACATCTTTCGTCCTTTCACGTCCAGAAATTGGTGTATATGCCGGACATATCCGATGGTAACGATAATTAGACCAACTGCAATATATTTATGTCGGACATTTGTGGAGATGGGAACCTAAGGAACCCACGGAAGTTGAAGCAATCGGAACGCGCTCAGACCTTTCCGCTACAAATTGGAAAAACATATCGGAGATACTGCAGTAGACGCAACTGTATATGCATATGTACCTTCTTTACCAAATGACGTCAGGTGCACCTCACACACCATCAAAGCATTCATTACGGGCGTTTCGACTGAGATTACTTGTTCTTGGTCGAAACATTTCCCGGTTTCTTTTTTCAAGCATGAACTCATTAGAGAACTTTCTTTACTAGACTTGTGCAGATAATTCCATAATTGTATTAGAATGTTTTTTGACATGGTTCTATTTTACCGTGCGTACTTTAGCGCCATTCGGACCACCTCAGCTATTTCTGCGAGACAAAAATATGTCTCGGATGTATGTCGGCGTATTACTTTTAAAAAAAAAATCATACATTTTGCTCGCCGGAAATTGCAAATGACTTTAGCGTATGACTGAGTTCTCCACCATTTTTCGACAATTTCACTAGTCTGTAGCAATCGGAACATCACTCGGCAATTTCCGTTAAGTCGAGAGATAACCTCGGATGTAGTTGTAGGAAAACACATAATTTTGATGGGTTTGGTGATTTGCTTCAGGCGGAATGCACCACATATGTTGCGACAGAAAAAGCCGACGATGTATTGGTTGTTACTTTGTCTCCTTCCGCTGCCATATTATGCAGTGTGAACAAAGTAGTTCCGAAAATAGTTCTAAAATACGGCGAATTTACATCCGAGTCTTTTTTCTCGATTTGACGGAAAAGGCCGAGGATGTTCCGATTGTAGTCCGTGTACGGACAACTGGGCAGACCCAGTACGTCCGTTATGTATCTACTTAACCATTGCTATGTTTAGATGCATCCACTCACGTTTTCATTTGTGACGTCATAATCTTTACCTATACGTCTTATACTGAGCTTTAAATAGACAGGGAAAAACCTAACAACAGACAACGACATAACAACGGTGGTCGACGTTAAATTAATTTTGAAGGAAATAAATTAACTCACTATAGTCAAAGTTCAATTAAATGATGGAAACAAATCTTTTCAAATTGATGAAACTTAAAGTTTGACAGCAATCAGTTTTTAAATAAGAAAGGTATTTCTCTTTTATAAGAAGATTACCTAAGGGTAGTAAATCTTGCTGGAATAAATTTATAAGGAATTCCTTATTTAAAAAAAAAAAAAAAAAAAAAAAAAAAATGGCGGAGGGTCGTAAAAATCTCTTTCCGTCTGAGAGAATGAGATTATTTATAGTCTACGATTTACCTCTTTTTACGCTGTATCACTGCATCCAAGTATTTCTGAGATGGAATTTTGTAGAAAAGTCACGTTTCTGAGTGGGAGTTGGGGTAGTGGAACTGGAAGGATGGGAGTGGGAGTTGGGAAGTAGGACCGGAAAGTGGAGAAGAAATAGAATAAGGGACCAAAACACGAGGACAATCTTTGGTGAGGCAGATTTCGTTCATTATTATTATTATTATTATTATTATTATTATTATTATTATTATTATTGTCATTTTAGCGATATAAATCCCATCCCTCCTCCTGGTCTCTATTTTCTCTCTGTTCTCCTCTTTTCATCGTCACCATGATAAATAGTAGGATTTGGTTACTCTTCTCTTAGAACTGGGTCTGACGTCATTAACTGAGATACTTCTGACGTCATTAACTGAGATACTATTATGTGTACTAACATTTTTATACATAGCATGACTAATAAAGCTGCATTTTGTAAACTTGTGTCGTCTATACGGTGAAAAATATGCTGTTTCTACGATGACGGATCAAGTATTCAGCTGTACCGCGTCTGGTGTTTTATTTTTAGGTCACCAGATAGCATTAGCTGTCTTGCCATCTGTGCTTTGCTTAAAAATGTCACATTATTGATTACCTGCAAGTGTGTTTACATATATTGACGTGAATTATAGCAGGTTGAAAATCGATGGTAACAGAAGATCAAAGTATGTAAAGTATGTATATTACTTTCAATATAGGGTATCAGATTTACTCAATATCTATCTATAATGCAAGTATCAACTCATGTATACGACAGGCTGATATGAATAAATTTTTGACAGAACCAGACGGAAAGATAAACGAGAGAACAATTTTCTGATGTCATAGCTGAACAATTTCAAATACTATTTTTAGTAACACCCATCCAAGCCCTATGTAATAATACTGACATCATATGAATGGTTGCATTAGGTAGATACTGTGTGGAATAGAAAATACGCATATGACGTTTAACGTTGATCGTTTCATGTTTCCCCTTTCATAGGGTAGGATACAGATAGCCTAAAACACGTTGGAATATTTCTGATAATATACTATGCACTGACACAAGATATTAAAACATGTCATCATCATCGTCGTCGTAGTAGTAGTAGTCGTCATCGTTATCATCGTCAGCAGCAGCGTCGACAACAACATAAACGTCAAGATAATAATAATAATAATAATAATAATAATAATAATAATAATAATAATAATAATAATAATAATAATAAAATGAACAGGCATAATATGCAGACCATCCGTGCAGCAGGGGTTTACTCTCAAAGCAGTTAATTTTTTAAGCTAATTTCGGTTAACACTATAGCCTATGTATCACTGCTCTTGGAGGGTCGTGATTTCCGTCTGGTCATTAGATACAAACGCTGCAGTAAATCCAAATCGGTAGTAGTAGCAATAATAATAATACTGCTTTTGCTTGACACTGAATTCTGTCTGGGAAAAATGTATAGAATTAGCCATGCATTAATATAGCTCTAGATCAAATTACCCATGAATTAATATAGCTCTAGATCAAATTAACCATGCATTAATATAGCTCCAGATCAAATTAGCCATGCATTAATATAGCTCTCGATCAAATTAGCCATACATTAATATAGCTCTAGATCAAATTAGCCATGCATTAATATGGCTCTAGATCAAATTAGCCACATTAATATAGCTCTAGATCAAATTAGCCATGCATTAATATAGCTCTAGATCAAATTAGCCATACATTAATATAGCTCTAGATCAAATTAGCCATGCATTAATATAGCTCTCGATCAAATTAGCCATACATTAATATAGCTCTTAATCAAATTAGCCATACATTAATATACCTCTAGATCAAATTAGCCATACATTAATATAGCTCTAGATCAAATTAGCCATGCATTAATATAGCTCTAGATCAAATTACCCATGCATTAATATAGCTCTAGATCAAATTAGCCATACATTAATATAGCTCTTGATCAAATTTGCCACATTAATATAGTTCTAGATCAAATTAGCCATGCATTAATATAGCTCTAGATCAAATTAGCCATGCATTAATATAGCTCTAGATCAAATTAGCCATGCATTAATATAGCTCTAGATCAAATTAGCTATGCATTAATATAGCTCTCGATCAAATTAGCCATACATTAATATATCTCTAGATCAAATTAGCTATGCATTAATATAGCTCTTGATCAAATTAGCCATACATTAATATAGCTCTAGATCAAATTAGCCATGCATTAATATAGCTCTAGATCAAATTAACCATACATTAATATAGCTCTAGATCAAATTAACCATACATTAATATATCTCTAGATCAAATTAGCCATGCATTAATATAGCTCTTGATCAAATTAGCCATACATTAATATATCTCTAGATCAAATTAGCTATGCATTAATATAGCTCTAGATCAAATTAGCCATGCATTAATATAGCTCTTGATCAAATTAGCCACATTAATATAGCTCTAGATTAAATTAGCCATGCATTAATATAGCTCTAGATCAAATTAGCCATACATTAATATAGCTCTAGATCAAATTAGCCATACATTAATATAGCTCTCGATCAAATTAGCCGTGCATTAATATAGCTCTATATCAAATTAGCCATGCATTAATATAGCCCTAGATCAAATTAGCCATGCATTAATATATCTCTAGATCAAATTAGCCATGCATTAATATAGCTCTATATCCAATTAGCCATGCATTAATATAGCTCTAGATCAAATTAGCCATGCATTAATATAGCTCTAGATCAAATTAGCCATGCATTAATATAGCTCTATATCAAATTAGCCATACATTAATATAGCTCTCGATCAAATTAGCCATACATTAATATAGCTCTAGATCAAATTAGCCATACATTAATATATCTCTAGATCAAATTAACCATACAGTAATATAGCTCTAGATCAAATTAGCCATACATTAATATAGCTCTAGATCAAATTAGCCATACATTAATATATCTCTAGATCAAATTAGCCATGCATTAATATAGCTCTAGATCAAATTAGCCGTGCATTAATATAGCTCTAGATCAAATTAGTCATACATTAATATAGCTCTAGATCAAATTAGCCATACATTAATATAGCTCTAGATCAAGATCATTTATACCAGTAATGTAATATTAATTTTAAACGGTTCTTTGGTTTGTCTTTTTTTTTTTTTTTTTTTTTTTTTTGCTAAGGATTTAGTCCTTCAGTTGTCATGGTTTGGATAAATAGTCAATGGAAATTACGTGTGTAAATTTGCTGTCCTTTGCTAAACCCACGCCTGTTGTACTATGACGTCCACGCCTGGAGAATTGTCCGATAATCGATTCCATCCTAACTTCGCCGCAACAAATTAAGGCTAACGTGTATTAAGCTTAAATTCTTGTTACTATCGCCCGCATTTGTACTTATTAAGCAGTGTTTTTGTTTCTACATCATATTTATCATTAACTATTCTCTAGTAGCCAGATGAGGCGGGGGGAGAGGGGGGGGGGTCTTTGTATTTTTTTTCTCTGGTTAAATGCAGAAGAGAATTCATTCATTATTTGTTTCAACGTTTCCCTTCTTATCTTTTGTATGTCAAGACTGAAGTTGAATATTATCAATTACTATCAGTCTGCTGGAATCTTATGCATTTGAACACTGTGTTAACGATACCTTAGAACATGCTTTCTGTTTTCATATGAAACGTTAATACTGAATTCATATGAAGCATAAGATAGGATTAATGCAACGCATCATTAATCTGGAATTTATAACCTTGTCGAAGAACATCACAATGCGAAAGCGGATCCTATTTCACACCTTACTTCCGTCATAAGTGATAATTATTTACAGTACAGTAGTCAATGCTATAACTAGTGTGCAAAAAGCACGAGTCTTCACGCAGAAAGCAGTGAACTGTCATTGTTTCAGAGGTTTATTTTGTAAAAATAGCAAGTGGCAATCGATTGCTTGTTGTCGGATGGGGAACTACCCAGTATTTAGCTGATAACTAGAATTCCAAAATAGATACCTAATGGATGGCAGGAAAGGTTTATAAATAACCAGCTACTCCAATACTTTACTGCCAGGGAAGCCGCGATGGCTTAGTTGTTAGACTCGTGACCAGCAAGGGTGCGGGTTCGATTCCCACCATTTTATCGGACCGGATCAGCTACCGTGGTGTGTGCTTGGGCAACGCACTCGACTCTACTTTCCTTGCCACCATATAACCTATAGAGTGTTGATGTGCCCCCAAACAACAAACCAGACCTAACGAAAACCAAACCTTTCCTGCTAAGGCTGCCTCAGTGGTACCAATTCGTTCTTTATTAATCCCGACTTCGGATTGGCTGAAAGGTAAACCAATGATACTATTCATTCAGCATATGCACTGACTGACTGGAAGGGTACTGTGTTTCATTATATGGGAAAATAAATCAATACCAACGTGTATCAGTTATACGTACAGCAATCATCATCAAGAATTAGCGAAAATAACCAAAGTCACGTGGCATAATATACAGCATTTTCATCAATTATATTTGTTGCTGAAAAGCCGGATAAGTGAGCGCTGATTTGGGCGTTTGTGTTATTATCAGAGTCACTACAAAATTAACGGAGTAATAAATACGCGAATTTATGAAGCAAGTCTTCCATTCTGCGTTTGATTGAAAAGTGTCATTTTCTATATTTTTTTATTTCAATACTTTCATGTGAGTCCGCATTGTAGATATATGGACATTTATGTTTGGGGTATGAAGCCAGAGCGCAATCCCTATGCGGTTGCTGCATGGGCTAATCACTTTAAACATGGGATAAGCAAACTTAAGTTACGTTGTATCGAGCCCTACCTGCCTCATATGGAGAAGGAAAAAAAATGCATCAAATGTGTGTCGGCGCAGTACTACAGAAGAATCATTCATTTTGTTCACCGGAAATTTCTCCGCAAAAATAGAAACCCAATCTTTTCGGACCATCTCTGCTATTTCTACGATTTGATTGACCCTAGGATTGCCCGAGATGTTACGAATAAAAAAAAATAGTTCGATCATTCGTAACTTCTTGCTCAATCCTTGTCTTGTAAATAGCCGAAGTGGTCTGAATGGCAGCAATAGACATACATTCTAGGTATGATCCATAGGATTGATCTCAAAGTTGCGACTGGTCTGTATTACGAGATTCTTTTACCTCTAACGTCAAGGCCGCGATATGTGGATCACGTGACCATGCAAGGTAGAAATAGTGAAGTACGATGTCCCTGTTGTAAAAAGTGTAAATTTGGCTCGAGCTGATTAACGAGACGAAATAAGTTTTAATTGCTGTGAATGAGATGATAAATATTCTGCTGATCGACGTAAGGCAGGTAGGGCTCGATAAAATGTAGCTGACTTTTGGTAGCCCGTGTTTAAAGCAAATTCCGTGCTTTTAATAGGGAATACGATCTGATCTTACACCTCAACATAAATGTCCAAATATCTAGGTAGGAAAGGTCAGAGGGGGACTCGGATTATGAAACCATATGATATTATTTCTCTTCCTGTGTGTGTGTGTATATATATATATATATATATATATATATATATATATATATATATATATATATATATATATGTATATCTATCTATCTATCTATCTATATATATATATATATATATATATATATATATATATATATATATATATATATATCCATTCCTGATCTGATCTTGGCATTTTTCGCATGCAGATGTCAAGGAGCTCGTGTCTCCACGACAACATGGATCTACTTTCGACCTCGATGTTCATCAGTGCTCGTTGTAACCTCTGCCTGCCTTCCTTCTTACCTGCTGTCTTCTGCCCTGCGAATGAAGAGATATGTCGTCCACTTAAACTTTCATTGATGTCTTCTAAATCTTCGCAATGGATCATCTAGTTGCTTTATTTTTCGATTCAAGCCCAATGCTTTTGGTATGAGAATTCCCCCTAAGACGTTGATGTTGTTTTTTTTTTCCCCTACCCTGTCTAGATGTAGATTTTATTCCCACAGTCAACCAAAGTTGGCAAGCTTCTCGAGTCTTTAAATGTTGTGTCGTTTTGTAATATACATTCTGTAGAACTTTTATACAAACATTTAAAAAATAATATGTGATGTCCAACCACTGTGTCTCATCTTGTTAGAAAAAGGCTCTTCGTAAAGAACTATATTGACAGAATTCTAGTTTATTACCGTCATTAAATATGGAAAATTCTGATGTTTTAGACCAATGCATGAACTATTGTAGTAGATGTACACTCAGTAAAAATACAGGACGTTCTCTATTAATGAAATGTTTTATCACAGCTCAAGCTCTGGCCGCGACAGCGACTTGGGTTCTAACTTGCCGTCGGCGACACGCGCTTCCATGCGTCAACACGAGCGTCAGCGGAAGAAAGACTCTGTGAGTGGAGCACCAGTGTCGGAGCAGGCAGATGTAGAGGCGAGAGATTCCTCCACGAGAAAGTCACATGACGATGGGGGTCCTAAACACGAGGTAAAAATAGCACCGAATCCTGTGCTCTTATCCGAGCCAGCACTCTTACAAAATGTACTGCAGCCGCAGCAGACGGGTCCAGATTTGGTGGTAATGGTGAATGATACAGATAATATGCCGTCTGTATCAGGGCCGAGGTTTTACCCCTCATCGGAGGGAACCATCCCCGACCCTCAGGCGATCGTTATATCCAAGGAGAGGTTTAAGAGAGTAGTTTTAAATGTAGGAGGTACAAAGCATGAAGTTCTTTGGAGGACGTTAGACAGAATGCCTCACACAAGGTTGGGAAAACTTCGCCATTGTAACACACATGAGGTACTCATGGAGCTATGCGACGATTACAGTTTGGGGGAGAATGAATACTTCTTTGACAGACATCCGAGATCATTCGCTTCAATTCTCAATTTTTATCGCACCGGAAAGTTGCATATTGTTGAGGAAATGTGTGTACTGTCTTTCAGCGACGATTTGGATTATTGGGGAATAGATGAGTTGTATTTAGAATCATGTTGTCAGCACAAATATCACCAGAAGAAAGAACATGTTTTCGAGGAGATACGCAAAGAAGCAGAAAGCTTGCGACAGCGTGACGAAGAGGAATTCGGGACAGGAATGTGTGCAAAATGGCGAGAACGTGTTTGGAATTTACTGGAGAAACCTACAACATCAATGGCTGCCAGGGTAAGTAAATGCTTGTTTCTAGCTTTATTGCTCCTGCACTGGAGCCTTCTCATGACTGAATACAAACTAAGTCTGCAAAGCCTGTCACCAAAGTTCATGCTTTCAGTAATCAAGGTCACTTATTACATATATTTGATCAGTATCGAGTAAATAACAATTGTTCAAGGGTCCTGATGATCAAGTGATAACGTATCGATTTAAGGGTGGACCGATCAAAACTGAGATTATCTTAAAATGGAGATTGGAGCTTGGTTGACTTTTTTCTTCTTCTATTTTGCTTTTTTATTACTTAAAATTGTTTTTGTTTTTAAAAATATATATCATTGTTTGATATTATCAGATGAAAACAAACGAATATTAAAATCATCGAAGTGTCCGTATCTGGATGCCTTTGTAAATCATCGAAGTGTCCGTATCTGGATGCCTTTGTAATTTTGGTCAAAAAAGAAAAGTCATGATGTTACTTTTGTTTTTCATCCTAAAATAAACGGAAATTTCTAAAAATTAAAAGCAAGAGAAATAATTAGCAAATTTGGAGATAAAATTTGGGGGAAGAGGGGTTTTAAAATATAACAGAGGATTACGTGAATGCGTTAGAGTATTATGTGATAAAATATTCATGATTGATTTTACTTTTCTTTAAAAAAAAATATCGATTTTATGACTGCATTCATCATCGTTGTCCATAATTTTAGGTTCTCTTTTGAAAATAAATATACCGGTGTATACTTTGTACTTAGTCCAATTTCTATTGCTC
This sequence comes from Margaritifera margaritifera, assembly GCA_029931535.1. NCBI lineage: Eukaryota > Metazoa > Mollusca > Bivalvia > Unionida > Margaritiferidae > Margaritifera > Margaritifera margaritifera. The sequence goes on along the minus strand of JAQPZY010001243.1, from coordinate 585,047 downwards.
CAAAATCGTTGTCTTTTTTTTTTTTTTTTTAAGGAATTGGATTACATGTAGCATTATAAAATGAAATAATTGTATTGTCTTCCTAAATATTGATATAGTAGTATGTCCATGTTCAGTGGCGGCGCGACGGGGGGGGGGGGGGGGGTCGGAAGGGGGCAATTGCACCAGGGGACAGGGCGCCGCCACTGTCCATGTTCGCGGGTGCGCTTCTCTTCATAATGAATAATGGCATAGATTGCTGAATCGGAATACGCTCGGCCTTTTTCTTTACTATTAATCAAAAGGAAGAAAAGAAAACTATCAGGTGATTTTTTGGCAGAAGAGCGCATAGATACTTCGATTGATAGCTTATTGTTACAATTTGTGACATTATGACACAATTATACTTAATGTCTTGATTCCAGCAGAATGGATGATCTTGTTAATGATATGTGTACAGTTCAGAGCTTATCCGCTGCATGTAGGGTGTGCTTGATGGATGCAGAGATTGGGATTTTTAACTACTGTAAATCCGCAATAAAATTGTAAAATTCATGGTAACCGTTAAACATGTAATCAAATTCAGATTGGCCCAGAAGGTTTAAGATCCATGTCAAGTCAGACGCTGGCCCAGAAGGTTAAGATGTATGCCAGATCAGACGCTGGCCCAGAAGGTTTAATATGTATGCCAGATTCTGTCTAGATTTTTCCTTTTTTGTAAGTTTTGTTTTCTTATTGCAACTCGAAAATTGTAGGAAATGTTATTTAAAATCTGACAGGCAATGTCGTACAGTAGAATTGTCCGTCACGATCCCGTTCCATATTACATACAGTAAAGAAGAACAGCGCTATTTCTTATACTACACGAATTGGCCCCCTGTCAGAGCCCCCTTCATAATTGTGCATTGTGCGTGGGCTTTTATGTCGGTAGAAAAAAGCTAACGTTTTCGTCAGCTGTGATGAATACAATTCCTCTCTGTTGCCAACAATCTGACATATCTGTCTTCTCTTTCTGTTTAAGTATGTTTACCATCATTTCGCCAAGATTCCAGGTGCAATGTGTACCAATTGGGGGAGAGGGCGCCTGGGATTTTCTTTCGAACCAGAATATTTTTTTTTTCTTTTACCTCAAGAAAATGTTTCGTCTAAAAATCAGAGCAAGAATGTTTTTGTTTTTTTCAAGCTATTTGCCACCCCAAAGCCTAACTAATAGAATCCATCCATGCATTGATACGGGATTGGGAAAATTCCACCCGAGGGTCAGAATATGCTGGCAGGAACGAGGTTTTTGTTGAGTTCCTGCTAACAAATTCTTACCCGATGGCGGGATTTCCCTTTTCCACACCAACGCATATCATTTACTACTTTGCTCTAATTTCTTTACGAAATAATGTGGTTGAGATCATTATAGTGTGCTGCGATTGTAATGGACATCACTTTGGTCAAGGGCAAGATGATATCCATTTCATGCTATCCGGTGCACTTCTGTGGGATAGGTCTATTCATTATGACTTTTCACGTTGGTAATCATTCGTAACTTTGACATCAATCCATTTACAAAACAAGGATTGACAGAGAAGTAGCGGATGCATCAAACTATATTTTCATTCGCAACTTCTCGGTCATTCCTGATCCAAATTTAGAAATAGCCAAGGTGGTCCGAATAGATTGCGGTTTCCTTTGTATGAAGAAATTTTCGGCGAACAAAATGTATCATTCTTATGTAAATTACTGCGCAGAGGTTCATTCGAAGCATATATTTGTCTCCCAGAAATAGCCGAGGTTGTCCGAATGATGGATAATTTCTATCATAAATGGTGATATCGAATAAATGCAAACAGCTTTAAAATGATTGGTTTATAGTTAAATCAATATCTGGACCTCATTTTCCGTTTTCAATGAGCAAACAGACGACAAGGATAATTTTTCCATGCCTGGTTATCTCCACGCTTTAGCGTCATGGATCTTGCAATATTTCCGTATCTTACTAAAATAAGGTCCATAACTCGGCCTCCTAAAACGCTGTGAGGAAATTCAGCAAACTTAATATATAAGTTGTAAATATGGCATCCAGATGTAAGAGGTTTATTTTTTGCCTCCATAGTGCGGGATTCCTGGAAGATGTAAGGAATGGTTAAATTTGTAGTAAAAAAAAAAGAAAATTGATAACATTGACATTCTCGAATTATATGCCTAAACATATATGCAGTCAAAGCAGGAAGACACATTAATATTATTTCGTGATTACATGGCGGGGTTTCGACGTGACACTGTTTTCTATAGTGAATCCTGTCTAAACGCATTTTGTTTCCCTTGGAAGCAGTTCAGCTGCGGAGCACGTGCACGTTCACCTTCTTATGATTAAAAAAAAAAAAAGACCCCACCACACCCTCACAAAACCCCATGAGAAATGCACCAGAATAGTACTGATGCATTTGGACAGAACTCATCAGTCTTTCAGGTATGTGTCTCGATACTTCATCAATTTCTTGTAAAATGTATCCTGGTCTGACAGCTTCTGGTTACTTTTGCGGTCATGGTCTCTTTTGAAGCTGAAAAAATGTTTAGCTATGCACGTTCCAGGGCCCTATTGAGATAGCCTAATGCTTAGTACTGCTTTGTCGTTGTAACAGTATATTCGTTGTAAGGATTATGATATGTTGGAAATTCTGTGAGAGAAGTGCTCGATCGATTGACTCCGGTATATTATTATCTCTTACGGTGAGCATGAAAATGTTTTTCTTGTCAAAATTGGTGCTGTGTCGCGCAAAACTACTTTTAGATAATCCCCAGATGAGTTGCTATACACAAAAGGTCTCTGCGAATACAGATGAGTTACTATACACAAAAGGTCTCTGCGAATACAGATGAGTTACTATACACAAAAGGTCCCCAGATGAGTTGCTATACACAAAAGGTCCCCAGATGAGTTGCTATACACAAAAGGTCCCCAGATGAGTTGCTATACACAAAAGGTCCCCAGATGAGTTGCTATACACAAAAGGTCCCCAGATGAGTTGCTATACACAAAAGGTCCCCAGATGAGTTGCTATACACAAAAGGTCTCTGCGAACTTTTTCATGCCGGATAGTTGATATTATAATGATTGTAAAGGATTTGGGAATCGAAGTGACAAATTTCCATCCTGTATCAAATATGTATTACAATGGATGTTATGAAACCAAATTCCTCTAACTTTCTCAAATGAAATTTCGCCCAGCATTTAGCGTAATATCACGATTTTGAAACCGTTGTTTTAATAGAATCGATTTGGTGATGATAATAGCATGCACATTTGGCACTATCCATATGAATACTTCTTAATAATTTAACTGAGCACTGCGATATGTTGTATAATTTCTCTTTGATAACATATACAAAATAAAAAAGGTCTGATCCATGAAACCCATTCTAAAGATTCTTTAATTCATTTCCGAGATATCTATCTTCTATATCATGACGAGCCTTTAATAAGCTACAGTGCCGTATAACACAACGTCTTCGTATCCACAGTTTTTCCTGTATTTTGCTTCTCTATCTTTATCGTTGTACACTTACATTTTCCTCCACCCTCGAGATTTCCAAGTTTAGGCATCGTCGCAAGCCCCGAGCGATAATCTGCTGCACTCACTCATCACACGTGGCTGTCTGTGTTGAGATTTTCTCGTTTTTTCATGAGTACGCATAAATAAAAATACGTCATCATTAACACCATGTAACAGCATCCGACACATCAATGAAAGTGCCCGTTTTATCGATCGATAATTTATGTGTCTGTGTTTGGAAACGACGCTTTGATTTTGATTTGCTCATTCGAACAGAGTAAAAACTCATGTTGGATCACAATGGCGAGGAAATTTTACTCACGCTTGCAGTGATTGGTCAAGCAGGATTTATGAATATTCATGTCAAACGCACATGCAGCCACGGATGATAAATGAGCCTAGCGGATTGACGCCCGTGGCTTGCGACGATTCATCACGTGATCTTTTAGCTGTTACAGAAATGTTTTACAAACTTCATAAGTTCCAGTGTTTCTCAAAACCGATCACTTGTATTTAAGCATTATGGGATTGCGGACCACGTGCAAGATTTACTTAACACCGACATTGAAAAGCTTGAAGACGTGCAAAACTACTCACCTCCGAAAGTGTAGATTTGCCAACAGAAGTGCTCCAATAAGTATGGGCAATTTTACGTTTAGCAAAAACACATTTTAACACATTTATTTATTAAGAATTTTGCTTAGCTTAACTTACAATCAAGATTGAACTTAACAAGTCAAGAAAATAAACAAAGTAAAGTGGTGTCCACCAAGCTGGGCGGCGTAGAGATAATATCCAAAATTGGATAGTAAATCGCCAGATTGCAGAGGCGCTTACTTGGCGTCGATGGTGCAGAGTGAGCCCATTGAAAAGTACAAGACCGCTTAGCTCGTTTCTAGGGGCCCCGGGTGGGCGAGTGTTCTAAGGCGCTCGCCTTTACAGATCACTCACCTCTGTCCGCATGAGTTCGTGTCTTATCTCGACCAATGTGGGTATGTGAAAAGCTTGCCAGTACCTTCCCGTGGGTCGGTGGTTCTTACTGGGGCCTTCCCGTGGGTCGGTGGTTCTTACTGGGACCTTCCCGTGGGTCGGTGGTTCTTACTGGGGCCTTCCCGGGCTCTTCCTCCACCAAATATACTGGCGGCCATGTATGTCGTATCATGTGCTAAATATGGCGTTAAACCCCAAAAGTCACAAATTACGTCGTTTCTGACTGTAGAGAAAGGAGATGTTTACACCGACGTCAAATAGCATTGATTGCGTTCCACAGAAGCAAACAGCGAAAGGAACAGTTTTACTCGAAGGATAATTATTCTATTCATAATTGTGCTGACATTTTCTGGTTTAAGTTCTAAAGCTTGACATGAATGTCAAATTTTGTTACAGTTGATTGAGTCCAAGGGATTTAGATACCCAGTGCAGTTTAATTTGCTCGGTCTCCAGCTGGTAATGACGTGCTCCAAATGACGATCATTAAATTCGATCCTGCAAAGCACCATTGCTTCTTCAGAACTTGTGATTGCTTTGTTTTTTTTATTTCTTTGCACATTCCGTGGAATAAATCGGCTGAGATGTAAAAGAGCTAGCGGTGTAAGGCTAAGTGAGAAAAAAAGTCTGTGTTTCCTGTAACCCGACGGACCCTTCTAAAATCCCGCCGACTTCATTTTTTCTGGCATCGTATTTTTGTGCGAATATTATTTGCGGAAATTTTAGCATCTGGTCCGTTCGGGACTTTTTTGTCATTTTGGTATTTAGTTTTGATTATTCGGAATACTTCGTAGATTTCAGTTTGACAGTTGAAACGAATCATGAATATACAAAATTATATATGCGGGTTCGAATCCTACCATCGGACCAACCTGGGTCAGTTACCGTGGTGTGTCCTTGGGCAAGCCACTTTTCTCCAATTGCCTCGGCACTAGATAACCTACTTGTGTTGCTGTGCCGTAAAGCACCAAACAAACAAACAAAATTATATATCAAGTAATTTTTTTTAGGAAGGCCTGCCTACCGACCCAACTTTTGTCAAGACTTTGCATACCGGGAAAAGCGAGGCCCTGTCATTTCAGCCGCGTCGTTAAAACGTTGCTTTCTTTTGAAACTTATTATGAATATCCCTCCTTTTGCCCATGTATATCATATCAAAAATATGTTTTTGCTGAAATTTATATAATTAAAAAAAATAAAAAATAAAAAAATACAAGTACGCAATGACCTGACTGACTGGTAAGTAGTGATATTTAGCTTTCTCATAGCCGATTGCTGTAAATATTGTACTGTGCCTCCGGCTTTCCGGTCTTTGTCATATTAGAACATGACCCATTTAATTATCCGATCGGAGAGCTAAAATTGAGCGAAATAAAAGTGTTTTTTTTTTTTAAAGTACCATTTTTCAACGAAACTCTTCAGTGCAATCAGACTTATTACAACAAATTACATACCTGACGTTTGAATAATGTAATAATTTGTTATGCAAAATAATCACGTGATATTATGATGACATTCCAGTCTATTTACGAATGGTATATATATATATATATATATATATATATATATATATATATATATATATATATATATATATATATATATATATCACTGTATCAAGGGATTTATACACTTCTTAATAATCTAACTGAGCACTGCGATATGTTTTAATTATAGTGCAGATTTAAAACTCCGTCGTAAATTTGTGTCTATTTCGCCAAATTAGGACTTTTTCTACACAGGGTGGAATGTTGAATACAAGAGTTTTTCCACCATTTTCCTCTGATTTCAAAGATTTAGGTTGTTCAAGAGTATTACTAATTTCCCGTAGAAGTTTAAACTGTTCTCTCTTGAATGGCATTGCTGTTATGGCCGCTACGGCTACAAACCGCCTTGTTATTGAATCTCACGTTATACACGGTGATGCAGCACGTGACTCGGTTGGAGTGGTTACTTATATTCCTGTTACTAATACTGCTTCTGCATCAGTGTAAAATTTCTTGAACAATTTTCTCAGTTAGTTGATTTGAAGTAGGGGCAGCGCTAAAATGTGGATATTTGTTGTTATCACTAGCTGGGAGAGGTTTGTGCCATTTTGTAACAATAGTGACTTAAATAGCTCATGAAGTTTTACCAAACACCGGGGCTTGTCATAGTAGATTACAACGCGGGGTTGAATTATTCTCTGTTTCAAACCTTCTTGGACGTTAGAATAATAATAATAATAATAATAATAATAATAATAATAATAATAATAATGACAATTTTATTTTCGGAGGATAATACATTTGGTTCTGAATCAATCAACCAATCGTACACGTTGTCCTCCATAATAGAATATTAAAACTATAACTGCAACGTATATGTACAAATATAACTGTACTTACAACAATATCTGACACACATGTAATCATAAAACAGGGCTCGGGAAAACCACTCGTCCTCTCGTCCTGACCCGGTAAAAATTGGCTGGGCCGAGTAAAATTTTACAACATACTCGTCCCTGGGCCGAGTAGATGTAGATTCACACCTTGAGAATAAATCTGAGTTCATTTTCTACCCAAAAGAAGCGCCGAAGTTCAACATCGCCTAATATTGGCGTGCGTCAGTTATAAATAACCTATGCCTAATCTTCCTACTTCATGTCAGTCTAGAACATGTTTAAAAGGAAACGACTTCTTTTTCTTTGTTTTTTTTTTTACGCAGGTACCCGATGTAAGCTTCATACTAAAATGGGTAACTATTATGAACGTATTATGTTGCCATTTCACACTTAGCCCTTGATTTCTTAGTGGCCTGGGTAGGTGAGTGGTCTAAGGCGCTCGCCTTTACAGATCACTGACATCTGACCTCTGTCCCCGTGGGTTCGAGTCACGGGCATGGCCAACGTGGGTATGTGAGAAAACTTGCCAGCAGCTTCCTGTGCGTCGGTGGTTCTTCCTCCACCAAATATACTGGCCGCCATGTATAGCCTACATGATGGAACTTTATTGATACGTTGTCATGCCAAACGGAAGATGCCAGCAGATATTTCTATAAGTATGTTATTACTTTTCACAAGAAAAATGTTGCCAACTTATATTCGAAATGAGTATTTTAAGTGTCTCAGCCAATTCGCACCAAATTTAAAAGAATGCATGCTGTTGTAATTTATTTATAAAACACAGAATGTCGAGAAAACCGTTGATTCGTCGAAATCTTTTTGGGATAATGACCTAAAAATGTTCCAATTCTTTGGCCAATCAGCAATCTTTCTTTTTATGGCGCCCGTGTGTAGCTCTCTAGAATTGAGGCTTGACCAAAATGGATCATTTAGTACAAAAGTTGGTTGAAATTGAGACTGTTGGAATTCTTCTTTTAAATGCAAATTACTGACATTTTTCTTGAGAAAAGTAATTACATACTTATATAAATATATGCTGGCATCTTTACGTTGGCGCGACAAATTTATTAAAAAAGCTGTACAGTATTGAAAATACTGGTGATCTGGGGAAATCGTAACAATGTCTGATCAGACGAAAATCATAAAAATGTTGACCTTCTCTGTCTTTTAACTTCTCCTATATAAAACTCATAAATATGTGTGATAGCTTGTTGACAAGGAAGATCATGACACCTTGATTACTGAAACGTTTCACTGTAAACGCGAAAATCACTAAGAAATCAAGGGCTATGTGTGCAACTGCAATTTCTCGAGCAACAAACTTTGTCTCTTATTATATGTTTATCTAAGGAGTAATGTATTAGAACATATTTTCATGGATTTGACCCATTATTGTATCAAGCTTGCATCAGGTACCTATGGTTCTTTAGTAAAAGCGTAAGCATTATAGTGAAGAAGTGTATTATGTTGAGAATATAATGAAGACAGGGACTTGTAACTCTTGCAACTCATTCCTCCCAGGGACGAATGCTTGGGAAATTTTTTCCTGAGCCCTGATAAAATATACATACATATCATTAAATTAAAACATACGTAAGAAATGTAAGGTTCTTCGTAATCCTAGCAGTACAATTCAGCTGTCAAACTCTGACATTTGAATGATCGCTTGCTCTTTTGGCCTCAAGAGTTTTGTGCTCCTCCATTTCTCTAAAGGCAAATAATCTTTCCATTGGGGAAAAAAGAACGACAGCATTGAAGAGTCCCACCGAATTCTCCATTTAAATAACACTTTTCCCCCTCGTCGACCTCCATAACAGGATGGGCATGTTTGTTTGGTCTTTTTTTTTTTTTTTTTTCACTATGCCTAAACCTTGTGCAGTTAATTTCATCATGCAAGCATCCAAAGTGTTACAAAACTCCATAAAATGAATCATCGTCTTTCTTGAAGTTTAAGGCAGGTTTGCCAAGTTAGTTTACGTCCGAATATTGGGAGGATACGGTGGCTGCTTCATGTACTGAAAAAAGGATAATTACTAGCCTAGAATCTGTGTCTGTGCTTTTTCTCTGCGTGAATGTTTGTGGAAACAAGGGGATCCATAAGAACGCTTTAAATACCCCCACCCCCAGATTCCCTGCTACTTTCTCAGTACTTTGGGGAATAATCTCATCGAAACCATGCCAACGATGGAGAGAAAAAAAAACTTGCGTGGAAGGAGGTAAAAATGTATATTTCTACTTTTTCGGCTGTGACGTAGGTTGCTAGCTCTGTTTCTGCAAAAGTGTGCTATCACTAATAAATCACATCCCCGATATTTGGGTCTAATTTTTTCGTCATTATTAAGGCGGGCTTGGCACTGACCTCTGTCGTTTCCAGCAATAAATAATACATTAACTACGCCTGCATTACATGGTGATCAGATTACTATTTTATGAGGAGTATTCAGACTGCAGTTATGGGTACGAAATCTTATGAAATCCAATGACTGTGCGTGTCAGTATCACCAGCTTGCCTGAAATATTTATCGATCAACGGAGTGAACAAGTATTGAAGTTATCTTTTGTGTAGCATTGCTGTGGACCGTTTTGGTCCACATGTTACTTTGTTATGGTTATATATATATATATATATATATATATATATATATATGTGTGTGTGTGTGTGTGTGTGTGTGTGTGTCGTAAATATTGTACTCATTTGTTCAGTATTGCGACTTTTAATAACTTAAAGGTGACGCAGTCCCTTTGTATTTTGGAGAGCTTCACTAGGTTATGATTCATCTGCGCATGTACAACGAGAGCAGTTGATTGTATGCTAATATATTGTTTGCTAATATGGCACTAATTTGCACTTTTGGATCATCCTGCAAAGGAGAACTCGCCTGTTGACGTCAGTGACTTGGATAGTTTGTCACAAATGAACTATCGCTGACAAGTGACTAACTGTACAAAAGAAACTGTGGTGAAAATGTAGTCAGACCGGGTATTTGTTTTCGTCGTTTTCATATTTCCAACTGTGCGAATTTTACAGTAGACAGTATACCGCATGTACTCGCGTATAAATCGGATCCAACTGCAAATTGCACATATCCAGATCTGCCATCGCAAAATGCGGCGATATATCTGGATTTATGCATTTTTTTAGGGTAGTCATTGGAACAAACAACATAGACCATGATCTGCCGGCGCACTATGCAACCGATCAGAAAAACCTCAATATATTCATTTTTTTTTCCTTTTTGGGGAACGCATACGTACATACATATATTGGTATATTTGGTTGTGTGGGCCTGTGTAACAACAATAATGAAATAAAACGAAAATCCTGATCATCATGTCGGGATCTCTGAGGGGCATTGGCACAGAAATTGATTACTGGGATCTGATGTTCAGAAATTTCTTTTTTTTCTCCTTGTGTATTGGTAAAATCTTATTATTGCATTCAAGCATTTTGGGAGAATTAAACTTATATGCTATTTTCTTGAGCATCAGTAATATCGCTGCTTTTCCTCTCTCTTATTAAAGCATGTCTTGTGTGACAATCTTGAAAGATTAGATACCACTTACTATAGGTAGATTTGTTGTTTTATATAATATGAAACAATAAATGGATCTGAAGAAAAAAATTAACCCTCTTGTTGTCTGATTTTTGAAACAGCCCATCAGTAAAACTGAGATCGGTAATAAACTCGTTAGTTTTATGTAGAATTCTAGGTGTACGATGACATTTTAAATTTTACCTTTTAGTAAATCTACAATGTACATTTTACTGTTTTTTTTTTACTCACCATGAATATGATTGAAATGTCAATAGTTATCACTATGCTAAGTTAGTTCGATGGAAATCACTGATGTGTCAAGAGTTATCACTATACTAAGTTAGTTCGATGGAAATCACTGATGTGTCAAGAGTTATCATTATACTGATTTAGTTCCATGGAAATCACTGATGTGTCAAGAGTTATCACTATACTAATTTAGTTCCATGGAATTCATTTAAGTGTCAAGAGTTATTACTATACTAGCTTAGATCCATGGAAATCTTTTAAGTGTCAAGAGTTATCACTACACTAATTAAGTTCCATGGAAATCATTTAAGTGTCAAGAGTTATCACTATACTAATTAAGTTCCATGGAAATCATTTAAGTGTCAAGAGTTATCACAATACAAATTTAGTTCCATGGAAATCATTTAAGTGTCAAGAGTTATCACTATACAAATTTAGTTCCATGGAAATCATTTAAGTGTCAAGAGTTATCACTATACTAATTAAGTTCCATGGAATTCATTGAAGTATCAAGAGTTATCACTATACAAATTTAGTTCCATGGAAATCATTTAAGTGTCAAGAGTTATCACTATACTAATTTAGTTCCATGGAATTCATTGAAGTGTCAAGAGTTATCACTATACTAACTTTGTTCCATGGAAATCACTGAAGTGTTCAGAGTTATCACTACACTAATTTAGCTCTACGGAAATCTTTGAAATATCAAGAGTTATCACTATACTAACTTAGTTCAATGGAAATCACTGAAGTGTCCAGAGTTATCACTATACTAATTTAGTTCCATGGAAATCATTGAAATATCAAGAGTTATCACTATACTAACTTATTTTTATGGAAATGATTGAAATGTCAATAGTTATCACTATACTAATTTAGTTCCATGGAAATCACTGAAGTGTCCAGAGTTATCACTACACTAATTTAGTTCCATGGAAATGATTGAAGTGTCAAGAGTTATCACTATACTAATTTATTTCCATGGAATTCATTGAAGTGTTGAGTTGGAGTTAGTTTCTTGTTTGCTTTGTCAGCCTGTGCAACTGCCAACATGCTGAACTCAACAAATATTTTAGTTTCTGTTTAGGTTTTAATGCTGCCTTCTGTTGAGTACAAGTAAAATTTTTAACTGGTTAACGAATCTCCAGGAAATATCAGTGGAAACATAATAATGATATTTTCTTAGGGACTACAGTAGGATGTAATAACAGTACATTGGCTCAATTAGTGTAGTGATGACTATAACTCACTCTAGTAAAGCTTAACTTTCTCTGTGTAGTATGCATCTTAAGTCCCTGTACACGTAAAACAACCACTAATTGAGGCACTAATATATATCTACTCAGTGACCTCGTTCCTATGTACAGTGAAAATTGGTTTATTTCGAAGACGTTTTACAAGTTTATAAACGGTATCTCCTGCACAGTCGTTTCAGGACTGTAGCTTGTTCTGAGACTTTCTAAATTCATCAGCAAATCGAAACTGACTTTGTTTAGCGGTTAATATGAGTCATCACAAGTTGTGTATACGACATACCGTTTTAGACGGAAATAATCATGGTATATGGCACCAGCACAGCTGACCCTATTAATAATTAATCATAATATCAGTTCTTAATTTATCAGTTTGTTCGCCATTCCCAGAGGCTACATATTTCTGTTTCACACAATAATCGCTGTGTATTGTGATTAAAATGATTAGGTTAATGCTAGTTTAAACCGGTTTCAAGGGTGATAATGTATTTTGCTTCTTGTTAGTGGCGCTCGAAATTAGTTTGGTAATCGTGAATACTCATAATGCAATTTGTTCCTATTAACCATATATCGTCTTTAGTGACCGTTAAAGACATGCCTGAATTGGGTTCTATAAACACTATTTAATAAAATGCCAATATTTTTTTTTTACATTTGCAGTGTGTTTGTGTGTGTGTGTGTGTGTGTGTGTGTGTGTGTGTGTGTGTGTGTGTGTGTGTGTTGTTTTTAAAATAACTTCAATACTACTCAAACGTAACTAATTTACCGCACCCGCAAAACCTAATTCTGGGATCACCTCCCAATAATAAAAAAATGTTGTTTGATGGGAATTGTGGCCCACCCTCCACTCCCTGTGGCGGGGGTTGCTTGGGCGGTTGCTACGCCACTGGTTTTCTACAAACAATAAATAAAACTATACAAGTTCAGTTCCAGTGTTTAGATTAGGCAATTTTCATTATATATAAAGCAATAGGGAAACCAGCTTTGTATAGGTTGCCGTTGAAAAATAGAAATGACCAAAATCCTCGTAGGCAAAACACTTTAAACGGGCACAGACCAACCAAACCAGTTATTGAGCGTGTGTTTCTGACGCACACTAATAACAACAGAAATGACCAAATATTATGAATTTATCAATTATAGAAGTCTCTCTCTCTGTATATATATATATATATATATATATATATATATATATATATATATATATATATATATATATATATATATATATATATAATCTAAGAATTTAAACCTTTAGGACTTTAGGACAGACTGTATCCATACGGTGAATCCAATATGTGTCTTTTAACAGACGTTACATATCCAAATTAACAATATCAATAAGAAATACATTAAATATCATGGAATATTATCCAAAATTTAAATATATAATACCGAAGGTGAGCTGAAATAACATTTCAGAATTTCCAGATTTGATTTTTTTTCACAGCAGCATGTACCAGTTAACATCACAAAAACGGTTAAAACAAAATAAAAATTCTTTTGTTTCTGAAACTTAATTTTCTGGTGTCAGAAAGTCACTAAGAGAACGGTAAAGACTTTTGTCTTTTTACCCAGGTAATTATTTTCTTCAATTAATTTGGCGATCCCCCACTGATTTTTTTTGGGCCTAAAACCGACTTAGTCTATAAAGTTTAAAGGATAGGAAAGTTTGTAAATCTCATCCAAAAGGACACTCATCCAAAAGGACACTCATCCAAAAGGACACCAATCCAAAAGGACACTCATCCAAAAGGACACCAATGACAGTGTTTTCTAAAATCGATGCGAAGAAGTTTGTTATGGCTCTGGTACTGGTATGAATGCTTTTGTCAATCGGTATTTTATTGCGTGACAACTCCAGCGCTATGTTTTCCAGTTTATTTCCCCCGAGTCCCAGGCTTTAAATTGCCCTCGTAATGTTTGTCAGCCAATGAATTACGAATTTTGATTGAATTGGTTTGCCAGCCAATGAATTACGAATTTTGATTGAATTGGTTTAGTTAGGTCGTCGTAGAATCATTCGTGGTTTTTACACTACGCCATTCTGCCAATTGTCACTGAAATATGGAACAAACATGACGCCAGCGATAATTCGCCTTAATACGAACAAGAGATTCTGTAAGCGTAGCAAGTAATCAATATACATGACAGCGCGTGAAATGAGCAGAATTCCCGTTGTTGGGGGAAAAAAATCAACTACTATTGATTTTGTCACGCAACATTAAGGTTGGGCGTAATGTTCAGGGAAAATGGATGACACAAAATGCATTGATTTAATTCCGCAGAGATATAAAATCCGGATGGATGCTGATCCATTAGTGTGTGATTTTTCTTGACATGACGTTTGTGACCGATCTGGTGTCTATATTACGACAACATTTTTGTTTCTCCCTTTCTCTTTTTGTTTTTGTTTTTTGTTCAAGAGAAAAATTAATAAAATCGTCAAAAACAGTGATGTTAAAACATCGATTGGAAGTGAAAACAGCAGCATTGATGCAATAGATGTGACTTTGAGAAAAGAGACAAAAATAACGTTGTAAAGATTGCGCATTATACGCAAGTGCACGTGGCACAGTCTGCTTGCAGATGTTGTTGGTTCTGATTTTCAGTCTGGGTCTCCATTTAAGCTACTGATTCAGTTGCTTGTTATCAGCTGAGATGCAATTAGAGATTTGGGGTCGAACAAATTCCTGTTGTGCCTAATGTTTTTAAGGACTCGTCAATACACTTTTCAAAATGTAAAAAATAATTCGGGTTCATATATTCTCGTACCTTCGTGTCCTGATTCCGTAGAAAATTGATTCCTTGATGTAATTGGTACAGTAAAAATAACAAACTTGATGACACACAAAATCTGTCTTGGAAGTAAAAAAGAAATTTGTGTTAGAGTATACATGAAAATTAAGAGCTATGAAGAAACAAATAAGAGAAAACTGTTAATTATTGAATTCATATATAGCTATTTACACCATCGATATACTGCCAGACATAGGACACATTCCGTGAAGATAAAAGCAATACACACATTTAAAATACTAGGCACTGTAATAGCAGTAATACAAAACCTGTCACTATTGCCTTGCTTACCTCTTCCTGGAAGCGAGTCCACTCGTCCAAACTCGTAATTCCAACCCCCATTAGATCAGTGGTGCACAACTCAAACGTTTACATGGGCCAGAATCGACCTTGATTGGAACTAACAGGGCCGTACTGCTAAAGTTTTGAGTCTATAATAAAAGCATAAATACACATGCGTTAAGTAAGGACAAGGGATCCGGGCCACACAAAATGTGTCGGTGGGCCGTATGTTGTGCACCACTGCATTTGATAGAACGTTCTAGAAATCTAGAACAGGGAGAACCCAGAACCAGTCTGACTACTACGTCATAGATTCATGCGGGATGTACTTCCTCTTTTCCTTGGATGCTTATAGCGTTAAGACCTGCGAAATTCGCACTCTGAAAATTGCTTTCCTTTACATGTTTTAGTACGTTTTCGGCAAATTCTAATTTCCCGTGTCAATGGAGTTATTTTCCCCTCAGTCCTTGTAAAGTTCGTTTGTTTTATTAGTCCTCCTGTTAGTTTAAGGGACTTTATTGCGCCGTGTCAATTAGCGGTGCTTCCCCTCTACCTTGTCCGTTGTTTGGGTAAGTATTTCCATCTGTGTTGTACTTTATTTAGTACGTGCTTCGGCAGCACACTATTATATTCTTGTCGTCCTTGGGTAAATATCGCTACCCAATTGTGGTTCCAGAATTTTAATTCCCTTTGTTTATCAATTGTGGAATTTATAAATTAATAGGTATTTAATGAGGCAGTACACTATTGTTGCATTTAAATAATTTATTCAACTGATTCGTCAGTATATTTTCGAATAACTTCTCGCTTAGGCAGTACTGCTTAAAATTGTTGCATCAAATAATGTATTGCACTGCATTTGGTAAGTACTCTCTTAGACAGTACGAGCTTAACCAGTGGCGTAGCGAGGCAAAGTGCCGCCCAGGGCCAACTACCAAAATTACGTCCCCACTCCATTCGTATTATTTATGATATATACGGTACTCTTACCAAATTGCCGCCCCCTAAAAAGTGCCGCCCGGGGCCACCGCCCCCTTCGCGCCCCCCCCCCCCCCCACTCCCGCTACGCCACTGGCTTAACTGTTGCAGTAAATAACATTATTACACCAATTCGGCAGTATAAATTGTGCCATCAAATACCTGCACAGTTCTGTACTAACGATATGGCACTTCTGTACTAATGATATGGTTGGTTGTTTGTTATGGGTTTAACGCCATTTTCAGCACACGATAGGCTATACATGGTGGCCAGTATATTTGGTGGAGGAAGAACCCGAGAAAACCCCGGAAAGAACCACCGACCCACGGGAAGCTACTGGCAAGCTTTCTCACATACCCACGTTGGCCGAGCCTGAGACTCAAACCCACGCGGACAGAGGTGAGATGTCAGTGATCTGTAAAGGCGAGCGCCTTAGACCACTCGGCCACCCGGGGCCCCTCTAATGATATGGTAGTTCTGTACTAATGATATGGTCGTGTATGGGCTTTAAATTTCTGTGTTTCCTTTTTACATTTAATGCCAAGTAATTAAAAAAAAAAAAAAAAAAGCGCTGAATACGAGCACTGAATATTCCGAAATGCAGTTGATTTTGCTGGAAATTGTTAGGTCATGTTTTTTTATTACATTCACTCAAAGGGGAGCTTTCTCTAAATGAGGCGAAAAATATTGTTTTTGTTGTGTATCAGATCTTGTACAAATTAATATCATGGAACTTATAATAACAAGATAATTACGCAAGTTACATTTATTTAGACACTCAACTTCTGACTGGGACTAGAGTTACATATATATTCTGATAAACTAACTAGGAAAGTGAATGGTATGGTGACGCTTTAATTTAGCCATGTGCAACTTTCACCAGGGTGCGGGCCGGATAAGCGATTTTTAAAGCCACACCCTCCGATATAAATAAGCGGATAAAACCAGATCGCGGGCAGTAGGTTGAACATGCCTGCTTTAATTAATTTCTCTTTCATTCTTTTCAGTTTTTTACATATCGAATGGGACACACACGATCTGATTCCTATCAAACCATTGTTTTCCCATAAAAGGAGAGTAAATAATAAAATTATCATAAAACACTTTCATTATAAATTCAGTGCTTCCTAGCATTTCACACACACACACGCACATACAGGGAAAAGCTGCGGGCTCATCTCTTAACGTGCCATGCACGTCACCGAAAGGATGCGCGTTTGAATCCTACCATCAGATAAGGCGGGTCGGCTACCGTGCTGTGTCCCAGGGCAAAGCACTTGACTCCAATTGCCTTTGCACTAAATAACCTATATGTGTTTTTGTGCCGTGAAACAGCAAACCAAGAAAACCAAAGAAAACACACAGACACAAATATTTATATTTGTTTTTTAATTTTTCTTGGCGAGTAATCTGACCTCGTGAAATCGATTGTATTATTTTGCTTGAACCATATTGCACCAGCCCAGCCTTGGTCAGAAAAAAAAAAAGAAAAACGTTCTATATCTTATAGTGACAGTAAAGTTTATTTTCTCAATTAGAGCGATTGGGTTAATATATAATTTGATATGCTTATTTCTTATTTGATAGAGTAGACGGTTGAAAATAAACTGACCAAGTCATGCTGAGGTCGATTATTGAATGACACGTACAAATCATTGCTGTGTGTAAAGAGAAGGATTGGTATAACGTTGATACACCTGCACGGTATTCTAAATCAGTCTTTACTAGGCGTGCGTTTTTTTTTCTGACTGGGTGAAATCTACTCTAATATAACTCCAGGCCACTGAGATGCTCAGATTGGATCTATTGATTATAACTCCAGGTCATTGAGATGCTCAGATTGGATCTATTGATTGCGCGGGAAGACATTCAGTATGCTATTATTACAATGTCTACCGTATGTTACATTATCAGGGTAAATACCATTGGCTTATTACGAATCCATCATACATTATCTTAGTTACTTTGAAAATAATGGCCATAGAAACAGGTCGAATGCCAAGAAAATGCCATTTTGACTCATTGTTTCGGTTGTACATGGGT
The DNA here is from genome assembly GCA_029931535.1 of Margaritifera margaritifera. NCBI lineage: Eukaryota > Metazoa > Mollusca > Bivalvia > Unionida > Margaritiferidae > Margaritifera > Margaritifera margaritifera. The sequence goes on along the minus strand of JAQPZY010001243.1, from coordinate 567,012 downwards.
GTTTCAAAATCTACCTTTGCCCAAAATATACTCAAAGTACCAAAAGTTACTAGCTTATTCATATTGTTTACTACTGTATAAGACCGAAACCAGTCCAGCCGGGTTTGCTGTTTAGTGCTCAATATTCCGCTTGAACTGGCGTACATTGGAAACAAGCAGTAAATTATGGTGGAACTATATCATTCGAATCCAATTATTTTACAAGTAGAAGCCTGGTAGAGTAATTTGGTCAAACGTAATAAGTTGGGAGTAGGTCCCTGAACACAGAGAGAAGAGAATTCTTCTGTCAAATTGACTTGTATAGGCTCTGTTTCCAAGACGTTTCATCACACTGTACACACTTAAAACGACCAGAAAGTGGTTCCAGTGAAGAATCTGTGTCGTATTTTCATATTAATGTTAGTTTGCAAAATGAATGAAAATAATATCGGTTTTTGAAGAAAAAAAAATAAAAAGAAAAAAAAAAATAAAATACGCACGCATTGCATGATGGGTAAAATCATGGTCAATTTCCATTGTCTTCATTACGCTCATAATTTTTATAATATAAATACCACAATGATTACAAACATATTTTATTAATGTGTATGACTCCTTCCATGAGAATATAAAGACACCGGAAACGTACGGGTGAGGGGGGGGGACATGGCGAATGACCCGGGCGCCAGAGGTCTTGGCCAAAACAGCTGATAAAAATTCGGGCCTCGTATTCTGGCTCTTTGGGCCATCATCGTCGCCCAGGGCGCCATTTACCCTTAGTACGCCACTGCGTATATTGAACAATATTGTATGCAAATTTAGTACTAGAATTGATAAGTGGTGCCCATTTCTCTTTAAACGGCATATGGTATAGTACTGGTTTAGTGATCACACACACACACACACATTTGAACCCGTCATTAATTTCAGTAGGTAGTTAGAAAAATTTGGAGTGTATTGTCGTTAAGCTGATAAGAACTTCGCACATTCTATCTAAGCTTAAGATAAATCAGTAATGTACTTTTTGGAGTGAATTCAATATTATAATATGTTCCAGTTTGATATAATCTTTATTTGTTACCCTGTTCGTATATACATAATAGTACCTTTGGACAAGGCTTCATTTCTTACCCTGTTCGTATATACATAATAGTACCTTTGGACAAGGCTACATTTGTTACCCTGTTCGTATATACATAATATAGTACCTTTGGACAAGGCTACATTTGTTGCCCTGTTCGTATATACATAATAGTACCTTTGGACAAGGCTACATTTGTTGTATATCTCATACAGCAAACAACCACTATGAATAAATATTTAAATTCTTCGCAAATGGAATAAATATTAGTACCTATCTCATGCATGCATGTATTAATAAAATATTAGTACCTATCTCATGCATGCATGTATTAATCATATATTAGTACCTATCTCGTGCATGCATGTATTAATAAAATATTAGTACCTATCTCATGTATGCATGTATTAATCAAATATTAGTACCTATCTCATGCATGCATGTATTAATCATATATTAGTACCTATCTCATGCATGCATGTATTAATCATATATTAGTACTTATCTCATGCATGCATGTATTAATCAAATATTAGTACCTATCTCATGCATGCGTGTATTAATCAAATATTAGTACCTATCTCATGCATGCATGTATTAATCATATATTAGTACTTATCTCATGCATGCATGTATTAATCAAATATTAGTACCTATCTCATGCATGCGTGTATTAATCAAATATTAGTACCTATCTCATGCATGCGTGTATTAATCATATATTAGTACCTATCTCATGCATGCATGTATTAATCATATATTAGTACCTATCGCATGCATGCATGTATTAATCATATATTAGTACCTATCTAGTGCATGCATGTATCTCATGCATGCATGTATTAATCAAATATTAGTACCTATCTCGTTCATGCATGTATTAATTTAATATTAGTACCTATCTCGTGCATGCATGTATTAATCATATATTAGTACCTATCTCGTTCATGCACGTATTAATAAAATATTAGTACCTATCTCATGCATGCATGTATTAATAAAATATTAGTACCTATCTCATGCATGCATGTATTAATCATATATTAGTACCTATCTCATGCATGCATGTATTAATCATATATTAGTACCTATCTCGTTCATGCACGTATTAATAAAATATTAGTACCTATCTCATGCATGCATGTATTAATAAAATATTAGTACCTATCTCATGCATGCATGTATTAATCATATATTAGTACCTATCTCATGCATGCATGTATTAATCATATATTAGTACCTATCTCATGCATGGATGTATTAATCAAATATTAGTACCTATCTCATGCATGCATGTATTAATCAAATATTAGTACCTATCTCATGCATGCATGTATTAATCATATATTAGTACCTATCTCATGTATTAATCATATATTAGTACCTATCTCATGCATGCATGCATTAATCAAATATTAGTACCTATCTCGTGCATGCATGCATTAATAATATATTAGAACCCATCTCGTGCATGCATGTATTAATCAAATATTAGTAGCTATCTCATGCATGCATGTATTAATCAGGGAACAAGAAAAGATTTACCAGAATATTTGTAGCCAGAGAAATTAGGGAAGTCGTTGGGAAGACAATACAGTATCATGTCTTGCAGTTGTACATGCTCATCCGTCAGGGTTAGGCCTATTTCTATCCCATTTTTACAGTATCATGTCTTGCAGTTGTACATGCTCATCCGTCAGGGTTAGGACTATTTCTATCTCATTTTTACAGTATCATGTCTTGCAGTTGTACATGCTCATCCGTCAGGGTTAGGACTATTTCTATCCCATTTTTACAGTATCATGTCTTGCAGTTGTACATGCTCATCCGTCAGGGTTAGGACTATTTCTATCTCATTTTTACAGTATCATGTCTTGCAGTTGTACATGCTCATCCGTCAGGGTTAGGACTATTTCTATCTCATTTTTACAGTATCATGTCTTGCAATTGTACATGCTCATCCGTCAGGGTTAGGACTATTTCTATCTCATTTTTACAGTATCATGTCTTGCAGTTGTACATGCTCATCCGTCAAGAGTTAGGACTATTTCTATCTCATTTTTACAGTATCATGTCTTGCAGTTGTACATGCTTATCCGTCAAGAGTTAGGACTATTTCTATCTCATTTTTACGGATAAGAACTTGTATATGGTATAATACTCTTAATAATAATAATCAGAATCCGTCAGAAATTGAATGTCTCAAGTGAATGCAAAAACATGGCACCGGGTGCAATGAAGCTAATCATTATGGAGAGTTATCTTTACCATATAATGTCTGTTAATGATATTTAATATCTTCAAACATTAAACACCGGTTGATATTGCTATTTTAATTTATTTAAACAACATGCATATTATAGCCAAGTTAGTCTTATTTTAAAAGACGTGCATATTATTGCTTTGCTATGGTCATTAGGTAGTAAAGACCTTGAATGTTATAGCACACAAGGTATTTTTTTTTTCTTTAAATGTCCAAACGTATCATTTTCTAAAAATTGCTCTTCTACGGTCTATACTATTCACAATCTACATTACCTAAATGACTGAGCTAAATTATAGTCACACATGATCTAGGGAAAGTGTGTAGGGAGGAGGGCTGAATAATAAAATTATACTAATTTTTGATCTATTCAATAGCGATCTGTTTTGGACTTTGGTTTAGTTTGGTTTGGTGCTTTACGGCACAGCAACAAAAGTAGGTTATTTAGTGCCGAGGCCATTGGATTAAAGTGTCTTACCCAGGAACATATCACAGTAGCAGACCATGGCTGGTCCGATGGTAGGATTCAAACCCGCACCCTTTCGGTCACCAGTCCGGCACGCTAACCACTGAGCCATTGCGGCACTCGTTTTGGTCTATGTATTGGATTGATCACGTATTCAATCAATTCATTTTATATAATTTTGTTTTTAAATTTTATGCCGCCATTTGTTATTTGGCTCAATTGGCTAAGCTGTTGTGTTAAATGATTCGTTTGCCTTTCCAACACTGTTGTGGTCGAATGTATTGATAACTTCCATTATTGTATGCATAATTTTAATTCGTCTTCGATATTTTAAACTTTTGTTATTTTTTTTATTTCAACTTTCTTTTTTTTTTTTTTTTTACAAAGTTTCGCCTAAAACGTTACATTCTTGCTTATAAATAAAGTTTGGTAAGCCATCAACGGATATGCTTTAAGTTGGATGCCAAGTGTATATGTTATTTATTTAGCAGATTCAGTTCCAGCATTCTCTGTTAACATTTTGCAGCAAATCTGTATTTCACATATTTACTATGCTTGAAATAGTGGCGTAAATGGTATTGCTTTTAATACAATCATTTACTTGTTAATTTTCAGATTATTTCCTTCACTTTCATTACATTTATTTTTAAGATTTGGTTTTTCATAAAAGGTTGTGGATAACCATTGGCCGATATGTTAATGTTCTTTGGACCGCCACTTACTGCGTAATTAGTTGTTTCATTGTCAGCTTATCATTTATTTCTTTTCCTTTAAATTCAAGTGTTTAATTTGAAGGTGCAGCGTTGGGGCCTGTGCTCAACAACTTCTGGGCACAGCGGTGTCGCCTTCGACTAGATCTTTTTATAAGGACAAGTAAATCTGCAACGTTTACACGTGTAAACGGCTTAGTTTAGTGTACTGCCTGTAAACATTTACAAAATCGATAACCGTGTAAACGGACATGTAACTGGCTGTCAGTGACGCAGGAACATCCGGTTCAAATTAAATGACATATGTTCACATCTTTGCTTTAGTAGTATTTTTCTATTAATTCTTTTCTTAAGGTATCGTTGATTGTCACACCCAGTGTGGACTCGCTAGGAAAAAGCCAAGGTTGACGAGAATTTGGTTGCTCGTTAACAGAATCTTTGATGACTAACATTTTATTTTAAGGGAACACACTGTTGAGTTTGTTGGTCACTGCACAGTTTGTTTAGTCACCGTAGAGCTTTCACAAACATCCAATTCGAATGTCCAGGCAGTAGGCCCGGTTGAATTATCGACTTTTAGTTAAGCACATATATGTAGCAGTACAAAAACGGTATCATGATGATCTCAATGAGGTCTTACCTAAGTTGTCAGATAATTCAACAAAGACATGTTTTACAAACTGAATCCTGTCATAATAAAAGGTTAAGACGTACAGCAAATGAAACATTTACAAGTTGAGTGAAGTATGCCAGACACTTCGCCGATGCCATATATTGAAATAGCTGTCAACTGGAAGTATGACATGCAGATCTCGAGAAATTGCATGGGAGGTTTTCGGCGTGTTTTAAAGTCAAACTTGATCAGAAAGCATCTTTAAAGATTTTCATCGGTGTACAGGATCAGTTTATGCCTCGCACAAAAATAAAATTATAACATTAGACACATGAATGTTTGTGTGTTTATATATATATATATATATATATATATATATATATATATATATATATATATATATATATAAATATATATATATATGTATGTATATATATATATATATACATATATATATATATATATATATATATATATACACACACATTTCCAATTTTTTTAGGTGAGTCCAGGGCGATAGTTTGTCATTTTCGAAGGCAAAATTTAGCCTGTTAAACAAAGTTAGCATCCTCAGCGTGTTTTAAATTGTTGCAAATGTAGGCATAAAAAGAATATTTTATTGAAATAGTGTGTTTGTGTGTGTGTGTGCGTGTCTGTTTCTTCGTTTTTTTTTTATTTCTTAAGCTGCATTAGTTACTTTTAAAAATTTGGGCCTAAAAAGATATTATGAAGGTGGGAAAGGCGTATAGGGACTTATTATGGACACGTAGAGCCATATATCACAGTTATGAAGAAAATTCCGAGTTGTTACATGATATATGCATGTCATTTTTAGCAATTTCGGCATTAAAAATAATAATAATAATATTTGGAAGGAATTAAAGTTTTAAAGGGACTGTTACTATCGCCCAGTGAAGTCGTATTTCAAAACACACCTGCCAAAGAAATCTCACGAGTTAAATTAGTAACAATTATCAAATAGTCTTCTTGAAATCGGCGATATGCATGAAAACAGTCTTTGACAAGCAGACACTTTAAAGTCGGCAAGCTCGGCACATAAACTGTCGGGGGGCACAAAATGTCTGGCTACATTAGGACTTGAGAGTCTGGAAATCCCGTGCAAATATTACAATTAAAATGCAACCGTTAAGTTAAAATATAAATATTTATTCCATGTTGGTCAAAACTTACATCAAAATAATAAATATTAACATTATCGAGGCCCTTAATGAACCAGCTCGTTCCTTTTGATCCTGGCTAATGATTTAATAACTTATAGGGCATCGATCCGTATTTTTTATGACAAATTCTATTTACCTTCAGTAATGAAAAGAATTAGAATTGTATATGAAATCCATTTGGATAAATACTGCCACGAATGTATTTATCTTTTATCGAACATATGTTGATCCGGAGTAGTATACAAGAGCAGGGGCTTCCTTGAGTTATTTGGTGAATTATTTAATTCTTTTTACTTGTTATGTTATGGTTGATATCATGCCAAAATAGTGTTGAAACCAATCCAGATCCAAATCATGACGAAAATGGTTCCCCAGGGTCTGCTTGGATGGGCTTTCTATTTTCCATTCTGAATACGCGAACTATTAGAAATAAATTCAATCAAATCCTCAACATTGCCGACGGTATGCACACACTTTGTTTCACGGAAACTCACCAAGAATTGTTCACGGGGGGGGGGGGGGGGGGCAAAACCAAAATTAAAGGTATATATATATATATATATATATATATATACTGCACAATGGATTTTTTTTTAAATCCTGGAGGAGGGCAACCACTCCTTCTCACCCCCCCCCCCCCCCGCCCCGCAGACGTCTATGCAGACAGTATCCGAATCGACGATATAGTGAGCTCCATAGGATTCATATATCAAATCATGGTGGGGGTATACTAGTTTATTACACGGAATCATTATTATCCCGTCCAAGAACAGACCTTGAATCGCAAAGTTATGAAATCATTTGGGTTGAAGTCTTAACGAAAACCATGAAAATAGTAGTTTGTACTATATATATCGCCCGGAACATTCGGATAGACTATTTTGGTCCAACGAACTCTTAGTGTAGCATTAGTAGAAACACCATATGTTATTCTTCTTGGTGATTGGGATGTAGATTTCATAAACATGTTGCCATCTCTTGTCCCTGATGTATTAACCGTAAATAAACTGAATAACGTAATTGCTGTACCAACTCGAATATCACAGACTAGAAGCTTGCTCCTGGATCCCGTGATTCTAGTGAACCGCACGCTTGTGATTGACTCAGATGTGGCCCCTATTGAAACATCTATCAGGGATCATGAAGCCATCTTTGTCGAAATAGATACATCTGTTAAGGTCAGTTATACTTGTAAGAGATATGTTTGGATTTACAAAGGAGCAAATTATGTAAGATTACGTGATCTTGTTAAAATAACAAATTGTGCTCAACTGTTTAATGACAGTACTACTGTTGATCAGGACTTATACACTTTTACATCTACTCTTCTAAATCTTTTTAAAAGATGTATCCCAATAAAAAGTGTCCCGATCAGGCCTAATGATGAACCATGGTTTACATCAGAATTAAGGCGAAAGATGAGAAAAAGAGACAGGCCGAGGACTTAGGCCCTGAGAACCAAAAGCCCAAACCATCATCATAAATATAAGAACTATAGAAATAGAGACTATAGAAAAAAAGCAGCTAAGGAAATATTTCTTTCAAAAATTGATGACAATTTGGCTTCATTGAAATCTTCAAAACCTCGACTTCATTGAAATGATGAGGCAACAAGTACATTCTGCAAAGGCATTGAACATATTTCCTCCACTTCGACTTATGTAAGATCATGTAACTTCGCAACAAGAGATCAGGGGGCCGCGGGTCGGCCGAGTGGTCTAAGGCGCTCGCCTTTACAGATCACTGACATCTCACCTCTGTCCGCGTGGGTGCGAGTCTCCGACTCGGCCAACGTGGGTATGTGAGAAGGCTATTTGCTGATGATACTAATCTTGCAACTTCTTCTACAGGCCCTTTACAAATACAAAGGATGATAAACAATGATCTTGATAAACTTAATTCATGGGAAATGACTGGCTTGTTTGATAAACTTTATGCATGGGCAAACGACTGGCTCGTTTGATAAACTTAATTCATGGGCAAACGACTGGCTCGTTTGATAAACTTAATTCATGGGCAAACGACTGGCTTGTTTGATAAACTTTATGCATGGGCAAACGACTGGCTCGTTTGATAAACTTAATTCATGGGCAAACGACTGGCTCGTTTGATAAATTTAATTCATGGGCAAACGACTGGCTCGTTTGATAAATTTAATTCATGGGCAAACGACTGGCTTGTTTGATAAACTTTAAGCATGGGCAAACGACTGGCTCGTTTGATAAACTTAATTCATTGGCAAACGACTGGCTCGTTTGATAAACTTAATTCATGGGCAAACGACTGGCTTGTTACTTTTAACACTTCTAACATAGACATTTTATTAATTGCAAACAGGCAAACTAACTTTTCTAATTTGCTAATTTGCTAATATCAATTTGCTTCATGTTTAAAGTCATAGACACTAAGGACTAACGTCATCCTATGATGCTAAACGGACTGATCATATTAGTATATGATTATTCAGAACGCATATAAATATATATGTTGCGTGCGACTAAAAATTCTTTTCGCAGAACAACTTTAGCTAAATTATATATAATATTCATTATGTCCAATTTTAGAACATGCTTCTGAAGTTTGGTATCATTGCTCTATAGAAGATTCTGACAGATTAGAGAAAAAAATTAAATTGAAAGTTGCACGGATGGTTACAGGTCTAGCAATTTATTGTTCTATATAGTTTCTTTATGCCGAAACTGGTTGGGGAAACTCTGGAACAACGAAGGAAAAAGAAGATATCATGCGTAATGTATTTGATTAGAAATACTCAACTATCCAACTATCTAAGCGACCTGCTTCCACAAAGGAGATATGAGGCATCTCATTATAGTCTACGTAACTCCCAAAGCACCACACCAATCTCTACCAGACTTCAGTTTTGTTTTTCTTCAGACGTGCTTTCTCCCATGTACGATTGGTCTTTGGAACTCTCTCCCTGAATATATCTGAAAATCTCCTAATCTTTCTATCTTTAAAAAACGCTTATCTAATTCAACTAACGGGCCACCATTCCAAGAAAAGGCTTATTCCAAGTTGTCATCCAACATAGCCCCGAGATTCGAAATGGCCACAGTAGGTAGGGTTGTGTTATTCCACGTGCATTTACAAGCTGTCAAACATAAGATTTGATCCGGAAATATTCTGTGCATATCGCCGAAAGGACCCTTCAGGCGACCGTAACTCAAGAGCTGCGAGAAATACCGGTGTCTAAAATGTACAACCGATGTGTGTGGACAAAAGTGACTGCATAAAATTTCACAAGTTAAAGAATAGGAGAGATCAGACCACAAACTGTCAGTCAGTATCAGTACAGGTTTGGGGTATGGTTTATCGGACTAGATATGAGCAGGTTCATTTTCTGGCAATTTTTATCGTGATTGAATAAAACAACCCTTGTACATTTAAATTTTACGTTCTTCTTTGTCACACATTATTTATTCCATTTCACGCGTTTTTCTTCGTGATCAGTTTCGACCTTTAACCACCGTTTCGTTCATGTTTGAAGTTTCAAGATGAATGCATAAATAATCGTTATCAGTCCAAAGGAATTTCATTCCTTCATCGTATGAATTTTTCAACCTGATGTAATATAATTCGTACATCAACCACCTTTTGATAGTCCCAATATTATGAAGCCACCGTAAATTGATTTAGCTAATTTGGTGTTTTGTTTTTCGTCAAACCAAAAATAGATCTTCATAAATAATTGCTTTCCTTGCCAATGATATATCAGTCTGCCATTAAAAAAATGTCTTTTCGTTTGGACATATACTAACAGTTGTCATTTTCCTAAAATTTCCATTTGTTTACCAAACGCACTGCTATTCTTCATTTTAAAAAGTAGTTATGGAAATCTCTAATTTTTTTTTTTTTTTTTTTTTTTTTTTACTTAAGCTTGTATTGGGCTTGACATAAGATCTTGGCCATTGTTGCTGTTCAAATATAACCCCGTGTACCTTTCAGTTTTAGATCTAATTGCAGGTTCAACTATAAATATCTTTGGTGAATAACGTATTTCTCATTGTTTTTCAACTTACACATTTATTGTGGTACAGTTGGTTTCGTTCTGTTACCCACTTCAAATAATTTCTGTTAAAGTTCTGACATTTCTTCGATAGGTGTTATCATCATTTCATGTGCAAGAGAACAGTAGTTGAACAGTCGTGTAAGCGAGTTGGTACTTCTAGATCGACTTCTGAAATATACGGTTTTTTTATTGTCGGTATTTCAAAAGGACGATCTTCTACCCATCAAAATCTTAAAGGCACGTATTGACACATTGTCCTTTTAAGGGCACGTATTGACACATTGTCCATTTTACCGGCACATATTGACACATTGCCATTTACGTACAGGTTGGTGGTATCTAGGTACAGGATGATGGTCTTCGGTTTGGATTTATTGTACTCGTCATAATTTTTAATTTTTCCAATATCATCCGCGCAAAATTTATGGTCGGCGTCCGCATATCGATTATGTATCATATCACTTCCTCCTGTATTCCACTTTCATACTACTTCCTCCTGCATTCGACTTTCATACTACTTCCTCCTGTATTCGACTTTCATACTAATTCCCCCTGTATTCGACTTTCATACTACTTTCTCCTGTATTCGACTTTCATACCACTTCCTCCTTTATTCGACTTTCATACTACTTCCTCCTGTATTCAACTTTCATACCACTTTCTCCTGTATTCGACTTTCATACTTATTCCTCCTGCATTCGACTTTCATACTACTTCCTCCTGTATTCGACTTTCATACTAATTCCCCCTGTATTCGACTTTCATACTAATTCCTCCTGTATTCGACTTTCATACCACTTTCTCCTGTATTCGACTTTCATACTAATTCCTCCTGTATTCGACTTTCATACTAATTCCTCCTGTATTCGACTTTCATACTACTTCCTCCTGTATTCGACTTTCATACTAATTCCCCCTGTATTCGACTTTCGATCACGAGGAACATTTTAAAATCGGCTGACGATTCTAATTCAGCACTGGTAAGCACGAGACTAGCGTCATGAACTAAACTGGAAGCACTGAAATAGTGAGTAGTACATCTCTAAACTTTTCAGATATCTTGTGAGTAGTACATCTCTAAACTCTTCAGATATCTTGTGAGTAGTACATCTCTAAACTCTTCAGATATCTTGTGCAGCATTAACGCATTTCTGTACATAGTGAGTAGTACATCTCTAAACTCTTCAGATATCTTGTACAGCATTAACACATTTCTGTACATTGTAATCACGAAGATCACCAAACGTTTTATGATTTAAGTGTTCCATAATATCATGTACATACTAATAGTCTTCCTTTGATATGTTGGAGTTGCAAAGTGACGAGTAAAACGTTTGTATCGGTAGTACAACTATCCATGTATTCGTATCGTTAAACGTCTTTCCTCAAAAATGTTGACTGCATATTTATAAACTGTTTCATCGTTTCTGTGGAATATTCATCACTCAGATTCTTTGTCAGCTGTTCCAACGATTGCCCCATGATGCTAGCAACAAATTCGTTCATCCTTTTAAAATATATTTCTCTCCCTCTTTTACGAACCTGTCGACTATGAAAGTCATGCTGAAAAAGACCTATTTCTCGTCGTTGTATATCTTTTACCTCTTTATCAGTATTTTGTCTAGCTAACTCCATTATGTACAAGTCGCTGTCATAACCGGACAAGTTATGAATGAGAAGTGGTATGACTTCTGAAATTTAAATTACAATCGTTTTAAGTATGACCTGCATTCTGGTCTGTTAAGTGATCGCGGTGCCTTACTTTCTGTGCGACGATTTCTTCCTCATAGATGTGAGTTAGTCGAGTTAAAATGTTTTTCATCTTCCGCTGTAAATACAATAGGTTTTGCCTTTTTGGGCTTAAATTCAAGATACACTAGTTTTGCGATTAGATAAATGTATCGTAAAAAATCTTAATGCAATCAGTACATCTATAAACAGTTGGTTTAAAATTCCTGTTTAATTACAGAATAAATTGTTTGAAACGCACGTAGACAGAGTTTAAATATATCTCTAATTGCTGAGCATATTAAACTTTTTGCATGGAATTTCATTTCCAGATTAATAGTATATGGTTGACGTGTTACAGCTTTTGAAAGTCTGTATCTGTTGAATTATGTGAAGAGAGCATAGCGAACAAATATAATTGATATTGTCGCGACAGTATGCCTCCTCTGCGGGGATAGGAAATACAAATCTACATATTGTGCGCCTGGATCGTAACTATTATGCCTCAGAAAGTAATGATAATTTTCTTAACCGGTGCATAAGGAGAGAACGTTTTGAGTCTTGGGCGGAAATGGTCTCACAATCAGCGTGACGTACTAGAAGGGGCATCTTTTCGACGACGCCTGTAATAACGATGCCATTCAAGTTCTTCTTACACGTGTATTTCCGGTCTTGATGTTAAATCCTCGAACGATGCCGTTGTTCCAGGAATTGTGCTATGTTTGAGGAGGTAAATTACATCTAAGCGCGCATAAATATACAGGTTTTTAATGGAGTATTAGAAGTTAAGCTATCTTCATTCTTTTGCAGAGTTTACTTTCCGAGCTGCGATGGCTCATTAGTTTATGCATTAGACCCGTGATTAGAAGGTCGCGCGTTCGATTCCCACCATCGGGTCAGACCAATTCGTCTACCCAGATTTGTCCATGGGCACATATTTCTTCTTGTCTCGGCACGATATAACCTTTATGTGTTGATGTACCGCATAGCACCAAACTAAACCATTGCGTAATGACAAATATGCCTGGCAAAATAATGTTGACGGTCAGTGGATGGCCATAGGTGGATATCCTTAGATAGCTAAAGCTATAGTAAGAAGGCACAAGTCGGAGAATGAGTTATGGTAGGCAGAAGAAAGTTCACTTTACAAAGTTTTACAGAGTTTTTTTTTTATTTGTTATGATTTACGCCAATAAATTAACGTCAGCACGAGAATACTTCGTGACAAAATGATCATCTTTTCCCTCACTTAAAAGTTTTTAAAATTTTCATATAAAAATAATTAACAAATGGAAAACAATTTGTTATGCAGTAAAGGAAAAACGCCTTGGAGGGAACAGTGGTCGTGAGGTCATTTATCTAGAGGAAAGCTCTGAATCGTACACGTGTCTTGTATGTTAGATATACACGTCAACCTCTCCAAAGTAAAGATCTATCATGTCGGCCCTTCCGTAACCTCAATATATATATATATATATATATATATATATATATATATATATATATATATATATATATATATATATATATATATATAATGTGTGTGTGTGTGTGTGTAAAAAGATATTTTAGTTTATTTACATTTACCTCAGACATATATTCCTTCAGTTTAAATGCACAAGATTATTCTGAAAAGTGTTTTTAAACATGTCAGTTAGTCTTTACTTTAAATTTCATTTGCAGCTTGTTGAAAATGAAAAACAGAAAGCGCGTCACCATACAAGAACAATGAATCGATCTACATTTTTATTATATAATTCATAATGAAATATTGAAATGTGTCGGTGTGAGGAACATTTATGTCGCCATAGTGACGATAACATTGGTATTGCCACTGTATCGATATCACCGTTTGTAACTGCTTTCCTTTCCCAGTTTGGAAATATATCTACCTTTATGTATGTTATATTTCCAAATTTAGGGATAATTCATCTCTCTCTCTCTCTCTCTCTCTCTCTCTCTCCATTGGGATCAACAGATCTCAACATTTAAGTAAGCAATGACGAGGTGACACACACAAGCAAAAAAAAATGCCTAAAGAAACGTCAAATACAAACACGTTGGTTTCAAGTATTAGCTTATTTAAAGTAGTTTTCCATATGAATAGTGCATATTTGTCTTTGACTGAACTTACATGACCTGTTTCTATTCGATATTTAGTGTCACCCATACCTGTTAAACACTAACTACAAACGGTAAAAGTTCATATGGCAAAACTCTGGATTAAATATAATAGTAAAAAAAGTTTCATTCGGGATTCAAACTATTATCACATCATAATCATATTTTGAAAACGAAGGAGAGATCGGGTATGGGTGATTATTGATTGCAAAACAAAATTAAGTGACTTTCATAATTTGAGTGCAACTTCTCTTACCGAACTAGACTGCAAGCTTGCCACGGCCACATAATTCACGTTTGAATTCAGAAATGAACACAAGAAATAAATAAAATCTTAATAGGTAAACTCGCAGTCATTACAACCTTTTGTTTAAAGACATTACGATTTGAAGTCTAGGATCCGACAACTATGCTATCCCACCCCTTCTAGGGACCCTTGTTATCATTTAGTAATACAGCTATGCTATCCCAACCCTTTTAGGGACTCTTGTTATCATTTAGTAATACAGCCGTTAACCGCATTAGCACAGAATGTAAAAACTCCATGCAAGTTGCCAATTGTGGCCTTTAAAAATACATAATAAAAAGAAAATATACGTTTTTTTTTAGTAGATATAAGGAAATATGTCCCTATTGAAGTGGGACCATTTTGTATTGTCACTCGTTGCATCTCCACCCGTGACAATACAGAATACACACTTAACTCGTGTAATATTTCCTTATCTCTACTAAACAGAACCGTAGATATCCTATCTTTATATCTTTCTGCATGTCTTGTTCGAATGAGAAAATGTTGTTAATTTTCCATCATACTATATACACTTCGGCATACTTATGAGACATTCTAGGCCCGACTCCCCGTCCTGTATGTTGTAATAAAAGGCGATTGCTGGAAGAAGGGGTCACGGTGGCTTAGTGATTAGAGTGGTAAACTCGCGACCAAATGGGTGCGGGTTCGAATCCTACCATCGGATTAGCTCGGATACGGTTACCGTAGTGTCTTTTGGCAAGGAACTTTTTCTCCAATTGCCTCCGCACTAAATAACATAAACGTGTTTCTGTGCCGTAAAACATCAAAGCCAAACCAAAAATATTCATATTTTTAGATAACAGTCCACGCGTGTTTACAAATATGCCTCAAAAATATTGTCATAGTCGAGTTCTTTCTGAGTAGTTGAACCATAGTTGAGTCTATTAATTGAACAGTGCGTTAACTCTACAATAATTCCATGTTTTCTTCCGTGTGTAGTTGTTGTTCGCTTCTAAGTTCAAGTCCCCTGTAATCAGCTGTTTAGGTTTATATAGGATTTCCTTCAGAATGTTCCAGTCTTCATATCATCAATCCATATTTCTCTTCCTCATATACTAATGCTTTAAAATGGGCATGTTAGACTAATTGGTTCTCTATTGTCACTTCCAAAAAGGGAACAAAGTGATACAAGACAATGGTGAATATTTGACACATGAGAACATTTTGAGAACCAGTCCGTCAAAACACTTAACTCATGTATGAAACGCACCTCACCAGTACGTCTAAACACCGATTTGTGTATGAGACGCACCTTGATTGCAAAACCTCAGTTATTTATTTATGGTCTATTCTAATTCGATTCAGCAGAACTTGAAAAAATTAGGTGTTCCATTTTTTTAAATTTATTTTTTATTTTTTTATAGATATGAAAATAATATGCTCGTGCGAGAAAACACGTTTAACAATATCGCTTGTTGTATGTTTACACATCTTCACACATGCACGATAAAATCGTTGTTTCATTTTCTTCCTTTTGTTTATTTTGTACACGTGTTGTGTTATGATCATTTGATTATAACACTTATTTTGTACACGTATTGTGTTATGATCATTTGATTATAATACTTATTTTGTACACGTATTGTGTTATGATCATTTGATTGTAACACTTATTTACTTTCACTTGTTTGTTTGTTTGTTGGCACAAACAGTGATTCTAAAAATATTTTCGAACCCCTCCTTCGCATGCAACCTCACGTTTCTTACTTTTGCTACTTTTGAATATGATTGCTATTTGTTCTTCGTAGCACCTTTTATGTATGCGGCTGTCAACACTGCTATTAAAATGAACGAACTCGTCACATGATTATAGCTTTGCACTGAATTGTGGTTTAGCTTATTGGAAGTTGGGATGTAATCAATTAACTGCAGCTGGTGTTGTAAATATGACAAGTTCAATATGTCACAGTTTGCATAACATGTAAGCCATTCATTCTTAGTCCTTTGCATGAATCTTAACTTTCCCTTTCAGTTATATCTCGAAAAGGTTCATTTTACAAAATATGAGCTCTTTTTTTATTTTCTAAGAATGCTCCATAATTTATACTAATATTGCTGTTCCTTGAAAGTAATAATGACTCAAATGCGAATGGAAATGATACCACGTGGGAATCACTTTGAAAAAATACTCATTCTTTTTTTGTGTAAGAATTACATTAGATTCCATTTAATCACGTGACTTGACAACTTTCTGTATATAGCGTATATAACTTGCTTGCTTAAATTTTGTTTGTAAGATAATTTAGTTATTTGATTGGTTAGATTGGAAGAAGGAAGGATTATTTGATTGGTTAGATTGGAAGAAGGAAGGATCATTTGATTGGTTAGATTGGAAGAAGGAAGGATCCTTTGATCATCTAAGTAAAAGGAGGGAAACATCTACTTTAAAACGAGTGTTTATTCAAGAAGTCGGAGGTATGCATTTTTCTTGGTTGTTATGAAACAGCGTGAACTACTATGTACGAAAAAGACTTGACGGAAAGTATGACATTACCTGGATTGCGTTCTAACTGGTTATCTTAAAATTCACTCATGACATGAAAAAATACTTACAGAACAGCTCATAGGGTGCACAAATTGACTAAATATAGAACTGAACTGCACAAGTTATTCATTTTTCAACCTTGGAATAGTATAGCTATTACAAATTCGGAATAATCAGCATCATACATAATGCTTTTTGTAACCTCTGTTTTTGGAAATTTTAAAACCATATTTGCGTACTTAGTTTAATTTGCCAAATATTTTCCTTAATTTAAAATTTGGTGAAGTTATCATGACGTAGTAAGGACTTAACCTGAAATGTCTTCTATTTTATGATACTGTGACTGTAAATTATTTATTTCAACACAGTTTTGCATGCAAGTCCATTTTGTATATATTTTATAGTTTTGAAATTAACAAAAAATAGTGGAATGTTTTCTTCTGTTAATGGAACATTTCTTCTGTCTGTTTTTCCCGTCTTTTTCAGCTAGCCTTTGGTTCTTCCTGGAAAACTCAACGCAATAACTAGTGCATTTGTGTATCCAACACATATGATTCCCATTTACAACTTATTTGTTCCTCTTTCTCTCTTCTCTGCGAAGGTAGGGTTTAAAGTTCCCGCCAAAATATATCGTTGCTGGAGCACCTTTGTTGTCCCCAAGCTTAGTATTGTAATTACAATTTTATACTTTCTGCGTTGTTTTGGTGGTGGTTTTGTTCTCAACAATGCACATGAGCTGGTAGCAAATACTCGTTATAAACCCAGCAACCTTCTTGGTCACTTTTGAAGACAACATTCAAAAATTATAGTTTGCTTGGAGTGCTTTTTTCCATATGTATCAAATAAATGTCATCAGAGCTAAGATATTACGTCTTTAATATGGAAGCCTTCCAAAGGTGTTGTACGCAATCCACATGTACCTAAAACTGATGCCAAAGCTGTGTTTTATTTTATTCGTATGATAAGTATACATCATATTCAGTTGGTTTTGTACGCATTGCTATGGCAGTGGCTACTTCCTCCGCCTCTTCCGTGTCAAGTGTATTTTCTGTTGTTGCTCTGTCCATCCCTTACTATATGTTGTAAAGTAATATGGACTCCAGATATCGTGCTCAAAGATATAAAATTTTGTCTGGACATGTAATCTTGTCCACGGGCATGCTTATCTGATTCCTCTCTAGAAGTTACCTCACTTGACTGATTATCCCAATCTAAAAGATAAATTATGTACATTTCAGATTTTGGCCATTGTTTCAATCCTGTTCATCGTCCTTTCTACGATCGCCTTGACGCTAAATACAATTCCATCGTTTCACGAGAAACCGCCGAATGTTGATAATACTAAGACACCAAGCGAAAAGGACAATACACAAGACATTCATCATCTGGCCATCGTCGAGGCAGTGTGTATTGGATGGTTCACCCTGGAATATCTTGCCAGGTTTTGGGCTTCTCCAAATAAATGGAAATTTTTCAAAGGACCTTTGAACATTATAGATCTTTTAGCGATTATGCCATATTTTATATCATTAGGGCTTACAGAGACCAATAAGAATACAACTGTTCAATTTCAGAATGTGCGGAGAGTAGTTCAGATTTTTCGAATCATGAGGATATTAAGAATCCTAAAATTGGCCAGACATTCTACGGGCCTACAATCACTAGGTTATACTTTGCGAAGAAGTTACAAAGAGTTGGGTCTGTTACTTATGTTCTTAGCAATATCTATTTTACTCTTCTCAAGTCTTGCCTATTTCGCGGAGAAAGACGAAGAAGATACAAAATTCACCAGCATTCCGGAGACGTTTTGGTGGGCAGCTATCACCATGACTACCGTTGGTTATGGGGATATCTACCCCAAGACTCCTCTAGGAAAAATTGTTGGTAGTGTGTGTTGTGTATGCGGTGTACTAGTTATTGCCCTCCCTATTCCAATCATTGTTAATAATTTTGCTGAGTTCTACAAAGATCAGATGCGGCGAGAAAAGGCCATTAAACGAAGAGATGCGCTAGAGAGGGCAAAGAGAACGGGTAGTATAGTGTCCTTTCATTCAATAAACTTGCGGGATGCCTTTGCACGCAGTGTCGACCTCATGGAGGTCAGTGTTACAGGTCCCAGGAGCGACACAAACGATGATGGCAGCGAGGATAGCAAGTGCGGGAGTCCCCCTCCCTGTGTGATGAAAGTGACTAGTGATGGAAGTAAGTCTATCTCAGGCAATGAAAGCTGCGATTCCAAGAGTCTACCAGGTCTTTCCAACCCCAGCGCCACGAATCTTTTGGACGTAGACAATGAATCCATATGCAGGATGACGTCATCACAGCCTGTATTAAATGCCAATATACAGGTAGGTCACCTCTTTTTTTTCCCCTGTTATTTTAGTCGTTTTGTTCATTGTACTGGGTTACCCGTTTGTATGTATTTGTAGCCGTTTTATACGTTACGACGTATGCATTCAGAGCACTACAGATTATGAAACATTACAATAATGACGTTGGTTTAAATTGCACGTACTTCTTACAGAGATGGGTCAATAGAAAATCGAATAACGTTATTGTTAAACTGGTCGAATAAGAACTTAAATTTTAAAAAATTAAAAAAGATGTACAAAGCTATAAATAATGAGGCTTAATTGGCTTCACCAAATTTTGTAGCTATTAATGCCCAGGTCCTATCAATATTCATGTTTCTTCCCTGAATCTTTTTCACGCTATTTTTTTTTTTTGTTTTTTTTTTTTTTTGTTTTTTGTTTTGTCGTTTATATTCATGCATCAAATTCAGTTTAATCTGGATTAATGCTTTGGCAATAGATAATATGTATTGCTTTTATTTTTATGTTGCTCCATTACCTTATTCACTCCTGTGAAGAGGTATTTTTGTATACCAAGCAATGCTAACATTCAGCATTCTATATTCATAGGACCACATTGAGTCCTATACAAAAATATTACTCCTGTACAATAAATAGCAGAATTCATTGTCTGCCACCCAAACAGTCAAATTAGTTTTTGTTAAGGCAAAGTACTTACTGATGACATTTACGGTGTTGGATATTCATTTGTTAAGTAAAGAAACTCGGCTATCGCAGAACTGTATGGAAAGACTTTGAAGAATATGATATATTATGATATACACGAAGGGTGGCATAAAATTGGTTAAAACTGTTTACCGTCTTTACTGACCAGTGGGAACATATCCCCGTTAAGAAGTAACATAGCGTATATTTGAAACAAATTAAATTGAAAAACATCCCAATGTCTCTACTTAGCACAGGTCCTGAGTTTGATCCATATGTCGGAATGTTTGTCTTATTTCCGTGGTATGTATGGGTTTTCTCCAGCACTTAGACTAAGGTCCTTTTTTCGACACTCTCCATGCATAAGTTCAGTCTTAACCGCAAAATTGAATATCATATTTAGAATGTTTATTTAATATTGAAACGTGGCGTGCGGGAGAAAGTCAAAATTCATAAAGTACTCAAGGTTTGCTTATTCTTACCCAACTCCAACTAAATTTACAAAGTACTAAAGCCAAGTTTTGAATTAGGGAATCAAATTGCAATAAATAATTGGAACAGTTGTTAACAAAATCAATTTTAATATTTGGAACCTCAAATCACAAGTATTATTTAGTCTCACAATTTGTAAATAATTAACTGAAGAACTCTAACTCACCAGGTATTAAAGACGCAATCCACAAGGGCACCTTGTTGGAACTAACCATAAAATAAAGCAATCTCAGTTCGTTTTTTTTTTTTTTTGCATTACTGTAGTTATTAAAGCCACCAATCTAATCATCGTAGTACTCAAACTCATTAGAGGCAAAGAAACATATAATGCGAAAATCTTTTAATAAGAATATATTAATTTCCGATGCTCGGTTGATTCCATTTTTCAATCTACAGGCTTTTTATCGTGCTGTTTAAAGCGTAGATTCTCTCTCGCGGTCTGGTGATCCGCCATTGAAGTATTCCGCATCCACAGTTATGTCTAAAAGGAACCACTCATAGCGGCTTTTAGGCAAGGTCTCAGATTTTTAATTACTCTATCTATCGTTTGCATTGAGCTAAAATATCGGCAAGATATATCTGTCTCCACATCCCCACAACTCCTTTCAACACACACACGCACACACAAACACACTATTAGCTTAATTTTGAGGTTATTATGCACTGCCTTGTTTTTCATAGGCTTCAAGGCCATCTAATCTGATGATTCCATCCATTGTCATGGCATCGCATAGACTTCATTCGAACCAGTTTTTAAGCATTTCATTAAGGCATTGTTCAGCTTTCATACACCATGGGCGGTAATGCCAAAATGTATTGTTCAGCTTTCATACATCATGGGCGGTAATGCCAAAATGTATTGTTCAGCTTTCATACACCATGGGCGGTAATGCCAAAATGTATTGTTCAGCTTTCATACATCATGGGCAGTAATGCCAAAATGTATTGTTCAGCTTTCATACACAATGGGCGGTAATGCCAAAATGTATTGTTCAGCTTTCATACACCATGGGCGGTAATGCCAAAATGTATTGTTCAGCTTTCATACACCATGGGCGGTAATGCCAAAGTGTATTGTTCAGCTTTCATACACCATAGGCGGTAATGCCAAAATGTATTGTTCAGCTTTCATACATCATGGTCAGTAATGCCAAAATGTATTGTTCAGCTTTCATACACCATGGGCGGTAATGCCAAAATGTATTGTTCAGCTTTCATACACCATGGGCGGTAATGCCAAAGTGTATTGTTCTTTAATAATTATTTTCAGTCACAAAACTCACAAGTTTTGAGTCGCTGTATTTATTTGCTCTCTAAAATGCTCAAGCATATACATGTAACCGTATTTATCTAAAAAAACACCCCACCGTATTTATCTAAAAAAACACCTCACCGTATTTATCTAAAAAAACACCCCACCGTATTTATCTAAAAAAAAACACCCCACCGTATTTATCTAAAAAAAACACCCCACCGTATTTATCTAAAAAAACACCCCACCGTATTTATCTAAAAAAAACACCCCACCGTATTTATCTAAAAAAAACACCCCACCGTATTTATCTAAAAAAAACACCCCACCGTATTTATCTAAAAAAACACCCCACCGTATTTATCTAAAAAAACACCCCACCGTATTTATCTAAAAAAACACCCCACCGTATTTATCTAAAAAAACACCCCACCGTATTTATCTAAAAAAAACACCCCATTGTATTTATCTAAAAAACACCCCACCGTATTTATCTAAAAAAACACCCCAATTTCTTTTCAACTTCTGTGGAATACGTTAAACATTGCAACAGAGAAACGTATCTTCGATAAGTGTTTTGTGTATCATAGTTGTATATTAAGCAAGTCCAAAACAACATTTATATAACCTAGAAGAAAATGGCTTTTTATATAGCCCGGAAGAAAATGGCTTTGTTTTAGAGGCTAATTAAAAGCTGATTAGCTGCAGATTTTGATTGATGAATTGAATAGATGTCTTTAATATGAATTAACCAGTGAAGTTTATATTTTGGGGTCTTTTTGTACCTTTTTATCTCAAATTTCTCTCAGTAAAAAAAGTGCATAAATTCAAAAGACTGAAATCACATTAGAAGTTTATTATTCTCTCGCTGATAAATCTGTTCAGGTTTTAGACAGAGTTGCAAAATCGCAGCAGGTTTAAAGTCCGGATAAGTATTTCAATATTTTTGCAACGAATTTATTCGAATAAACCTTTTACTGTATTCAGTAGACTTTTTTGTCTAGAGTAGTAGTCACGAGATCTTAGGCCTTACTTATGTGTATAGCGTTGAATATACAAACAATAATTGCAATACGTTCGTCCCAATTAATGGCATGCAACTACAAGTCACCCTAATAAAGATTTCATTTTTGTTCCTTCCCGTTCCCCAGGAAGCAAGTTATCAAGATTCTTGTAAAAAAAAGTATATGTTGATTCTAGAAACAACAAAGTGAGTTGTTTACCATTGAACCTGGCAGCAAGGATCTGTTCTTTACCACTGTTATCCCCTTTCTTACGTGAATAATGTGTCTTATTTTGCTTGACCACTGTTATCCTCTTTCTTACGTGAAAAATGTGTCTTATTTTGCTTGAACACTGTTATCCCCTTTCTTACGTGAAAAATGTGTCTTATTTTGCTTGACAACTGTTATCCCCTTTCTTACGTGAATAATGTGTCTTATTTTGGTTGACCATTGTTATCACCTTTCTTACGTGAATAATGTGTCTTAATTTGCTTGACCACTGTTATCCCCTTTCTGACGTGAATAATGTGTCTTATTTTGCTTGAACACTGTTATCTCCTTTCTTACGTGAATAATGTGTCTTATTTTGGTTGAACACTGTTATCCCCTTTCTTACGTGAATAATGTGTCTTATTTTTCTTGAACACTGTTATCCCCTTTCTTACGTGAATAATGTGTCTTATTTTGCTTGACAACTGTTATCCCCTTTCTTACGTGAATAATGTGTCTTATTTTGGTTGACCATTGTTATTCCCTTTCTTACGTGAATAATGTATCTTAGTTTGGTTGACCACTGTTATCCCCTTTCTTACGTGAAAAATGTGTCTTATTTTGCTTGAACACTGTTATCCCCTTTCTTACGTGAATAATGTGTCTTATTTTGCTTGACCACTGTTATCTCCTTTCTTACGTGAAAAATGTGTCTTATTTTGCTTGACAACTGTTATCCCCTTTCTTACGTGAATAATGTGTCTTATTTTGGTTGACCATTGTTATCACCTTTCTTACGTGAATAATGTGTCTTAATTTGCTTGACCACTTATCCCCTTTCTGACGTGAATAATGTGTCTTATTTTGGTTGAACACTGTTATCCCCTTTCTTACGTGAATAATGTGTCTTATTTTTCTTGAACACTGTTATCCCCTTTCTTACGTGAATAATGTGTCTTATTTTGCTTGACAACTGTTATCCCCTTTCTTACGTGAATAATGTGTCTTATTTTGGTTGACCATTGTTATTCCCTTTCTTACGTGAATAATGTATCTTAGTTTGGTTGACCACTGTTATCCCCTTTCTTACGTGAAAAATGTGTCTTATTTTGCTTGAACACTGTTATCCCCTTTCTTACGTGAATAATGTGTCTTATTTTGCTTGACCACTGTTATCTCCTTTCTTACGTGAAAAATGTGTCTTATTTTGGTTGACCATTGTTATTCCCTTTCTTACGTGAATAATGTGTCTTAATTTGCTTGACCACTGTTATCCCTTTTCTTACGTGAATAATGTGTCTTATTTTGCTTGAAACTTCAAGGCCTCTTTTAAAATTGTATCCTTTCTAATTTTCTAAGAAATAACTTAAGAACTAATTTTAAATAAGATAGACTTCTACCACATAGCTTTCATTGAGCGCCATTACGTCTGATGATGCAAGCAGTATATAACACAGTGGCATACGACCCTATCAGCATCCTCAAATAATTTAAAAGTCTTTCCTTATATGTGAAGAAAAAACAATTGTCAGACCTGTATTCATTCGACATTAAACTTACTGTACAATTGAATAAGCCACTAGCTGAAGGCAACGCATGGCATACATATATTACTCATATATTTCAAAACGTATGAACACCTATTTCAGATAATCTATTTAAATATGCATTTTTACACTGTATTATTAGCAACAGTAAGAATAAACAAATCTTACCCAATTGAAAGTCATGTCCCACTACAAAGCTGAAAAATGCATATAAATACAAAGTCATGTCCCACTAAAAAGCTGAAAAATGCATACAAATACAAAGACTATTTAAGAATTGATAATAGTCTTTTTTTAATGTTGTCACTGATTTCGAGGCTTGCTCCAATTTTACAAGCTGCAACAGCTACATGCTACACTGATATGAGCGAGGTTTCGATGCCAGGTTCTTAGAGCACGTGTCAAGCTGTCACATCATTTTTGGAAGCACATCTAACCACCAAACCTTTATATGCTAAAATCTATAAAATCTCCATTTGTCTGGCATATCTCGCTTATTTCGCAGCACCAGTATATTCGTATACTTCACCTTAAAATTACTGTTTGATGATATGTATTGAAAGACACCATGATGTCCAATGCAATTCTCTAACCAATATAACAATAATATGAAGACATATTTTTACGTAAAAATACTACCATAAACAATATATGTTTGAAATTCAATTATACTAGAACATTTTTATACTGCAAAGTTTAGGATGTATGTATGTATGTATGTATGTATGTATGTATGTATGTATGTATGTATGTATGTATGTATGTATGTATGTATGTATGTATGTATGTATGTATGTATGTATGTATGTATGTATGTATGTATGTATAGGCTTTAAGGGCACATCAAAGCAATTCTGACTATACAGTACCAAATTAATTTAGTTATCCCCAAAATAATACTAAACAATGAAAAAGGTAAGGAGGGTAAAATCCTTTGAATACAAAGTCAAATAGTTGATACATACCTTTTATAAAAAGTCCAAGACCTCAGCGTGAACATCACTACGGGACACATCCCAGGCCAAGACCTCAGCGTGAACATCACTACGGGACACATCCCAGGCCAAGACCTCAGCGTGAACATCACTACGGGACACATCCCAGGCCAAGGAGGTTGCCTCCAATAGTCATCTCTTACGACCTGCTGGAACCAGCTGGGGAAATGAAATTTGGCTTTATATTTTGGCTTTAGGGTTAAACCTCATTTTGTGGTTCAGTCCAAAATAGCCTCATGAATATATACTCCTTGACCAAGTAAATGAAACGAGGACAGTTTCGTTGGCGTTTTTAAATTGACAGAGAAAAGTGGCATGATATCTCCCCTTTCTTAATGGATAGTCAGTCTGTTTATAAACAAGTTTTCGTTGAAGAATTCTAATTTGATTTAACTAAATCCTAAATCCAGCATATTTTCTACACTACCCCCTCCCTCCCTTCCCCCGAAAAACTAAAAAATAAAATATAAAAACAAAAACAAACAACCATGGTCGTACGAATATCATGAGTCTGAGCGAGGTTTTACATCACTAGTCAACATTTCTGTTATTAGATCTACTGGTCATAGACCAGAAGAGTTTATAGCATGGCCTGTTGTACTTCGTCTGATGTCCGTCCATCCGTCAGCAAAAGTTTGTCTTGTATTCCTGCAAATTCTTCTCGAAAGGTGGAGCGTCAGTCTCTTCGTGGGACTCTTGTTCATTTGTTTTGATGAAAGTAGATGTGTAATATGAGCCAGTTTGCACGAGAGTCGGATGCGAATTGCCAGTCAATACGATGTATATATTTTCAGATCTTGTGAAGCGTTTTGTGTAGACCATTATCATAACATCATCATCTTTATCTTTTGTTTCTATTGAAATCAGTACACGCATGTTGTTAATCATGACACTATTGTCTCGTTTACTGTTCATTACTTTAACTAATTTGCTATACTAACAAATGACATAACAAACAAATGGTGATGAATTGCTGAAAACTGATGCGGTTGCTTCAAAAGACAAAAGAAGTGTTGTTTGCAGTGAAATATTTACACGTATTTTCTTTTCAAACACAAAGTGATCTCGATGTCAGAGATGACTTTTTGATCCATCCGCAATATTTGCCATTTTGTAGATTGCTTCTGATAGGCGTTCATATTCATAATTTACAAGCTTAATTTATGAGAAGTGCTAACCATTGTCTCTCATACATTGGAAGCATGTCTGAAAACTAAGATATATACTTCAATTATCAAAGTAGTCATCTAAAATGTTTATCAGCTCACCAATACATTGGTCTTTGTTATTTCCTTCCGTTAAGCATATCTGAAACTAGATCTCTAGCTTTCAGAAATTAAGGTGTTATGTATATTGAATTTACAATATGTCTCCATGATTGTAAGGTGTGCTTTAGTCAGATTATGGTCATTTTGTAAACAACATGTGTACATAGCATTTGAGTTGTTATCAGCAGGACTGTTATTTCCATGTCTTGTTGTGACAAAAGTCAGGTACACAAAGTAATTTTCCATACAAATTACCCATATTCTGATGTGAGAATTGTCAGTATACCTATATATATATGGGCTTAGTAAACACGAAATCATTCGGATTCTAAAAGTCTTATTCTAACATCAGTCTGTAAAGAAGCTATTTTAATATTCAGATGTTACAGTTGTGAAAATCAGATATAATTTGAGAGGAATTATTTATTTACAATATTCATTGGAAATATAAAAGTGCTCATTGACTTTTGGATTAATACACGATTTTAGGATCTATGTGAACTCATTCAAATACATTCTGGATTACATCTTTGTGGTACATCAGGACATTGAAGGCTATTGGAATTCATTCAGAACATTCTATTATTTTCGAGTTGTGATAAGAACATTTAGGATTGTTTGGAATTTAACTCACAAATTGTAAGTATCTTTTGAATTTTTACTTTAATTGTCTCGAAATAGATCGCTTGTTGATTTTACTTACATTGTTGGTTTCACTTTCTTTCTGTTACGTATTTTTAAGACCTAGAGTCGTAACAAAGGATAGCTTAATAACGACGTAGTCTTTGTTAACTTTAAGAAAATATGATGTTCTGTTTCTATTGCAAAATTATAGAATATCCATGTTCCAGTTGGCGCTGATTGAGCTTGTTGTAAAGAAAATGTTAAACGTTTGTGATATAGCTTTTTAGAAAGAATATGTTAAACGTTTGTGACGGAGCTTTTTTTAGAAAGAATATGTTAAATGTTTGTGACAGAGCTTTTTAGAAAGAATATGTTAAACGTTTGTGACAGAGCTTTTTAGAAAGAATATGTTAAACTTTTGTGACAGAGCTTTTTAGAAAGAATATGTTAAACGTTTGGGACAGAGCTTTCTGTAAAGAATATGTTAAACGTTTGTGACAGAGCTTTATGTAAAGAATATGTTAAACGTTTGTGACAGAGCTTTTTAGAAAGAATATGTTAAACGGTTGTGACAGAGCTTTTTAGAAAGAATATGTTAAACGTTTGTGACAGAGCTTTTTAGAAAGAATATGTTAAACGTTTGTGACAGAGCTTTTTAGAAAGAATATGTTAAACGTTTGTGACAGAGCTTTTTAGAAATTATATGTTAAACGTTTGTGACAGAGCTTTTTAGAAAGAATATGTTAAACGTTTGTGACGGAGCTTTCTGTAAAGAATATGTTAAACGTTTGTGATAGAGCAACAACTTTGTTCTCTTGTTTAAACCATCGGATTTAGGCCATGCCTGGAAAAACTGTAAAGTAGGTAAAAAAGGTAATGAAACTAAAATTGACAAGTATAATTACACTTGGAAAATAGTATAAGAGTTGATTATTAGTAGTAAATATTTCACTGCATATAACAGTATTGCATGAACAGTGTCAGGTTATAATTGAATTCCCACTTTACAAAAATAGTAACTGACACTTTTTGAAAGACTGCAGAAATTATTTTCAAAAATGTATGAAATGGAATTATACATTTGTAATGTTCTATCGTTCATTTTATATCTGAAATATTATACAGATGCAACAGAATCACCATTTTGTGAATGCATTGATAATTATACAAAGCTTGTTGCAATGATTATCGATTGAAATCTGAGGTATTTTGGTGTCAAAACCTCTTCTACGTGCTTTATGAAATGGCTTTTTTGTAAATACAAATAAAAATGTAAGCACTCAGAAATGACACCGAATCCAACAGAATTTCACTTAATTTTGGTTTGTTAGTATTTTTATATTTGTAAAATCATAATGTGAACGTCTATGAGATTGTTCAAAAGGAGAACTTATTTTAATACGAGGTAATGTAGGAGTGTGCGAGTGGGATACTTAATATTTTTGTTATTATCCCAGCATATCCTTATCTGCATGCAGTCTTGGTTTTACAATGGCCTTTGATACATAACCCTTTCCGTGCCTAAATTTACTGTACCGTGGCTCCTAACGGTGGCTTATCGGTGCCTTGGTACTAAAGATGACAGTGTAATACGAGAAAGGGATAAACCCAAAGAAATTGCCGAAAGGAGACACAGATATTCAGACAGTGTAGGGGAATTTTAAGATGATATTCTTGTAAAAAATTCCAATCCAGGGCAAGTTTATGCGCCTCTATAAAAAGTGTAAATAAGGGAGCTACATCATATATTCAGAGAAAGACATAGAACCAACCTATCAGTACTTTTTCTACGTTTGGTAATCACCTGTCAACAAGTACGATTTAGTGTTCAAAATTCATCTCCATTTTAAAGGTACGAAAGCACAGAAGGGGTTAACAAAGATTACAATCCAATACTTCACTCCCAATATAATTCCTTCCGTTTTCATTCCAGATCTTGAGCGAAGGAGCGCTTTAGATAAACCGGGGTATCTTGAGATTCTGTGTGAAATGTTAATTGTGTAAATTGACCATTTGGCCAAAACTGCATGACGATGGGTTATCTGTGCTCCAATAACAATATACAATATGCATGAATGCATGCCAATTTTTCTAGTTTTGGCACCTTATTCATCGCAGGGTCAGGGCAAGTTTGTATTTGCCTCCTCCGCCTCCACAACACCGGCACCATTTGCTTCCAAGGGAATGCCCTACATTGAGATGAAACCTTTACTTCGCCAAGGTAGCACAGCTAGTAGCAGCGACACCTACACATCATGCATGACACATCTGCCAACCAGTCCTTCAATTAAGGGGCATAATTCATCGTCGGATACGTATCACCATAATTGCTATATTAATCCACTCGAGGATAATATTTCCACTATGTCTTCATACGACTTTGGTTTTTATGAAATTGAAAGTTCCAATAGTGCTTCCATAGTAGGGCCTGGCGGGCCTAAAAAGGAAAAGCCCATGGATCGTAACAATAAACTTTCAGATCAAATCATTCAAAAGATTGATGACGGGTTTACCACAACATGGCAGCGAGTTAACTCTCCCCCTCCCTTACAGGGTTACCATTCCCAATATGGAGCGAGCAACAGTAAAAGCAAACGCCAGCAACAGTGTGATAGGTCGCATGGGGGGAGCCTCAAGCGGCATAAGTCTGATCATGGGCGACATCCACACTTTGGGGAAGTGATGGAAAGGACCTTTTCCTCCACAGACAATATACATAATTTGCAAGGATTGCTACCAAAACCAAAATTAAAATTCCGAAAAGCTGTGTCTTTGGCAAATAGGCTTCATGGTAGTCCTTCGACTGGGAGAAAGCTTGCTAACTACCACATCATAGCTAGTTCCAAATCAGGTAGGATGCAGATAGATTCTCTGATAATCTGTTTAGTTCCAATACAGTTGTCTAGTATTTTATCAAGTTACAGAGAAGAATATCATTTTAGTTTGGACAGGCAAATACCATCGATGCATTGGAAATAAGTCGATTTTCGCTCACCTGGCCCGAAGGTAAAGTTAGCACATGGCATGACCCTGCGTCCATCGTGCGTCTTGCTTCGTCCATCGTACGTCCATCAACAATTGCTATTTTATATGGCTTCTAAAAAGACCAATTATGATCATATTTGGCACAAAGCATTCTGGCATGAAGAGCTTTCAGATTTGCACAGATGATGCAGATCAGCCATCAAATATGGCTGTAATTACTAAAAATCTGAAAAACATTTTAAACTACTTCTCAAAAACCGCTTAACAGAATTTGATCAACTTAGACAGAAATCATCCTGGCAGGAGGAACTTTCAAGTTTTGTACGAATGATGCCGACCTGCCTTCAAATAGGGCCACCGTATTTAAAAATGACCTGCCTTCAAATAGGGCCACCGTATCTAAAAATAGAAAAGCCGATTTTACAAAAATATAAGAAAACCTTTAAACGACATCTCCTCCAAAACCGCTGACTAGTATTTGACTAAACTTAAAAGAAAGCATCCCTACATGAAGACCTTTAAGTTTTGTGCAAATGATGCTAATCCGTCATCCAGTGTGGCCACCTCTGAACGACATTTTCTCCAGAACCGCTGGATAGAATTTGGCGAAACTTGACAGAAAACATCCAGGCATGAAGACTTTTCAAACTTGTACAAACGATGCCAATCCGCCGTCAAATATGACACTGTTAATTAAGAAAAGAAAAAAAACCCAAAGCAACAACAACAACAAATTTAAATGGCTTTAACTCTAAAAACATTCAACAGAATTTAGCAAAATTTTACAGAAATCATCCTCATATCGATGGATTTCAAATGATACCACCATCATATATGTTCGCCGATACTAAAAATAGAAAAATACTCTATTTGCTAGTTGAAAGCAAGGGAAGTAAACCACGACGAGGACTATTGAGAATCACATGTTTGGGGTTATGCTGAGTCGTCCCCGTCGCGGAAATAATTAAAACAGTTTTAAACAAATAATTTTAGAATACAGGATTCATAAATTTCAATAAAACCAGTTTGTTTAAATTAGCAAAATAATACATGTTAGGATTAAATTGAAAAATCTGTAATCTGAAACTGAAGACAAACATTAAATCGAAATATATCAAGTAAAACTCCAGGTAGATGAAATAAATTATGGATAGCATTAGCGTGGAAAACAATGAAGTGTGTGCAGTCTTGGGAATGAATTTGCTGTCTGAAATATTTGTTGCTTTTTATGTTATTACATGTGAATGCATTATTTTGAGACATTTCATATGTTAAATAACATTAATCACACATTATTTTAAATTAATATTTTATAGTTTTAGATGCTTCATGTACAACAAACAATAACCCAATATGCATTTTTCCCTGAAATACTTCAAAATTAAATTACAGTCATTACTCCAGATATCCGGACCCTTTATTTTTTTTTTTTTTTTTTTTTTTGGACGCCTAAACTAGAAATTGTCCGCTCAAAAAATGAATATGAGAATTAAAATTTCAAATAACAAACAAATTCCAAATTTTAAGAATGTTGTGACCAGATTACATTTAATTTTGTTCATAAGTAACATTATTAGACATAACGCTCATTAAGGCGCTTGCTATTTCCCCCAATATGTTTTAGTACCTACTGGACTAATAGAATCCTTCATATGCCTCGGTGTGGGATAGGAAAATTCCACTCGAGGGTCAGAATTTTGAATCAAACACGAAGCTTTGCCGGGTGTCTGAGTAAAAATTTTGAACCCGAGGGTGGAATGTTCCCATCCTACACTGAAACATAATGAAGGATTCTTTTTCTCACATTTCTGAACGAAAAATGAGGGTCGAAGTTAAAATGGCGTGTTGTGAATAATGATGTAACTTTAAAACAGCAAAACACCCATTGAAAATCTCTGTGCCTTCAGGATAGAGCGTGAAACGTTGAATTATTCAGTGTAAACTTTAAATGGCATTTAAACAAATTATAGCTTTGATACCAATGTGAACAGGCCAAAAAGTGAAGTCCACTTTTATCCATAAGATTAATCGAGACAAACAAAAAGTATTGAAATAGTCCTCAATTCAACTTTGATCTAGAATCGATTTACCCTTGAGAAATAATAATGAGAATATGAATTTTAAAAATAACAATTACAACAACGGCTTTTTCAACTCAAAATATTGGACTAAAGAAGCTTTACATGTAGCTATGTCAATCAGTGCGAAAGGGCCTGTTTTCGGAACACTTAACTTCAACCAATGCTCGTTTTAGTACGTAAATGTGTTGCAATAAATGTTCATCTTGATTATTGTGAAAGAATATTCAAATGATGATGGAAATCGGGAACTTTTTGTTAATTTGTGTGCATTATGCTTGCAGTAGAAGGTCAAGATAGTCCACGAGTCAGGATAAAGGTCACGTGTGAGGTAAAATAGAGCTATCCTGCATCGGTGTTCTACAATGGAAAACACGATCATGCACATATCGGAATGTGAGAAATGGACTAGAAGGCATGATTCAAAAACAGCCACCTTTGCCTAATGTTTGCTAATCGTTGTACGTTCAAATATAAAGCAAGTAATATCAAACACAAACTATATAATTAATTTTGTAGAGAATAAAAATCAAACTATTTAAGTAATTTTATAGAGAATAAATATCAAACTATTTAAGTAATTTTATAGAGAATAAATATCAAACTATTTAGAGTAATTTTATAGAGAATAAATATCAAACTATTTAAGTAATTTTATAGAGAATAAATATCAAACTATTGTATAACATCGTGTTGCTGAGTAATGTTGAAAAGATCCTTTCGCAAAGGAATAAAATTAGGTCATGCAACTGTGGTTCACTTTCGGTAAATGGAGGAGGAAAATGAGCAAAAATAAACCTTATTCCAACTGACCGACTAACAGAATTTTATTTTAGCATGAAGCCGGAAACACGGATTTTATGATTTGTTTATGCCCTATGAACAATGTGGCAACTCCGTGCTCCAGAACTTGACTTTCCACTCCAAAGTTTCAATACATGTATGGATTTTCTTTCACAAGCTTACATATATCAGTTACCAAGGTCAGCGAAATCAGGAACACTTGGGCCACTTGTTTTTTTTTTTTTTTTGGGGGGGGGGGTGTTGTTGTTGTTGTATTTTAGCTGATAAAAAAAAATCTCTTTAACTAGTAGGTTTTGGAGCTAGTTTCAAGAATTTTTAACAGGAGAATCATCGGATATAGATCATTTGGTTTGCTTTCTTTTACAAAATGTGATAGATAAATGTGTCACGTTTTACACATATGATTGCTTCAGCCTAATGTTTATGTAGAATGTCACGAAAGTGAACAGACATAATTTCAAAAGCCATCCAGAACAAAGTTCTTGATACTAGTCTCCGTTTATTCAAGCTTTTCATTTTGTTGAAACCTCTTTAATATTTTGAATGGTATGCCTGCTAGATTTAGCTACGGTTAGAATCAACTCATTATAAGCAATCATCTAAGCAAAAATATAGCATACTAAAGGTAAGATAAAATAATTCAAAATAATCTATGAATATTCGCAAAACATTGATTGTATCCGTATCGTCTGGAAATTGTAAATAAGTGAGCTTAACTTTCTTGATGAGTTCCACATATAAGAACCCTAACACCAATTTATATACTAGAATATTGCTGATGCCTGTGCAAATTGAAATGGATATTTCTTTGTATTTTGTCGTGTATCTACTTGCCTGTGATTGAATTATAGGATGTATGTATATATATATATATATATATATATATATATATATATATATATATATATATATATATATATATATATATATATATATATTAAACAAAGTTAATTATGAAGTTGTACCATGCATGTTGAATTGTCCAAACAATTTGAAAGCTCTTTTTCACACTGTTTTACATAATACCACAATTGTATTGTCCAAAATTTGAAATTGCCGATTTTTACGTTTGATGCTGGAAGAAAAGCTGGGTATATACAGCTCAGCGGTTACAGTGTTCTTTGTTTCTACTAACTTATTAACCATATTTTTGTATTACTTATTGCGTGGTGATTGTTTGCATTATCTTTTTCTCTGGCAGATGAGAAGTTTTTGCTGCATTGCTGACTGATGATATGAAAATTGCATTATGGGATATAAGGTTGTTTGTGCTTGGTGTGACCTTGATCTTTTTATGTGACCATGCTGATGAAATCGAAATAGCATCGTAGTATTTATATTGTTTCTCTCAAAGTCCTAGCATGAAATATCATTATTAGTTTGTTGCATACAACTAAAGCAGAGAAGGTGTGAAATGTATTAAGTGTTAAGCTTTTGTCGTGTTTATCCTAATTCTCTTAGTAGACTGATTATCAATTCTTGCTTGGTTCTGATTCCAGTCATGTGTATCCTGCTTAGAAAACGTCAGTGTATCCCGTGCTATGTTTTCTGCTTGCAGAACCCAAATCAACTCGAGCAATATTCAGTTCCAACGTGGGCTTCACCTTTGCTTACTTTGGCTTCTTATTTCAGTGCCAATAATTGTTATTTTGATTAAATTGATCATATGTTTGGTTGTATGAATCAAGACTGCTTGTTTGCAGGATGTTTTTTCACTTATTATAAGAGTTCCAGTTGTTTATAAAGATGCCGTGTAATCATAAATCAGCCAATAAAAATGAACTTTTTAATATGATAATTACTTAAATGAATTTTGAGAATAGGAAATGATCGGTTGTATAGATCGGTATTTTCTTAATTTTTCTACAATTATTATCATTACATTTTAGTAGAAAACCTTCGAAGTATGTATCATGCCAAAAATTAAATTTGATTTAAGGAAAATAGTGAAAAACAATTTCTTTTAAAAACTAAATAGCGGAGTGATTTCAGTTGTTCTCTAGAAATTCTGTGCAAGGTAAATGTAGAGCTATGTTTTCATGTAAGCAAGAATAGCTTCACCGTGTTGCTATATTTCGCTTATCACCATGGTTACTGTACGGTCACACCAGCCGCTGCTATTTTATGAGTATCCCTCCTCATGCCTTCTCTAGCTACCGTACAAGTCACAAGTGGAGTCTTATCTTTCTAAAGTTAAGGGTGAAGTGTACGCTTTTCACGATATCAGTTTTGCGACATATAATATCCTTTTCCTTTTTTCAGTGCTGCTTTACTACAGATTGATCGGTATTGGAGTTACTGTAACTTATACGCTGATAACCTTTTCTATGGCATTAAATTTAAAATTATTCTATATGCACCCTTAAACCAAGACCCATGTACCCATTACTATACTTATTTGTCTCTCCCCCCCCCCCCTCATCCACTTTCCTTCCAAGTTTTATTATGACGCTGGAACTCTAGTGTGTTAACTCTAGTGTGTTTTCTTCCTGATGATTATGCTTGAAATAAACTGCCTAACTTTGGACTTAGAGGATACATACAGTATATTTAAGGAGCTCACTTAATAGTTTCGATAGCTTCTGATTAGAACTCGTTAATTAAGTGAAATGTTGGAGAAACATTTTTTGAAAAGGCAAAATGTTCGCTTTTCTATTTCCACGTAAAACTGCATGATGCGGTATGGGAATGGCTGTAGAAATGGGTATGGTATTTTTTTTTTTTTTTTTTATATTTTTTTGTAAGCAATTTAGTGCTTGGAGCAACTCCTCCACGACTGGTTACGGTAGCTTAGAGTGATCCTTAGTAGATGCATATTTCTTTCCTGACGAACTTGATTGATTTTGATCCACAAAAACCCAACACTGCAACCACCTCGCAAAGCACAACATTTTGCTCTCCTGTTTATTCATTGTTACAATAAATAAAATCTTCTTAAAATTTCAGCTTTGCCTGGAACCTGAAGTAAGCACATTTAGGATCAACTGATCCTATCAGATGACTGGACAGTCTTCGATATATTTCCTTCTTTCCATTGTTATTGAAACTTAACGTATTTAAAGCAAAATGATCATATTAATATTTTTGTTTTAAATTGAAGTAAATTTTCAACATATATATATTAGTTCAGCTCCTAAGAAAGCAAGATAACTCGAGCATCACATAACTCGAGCATCACAAATGTTTTATACAGTTTTTGCAATGATTTTTGGCACTGTTTTAAATTGTTATGGTCAACCAATATCATAATCAATATAATTTTGGTATTCCATGACCTGATGCACAATATATAGTTTTTAACATATTCGTTGTCATATGTTTTGATTTTCTGTTATGCGTGAAGCGTCTATTTGATAATTGTTTAAATCGATTGAACGTTATATTCGCCACACACACACAAACTATTTGACATTGTACTATTTTGTACTTGCTTGTTTGCAGGAAAATCCGAAAACACCCAGCACCTCCTAGCGGCCCAAGAGGACACTGCCACTTCCCCAACTAGACGTTCCACTTCCTGTCTTCTAGACTCCTGTGCGCCTAAAAGAAAATCTATTCTTAAAAAGGAAGCTATACATAAAGACGAAGCAGAAAACCTTCTTAAATCTGGAAACCGTTACTATAGCAATGGGACCCCTTCTAATGATTATAGACCAAATTATAATTCTTGTAATTCTAGTGATCAGTACAACAAATTTACTGCTGCACCTTTGACCCCAAGATTGCAAGAGTCACCTGTGATCTTTCCCTCGAAAGCTGGAAACAGTGTCTTCTTATCACACCCAGTCAAGCAACTCTCTACTGATTCTTTCACGAGTGATAGCCAATTCAATACATTCGACCGGTCGGATGAGGAACTCGAATTTAGTGATAGTTTCGTCAACAATCAGGCAGGAACAGGTGGGTCGAATATTTGGCACAGCTCAGATGGGTTCATTCCTCACGCATGGGCCACAGACACGAGCCCTTCTGATAATTTAGAAAACGATGAGAGTTATTTGGGATCTATGTCGTATGAATGCACACCGTCAGACGATGCCAGTATGTCGGACAGAAATTCCAAGTTGTCTCCCTCTGGAAATGCAAATGACCTTGGCGAAATGAACAGATATAATGATAACTCCATGGAAGGAAGCGAGTACTCAAAAGGTCCAAAGGTCAGTGCTCTTGACAACATTATGAACAATATTCCAGGGGAATCAACAAGCGAGGAAGCAGAGAATCTCACTTCTCCAGATGCGAGCGGTTAGAGCGGTAAGTAATAGGCCGGTGTCTGGTTGTCTCTTTTGTAGCGCTCAATAAAGTTCAGTACGCTTTGAAAATGAGTTTTATGCAATTTACAGTCAGTAAATATTAGAAATTAAGATGGAGTGTATTAAATACTATGATGATCAGGACTGACATGATATTATTGCGGCTTTTCCCGTACCACTTTTTTTTAAAAAAAGTTCTAGGTTCACACTGCTTGCATGATCAAGCGGACTCGTGTTAGCTTAGGCGTTCAAAATTGCTTCCAAAAAAAAAAGAGTTAATGTACACAGCATCATGTATATGTCTTTAGTGTCATGTAAAAGTATCAATTATACAGTAAGGCCTTTAAAAAAAAAATGTGTTTCCGGTCGGCCGACATTGCCGACCCTAGCACTTTTTCCCCACCCCCTCAAAGAATTTTTTTAAAATTAAAAACAATCACATTGTCGAAATTGATTTGTGCATCTAATTGAACCTGTTTTGCCCAGTACTTTCAAGCGCTTGAAATATTATCTGATTTATATATAATGTTTAAAAAAAACACCTACCTGCCTACCCTAATTTTAAAACAGTGCAATAGGAAACACACATATTTTTTTTTTGCCTAATAATAATTGACCTTGATCGCAAGGTCGATTGGACTGATTGAGGCATTTTTTTTAGCTGCATTTCCTTGTTTGTGCAGTTATCTGCAAGCTCATAAAAGCATGTATCCTTTTCATGTGACTGATGAGAAGTGTGAAATCTTTCATTCATCTCAAACATAATTCTTAATATATGTACATGTAAAACAAAAAATTGATATTTATTCTTTATAATTGCAGCCATAGTTTTTCAAAGGACTCACTAATTTGCTGATTGCTGTAAACCTGCCATAATAAGTTCGAGTTCTTTCAACTGAGCCACACGACTCATCTATGCTTCCGTAAAGGATGTTTCTTTTGTGATAAAACACAATAACTTATGCGGGTCGCTTGTAAATGGATGTGCTGTTAGAATACAAAAAAAATCAAATACCTTTTGTTTTAAGCTTGGCAAAATGTGTCATTGTAAGGCTTCATGCAAGACGGTAACGA
The DNA here is from genome assembly GCA_029931535.1 of Margaritifera margaritifera. NCBI lineage: Eukaryota > Metazoa > Mollusca > Bivalvia > Unionida > Margaritiferidae > Margaritifera > Margaritifera margaritifera. The sequence continues at coordinate 528,442 of JAQPZY010001243.1, read as the reverse complement.
CGTGCCCTGTTTCAGATCGAGTTCTCAGTTTCTGTATGTTGATTGAAACTTATGATTCATTTCTTGAGGGATATGAAAGCTTATGTGTGACTGGTAATACTGTAGAATTTCTTTGCTAAACGACGCATCAGTATTTCTGAGATTTATCGCACCCCGGAACTCGTGTGGTGAATATAACGTTGCATATGAGGTAGCTTTGTATAGAAGGGAAGACGGGTTGATTATCTTGTGCCTACTGTGACGTCCCCTTCCTACGTGTCCTCTCCTGCATTTACAGTGATATGGATTCAGCCTTCTTCGTAAAAGTGATGTCGTTGTTTCTGACCCGTGGACAATGGGACAAGCGCATACTTTCACAATGTAATCCAATAACGTGACAAAGTGCCCTCGATCCTGTCTGGCAGTTGCAAACATTATGATGTCATCGTGTATTCATTTTAAAAGTACATTAATATTAATTTTCATTGCTCTTTCACCCATCATTTTTTTTTGTTAAAGTATTTATATATTACCGAAAACAATGTCAGCCATACTTATTGGCTACTAGCCAAATTGCTCACACTTGCTTTAAACAATTTTTAAGGATACCAATCATGTTTATCACTGATTTGAAGTTAGATGTGCATTTATCATTGGTTTAAATGTACGCACGGTACTTTACCATAGAATGTTTCATCCAGTCACATCTGGTAATTGTTCTTTCGTCAAGTCCAATTAAATTTACTGAATGCATGGGCACAGTATTAAGCTCATGAAACATAAAATTATCAGTACCGTCTGTACTCGCGTATAGGTCGCATCCAACTGCAAGTTGCATAGACCCAGACCTGCCGTTGCATAATGCTCCGTCAGATTTGAATCTATGCAGTTTGTTAGGAGCAATCAGCAGAACAAACAACATAAACCCTGATCTGCTGGCGCAGTATGCGACGGCAGATCAGGATCTATTTGTGTTTATAGTTGGACTCTACTTATACGCGAGTCATGTACATGGATAAATCACTAGCATATGTGGCTCAAAAATTTATTATTGCTAAATGTAAATTTTTTGCGGTGTTCTTGGACTTGATGTAATCATATATATTTCATGGTCAGTCAGATTTTTGAAAATGATTTTTCAAAATACAGTTTATTACTCAAAAGGAGTGGTTCACCATCTCATACAGGCTCACATCAGTCATTGTTTGTTGGCAGTCATCCATTCAGACTTTATTATTTTGCACTAATACATTCAGTTGTTGGTCCATTCCTTAACCATGATGCACAAACTACATAGACACTGACTTACTCCCTTTAGTCCTATGTTTTATCACGGACAAAAAACGGAGTGTAACAGGGTGAACATATTAATTACACTTGTTGAAGTAAAGTGTAATGATTACTATAAATACATGCTAATCTGGTGCATCAATTTTTAAGAAGTATACGGTTTTTGTTTTATCACATTTTCACTGAGTATATATTTCAAGTAGAGTTGACTTCTTAGATGCAACTGAACGTTTTCGTTACTGTTATTGGTCGTTTACTTTTAGACAATTCAGAGTGTCTGCAAACTATTTTCTTGTTAATTCTACGGCAGACACAGCCATTAGTGCTCTGCGATCGTTCATAATAAAATATGTGGAAAACTCTAAGAGATCAAAACCTGTTTTTGTCACATTGGATTCCTAATTAGTAACATTTTTAAATATGCATCCAGATATGTATGTTCCAGTCTTTCTCGAAACAGTCTTTATACGTCCTCCATAAGGCTGAGCATATTATGTTATGATCTTGTCCGTCCGTCCGTCCGTTATCAATTTCGTTCTCGCACAATAACCTGAATTTCCTACCATATACAGTTACCAAAACCTTGTGGATGGTTTGCTATTGTGGTCAGTAAGAACCATATCAATTTCGAGCTCAAAGCTTAAAGGTCAGGGTTACCTTGACTGCAAGAAAGAAATATGGTTTCTGAACAATAACTCGAGTTCTTCATCATCTACAGTTACCAAACTTTTTGGATAGCCTCCGCTTGGGGTCAAAAGGTAAAAGGTCAAGGTCACTGACTGAAAGAAGACAAATTGTTTCCACACAGTAACTCGAGTTTGTCTACCTTCACCATATGCAGTTACCCAATTTTGTGGACAGCTTGCATTTGGGGCATGGAAGAGCCTATTCTATATCGGAGTCAAAAGGTCAAAGGTCAAGGTCACTGTGACTGAAGGGATAAAAATGTTTTCCGTAGATGACATTAGTTCTACATGACCTACCTTAACGACACGTTGTCAATGGCTTGCACGTGATGCCTGTTGATTTCAGGGTCAATAGATAAATGGTCATGGTCACTGTGACTGAAAGAAGAAAAATGGTTTCTACACAAAACAAGACATGATTCAAAGCTTACATTTATTTTATGATGTTTACATGAACCTGTAACGTGGTGAATGAGGAACGGAAAATATCCTTTTTGAGACCGTTATTTATAGTTTTCCATTGATTTAATATCACTCTCTGTGTTGTTTGTACACCTTGATTTATAGTTTTCCATTGATTTAATATCACTGTCTGTGTTGTTTGTACACCTTGATACGTTTACAGTATATTTCAAAATGAAGTGTTTTTTTTTTCTTTCTTGAATCTAAGATTAAAGTAAATGACATTTAAACCTAATCTGTGATTTGGGTTACTGTAATAATATTTCATTACTTTGTTAAAGATTATGTATAGTTGATTATATGGCAAGAGTTAAGGTTGGATGAGTTTGTATTTGCCAATTCTGAGCTGACTATCTCGTTAACAAGCAAACTATCAAGACAAAGGAACTTACTTAAGCATCCGTCCTGTAGATGAGAAATGGTGTTGTGGTCCCCAGTTTGAGACGTTTGACTCATAAGAAAAGGCTTCTGAAACAAAAGAGCAGTGTGGAAATTCCGAAGTACACTCAAGCTGTCTAGCGACAGATAAGACTGATGGGTGAGTCCCTATATATAATGTTACTTTCGGATGCCCCAAATGAATGGTTTGCTTGGGTATTGTACGGTTCAGTAACACTTTGTAAGTTATTTCGTATACGATTTATGCAATAGCTAATTGATAGTCTAAGAAAGAAGGACAGGATATAGCCATTTATTTGTCAGGATATAACCATTTAATTGTATCTATATAAATAAAAAAATAAAAATTAAAAAAAAGACATTATTTACGTTGACATAGTGGAATATTTAAAATTGTCAAATTATTATCTCTGTTTCAGAATTATAAACATGTTTTCTACCGAGTGTGATACAACTTAGAACATTTCATATGATTTAAACGGATCGAAAACTCATAATCTATTCGAAAATATTGCAATGAAAATTATAATCTGGTGAAGTTTTCGACTTCTGATGTATGCCGAATGCTGATATTTGGTTTATAATGAACACATTGGTAATGCATATTGGACATGTCACATGGTCAGGATCTTTGATACATCTGGTATCTATACAGTCCATGGCCATTCTTATGGACCCTAAATAGCACTTATGATGCCATTATCCAGATGTAATGTGTGTTGTTCTTTCTAATGATACCTATCGAAAATGTAGGAACCAGACATCCTTTCTGTTCTTTTTATCTCCCGATAAATGAAAATCCTACCGGGTGAACAACCAGAAAATGGATTTTTCGCGGATGTTTGAAAATGGTTTTGCTTTTTAGCAGACCGTCTAACTATTTCGATACGGTAAGAAAAGGGAGAATTTGTTGTCGACTAGACAAATTTTACAATTGAATGCACCAATAATATTGATTGTAATCAAGTCTATTCAATTATGTTCACTATGTGGAAGTCAGCAACAAACGTATGCGTGGAAAGCTTGTATATGTAAACACTTGGACACAAACATTTAAGATTCAGGACTTGCAATAGAGACCATACTTTCTTTTGATATTGCCTTGGTTCTTGATATTTAATCGTAGTTGCTTTTTTTACAATGAGTGCTCACCGCCTTTATATCTATCAGGTCATCATTTAAACTGCATTTATTCTAAAGTCCAATAATGATCTGAAATGATAGCTATGTTCTGTGTATTTTCTAAAGTCCAATAATGAACTGAAATGATAGCTGTGTTCTGTGTATTTCCTTACTCCTATCCAAGCCTGTCATGCCTGAAAAAAAACACCATCAAAATTATCCAGCATGATCCATTCTTGTCATAAACATGAACTCCGTACGTTGCTTAGCAACAGAATTTAAATGGCAAACGAAGGTCTTTTGCTGTTTTCGACGACTTAAGTACAGTCCTGTTCAGAGCAGACCACGGTCAATATTTGTTATAATTGTACATCTTTGCAACAGTATGTCGTTCGTCAAGGATGAACGAAGAAGATACAACATAAGCTGATAATTTGAGGGGCGTAAACATACAATTTGTTGCATGAGATTTTCAGTTTCTCACTGCACACCTTTACACAGAGTTTAATCCGCACGAGTTGTATCTAAATCTATGTAGGTCGTTTGTTTTTCGTAAAAATGTTAATTTTTCTGGTCAGATTACCTACATTACTTTGCGAAATGTAATCACTGTGATGTACATATTTTCAGCGTTTAACAAAAAATGTAATTGGTAGAGGCACTGGCATACAGTGTTTTCAGACATAGTCCAAAATTAGGTCATCGCGGAGTAAATACAGCTTACTAAATTGTGCCGGTACTAGGTAACGAAAGTATTTATACCGAGGCATTTGATAGGATTCGATTCCATGCATTACTCTTAAATTATACCGTCTATCGTCATATTTCATACGGTGGGATGATTTTCCTTAAACTGTATCTAAATTATTTGTATATGAATATCCCTTGTCTATTTCAAAGACCGATATTTTGACTTTAATTTTTTTGAAGAAAATTAAATTATCAAAGTTACCGTCTTTGTGTTGCCTTGGTGATGAAAAAAAGCCAACGTCTACTAAGTCGTCTTCATTTGTCTCAGTGTTTCTTTTTGTTTGTTTGCTTGTTTTCCAAATTAGATTTGTTTGATTGTAATACATGTCTATCTTTATTTCTCTTCAGTTGGCATTCTTAAAGGTGGAACGTTGCACATTATGGGAAAATATCGTAACTAGGCAAGATATAAATCCGATGTCGGTTTTTTGTTTTCTCCTTCAAGCATTTATTGCAAGATTATGTTAAAGGCAATACAATTAATTGAAGTTTGACACACTAGCCTTTGATCTTATTAGAGAAAATGAGTAGGTGTAGCTATTGTTTATCAGTATTTGAATTCTTTCAAATTAATATTTTAAATCTTGATTGATTAAATCACGGCATTCCCGTCTGTGCATTAGCAAGCCAGGAATGAGTCAGTCAGACTTTGTTTCGTGAGAAAAAACATGAAGACCAGACTTTGACCCTCCAGGTCTTTTGTCTTAACTGCAAACGACTTTTGGTAATATGAAGAGATTTACGATGAGAACCATCAGATAATTGATAAGGATAAATAAGGCTGTTTGGTGTTATATATTCGTCAATAGTAGACCACCTCTCCCCTTTCCTGCGTGGACATAGATAGACAATCAAATAGCTCGTATCAAAAGATGGTATAGAAGATACAACAAATGGAACTGAGACAACATACCGAGAAAATATTATATCGAATGAAAGATGCCGAGATTTTCATAATGCGTTTGTCCCATCAGATTTTGATATTTTTAAGTTTTAGCAGGTTTTTTTAAAATAATTTTTCTTAAAAAAGACTTCCATTGGCCACCATGGCAACAAAACACGTGGTCGAAAAAAATCAAGACCAACAGTTTCTTTTATTATGAATAGTTGTACAAACAATAACACCCTTGTTAGCAACATTGCAACATACGGTAGTTTGGCAACCAAAATAGTTTCATCTCAAAACGTTGAAAGGAACAAATGTATAGTAATCTTAGGATCAACTACATAGCATATGGCTTTTAAGGGTTTAGAATTTTAATTTGGCGTATAGGTCTTTTTTTAATTATAGAGTTATTAATCTATTTCAGACTTTATTATGTATGCATTGAAAATGTTCTCAGAGTTTTGACCTATCTTGGTATTTATTTTCCAATCTGACATTTTTATTTTGTGCTTGTGTTATGGGTGGAGACGCTGAAAGTGAGGAAGATTGAAACGTTTCAGGTACTTGACATTTATGAAACGTCCTCATATTCGCGGATAATATTCTCGATAAGTGTAATTGATCATGTTGCAACTCTCCAATTACAATTGTGTTACAGATGTAGGGGGAATTTTGTCCAGTGGCAGGCAGGTAATTATTTGGTAGTCATTTTTATTTCTCAGTGTAAAGCAAACAACATAAAATGCACGCGATTCCCAGACTTTCCAGCGATAAATGCTTAGTTTTCAAGCAATCGCTTATTGATATTGAAACAAAAGTGAATTCATAGTGTGTTTTTGTTTCTTTCTGCCAGTATTAATGCGTTTTAATAGATATCATTGTAGTAACTTAGGGTATTAAATTAATCATGTGATCTTATTCTTTTATTTCATTGTTCCTTATATATGTATTGATGTTTAGAATACGAATGTGCACATGCTACTCAAACTTTGCAATGTCTCTAAAATAATTATAATACGGACATCTTGCACACTTGTGAAAGACAAATTCAGCTCAGATAATTGGATATTGAGAAATTGGTATAATTTGTAATTTTATCCCTCTCGGTTTTTGTCGATAACAGCCGAGGACACGAAGAAATCGGCTTCATTCTTCTGCGTGGTGATTTTCTCATAAATATATATATCGATTTTCTTCGAGGTTTCCATGGCTACGCCAATTTTCATCGCTGGTGGTATTGAAAAAGCACGTATACATTCAACGATTGAGCCAATCAAATATGTAATTACTATATAGATAATTATACTATAGGAAAAAGAAGCAATTGTCTTCACATCGTACTGAAAATGACCTGGGACTGCAGCTGATTAGTTTCATAGACGTAAGAGTCGCGGTGGCATTGTGGTCAGCGTGCCGGAATCGCGACCAGAACAACGCGGATTCGAATCCTACCATCAGATCAGCCCAGGTCGGCTGTTGTGGTATGTCCCTTGGCATTGCACTTTATTCCATTTGTCTCAGCACGATACAATTTTCACGTGTTGCTATGACGTAGAAGACCTACTAACCAAATAAGTAAACTCTCTGATGTTGTACTTTAGGTACCTTACCAAATAAGCAAACTCTCTGATGTTGTACTTTAGGTACCTTACCAAATAAGCAAACTCTCTGATGTTGTACTTTAGGTACCTTACCAAATAAGTAAACTCTCTGATGTTGTACTTTAGGTACCTTACCAAATAAGTAAACTCTCTGATGTTGTACTTTAGGTACCTTACCAAATAAGTAATCTCTCTGATGTTGTACTTTAGGTACCTGCTGTAAAGTGGTATTACTGCGAATATCCTTGTCGTAGATTAAGCAAGAACTTGCCAATTGGCAGACTGAAGTATGTGCTATTTAGTTGCTTTACCATTCTGTGCCAAACATTAATAAATTCTTCAAATGACGCCTACGAAACTGGAGAATTTTGTTAGCTTTTTCAATGAGTTAATGGTGCGGTGCGGCCGGTCTTTGTGCCAGCAATAATGCAGCTCCTATCAAGTAGACACAATTTCGTTCTGCCAGACCTTTACCAATGTTTGTACGGGTATACAGAAAGTCTCTTTTTTCCAACATATTCTTATCTCAGCTCCCAAATGACTGGTTATAAAGTTACGGTGATATTAGACAGCTGTGTATACAACAAAGTTAAACTATGAAACATTAAAAGTTAAATTTTACACTTTAAAGCAATCTTCTCCCGTTTCGGGTATTCACTTTAAAAAAATATTCACCTTGCTGTCTACGATAAAAGGCAGTGGGTTGACAGGTACATCCATTTTACGAATTTGTTCAACTATTGTAATCTTTTGATGACACCTAACAAAATTGTGATAATCGTGCCAGCAGTAGTAATTTCCTTGGTATTTAAAAATGGCAGTACTAGTGAAACAAATCATGCAGTGTATGTTTTGTTCTGGGGTTTTAAAAAAAAAAAAAATTATTTTTAAAAGCCGAAAATCCAAAATTTACACAATATTATCGTGACACTTTGATGGTTATTTGGAAAGTGTTCTTGTTCTTATGTGCATTTACAACTAAAATCGGTGAGTGACTCGCTAGCATCAAGGAGGTTTATTCCAGATCATGCTGTTAGTCTCATCATGCTTGAATTTCTAATCTTTGCAATCTGAACCAAAATGTACGTACCTTATATAGGATTATATGATAAAAGTAATCCATGACAATAAACTACATCTGAATGATTTAATTAAGAGTAGACAGAACAAGCTCAAACATAAAAAAAACATTATTTACTGTTCTCATGTTTTATATAAAGTATTCTTTGCCTATATTCCCAAATGTAATGCTCCGTGGGTTTCATCCTAAATCAAGCACCTAGTAGCGTTTCTCAGCTTTTGAGAGATACGAATACCGAGTGAATGAAATCCTGACTGGTCACCTTACTACTGTAGTTTCTAATTATCGTATTTAGTCTGGTGTAACAGCCATAATGCGCCTACCGATAGTGAAGACTATGATCTGAATGCACATTATGCGACAGCAGATCTAGATCTATGCTGTTCGAAATAGGGTGCGCGATATACACGTCTAATACCGTAATTCTTCTCGTTTTATAGGTGTAAATCGTATTTGCTTTTCATCAGATACCAGCATTATTCTCGTTTTATATGTGTTAATCATATTGGCTTTTCGTCAGATACCATCATTTTTCTTTGTTTTATATGTGTAAATCGTATTTGGTCTTCACGTTCACACCTAGAACCTCCTTGAAGTGTAATATAGTCTACTGCTTAAGATGGTCAGTACGTTTTCTAAAAAGGAGAAGCGGGATAGCTCATTCGGTAGAAAGTGCTCATTGCAGCCGGTGGGCCGCGAGTTCGATTATTATTGTTATTATTATAGAAACAATTCCCAGATTTTCTTTATCTAATTCTTAACACAGTATCTATTTCTTTCTTTCTTTTTAAAAAAAATGTTTATCTCACGAGTATTATTGACTTTATATCCAGAATTTATATCCAGATTCAGTACAGCTATGTACATCTTCTGACGTGATTTCTTCCCCACTCAATCAAACTAACACCTGCTCACAAGCGTTATTGTGATTGCTTGCTGACGTCATTACTTGTGAAGAATGAGTGACATAAGTGTTGTTCAATTCGAGTATCTCATAATATCATTGAACGTTCAATACAGTTACAGAGGCTTGTCCTACCTGTTGGCTCGTCTTTAACGTGTTGTTTGTTTCCAATTGCAGTAAGTCCTTTTTATGGGACGAGAATTTTTCAATTAGACTTGTATTAAATATTGAAAAAGAGCTGGCGCAATTTAAGAACAAAATTTTTTTTCCCATTTGTTAGAATTTAAAATCCTATTTAACGTATTTTTGATTCCTTTTACCATTAAAAAATGTTTTATCAAAGCATGGATAGACCTATGTTGTATCACTCACATACATATTTTATACTGACCATGCAGCTGGTAAGTGTTTATACTGCTTATGCAGCAGATGTGTGCTTATGCTGACCATGCAGCCGGTAAGTGTTTATACAGATTATTCAGCCGGTGAGTGTTTATACTGATCGTGCAGCCGGTAAGTGTTTATACTGATCATACAACCGGTATGTATTTATACTGATCATGCAGCCGGTAAGTGTTTATACTGATCGTGCAGCCTGTGAGTGATGCAGTTCATCTGTGACGACTTTTTTCCCTTTTCTCTGGATTTGTATCGAGAGACCGATAGGAAATTATACATAAAACGTGAAATTGTGTGTTTCATGTTTCCGATTACAATATTGAAGTCATCCAGACTGGTGTTTAAATGAAAATAAATATAGCTCTCCTTTTCATCCGTTACAGTAACCAGTTTTGCAAATTTTAGTAATTATAAAGCAGGTGCAAGTATTTAGGTCATACCTAACAGGAAAAGAGGGTGGAAAAAAATCGATAGAGTACCTATTGTATGTACTTTTATGTCCAGTAAGTGACGCTATTGTATGTACTTTTATGTCCAGTAAGTAACGCTATTGTATGTGCTTTTATGTCCAGTAAGTAACGTTATTGTATGTGCTTTGTTGCAAATAGACTAATATTTGAGATTTAGTTTGGTTCACTAGGGTGTGTAAAAATGTGTGGAAATTTGTATATATATGAAAGATAGACACTAAATAAGTCATGTTCATTATAAATTACTATTACATTTCATTTTATTCTGCGTGCTGTTAAAATGTGCGTGCTTTATTATTTTTGGTCGATGAGAAAATGAGTGACTGCTTATGGCCTGTATTAATACAAAACATTGTTTCTGGCTTTTTCTCAAGATTATTGTGAGAACGAGTCGAAAATATGCAATGTTATATCATTTTTTCATTCCATTCAATTTGCATTTAAATTTTTATTGTATATTAAGAATAGATTTTAATTAAACCTGTGTGTTATTGTTATATTGCTCACATCTAGTATTTGTATTCGTCCCTAGTAAGTTTTAAGGTGGATACAAGAGAAATGGTTTATTACGTTTTAAAACAATTAGTTACGGTTTATAAACCTCAATAAACGGTATCCACACACTGTCCATAAAACTTGATATTCGTGTATGTTCAACGTATTGTTTCAACTATTGTTTTAATCAATAAAATAGCCATTTTGATCAGTTGAAAACTTCACAGAATTAAAACTAATGTATTCCTATTTAGCACACCTGGCTTTATTTAGCTGAAAATTAGATATCAGGGAGATAAGCAATCTCAGGCACCGTTGGGCCTATTCTTATATACGTTCACGTCTCTATGCTTATATCACGTTCAGTAAAAGGAATTACTAGATTTTGACAATACTAATTTTTTTAAACAATACATAACAGCACCGATCCCATCGTCGCAGGCCACGGGCGACAATAGACTACGCTCCTTTTCACCCTTGGTTGCCTTCTACAAGACTTCCTCGTTTTTAATGAATAAACATAAACAAAAAATGCGTCATCAAGAACACATGTAATAATCTCCAACACGTCAATGAAAGTTCTCTTTTTATCCATGGATAAGTGACTGAGTTTGGAAGAGAAATTTTGATTGGCTCATTCAAAACAGCACGAAAGCCCTTGTTGTTTCATTTTACTCGCGCTCGCAGTGATTGGTTGAGCAGTTTTATGCATATTCATGAGAAACGAATACATTTTGTCGTAATCACCCACGGGTGTCAAGAGAGCATATTGGATTTCGCCTGTGGCTTGCGACGATGTGCCCAACCGTAGTAAACCTTTTCTCGTGCATCTAGTTTACAGAAAGTGATATACATATATGTTTTTGGTACACCCTTTCATATCATACTAAAATCTGGCAATTTGTATCAAAATGTATCGCTTTCATGCACAGTTCTTCTTCCATGCCTGATTGTGCTAAATATATTTAACTTCATCCTCAATCAAGATCAACTAGCTCTGTTTGAACGGTTGAAACAATGTATCAACCAGTTAAATAGTTAGTCTTCAGACTTGAGTATCAAGATGACAATCCAAAATACCGTTTTATGCATATATTACGCGCAGCCTACTGCGAACAGCATATATCCAGAATACACCGGAAGATCAGGGTCTACGTTGTTCGCTTTTGAACATAACAAACACAGACTTGCTTTTAAGCGAACTCCCGGCGTTTTCATTCCTTATCCTTGATAATATCCGCTGAAAATGTCAACCTCTAGGTCAGTACATCTCGCTGTTTTGCAAGTAAACTCTTTCGACACCTCAGGTTTTCCTCTTTGTGAACTTTGATATTTTTCGTCGTTGGTTTGCAAAATCTATCACGTAAGATGATTAAAGGAACAGACAGATGCTAGAAAGTCGCCTTCACGAGCTAATCCTGACAAATGATTTGTGATTAGATAATATGAACACTATCATAAAATGTGTCCAATCAAAAAATCGTATGCGTGGATCACACTGTGACTGTGACTTCCTGTTGTCTGTTTGTTCCTCTGTGCATATTTTGCGATATATTTTACGAGTCAACGGCTAACAATTCAGCCAAAATTAACAATTGGGGAGACACTAATGTATCCGATGAGTTTACTGGCGTAGCAGCAACATGAAAAATTCAGCGGAGATTCGCAAGGAAAAGAAATAAAAGCACTGGGAGTTTACTTATAAGTAAGTCCGAGTTTGTTACGTCAGTGAGGCATAGTTTACAAATTAATGCATAAACACGAAGAAAAATGTTACTTCTTGCGATAGAATGTTTGGGTCTGTTGAGCTGGTGAGAATAAAACTTGGTCAGATTTGATATTGGCGGGACTTTCTAACCATGTCTTTATATATACTATACATATTAATAAAAAAAAATAAAGTGCCTATGATGCAGCTCTTGTCTACTGTTGTTTCTAGAGGAACCATTACTTGCCATTTTATACTCCCACCATTAGGCTGAGTGTATTATGTTGTGATGTCCGTCTGTCTCTTACCCAATTGGTTTCCGCACAATAACTCGAGTTCTTCACCATCTATTATTACTAAACTTTGTGGTTGGTTTGCACTTGGCGTAGGGAAGAATTCTGTTGATTTCGGGCTCAAAAGTTCAAAGGCCAAGGTCACTGTGACTGAAAGAAGAAAAATGGTTTCCGCACAATATCTCGAGTTCTTCGCTATCTTCAGTTACCAAAATTTATGGATAGCTTGGACTTCGATTTCGGGGTAAAAAGGTAAAAAGGTTCAAGGTCAAGGTCACTGTGACAGAAAGAAGAAAGATGGTTTCCGAACAATAACTCTAATTTTCCACCATCTACAGTTACCAAACTTTGTGAATAGCTTGCGCATGGGATAAGACAGAAGAGTCTTGATTTTCTGGTCACAGATCAAGGTCACTGTGACTGAAAGAAGAAAAATTCTTTCCGCACAATAACATTAGTTCTACACCACAAACCTGGACCAAACTTTGTGGATGGTTTGCACTTAGGGTAAGAAAGAAGCCTTATCTATTTTGAGGTCAAAAGGTCAAAGATCAAGGTCACTGACTGAAAGAAGAAAAATGATTTATGCGCAAAAAGTTCGGTTATCGACATACAGGACTATTCCACATTGGGCGGGCGTATTATGTGCCGTTCACGGTACTCTTTTTTAAATTTTAATTAAAAAATTCATCAAATTCAAGTTTCAAGATTCCAAAATAAATTATGCAAAGAATTCATTGAATTGAATGACCCCGTCATGATAGGAAATCCAGAATCATTTGAAATAGTTCAGACTTGATAGTTGGAGTAAGACCATGACATGTAAATGCAAACAGAGAAGTGATCTAATTGTGGGAACAGTCGACATAAATCTATCAAGCTTTATAGGGTATCTCAAACTGTTAAGGAGTCGAAGTCTGGTTTGTTCGTCATTTGAAATCAAGATCATGAAACATTGCTGTAAACTGCATGGCAGTTCCTGTTTGATTAGCAGAACAGTTACAAAATTACTATCTCAGCTCAAGTATAACGCGAAACACATTTTATCAACGTAGACCCAGATCTGACATTGGTTAATGTGAGATTAAGGTGTAGTCTGTTCGTTCTACTTATGATTGAAATATAACGGTGTAGACTCTGGTCTGATGACGCACTATGCCACGGCAGAACTGGGTCTATGCTGTTGGCAGTAGATTGCGCATTATACACGGATATACGCGGCGCATTATACACGGATACAAGCGGTTGTTTCGTGCTTTTCATGTAACAAAATGTAATCTTCATATAGAACAGACATGCAATCAGGGTATGAAAGAGAATCATCTTTTTGTACACACACACACACACACACACATATATATATATATATATATATATATACATATATATATATATACATATATATATATATATATATATATATATATATATATATATATATATATGTAGAAGAAAAATACCTTCTTTTATTTGTATTCTCTTGTAGCTTTTATCGGCTCACGTATGGGATATGTATAAGTTCATTTTGTTATATTCTATTCACATGTTACCGTGTTTGTTAATAATTATTCAAACTAGATTTATCTATATCTTTGTGATTTTTATACTTGATAAGTCTTTTTCCATTGATATGTTAAGCTTATAATGCTGTTACTGTAAAGTGTATCGTCCACACACTTCATAATTTATTCTCATTCACTGTAAAATTAAATTAAACCTTATGTCTTTTATTATAGAATCAAAAATGCATGTAAGTGATATGCAACCCATTTCAATAAAACCGTTTTCCGTTGACACATAATTTTTATATTTTACTTCAGATTTATATGCTACAGACAGCTAGGGTTTTAAATTTCTCATCTCCTACTGTCTCCTTTAAGGATGGCAAAGTGTGTGTGTATATATATATATATATATATATATATATATATATATATATATATATATATATATATATATGGTGTTGTTACCTCGAGTCACATAACGATAAATGCGCCATCATTTAAAATAACGTAAACACGTATACCACACTATCACAAGACCTTTCATTTTCTTTAAAAAATAAACGGGGGGGGGGGGGGGGAACTATACTTACAAGAACCAAATTTATGTATACAAAATATGAATGTTCCAGTTATACCATACATTTTAAATTACCTTTCTGTGTATTTTCAAAAGAATAAAAAGTATTTGTAAAAATAAATCTGCACTAGTTTTAAATAGTGAATAGTTTTTTTTTAACGCGTCTTGTTCAAGGCAATGATTGCATATCTGTGACATCCTAAATTTTGATCCCCATGGACTGAGGAATTATTTCTATAGAATACTAAACCATATATATATATATATATATATATATATATATATATATATATATATATATATATATATATATATATATATATATATATATATATACTTTACCTCTTCTTATTGATAATGACAGGTTTTAACGTGGGAACTAATTACCCGTAATTGGATAAATGCATGAATAATAATGATACCGAATAGCAGTAAAAATTGAAACGCCTGCAAATAAGAGATTCTTTCTAAGAAACTGTATGGTCAAGAGCTATTTTCAAAAAGTGGAAAGAATGGGGAAAAAAGAAGAAGAAGAAGAAAATATTACAAACGTTCACATTTTTCAGCTTTTCGACGGGATTTCGTTAAATCATTTATCATGCCATGTCGTAGAATCGTGTATCACACTGCCTTATTCATTATTCAGAATTCAGAAGTTGAAGAAATACGTAGTCTTGTGAATCTTAAAGCATCTGCAAACGAGAGCTTCTATCTAAGACACATGATGCCCAAAATTTATTATCCACACATGTGAAGTAGTAAAACAAATTATAATTCATAGCCACCGCTTTCAGGTTTTAGAAAACTGCTTATTTTGATTGCTATGCCATAAATATATATATATATATATATATATATATATATATATATATATATATATATATATATAAATAAAATATCATATTAGAAGTGTGCTGTCTTGATTCGTCATCCATCTTACTAATTACTATCCAGGTCTGGTCTAATAAATATATGGAAAACTGTCATAATGGGAAAAAAATTCCCGGCCACTTCAATTTTGGCTACTGTATATTTACTCTGATTGAGTGTGTAGACAATTTATGTTATGATTCGGAATATTTTGCCGCATACACGGATTTAACATACGGTACAGGAAAGCAAAATACATATATTATGAAAAGGGAGATAATAAAGAGACATACATTATTCCATTCGGAACATCCTCGTCTCTTTTCGATGCGAGTCGAATAACTTCAACTCTCTGAAAGAGACTCGGAGGTAATCGCAGTGATACTTCCCAAATTGGTAAGTTTATGGTGGACGAACATCCGGCTATTTGTGGGAAGAACTGAGCCTTAAAACATGATACGTCTTGAAAATAACACTCTACGATGTTTCAACAATCAATGAAATAGCAGTTTAGTTTTTAATGGACATTTAGTTTTTAATGTTATTCCTGCAAATTTGTATTGAAAAATTGAAGAAATCATTCGGTTACAATTGTCTGCAACTATTGCTTGCGTTGCTTTTAGTGATGACGCGTCATCTATTTATTGTGACATTATGAAGTTATTATGCAGTAATAACAACCACGGGCCTGAGGGTGGTTCAGTATGGCCATTATGCACATCCAAGGTTTTTTCTAGCATGCGATGGAAACAGCAGAGGACGTTCCGATTCAAATTATACCAGTCTTTTTAATTTAATTCCTCTTTCGATTTTGCAATATTAAGATGGTGTTGTTTTGTAAATATATGTTTGTTAGTGTCTTTCATCAGTGTTAGGTAGATTGCTTATACTATTATGGGGATGAAGAATGTAAGTATTTGCCAGCAATTTCTTTGATATTCCGTCGTTGTTTGCCTGTCATACACAGCGAAGAGTCATTTATGGAATGTGATATATATATATATATATATATATATATATATATATATATATATATATATATATATATATATATATATATCTGGTCTAGTTGGCCCTAGATGAAAATGGTGCTGCTCGCACATCCAATATGGCCGCCACAGCTGCCATCATGAAAATCTTGTTATCGTTACTCTTCCTAAATGGATGGTCAAATCAACATGGGGTTCTCGCTAGTAGACTTCTTATAATAACTCGTTGGTACAAAATAAAAATGGTGCCAATCTGACATTACATATGTCCGCCACGGCACCCATCTTGAAAATCTTGTTATCGCTACTACTCCTGAATGGATGGTCATATTAACATGGGAGTTTCACTAAAAGACTTATTATTATGTCTAGTTAGTCCCAAATGAAAATGGTGCTGATTTGGGTCCAATATGGCGGCCATCTTGAAACCTTTGTTATCACTACTCCTTCTGCATGGATGGTCATGTCAGCATGGGGTTTTCAGGAAAAGACCTCTTATGATGTCTTGTCGGTCCTAAATAAAAATGGTGCTGATCTGAAGTCCAATATGGCCGCCACGGCAGCCATCTTGAAAATCTTATTATCGCAACTCCTCCTGAACAGAAAGTTATTATGACGTGTGGTTTTCACCAAAAGACTTCTTAGGATGTCCAGTTGGTCCTATATGAACATGGTGTCGTTCTGAAATCCAATATGACCGCCACGAAGCGGCCATCTTGAAATCTTGTTATCACAACTCCTCCTGAATCAATGGTCGTATCAACATTAGGTTTTCACTGAAAGACTTCCTATGATGTTATCTTGGTCCTAAATGAAAATGGTGCCGATCTAACTTCCAATATGGCCGCCACAGCAGCCATCTGGAAAATCTTCTTATCGCTACTCCTCCTGAACGGAAAGTCATATTGACATGGCTTTTCACCAAAAGACTTCTTATGATGTCTACTTAGTTGTAAATGAAAATGGTGCTAATCTGGGGTCTAATATGGCTGACACAGTGGCCAGGTTGAAAAACTTGTTATCACTACTTCTTCTGAATGAATGGTCATATCATCATGGATTTTCACTGAAAGACTTCTTATAATGTTTTGTTGATGTTAAATTAAAACGGTGCTGATCTGACGTCCAATATGTGGCAATCTAAAGCATCTTGTTTTAGCTACTGCTCTTAAAGGGAAAGTCATTTTGACATGGGATTTTCATCAGAAGAGTTTTTATGGTGTCTAAATGAAAATGACTAACCCTCAATATGGCCACCATTGTGGCTATCTTGAAAATATTGTTATCTCTACTCCCAAATGGATGGCTATATCAACATGGGGTTTTCACTAATAGACTTCATGCCTTGTCGGCCCTAAATGAAAATGGTGCCAGTCGTACTGCCAATATGGCTGCCATGACGACTGTCGTAAAAATCTTGTTGTCACTACTCCCCCTGAATGGATGATCATTATGACATTGGATTTTGACCAAAAGACTTCTAATGAAAATGGTACCAATCTGACACCCAGTATGTCCACCACAGGAGCTAATTTGAACACTCTTGTTATCGCTGAAGAATAACAGATATTGTTTCAACACTCGGCAGTTAAAAGGAATAAATGGTCTTATCTTGAATTCCTGGAAATTCTTTTCGCCCCGCAGAACGTCAGTCCCTTCAAGGGACTCTTGTTTAAATAGTGAGCTGTGGAGTGGCTGTTTTTAGTATTCATGCATTTTATATGGTTGAATACGTTAAGGGAATCAATAAGGAAAATATGTAATGTTATGTTTATGAACAGTTTCTCAACTATGATGCTTAAATTTTATCCGGAAATAAACATTAAATAACTTGATGACATTAGTATGTATCTTACATGAAAATAAATTAATAACTCCGTTCACAAAATTAGAATATAAAGCCACTATATTCGTTTCTAGGACTGACTTGTAACTGATTCGATGGTCTGGGGGGTGGGGGTGGAACGCTCCGACTACAGATCTCAACTACGCTAACAGTATAGGTTCGATTCCTGTGCATAAATTGCTTTATGAATTGAGAACACCTGCTCGCTTTCGTCGATTTATTGTTAGTATGACAGTGTCATTTAGTTGATTGGTATGACTTTTTTTTAATACTGTATGACATCAGATCATTGCCAAGGTCAGTAACGTAACTTCAAATTGTGCCCCACCCCCGCAAACATTTAGATTGAGCCCCCATGAAATTAATGTAAAACGGGATTTTGCCCCTCCCCCCCCCCCACCCCCGTCCCCCGTATTGCGGGGGCGGTAGTTACGCCACTGGCCCAGGTACACTTGGTTGGAGATTGCTTTAGGTTGCAAATCATTCGAAACTACCCAAACTAAAGCTCGGATTCCTTAAGGACTTCCTGACGCCGAGGGGTTCCAATGAGCTTAAACTCAAGTGTGTAATCTAAGTGACATCCATGCTGATTTGACGTAAATAAACCGAGTGACAACCCTCCCCAATTCTCCGCAAGAAAGTTACGGACCTGTACGAGAGGACGGTCAGGTGCACTGAATTCTCAGAGATAACTATCCCACGGGATTGACAGACCAGAGAGAGCAGATGGGCTTGTGCTAAATGTGAAATAAAGGCCAAAGATTAAAATGTTAAAGAGCACAAAATTGCGGGAATTATAAAATGTATGTGTACAAGTTTGATTTAAATAAATGGAATACAAACATAAAAGGTGAATTTAATATCATGGAAATTATATTTAGGTGATAATAACAGACCAAAAGGATAATCTTTTGCAACTGAAGTTTTAAAATTTTATAGCTGACAGCCGTTTTTTAAAAATAACTTTAAGACTGGTGAATGATCACATGTTGATGCAGACTTTTGCTTATTTTAGCGTTTAATCTGTCGTTGGCAATTCATAAATTTATGTCCCAGAAACTATCTGAAATCTAACTGTACTTTCGGTAAATTCAATGTCTGTTTCTGTCGAGGCGTTGCAAAGAGATCTAGTAAAAGGTGATAAGGTTTGAAAGTTGCAGTATAAAAGCAGCTGAAAATGATTCTATAAATGTGTTTATGTCGAATGTGAAAATAAAACTTGCTTCGTACTTTATATTTTTTGTGACTTTTTCAAACCCAGTGGGCGAATTTAAAGAGGTACTGCTTTCAATGTCATGATCACTGAAAGTTATCTGTAAATATCCGGTCCTTTTAAAACACGGAATGACATCCTTTTCATTTTGGTAATAGGCAAATTAATATTCCTGTTCTTTTGTGTGTTGTTTGTCGAAACAACTGTCTTAGACCATACCCTCCAATCTCAAATATGAATCAAGATTACCTTTATATATCGACACCATTGTTTTATTATAAGTTAAAAATAT
Source organism: Margaritifera margaritifera (assembly GCA_029931535.1). Taxonomy (NCBI): domain Eukaryota; kingdom Metazoa; phylum Mollusca; class Bivalvia; order Unionida; family Margaritiferidae; genus Margaritifera; species Margaritifera margaritifera. The sequence continues at coordinate 508,625 of JAQPZY010001243.1, read as the reverse complement.
ATATCTATCAATTCTTCAAAAACTAGAATGTATCACTATAGAGCTTATATAAAATGCAGCAATAATTTAAAATAATTGACAGAGTAGCAGTATCTTCAATTTTTTTTATATGATCCTGAAAGTCATGTTGTATCAATCATCAAAGGCAACAAATCAAACTGGACAAGAAGATCAAATACGGCGAATTGAACGAATGGTTGTCTCAACAATCAACTTATACATCACACAAGCAAGCTAGAAAAATATATTTCAGTACATAAGGGTTTACGTCACTCACGAAGCCGATCAGTTTTTCAGGCAGATGTTATTGACATGCAACAAGAAGGATGACAACTGGTATAAATACATTTTTGACAGTGATCGCTGTTTTCTTCAAATATACATGGGCTGAGAAATTGAAGTCGAACAATATATATATATATATATATATATATATATATATATATATATATATATATATATAGTGCATTAACAAGTATTTTCAAAGACCGAAAATCGGAAAAGATAAACGATACAGTTAGATGTAAGTAAATAACTTTACAACCGCAGAGTTAAGGAGTTGTTCGAGAAAAACAAAATCGAATATATCTCAACTTACTCAGACAAGAAAGACTGTGATAAAAAGAGTTAACAGAACTTTATAAAAGGAAAGTCCACATACTTAACACCGATTGAGACTAGAATGGATAAATGTATTGCCTAAGCTAACCGATGGACACAAGAACACTCTTCATAGATCCTTATACATGAACCCAGTAAAAGCAAGCACAGAAGAAGATAAATTTAACGTATGGATACATTTATTTGGTTACCTAACAACTAATACCTTTAGAGAAAAAAATATAATATAGGTCAGATATATAGGATTTCAAAATATAAATCTATCTTTCCCAAAAATGTAACTATCTAATTTTACAGACGAAATTGTCAAAATAAGACAGGTGATATTAGGTTGAAAGACTGTAAGGGAGAGAATATTGAGGGGATATTTTACAAAGAGTTGCCGCCGGATTACCAAAAAGACGACTTGTACAAGGTTGAAAGATTTTGCAGTCGTAAGGAATATACCGTAAAGACTATGTACAAGTGAATGGAAAGGATGATTCTTATAACAGCTGCGAAGGAACTGAAGACATTTGGTCGCTAAAATAGAATGGAAGACCTAAAATTGGTCACTCCAAAATTCAATTAACAACCCCAGAAACAAATTAAAGCAATCATATTGAAGGATAAATAATGTGATATTTTGTATGATGAAATTATTCGGTTGAAACGATATACACGAGCTTGCTGGTATTGACATAGAATGTTCGATGACAATAAAATTCTGATTATCACCAATAACGGAAAGATTGGTAATTTCCGCTGAGATATTTGCTAGAAGATAACGATAATTTTGGGAAAGAACGTTATAAATATTTCTGAAGAAAACCCGTCTAGTATTTTAACAGTTTACTTCTTGGTTATTTCACACGTTTCATATACATATTGTAAGGGTCTAGGTATACGAGCCCACTTACTAACCAGCCTAGCTTGTCCGGACATTGAAGGCTGGTTAGTAAGTGGCCTCTTATATCTAAACCGCTACAATGTTTAATGAGTTATACGGATTCATTTTCATGTTTGTATTTCTGATTCAATAGTGTTGCTCCGCATTCAGTCTGTTTTCGGGGAATGGCAATGAAGCATATTAGGACAGCGATGATAGTTTCCACAATCGAGAATACTTTATTTACTATATTCACAATCTTCAGCAAAATCCTGATTAGCACGAGAAATAGCTGTCATACCATTTCCATCTCAAGTTGCATAATCATGTAGGAGTGTTTGCGAAAATAAGCTTAAAGAAACACTTAATTTAGTTTACATTGTAGATTAGTTGTTGTTGACTCGTGTGAGTGATTGCGCAATAGTGCATGATACATATTAGCTTGTGGGAGCACAATCTAACAATCAGCACACATTTTGAAGTAAGCTAATTTTTATTTAATCCAATTAATTCAGTAAAATTTCCAAAATTGATGTGCAATTTGAAAAGAGTTTCCTGTGCAAGTCAGGATGGAGTAGTGGGGAAACTACTAATAAATAGTGATCTAATAATTTGTTCTAACCGCGTAGTATTTCCATGTCACGTCTATATATAGTGTTAAATGAATCTATACAGATTAGTGTCCAAGCAACTCAGTAAAACTCAAACTTTAACCGACTTTGATGGCAGAACGTTGGGCAGGTACAAATAGAAACCGTCGATTCATAGACCATGGTTATTTTTAAATACGGTTAAAATAAAAGAATATACAACAGATTAAATGGAATAGTATCACAATGGTAGTTGACGAAGTTTTCTGTATGCACGAAAAGAACAAGTCGGTGATAACAAGAGTAGGTTATGTATGACAGTTTTGAAACACTAATTAAATGATGACACATTTATGTGTATATGTGGTAGGCTCAATAAACTACATATATTTCTACGAGCATACCAAAACAAAATTATATAGCAACTTTAAACAGGCAAATGAAAGAGAGATTCAAAACAGGATAGAAAGAATAAAAACCAAAACTAAAGAGAAATGCAATGCTTTTGTTATTCAAGCAAAACAAACTATTGAGCCGTGTACTGAGAGCAAATGTGTCCTAGTATACTATCTAACTCAATTAAGCGAATCACTAACCAATTAATTCAAATTCCATCTATTCATATTTACTACGTGCACCTCTTTCTACCCTGCTCTATATACACGACGTTGTTCCTTAGCAATAAGGCTTGCACTATAGCTGTAATAGAGTACTGAGTTAGACTTTTCTAGAATTTCACAGAAAAATCAATAAGACTTAGGAATTCATACATAACGGGCTATTCACATACATATTAAACGGGCAATGTAAGTATTCGTAACAGAACAAACACTGATAGCTAATAAAATTAATTCCGATGAACTGAGATACTGAAACACAAACAGACAGATAGTATTCGTAACATCACAAACATTCAATAATAAAATTAAATCAGATGGACAGAGATACTGCATCACAAACAGACAGGCAGAGAAAACCAATCTTCACATAGGCTAGAAATTGCAGTAATAGTAACTTACTGAATTAGCTCATTGGCATAATAGTTGGATTTATAAACCCAATTTTGATGGATCAAGTCTTACTTGTACCAAAAATATGTTTAATATTAAGTTGAGTACCAACTTAGTATCTAAACATTAATAGCTTCGCGTTTGAAAAGCTCAAATAGTTTCAAGACATACCCTAAACAAAAGCCATACGGCTGACGTATGATAAAGTATAACACTGAATCTCGTGTATGCAACCCCCCCACCCCCACCCCCAAAAAACTCCAAACAAAACAACAACAACAAACAAAGGAAAAACAACAAAAAACAAAACAAAACAAAACAAAAAAACAGCAACAACAATCAGATGCATGTAAAAGCAATTAAAATAATACTGCTGACATATGATAAAGCTTGACACAGAATCTCGTGCATGCAAATAAAAAAAAAGAAAGAAAGAAAACGGAGCGCAAATTTTGATAGCGCAGTGTAGGATAACAAAAAATCTACAATAAGGAATGTGCAAAGGCTTTAGGTACTGAGGTTGGAAGTTTGTTAACATTTATGGCAAATCCATCTTTTTTCACGCAAATTTAACGATTTAGTTGTAGTGAAATATATTAAAATTTTTCTAAGTAAATAAATTAAAAGATAAAGACTTATGTGCATGATCAACCTATTCGAAAGCGTGATATAAAAGTATAAAGCCTCCTTTTATCCCAACAAGAAAAGAAGTGACACGTATGAATAAGCCAAACGTAAACAGAATCACCAGTAAAAGACTTAGAGGTTCATTTTAAAAAAACGTAAACGAGTACAGATTTTACGACAGTAACAATCAAGACTTGCAGGAATTTTTCTACGACACTCATCCCTACTTGAAGAATTATTATTCGTAAAATCTGTGAATTTGGTTCTGTACAAGTTCAGCTTCACCTGACTATCAGGCTCATGAAGAGACCAACAGCGGATTTTGATAAGGTTAAATACATGTAATTTTGCGGTAGAACAAGACCTATTAACAAAATTAAAAGAGCTGAAATGGATGATGTCATTGAACGTTTGTTTGACATTTTACATACCAAATTTGGTCGGAAAATAAGCAAAAGCACGAGGTGGATGTTTGACAGGATTTAATGTTTAACACTGCATGTAGATAGGTATCATTCAATAAAAGGGAGCTCCAATGTTTATTTACTTGAATGGGTGACACGTTAAAAGGCTCGTGACAACCTGAAAAATAATGATGATAGATGTTTCTTTTACGACCTTGATTCTGTGCTAAATTCTCCCTCACAAAATCTCTATCGGCATGCAAATACCGCTTGGTTAGATACAATCATTGGTGAAATATACGCCCTATACCATTCCACTGCATCACACAATGTTTGGGATGAATATAACATCTCAGTAAATGTTTATGAAATAGTTGAAGACAAATACATTAAACAGAATATAGTGACTGAAAATGAAAAAAAGAAGGATTTTGATATGCCGATTCTATTCGATGGACGGAAAAACACCACTATTACTTTGGCATTAAAACTTTTTCCAGACTGGCTTCATCACGAGTAAGCAAACATAGGCAGAAATACATATGGTGGCGCTCTACAATTTCGTATTTTGCATAGGGTTTGATTTTTAAAGAAAAAGAATTTCCCAGGTTTTCCTCACTGGTTGACCTGGCTATTTAAAAAAGACCTTGTATATCTTAGGTATTATTAAAAGAACTTTGAATTCCCTTTATTTTGGTGTATGATTGATGGGTGCAATTTGGGTTATAGAGTATACAGCTTGGTCGTCCTTAAGATGTGCACTCTCAAAAAACTGCTAGCTCCGCTTGGTCATTTTCACTTCCTAAACTTCAAAGGTAAATTAAAAAAAAAAAAAGATCATTTTTTTTACTTTTTATATATTTTGTAATTCATTCAATATACTTTCAGAGGCTGGTACTCCCTACTCTGGCAAAATTCGTTTCCCTATTTTAATAACTGATGAAAATAGTGTACTTTTGACTAATTCAGGCTGATTTTTCGAGTACTTTGGAGCGGCCATTTCTGTCCGCTGTGTGTTTAGATCATGTCCAGTTTCCACAAGTACAATATTTCAGCCACAGTACATGAAAGTAGCATAGAAGTATGCCAACATTCTCTCCATTGTGCATGTTGCAAATGCAAACAACTTCATCTGTCACTCTCTCAGAAGCACGTAATATCTGTAGAGCGCCACCTACATAAAAATGCTTGAATTTGTTCAATACACCAGACAATTTCTAAGATTAGAAAAGACTATCTTGCAGTGTAGACAACTCCATATATATCATGCCTCCAAACACATCAGTTGTCATATTTAGAAATTATGATCATCAATTGAAAGTCCCATATGTCGTTTATTGCGACTTTGAAAGTATCATCATACCGTACACTTTGTCGTGTACGAGCTACTCACCACAAATTGTAATGATGCTAAAATTCAAGCCAGTACATTCTGAACTTCAGAGACTCGTTGCCAAAGACAAGGTATTCTGAGGGAACAACAGCAAAGATGGACAACGAAAACAGCTAACACATCCTATCAGGATTCTGTATCTACGTCAATTTAATTCACAAATGCAACAGACCAATAAATTACAGAGGTACTGATTGCAAACAGGTATTTTATAACTGGCTGGTTAGAATAGCGAGAATAGTCTACACCGAACTGAAAAATGCAATGGTAGTCACAGATGAAAATGAGAAACATTTTAACTCAACAAGTACATGTCATATTTGTAAGAGAGAAATATTAAAAGATAAAGTTAGAGACCGCGATAACTAAACAGACAATTACAGATGTATGAAGACACTTGTGGAAAATTATCCAGATGATCATGTAAAAATCACACCCAACAACGATGAGAAATACATTTCATTCAGCAAGGATTTCATATTAGCCATGTTCATTAATGATGGCAATGAAAAGACATTAAAAAGAACGATTAGATTTGTAAATAGTTTTAGGTTCATGAGGCAGTCATTGCAACAGCTGGCTAAAAAAATATAAATTATGACAAATTTTTAGAAACACTGAAACAGTTGGTGCTATGAAATGTAATGTTTGAGGAAAGACATTTACCCATATGAATACATGGATATCTTTGCAAAGAAAAAGAACGAGGACTATGTTGCTGATGATTGAATGATAAAATGTGACGGTGATTTTATTAGGTCAAGGTTAAGTTCATATATAATGTAACTTTAAGCGAAATATTTATATGGCTGAGCAAATAGGCAATACATTCCGATTACACACTTCAAATGAGCGAGTGACGAACAAATTATGTGGGTAGAGTAAAACTTGTTAAACATTCCTGATGTTAGTGACAGGGTGGGTCTTAGAAGTTGATTTTGGAGATACCAGCACATTTACACAATCATTTTAAGGATTACCCCCCTTGCTCCAGTGAAGCTTCTAACAGACGAAAAGGATTTATCCGAGTTGCAAAACAAATTGCATCAACTATACCAAAAATATTGTGTACATTGAAAAAGCAAAGATAAACATGTGATACGTTACATAAATGTGAAACTTTACTTGCATTTGGGTTTGAAACAGAAACAATATAGAGTTGTCTTGTTTGAACAGCAACCTTGGCTCAAAACATACATTCAGGTCAATACAAGTTTGATACAGAAAGCTAACCTTTTAACGTCATCAGGATTCCCATAGTAATCAATTAATAAAGTATTTGTTTTTTTTTTATACATATCAACCTTTAACTCTAACCACTTATCAAATGTATCTTCTGCGTCTATCATGATCACATTTATATTTTGTGAATATCCATTTTCTGTCGTATTTGTTTGCACTGAAAAGTTCGGCAGCCTAACTATGTAATCGAAAAAGTCTTTGTATTCAGTCTCTATCAGATTTAGTGCAAACAATGTTTTACCACAATTAGTCACTCCACAAACTATCATAGTATGGGGTTCATTCAAATACGTTCATACATGTCTGAAAGAGAATTGGTTTGAACTGATCGGTTTGAGTGTTAATCTGACCATCTGGAAAAGAAATATATATACATTTTGTGAGCATCAATACTGTTTTTTTTCTGTTGGTTTGAAAATGGATACCTTGCTAACATTGGCTAACTTAAGATATATTGCTCAAAAAATGCATTTCAAAGAAACCTGTAAGCAACATATACATTAATACCCATTACAATTGTAATGAAAATAAATTCGTATATAATTTATTCATGTGAAAGTTGGCAGAAATCATTCATTTTAGGTTGTCTTACTTTTTCAAGTTTTGACTTATCGTTTAAACCATGTCTACCATCGTCACTATGTGTAGACGAATACAGAGAAAAAGCATCATCCAGGTTGTCCAAGTTCTGAGTGACCAAACCGTGTTCTCAATCTTTCTATGTTTAAGTTTATTTCAGTGTTAACTCTGTCAGTGGTTCCATATAACGCGAGTGCCTTTTTGTTAATTTCAGTTTTAACAACCTTTATATAAGTATTAACTCTATCAATACTACAACGAGTGTCTTTTTTATCTGCTTCAGTTTTGAATGCACCTGTAGCTATTGTAAATGTTCTCTCCAAATCAATTAAATCTTATGTCGGCCTCTTCATCCGTTTGTCTGTTCATCACTGCTACCTTGCACCACACCTATAGTATTGACCACTTCTCGATCAACGTACACTTTTTTTATCAGTTCTCAATTGTTCAACCTCATCGTATTTGTTGTAAAACTCGGTGAATGTAACCTCTTTTATCGTTTTGATTCTAGCATTCAAATCTGTAATTTATACATCATATGGTTCTTTCAGTGGTCTAATCATCAATTCATTCAGTCAGTTTTTTTAGTTCATCTGTCATTTTGGTTCTCTCTGTTGAATCATTATTTTTACTTCATCTGTCATTTTGGTTCTCTCTGTTGAATCATTTTTTTTACTTCATCTGTCATTTTGGTTCTCTCTGTTGAATCATTTTTTAGTTCATCTGTCATTTTGGTTCTCTCTGTTGAATCATTTTTTTTACTTCATCTGTCATTTTGGTTCTCTCTGTTGAATCATTTTTTTTTACTTCATCTGTCATTTTGGTTCTCTCTGTTGAATCATTTTTTTAGTTCATCTGTCATTTTGGTTCTCTCTGTTGAATCATTTTTTTTACTTCATCTGTCATTTTGGTTCTCTCTGTTGAATCCTTATTTTTACTTCATCTGTCATTTTGGTTCTCTCATTGAATCATTATTTTTACTTCATCTGTCATTTTGGTTCTCTCTGTTGAATCATTATTTGTAGTTCATCTGTCATTTTGGTTCTCTCTGTTGAACCATTATTTTTACTGCAGCTCTGACGACGTATTTGTGTTAGTTGTAATCGTTTCATTCAGGCCAGTAATTTGTGTTTTAAAATCACTTAAGGCCATTAGTGTAATTTTTATGTTGCTGCTTTGGCGTAGGAAAATGTAACAAAAATTGGATTTCAAAAACCCGCAAACTGTATCTGATTCAGAAGATACCTGTATATTTCTCAGGCTTTTGAATCCTAGCAATTTAGTATTTTACTTGGTTATGTATACTGAGTTGCGTTTCGAGCATTCAACATTAGTACTTTCTTCGTTGTTATCATTTTAAATTATTCCTCCTCGACAGTTACTATCAGACAGCCAATACAAAAACTTCCGAAGATATGGAGATACACATAATGGACACTAGTGAACCATTTGACTAGCAAGAAAGATGACCACACAAATTTAAAGTGGAGAACTTCCACCTGCACAGAAAAAGATCATTCACTACAGAAGAGAAAAGTGAATGAAGGGGATGTGTAACTGCTGTAGAAGCTGTCAAATCAAAAATAGAGTTCATGAAACTTGATCATGAAATGTTGGATAAACATTGAAGAGCTAAAACATGACATCAGCAAGGAAAAGGACCCAAACAAATATTCTGTATTGCAAGAACAGTTGGAAAGGCTTGAAATTATACAAGCGCAAGTAGTTGGACATCTAACGCAACTGCAGGAAAGTTTCAGAGAAACAATGGAAAAAAATTAATTTAAAAGTATAAGAAAAAAATTATTATCAGGTGAAAGACTTAAACAAATGTTCAAATAAAAAGGTGTAGTAAATGCGGCAATTGTTACAGCGATGTATATTGCAAATTTGGTAAGAAGTACTGTTTATCCTACTTCACATACTCCTCCTACTCCAACTCCGCCTACACCAGGTCAATCATTTTTTATTTGCTTGATTTAGCCAAACGAGCAGCAGCATTATTACACCGATCCTCTATTTATTGTTTTTCCACACGACATGCAATTCTCTGTTGATTTCGATCTCTAATCTTTTCATTTCCTCCACTGAAATACTATATGAATCTCGTTTGTTTTAGGCATTCTCTGCATCGCTGGTAAATTGTATTTCGTTTTTCCATTTTCTCCGCCTTTTTATTCTGCGGTATTTTGTAGCATTTTATAACTGTCGTTACATATAATTGTTCCACTCATTTTAAGTATCTCAATTTCAATTACAGCTGGATGTCTGTGAAGGTTTTATGGATGTTCTAAAAATTGTTAATGGTAAAATTTTCTCCAAGAATAATACATATTTCACTGAGTAGTTGTGTGACTTGCTATTATATCTTTCTTCGAATTAATTTTGAGAGGCGTTTAAATGATCTGATGACTGCATCAACGTTCATTCGATTTTCATTGCCTTTGATTTTGTTCAAATTCTCTTAGACCAGCATGTAGTCTATTACTATGTATTTGTTTTTCAGCTTTTTTGTTAATTGAGTTTAAATCAACTTCATATTACAGAATGTTGCCTTTTTTCATCTCACCTGTAATGTTTTTATTGCCTTTACGGGACATTGGCTACATTGTAACCGCCTTATAACGATATTCATGTGTTCCATTTTGTTGTTTATCTGTGATATCGTTGGACCTAGTTTATTTTTCCCCTCTGGTCTTGTTATCAATACAAATTCGCATAAGGTACAGTTTTTAAATCCTTCATTTCCCGATGTGCTGTTTTTACCACATTTATCACATTCTAGAAACTCGTTACCTTTCAAAACCTCAAAATGTTCGGGCTGCTTAATACTTCTATCTTTGTACTGCACTCCATTTATGTTAATCAAATACTGTTTTCTGCCAGCTCCTAACTATTAAACTATTCATCATATCCCTTCCATTTCACGAGTACATACTTTTTCCTTTCAGTCTTTTGGTCTTTGGTCTTCAAAAAATCTTTTCAACTTTATGTATGCCATCCTATTTCTCATCCAGTGATAACTCACGCTCATTAAACGTGCCCTCTGTATCCTCATCATTCAAGTATTCCATTTCGTAAAACTATCGGATCACCTAGCACTCTTAGCCTGTTTTAAATATTTCTCCGCAGGTGACCCTTTGAAAATGGTTTTGTATTTTGAAATTCTGACTCTTTCACCCATTTTTAATTTTGGAGTTCCATATTTATCAATTGTCAGGTAAATGATTTTGACCTATTTTTCATCTTTCTTGTTTCAGCTGAAGTGATGTCTATTGATGTGTGATGAGTGTTATTATATCCCTCAATTAGTTTTGGTAAGACGTCAACCGATTTTCTGGTTTCATTTTGGGTGAAATACTTGCACATTCGATTCTTCAGAGTTCCATTAAACCTTTCATCTACTGTATCTTATCAAGATTTCTCTCTTTGATGTCTGTGAAAGCGTCGTGAATGTCATCTTCCTAATCTGATTTTACTTTTTCAGCCCAGGCATATTTTGAAGAAAACAAAATCTATCACAGTCAAGATGTATACATATCTATCGTTGCATGTTTGCAATGCTTGCATTACCATCAATGTCTGCTTGCCACTAACCATCCATGTGAGTTACATATACCCTTTTGTAGGGGACTCTGTGTAGCGCTAATGTAGATTATTCGGTTAACCATTCTTTTATTCTTTTAATTCTGCATATTTTATGTTCAGTTTGTCCTATTTAATCTCTTCCCACGATTGATTACTTTTTGTGACAGCAACTGAACTTTCAGGATTGTAGTATAACACGGTATAAAGATATATCCAGAGAGTAATTTACGCTTGAGAGATTGTCTTTTGGCGAGATCAACAATCTAACAGAATATTCTGGTATTTCTATTTTCAAAAATTTGCAACATTTTTTTTCATCTCTTTCAAACATATGAATTAAATCTATGTCAAATTTTGCCATTAAAAGCTGCTTCGTACATTGAGTGACCAAGTGCTGGTTTGAATTTAACTTTATTTCCACAAATTCAATTCTAGCTCTGTTTGTGAGGATTTGTTGCATATTGACCTTGTAAAGTTGATGAGATCTTAGAGTTCTGCCGTAAATTGCAAATGTATGTATTTTTCTACATCAAATACCTTTTTAATCCCTTTTCGTACTTCACTGTGTTGAACATCTTACTATCAGGGTTGAGCATGCTTACCTCTATGTTTTCATCACTGAATGCGGTCTGTAAATCATTATAAATCCTGAAACATTGCAATGCATCTTTTGTATGTTTGAAATAGATAAATCAATATATATTATTATCATATAACTGCGATCTTGATTGCTAGATCACGTTAAGCTTTCCTGACGCTGACAGCAAGACGTGATCTAGCAATCAAGATCGAATAACTATGATAATGATATTTTTGTTATATAGCTATCAATTTTCAGATAATTTTTGAAGCTTCCTAATACGGACTTCGTCTTAAATCATAGGCCGAATTACATTTTGATCAGCTGATATGCGCATGAATATCGCAGTTTTATCAATGAAGCTCGTCAAACAACAGACACTCGTTTTCACTACAATCATTGTTAACGAATTCATCGACTCATGGGGGAGACGGACCCATATATGTGATTTACAGTTATTGTGCAGTTGTCAAATTTTGCATCATGGAAGATTTCACCAGCGAATGCCTATGAAAGTATCTAACCGATAGCTGCTGAACTGTTTCTGGCGGGACATTGAGAGGCTCTAATGGAGACTTGGCATGGGAATGAAAAAAAATATGTTTGAGACTTATTTACAGCGGGAATGGGTAAATTATTAGAACTTGATGATACAGATTTGTTACAGAGAATGTTACTCATTTCCTTTTGCATATAAAGTGGTTCCACGGCATAGCTGTTCACGCTTGTTCAGTTCTAGCCAGGAAACCTAGAAGAAATAATAGTTCCAGCCTCGTTTGAGAGCATGGTGATACGGAATCAGAAAACGTCAGTATCATTTTCCCACTTCTAAGAAATGACGGTAACATTCTGGCTCTTTCTTCAGTACAAAATTGATATGTATACAATAAACATTTATATTATCTTAAATGTTGTTTTGTATCACATCCAACTTTGACCACACTTTAATCTCATCCAAACTTGTAAACAAAAACACATTGTCTCTTGATACTGAGAGTGTTGCTTTGATGTTGAACCCGTTGAATATTTAAATCGTCCTCGCTACCTTTTGAGTTGATTGTGGTACTAAGTCATGTCTAAAATCATTGTTGATTGTGGTACTAAGTCATGTCTAAAATCATTGTTGATTGTGGTACTAAGTCATGTCTAAAATCATTGTTGATTGTGGTACTAAGTCATGTCTAAAATATGACTTTAGTATGATAGAGTTTCATTATTATTGTTTTAGAGAGTTTTGGCACATATCTATCTCTAAAAATAATGTAGTACGGAAAGTGGTTCAATAGTAAGTTCTAGAAACGTGATTGAGTATCGGTTGTTTTTGTGCAGTAGTAAGGAACGTGATCCAGCAATGTTCTAGTGATCACAGGAATATATTGAAGTTGTGTCAGTAGTAGGTAATATGTGAGAGCACGACTGAACAGTAATGGCAATTGATCAGTGAGTCATTCTATTATATTTGATTAAACTATTCGTATTATTAATTTACATAGTGTTTTGAACTCTCATATATTTCCTACTCACAAGTAGCGTATAAGCTAGAAGTGGGTTTATTAATAGAAAAAGAAACAAACAAAAACAGTTTCTGACAAAGAGAGAGGAATCACTGGAATTTCAGGAATGACAAAGTTTTACCGCAGAGGATTTTGAAGAAGAACCAAGCATATATGCATCCTATTTTAATCTTCACTGATTGCTGTGTATTTGATAAAACTATTATTATGTTAGATAATGATCTATGAAAGATATATGAAAATCTCGACTTGAAGAAACAAATTAGAGCTTTACTGAAACTGACAACAGATGACCAGCTCTAGGACCGGTAAGATTGGTTAGACATTGTAATTTTCCGTTTGAAGGCATTGAAATGTTTGCAAGCCATACTGAATAAAAAGTTTGCAACAATTAAAAGTGAAAGAAAAAAAAGGAGAAGCAGATCTCAGTCTGCAGATGGATCACGTTTTTCTTTCGATAGAGTTTGTCTTCGTTCAGAAAGATGTGAAAAAATTGAGTGTTCCAGTAGGCTGGAGAATAATTCAAATCTAAACCATAAAATGAAATTGTTTACCGGCAGAAGGTGACGTTGGGAATATATTTCAACATATAAAGCTCACCACCGCCTGCATACATCTTGGACTCAGACGCGCCGTCGAATAATTCATCAGCAAATCAGGCCTGGGGATTATACCACTCTGAACCTGAGTCTGAGATTGAGTTTCTACTCTCAACCAATCAGAAAGGATCTTTCAAACGTAGCGTCGTTTGTGATTGGTTGAAACAGAATATCAAGTTTAAATTGAAACTCAGGAATTTTATGATTTCCATGTCTATGCCCAAGGTTCTCGAAGTTGGGTGCATGTTATACAGTTCAAAACGGATAAAATGGGTAACTGAGACCGGTCCTCCGTTCATTTTCCTCCTGGCATGGGAATCACAAAATGTCTGACCTTGAATTTGGGCTTGACTTTCATTATCAGCCATTTAAAAACGGTGTTACAACTGAAAAGCTTCTTGCGATTGGTTAAACACAAATCTCAATATCAAGCAGAGTTTTATGGTCTCCTTGCCAGACACCGTATACTAGAAACTTTTTTAGCACGAAACTCAAGCTCAAAGTGGAAACCTACAAATCAGTTATGATACTTGTAGCATAATATCTTTATGATTGATATTTTGCAGTCGAAGAGAGGGACCCTTGTAAACAAAATCCCTCAAGTTTTATGATTTTAAGTTTATTCTGACTAAAGTTATAAACTAACAAAATTTAGGACTTGGTACTTGAGTTTGAATTTCATGTTCAGAAAGTTGAGGATACTGGGCCTGGACTTATAGCGTTCTCTCTGAACAAAAAAGAAAAACACAATGGCGGTAAGCTCTAAGTATGTGTACGTGCAGACGACAACAATATGTATTTGGAGCCTCTCTGTTCTAAGCTGTACTGTTCTATTTATACATGGGCAAATCAAAATGCCTGATAAGTTAACCTTTTGTTACTGCTAATCGTGTTTCAGTTTAATTGGTTGGTTCAAACGACATTTATTGAGTATTATCGTACACCAGTTCAATATATAACATTTTAATAATTCAGGATTGAACAACAGGCTTAACTGTTTATACTGAGCACTCTACATTTTAACATTTTTCTTGAAATGCAGGGATATTGCATTGACTGGCGTGCTTACGACAGGAGTGTACTGGGTAAGCAACTCGGCCCTGGACTTATCTGCCGGGACAGGCCGAGGGTTTTGCTCACACCAGTAAAACACCGGTAAAAACGGATTTTTTTGCGGCGGCCCACCGGGATTTGTCCCGGTATGCCCAATGGCCAGTACACCACTGGCTTACGATTGAAGAAACAAGGAAGGATAACATAAGCATGCAAGATGTAATTTTATTTCTAATATTGATGAAATGTGGGTATGGTATATTTTGAGCAACGATAAGAAAAAAATACAAATATTGTTGTTGTTGGTGTTTGGTCGGTTATTGGTGGTGGCTAAATGTAGAATACAGAGTGGTGTGCATTATACATTATGTTCAGGATTAGACCACACAGGAGTGATGATTTATTTAAATAACGATGGCGAATCTGTTGTAGGCTCTTATGAATTTCTGGACGCACAAATTATCTCCTAAGTTTCCTCAAGCAATAGCAAGTGATTTCCCATTAGAAATTAAGATATATCAGAACAATTCTGTAAAGTTCCCATTGTACGAATTCTAACAATGTTAAATTTGTGATGGTCTAAAAGAAAATATATTTAGCAGTTTCTGGCATACCACATGAACATTTATTGTCCAGAGACAAATGAATTTTGAAAATGTCTGCGTTAAGCGAGCTATAGGTTAATCGTAACAGAGAATAGAATTTGAGCACTTCTTTCACTTCGAAAGTGTTAGGCTAGGGTATTTTTCAAATCCCTATCCAGACGTGATTTAAAACAATATATGGAAAGAGAGTTCCTAACTTCAAGTGGGAGAAGGTCCAATTCGGTAATATATTTTGGTAAGACAGAATTGTGTTATAAACTGGTTCTGGCAATATGCGTTTTTAGATTTAATCTATGGTGAAGTTGTTTATTACTTACGTACCTGACACTATGTGGTACCAAGGCTTGCAAGTAACAGCGAAAGCACCACAATACATTTTTAATGTTCATTGTTTAAACCTTCTAACTGTTAGTTTCTCTCATTTAATTTCTTCTGAGATATCTATATATGACGTAACTATTGTAGCACTGCATACAATTCTACCTGCTTCAGTCTGTAATTTATCAATATCATCTTTTTCATTGTTCCAAACTATATTCTCGTGTTCCAAAAGTGTTGATACGAAAGAGAAATAGAGAACCTCTAATGATTTGCTATCGGATTTGAATTTCACACTTTGTAGTACATCGATCATTTTCTAAGCTTTTGTGGTTATATCTTGAATATGTGTGTGCCAAGAGAGAGTTTCATCAATAGATAAACCTAAATGTTTGTGACAATGTACGTCATTAATAGCTATAATGTTCATTACAAGTGGAAGGTTGTATGCATGATGATATTTTCTTGATATGATCATTTATCAGTTTTGTTAGAATTCAACTTAACAAGTCATTTGATCTGGGTTGGATATTATAAGCCTTTTATTCTGTTCCAGCACATTTTTTAGCCAAATTTCCGATCTTAAAGGGTATTAGGTAATTTAGTGAAATATCTAAGTTTGGCACTTTTCGTGGCATTTGCAACTTGGTTTTGCTAAGTCTCTGAATTGAGCCCAGTTTAAGAGCAATTATTTGTTTGTTTGTTCTTTTCGCTAAAATGTGTTAGTTTTCGTTGCCGAATGAATTTTGTAATATCGTTGCGCATCCAAGGAGGACATCTTGATGTGTCGTTACTGTTTTATTCTGAATACTACAATGGACTGCTTCTAAAATATTATTAGAAATTGTGCAGGATTGTTCATCAATGGAAAAAAAATTAAAGTTCGAATAGCTCTCTGTGATAAGTCTCTGTATATTTCATAATTTGCTGTTCTATTGTCCCACACTTATCATTTAAAACTGCTTCGCTGAAAACTTATAAACTTTGTAATACAATAAACTGAGGGTTATGGTCACTATAAGAAGATCAAAGATTCCCTTTCCAAAACAGTTTATAGTATCACTAACAAGTATTAAATCAATCAATGTAGAACTGCCCTCTATTGTTATGGTGGGTTAAGTAATCACGTGATCTGAATTGGGGGTATTGATGATAATTCTAATATTTCTACTTCTATTTTGGAATTAATTAATCTGCATTCAAGTCTCCAAGAATAATCATAGTCTCACAATATTGTTTTGTTTGCTCGATCGAAAATTCACCCAAGTTCCAAGCGCCTAATCTTGGATGCGTATAAATTGTTCCGATCAAAAAAATTTCTTCTATTGCATATTATTTCAGTCCAAATTGTTGCAATGTTTGCTATAGATAAATCGTCCCATTCGAAAAGGCAATTCCTAAACTGAGATAAAATGCAACTGCATCTCCATTTCTCTTTATGTCGTGAGGGATTGGTGAATGAAAGTTTTATATCAGGATAGCCTTGGCATTAATAGATCTATCTAGAAGGTTTCACTGATTGAAATAATATAAAAATAGCTGAGTTCGCTATTTATATGCTATGTCTTATTGTAGATGCGTCGGGTATTTATATGGCAGAGTGAGAGACCTTTTTGGAACCCAAAATATAGCATTGTAATTGTGACAGCATTATCGTCTGTCTGATTCGGACAAAATTTAGGAACGCAGTTCTTCTTTTTCCACCTGCACGAGCATGTAAATGTCACATTTATTTACCAGCAGACGACAAGGTGAAATAACTTTGCCTTTTTGTTCCATCTGACGTGCTGATTAATGGACGTGAGAACAAATAATGCAGCAATCAAATTCACGGAATCGATGAAGATGAAAAACGCTGTCTTTCAAGCGTGAAATAAACTCCGTCAATCACTTTCTTAAATGAAATAGTCTTTTATCGAGGACGAATCATTTCCGTCAGCTGACATTTAATGCATTATCAGACTTCTTCATATCTGATTATTGGGATGTAATTCATCAGTTTCTGCTAGATTGAATTCGCACATACAAGTGCAAGAAAGCCATGGTTATTGACTCAAGAACAAAAAGCATAAACGCAAACTCGTTGAATGTATTGGACTATGATCCTATTTTGCTCAAGGATTATATATATATATATATATATATATATATATATATATATATATATATATATATATATATATATATATATATATATATATAAAAGGAAAATACTAGCCTTCACATGCGATTCATTTACAGGCTCCTATACAGGTTCGTCAAATTAATTTCTAAGGTATTCCCCACTCCCATCCCCCTCAGATATATGCTACAATATTATGTACTTTGGTTTAGTGACTCAAATAACTATTTTGGACAACGGGGGTGGGGGTGGGTGGGAACAAACCACGAGTTTTGGCAAAGCAACTGTTCCATCCTGGTTTTTGCGCCGTCTTGCATCCCACGACGGCGGCCAAAATCTCCCATCGCTTCTGGTAGGACATTAAACTATATATCTCACGGCTACTGGTACAAAGTTTTAACAAAAAAAATATAGTGTTATGGTATATATAAGAATGACTGTTGACTGTTCGTACCGATAAGTGTTCTTGGATACTACTAGAAAGCGCTGATATGTGTGAGGGGTGCCTGCGCACAAACCTATCATAGCTTCTTTCGTTGGAATGGTAGCGCGGAGTGGACCCCAAAAGGCATGGGACAAAAAACTGCACAGTCCCTTACCGCATCCTCGAGATTATCCTCGAGTGGCTTGAACAGCGGGACGTCCAGGTTATTTGCTGTGGCGACCAGGGCCATCCACAGTCCATAGACGGATAACCGCCGCATGACTGGCTGAAACAACAAAAGAAAAGGATGCGCCTTAATTCTGACAAAGCCAAGTGTCAGGAAATGCGAAAGGCCCTTCCAGCCTGTCGGGATTGGAGTTCCTTTCTGGATCAGTGGGGGCCAGCCGACACGCTCGTGGCTACCCGCACAACAGTGCAGGACGGGACTCAGCAACTCTTACTTGAATGCCATTAAAAAAGCACTTTCCTGACACGCTGGTTCCACTCTTGTACCACCAACATTATAGCCGGCGCCAAAATAGTCTTCTTACCGTCTCATAGACAAAAGAGCAGCGAAATCTTGTGAAGAACGACATCGTGGACGTGTCCATTGAAGCCGCCGAGCAGGCCATAAAAGGCCAGGACAGGCGCCTTGGCTACGTTATAACTGTGCACAGCTCGCAGGGGCTTACCATCGAAAACTCGCGCAAGGTATGTACTGTCGATGATGACTTTCAGTGGTCCAATCTCGCGTATCTGGCAGTGTCTCGTGTGGAGTACCTGTCCCAACCCAAGCGTGTCGCTGCACCACCGGCTGTACGGGCCAAGGTAAAGCATGCGCTTACCGAGCAAGAAAACAGACAGAATATTCAAAAGAAAAGCTTGTTGCATATAAGCAGCGGGACAAGTTCATTGGTTACGTTGTAACCAGCGTAGAACTGCTCAAGGTCGATGACGTGCACCACCACATCCAACAGTAAAATAACCGCTGTACCGCCTGCAACATCGAAATGCTCTGGGCCTATGAGCCAAAAGACACGCAGCCTGGACAACCTACAATGCTTCACGCACAAACGCGCCCTTAGGCCCTGCATCGTCTGTGCCGTTGTTTACAACAAGATAATATAGTACAGGCGAGTCGGTCTTAGCAACCGCACGTTATAACCTGTAGACCTTTAATGACCACACAGGGTCGGTAGCACGACGTTGTTCTCATTCTAGCTCTTCTCGTGCATATAGGTACCGCACTATGGTGTCTAAGGGCAGGCATTTCTCATAGAAACCGACCCGCCGCGTCACAGCCGAGACGACGGTTGCAGGAGTAGCCAGCGCAGTAGTAGCACGAATGGCATCATCAGGTCTTTTGCCTGTAAGCCGCGTTACCTCACCGTTTGGGGCAGTCACAACATCAGGCAGCCGCTTCATCCACTTAGTGCTACGTTTTTCAGTTTCGCTCTCAGCTGCAAACAACATCTCCTGGGCGTACCAATGGCCAAACAGCCGCTCGGCTAGAGTATGGTTGAATCTCTCCACGATGCCCTGCGCACGGTGGACGAAGGCCTCGCCCAGCCGTACCTGCACGTTGTGCATGGCTAAGAGTTGCGACACAGCGCCCATAAACTCCCGACCGGGGTCAACCTGCTGTAGGTTTGGCTACTTTAGCGGCCCCCGTTTGTATATACGTGCCAACGACTTTGGAAGCCTCCTTTATGGTCAACGCCTCGGGCTCCTTGTAACGGCTGGCGACATCAACCACGGCCAGTGCGCACTTGTACGGTGCTTGTCGCAGCCCAACCTTGTTGTGCAGAAAAAAACAAGAGGTCTGTCTTGTGCACCTCGTTTGGGGCTGGAACATAAAACTGCAGCCGGGGGATTTTGCGCTGTGTGAGTAGGTTGGTTTTGGTAAAATTCACCAATGTATATCAACGGCAGCTCTGGGTCCTTGATAGATTTCCTTGCCATTCATTTTAACGCCTCTTCCCACTGTTGAAATCGCGCGTGCATCTAGGCATAGACCTGGTGTGGGACACCCTCGATTTTAACCAACACTTTCTTGAGAATGGAGTTTTAAAAATGTTCAGGATCGAGCTTGAAATCTGCGCTTTGTGTTGGATCATCGAAAAGCAAAACTATCGCTTTCACTCTTTCGCTGGCGAGTTTATGTTAATATTCCATGTGGTGTCGCTCTTGTTTAGTACCACCCTGCGGTGACGCAGACCTCTGGTGTACAGTATAGCCACCTTTCCCATGTACTGCTGCTGGAACATACGTGCAAGCTCTAAGTTGTTTACAACGTCGAATTCTACCGAGACACCGCTGTTTGTGTGGTTTGTCTTGATGTTGGCTGCGCATTAACGGTGCTGGGGATCACCCTGCCATAGCTGTTAAACGTCAGCTCAAATGTAAGTTAGCCTGAAAGGCACGATTGGTAGCACGGAATATAATCATGTAGCTGCTCGAAGTTAAGAGGCACGAAGAAGTAGTTTCCAACGTGGCAGCAATAGACTTATTGGGTTCCCCGCGGTCAACCCTATTGCCAGCGCCGACACGTACAGCGGCAGTGTTGGTGTTCTGGATGACCAGGTATACCGCGTTTTTCTTCCCTTTTTCAGTTAGCCAGAGATCCAGGTATACACTCCAGAGTCGAATGCCTTACCTCCTCTGATTATTGAGGTAAGCGTCTGGGACTGCGCACCAAGGATTCCCCAAGCATACACCCTAACGCTTTCTTTGAGACGCACAACTCCGTGGTGGGTGAAGCTTTGCGATTTTTCCAACATAAAGTACACAAATCCATCTTAGTCGCTTCATCCTAGTCCTGCGCAAAATATGCGACGTGCTGTTTTCTGCCCGTCAGATCCCCAAACATATAATGCTCGGTTTTATATATAGTGGGATCACGTTGGCGGCGAGACCTTCCCATATATGCAAACCAGATCGATGGATTGGCCCTCCTAGGATGTAACTGATATACATCGCTCCCAGACCATCGTTCGTACCATGCTTTATCACCTCTATCCACAAAAAAGTTTTTATAGATGGTCTCGTATTCTTTCATGTCAATGCTGTTTTCCCACACCGTTTAACCTAGAATGGGGCATCTATCTGATTAAGAATCGTTATCACCTGGTGATAAACCTGAAAGCGGTACAAGCTTCTCGCCAACGCTGGTAGTCATCCACTTGTTTCGATTGGCAACAGGTGATCGCGGACGCTAACACAACCAGTGGTCGCACACCATACGGCAAAGTTTACATGATTTTGCCAGAATCTCGCTTCATAGTCTGCATTTCCTGAGCTCCAGTGGTTATAAACCTCCGCTGCTCCAGCTGTTTCAGTGTGGAGTTGCACGTACTGTTCTAACACGTTCAAAAATGTGTCGTTTCTGAATGAGGCGTTATCCCGCACGTACATCTCCAGGTTCAGCAACAGCTGGCGAATATGCGCTCTATCCGCATTGCTATATTTAAAGACACCGCCGACTCTATATTTTGCGTCGCTATTAGAGCGTAGTACTTGTGGCAATACCATCTCCTCCCACAAGTTTTGACGATGCATGTCGTATTGACCAATCCTCTAGTTGCGCCTGTGGCTCTAGAACAAGCGACATGCACCGACTCAAATTTGATTGTAGTACTCCAGGGAATTTCGTACAAACCAGGACGGTTTAACATTTCGGCTGCACTTGGCAGCAATATGTTAAATGTGCGGCGCCCCCAACCCTCCAGTGACAGGTGAATCCCTTCAACTTCCTCATAAGTGATGGGCATTAAAGTATAAATACACTTGAAAAAGTATTAAAGGGTTTCATTTCTGAAATGGCAGCAGACTACAGCGCTGCGACCGGGCGGACCACATCGCGTACCAAAGCTATTTGGTACCGTCAGCTCGCCGCTGTTCAGCCTCTTTGGTTTCAACAAAAACGAGTTTTTTAAAGGAAAAAACAAGCACAAAGTACCTAATCTCCCAAAATGTATCAGCATCCCGCGGCTTTATGTCCACTTCGATCAGATGAGCACAACCGAGAATATTCTTGATGGAAAAACAGTACCCTGCTACAAGTTATTTCTGTCGGTGGTGAGTCTCACGAGGACACGCGTACTGTCTCGAAGGAAAACAACATTGGCGCGGATTACCCGAATGTGGCATTCATAAGCTCTCCATACGTATTTTAGATGGACAAACAACAACTCATTAATAAGTTGGAGTTCACTATCACCCTTGAAATTAAGCACTAGTAGACGTTCACCGGCTCACTATGAGTCTACGTGGTCCTGGCTTCTTTGGCGGTGGCCCTGCAAGCGTCTCAGGGCCATCGATTCTATTTAGTATCGACACCCGCTCCGCGGGCCTTAGCGGTGACCGCTCTGCAGGCAAAACGCCAGCGTATATAACAAAGTCCGACCTCGAAAAGTATGTAACACAGGACAAACTGGCGGCACCAGTGCCTGCGCGGCTCGAAAAGGCCGCCCTTCCTTTGTCAATGGAGTATATTGTGTACTTAACAGCAAATAAAATTATGTCAGTTGGTTCGGTTACGGCAATAAATACGTCCGGTTTGTATCGTTGGTATTCAGCACAAGACTTTCAAAACGATGGTGGTTTTACACTCAGCATCGACAACGACAATACCACCGCCTCTGACCCCGGTTGTTACTTTATTAACCTCGACTGGAGTCGGGGTGACGAATCACGGGCATCAATTGGAATCAGTGTAAACTGGGTCCTAATGGCACATAATGGCAGTACTGCCGTTCAGGCTAACGCCTCACACGAACGCCTTACAACTAGCTTTGCGTCTAAGTTTGCCGCTTGCGACACCATTAGGGGCGAGGGTCTCAACGTCAACACACAGCCAAGCCATTGGGATTTTCAACTACTCTAACCATCTTTGGCCTTATCTTCGCCACAAATGTGGCAAGTAATAAAACAATAGCTCCGCGTAAAGCGAAAACACAAGCAAGCCATGGGTGAGCAGTCAAACGAGGAATATAAATCATTGGTGTGAGCTGAAACAGCAGACCATCCCGCGTTGGCGGGCGATGGTGGAGTATTGGAGCAGCTATCAAAACAAGCTCCTGACATCGACAAGGAATGCAAACCCCGGGTAGAAAAGATTCTGCACCAACATGGGGTTGACACGCTCCGGTTCACGCTAAGATGGAACGAGGATGCAAAGCAGATAGTCATTGAGCACAGAGGCCACCCAGAGCATACTGGGCTAACCCGTGGTCAGCTAGGGGTAATTGCGCTTTCGCTGCAGCATAAACAAAACCCAAAAGTACTGGGC
The DNA here is from genome assembly GCA_029931535.1 of Margaritifera margaritifera. Lineage (NCBI taxonomy): Eukaryota > Metazoa > Mollusca > Bivalvia > Unionida > Margaritiferidae > Margaritifera > Margaritifera margaritifera. The sequence continues at coordinate 485,198 of JAQPZY010001243.1, read as the reverse complement.
GCATTCGCGGGGGTCTCCATTGCTAATACAATGACAATGTGGTATTTGGAGAAGCGAATTAGAAAAAACCCTCGTCGGCATTAACCTTTCCATTGGGGTTTGTAACGCCTTCTATCACTCGGCTCACCAGACAACAACCAGAAGAAAAAAAGAAAAAATAAAGTTGTGATCTTTACAAAGATATGCTTTGTCGCATTACAGTGACCGGATAAAAACAATAACAATCACAAACCCTAATAAACAGAGGGCACGCTCGTTGTGACTCTTATCACGCTCCTTAAAGAGGAATTTTTATGTCGCTATACCCGAAGTTCAAGGATCTGCATGATTTTTCGCCTGTAAAAGGATCTGCGAACCTGAAGACAAACTACGTACCGAAATTGAGGAACGGCGATGTCTTTACAAAAGTAACAGCGTGTGGTTAACGTGATTGATAATATCGATGATTACGCTTCGTAGAGTGGCTACTGCCACAGGCGTTGCAGGAGTCGGTATATTATTCACCATTGTCGCCGCCCCCATCACTGCTGCTTTTGAGACTGTGGCTGTAAGCGTCTGCTTGATTGCACTTGTTGGCAAACTTATTTCCATGCGTCTGAAAACAGAATAATGCATAATGAAACCTGCGTTCTTATGGGATCGAAACTAAACACTATCGCAGACAACGTATCAGGACGCTTCAGGACATTGCAATATCAGTTGCTGAGTTCAAACAAATCCTTGACGCATAAGAAAAGTACACATCATACAAAGAGAAGATTTTATAGAACGCACAAAAGGAGTATGCTTCAGTCGTTATTAATGAGGTTGTAAAAACAAACTGATAGCCCGCGCAAAAGCAGAAGAACGCGATGCAATCATGAAACAGTCGCTGGAAATTCAGCATAAATGTGAGCTGTGTGGTTTCCTTTCGAAACGATAGAACCCGTTGTAACGTCTAAAACAGTTGAGACGCCGGAACAGCTGAATCAACAAATTTTGCTATCCCCGCACTAGTGCGGAAGAGCGAAGAATAAGGCCTATCCCAAGCGCACCACCACCACCACATGGTGCATTACATTTACCTTAAAGTGCCACTTCACAGTTAAAAAAATAAAAGTTTGTCCTCTTTGTTTTGCAATAGGTCACTGGCAACCTGGCGTAAATACTGCAGCTTTAACAACCTGTTATTTTTAGCGCCTCATAAAGAACAATGGCAGCTCGCATGCAATCGCCACCGTTAGATACGGTTTTCATTTCATCAGCTGAGCGTGAATCACCAGTGCAGCTGTTATCATTTTGTATCCTTAAACCAAAATACCCTGTACCCGCCACCCAGATACCTGCTCCTGCAATAAGCGCTACTGCTGTTAGTGTAGCCAACGGTAGAAACGCGTCAATAAGAAAGCAACCTGTACATATTTTACCTCACCAATGTTAAATATGGGAGGTTTCTAAATCATAACAAAGGTAAAGGTGTTTATATGTGTGATAAAATGTTCCACCGCTCATCATCTTAGCCTACTGTATAATGCTTGAGTTATATATAAATAGTTTAACAAAATAGCAGTAAATATACGAACTTTTAGCAAAATATGTCTGTTATATTATTCGTCCGTCCTAATCCACTAATTCGAAACCTGATTGAGTCCCTTCCCCCCCCCCCCAGTGAACCAGGAGAAAGTCTAACTTCATGACAGCAAACTACCATGTGATACGATCGAATTCATGTACTCTCCCATTGCATATACACATTAATTCGCTATCAGCTAGACTGTAATGATATGACAGCGCTTAAAATCTATAATCCTGCTTTTCTTATAAATTAAGTATGGTATTCAGTTAAACATGTATCGTATTGATTTATGATCATAAGCCCATAGATGTTTGTTTTTCTTTCAAACATCAAATATCTGTTTGTTTGCTGTTGCTTTTTTTCCTGTTTTATTTTTCTGTTTGTTTTTTAAATAGCACTTACTGTATATACCATATAAATAACGTTTATTACTTTAATGACATCCTAAATTGATGATAACTCTTTAGATAATATTGCAAATGAACCGTCTGCTGTAAACGTTATCTTAAATAACTAACAGCTCTCGAAATACAACTTGGATTTGGAACCATTAATGCTCACAGTGCGTTACATCGCCCACAGCAAAATCGATCTGTTTATACCATCAATGTACACCTGTTGACAACACTCATTGATATGTTACATCGCCAAAGCAACTCGATATGTCAACATGCTACCATATGAACAATCTAAATTGGACAATTTTATAATATATCAAGATACAAAAATGATAAATGTGTAATCTTGATAATTACTCGACATAAAGTGAAAAGTTATTTTAATGCTGTAAATAATACAGCTTCTACAAAGAGTAAACTTAGCTTAAAGTTGTTGTTTTTTGTGTTTTTTGTTTTCTTTCACAAACATTCTTAAGTGAGTTGCTTAGCTGTGCGGGATAGGGTTGGAAACTGGATCAGAGACTTACAACCAATGTGGGATCGAGTCCGACACGGACTGTAGTCCTTATTTTCTATTAATTGGGGCCACCTGCTAGCCAGTATCAATTCATTTCTAAGTATGAAAGTCGATTGCTAGTCGGTCTTGAGTCAAAACTGGTTACATACATACATACATACATACATACATACATACATACATACATACATACATACATACATACATACATACATACATACATACATACATACATACATACATACATACATGCATACATACATACATACATACATACATACATACATACATACATACATACATACATACATACATACATACATACATACATACATGCAAACATACATACATACATACATACATACATACATACATACATACATACATACATACATACATACATACATACATACATACATACATACATACATACATACATATATACATACGCACAAGCGATTACTATCACTGTATCCTCTGGAGTAACCGCTTTCACAGTTTGAATTACGTTCGAAATTTCTAGGTTCGTTTCGCCCTAGAAATTTTTTAAAAAATTTGGGGGGGGGGGGAATTAAAACACGTGATCATGTGTATAATTTGAATAACTGCAGAGCTTCTACCTTATTTCGCCGTAGAAACTATAATTGTGTTGAATATGTACCTGATGGAGGCGACAAAACTACCACATATGACTGTAAGAAAAGGAAATGAATTCTCTCCGGGACTGTCTGAGTGCATGAAACCAGAGGAGGAAAGCCCTAGGATTGACAGATAAGGACTAGCAGATACCTCAAGATATGATCGCGAGATACATCGTTTAATGGCCCCACCAGAGGTGGCGGGTGGGCGCTTCACGCCCCGCTCTCGCTGGTATTTGCATTTATACAAACTTAGGTGGGATACTTTGGTACATTATTGTTCCTGAAAACCATCAAGATGTCGTTTCTTCATATGATCTGAGACATATATTGGACTTGTTCTGGCATATTTTACGAAAGATATTAAATGAATCTTCTGTTAAAGTAATGCCAGCTATGATAAATTGAGTACACATACAATTCATAAGCTGACTTTGACGCATCCATTACAACTGTCGGATGTTGTCTCGCTTACTTTCAAGATATCTCATAAACAGATCCGACAAACCGACTGAGCAATTAGACATAAAAAACTGTTTCTCCTTTTTTTTTTTTTTTTTTTCATTTTACTAGCTTGCATTTTGTGCAGAGGTAGATCGATGCATCGATGAATCGCAATATTTACTCTGGCGATAGTGTATCAGAGTCAAACTGTCAACACAGGGCGATAGTGTATCAGAGTCAAACTGTCAATATAGGGCGATAGTGTATCAGAGTCAAATTGTCAACACAGGGCGATAGTGTATCAGAGTCAAACTGTCAACACAGGGCGATAGTGTATCAGAGTCAAACTGTCAATATATTGCGAAATAATAATCATCATAAAACAAACGACATCAACTATCCAAAATAAAACATTTTCTTGTCGTCTTTCTATTCTTTTAAATGAAGTAATCAAGAAGGCCGCTTACAGCATATATACAAACTGACTCTTTGTACCGCCAATATCTACCTAAATAAATACTACACACATTTTCGTAATTCAAAGAATTTTAGTCTATCACGAGATAGCATTTATTAAACAATGATAGTATTTATCTGATAATATCCTATGTACGTTTTGATTCGTTCGGGTAAATATTCACCAGAGTATAGTTATTCACCAGAGTATGGTTATTCACCAGAGTATAGTTATTCACCAGAGTATAGTTTGCATTTTAAAGATTGCTTATTTATCAACATCCCCATAAAGTGCATACCATATTCTGCTTAAGTAAATGCCCACCCCCTTTAAATATAATGGAGTGCCTGTCTTTGATTTAGATATATTAATAAAGGAAAATAGTAAACAAGCACAATTTGCATCCTTTAAATGTTAAATTTTATAAACAAGATATTCAAGAATAGACAAAACAAAACACAAAACGTGTCTTGCAGGTACCATACCAACTGGGCCCTTTGTATTTCTACTCTATACACATGCATATTTCTGCTGGAAAATGACATGTTCACGTGACCTGTCATTCAGATCCGATCTTGGGTGCCAGGATTGCATAGACTCAGTATGGATAAGAGTTAGTATTGCTTAAACGTATGAAAATCAAGGATATTTGTCGATTCTCTAATGGATTGAATTAATGCTAAAAGACAACATGATTAAAGATATTTTAAAATTCCTCAGTTTTGCATTATTGAACTTCATTCATCGCTGCCCTTCGCAGTTCTCGTATCTTTTGACGTCCACTGCGGTAGCGCTGTGACGTCGTCTATGTACGTAACTAAAGCCCTAATTGTCACTCACTGGGTACCTCTATTAAGCAGAATAGAATAATAAATATGTTTTAAAATCATTTTACTGTATCTGATCAATGCTTAATGAATATTTAAAAGAAAGACAAAAATACATGGAAAACATTTCGCTTTCATTCGTTCTGAGCATATCCTACAATGAATATATGATGCAACCGATGTTAATTTTGCAAGCATGATCTCACTTGTATATTTTTCAGTTTAATTAGGTAGTGAATACTATCGTGATACATATCATACCAAAGACAATTATGGTGATACTATCGTGACTCAGAATGACTGGCGATACCCAGCATTAATTTTGTGGCAAGGTCTTTTGTTCTATGAAAAAATGTCTTTTTATAGACAAAAATACTCGATTTAATGTCTTTTTAATAGACGAACGCAGACTACTTTGGGTTGTTTAGTTCGGATACTCTTGTGTTTCTCATGTCCTTCTCTAGTTATACGTTTCACTAAAATTCTTACCACTTACATGTTTTGAAAAAAACAACCACAACAATAAACACTGACTTCTCAGATAGCTTATGGCTATCATGTGTATTATTCAATTTAATTCTAAAAAAGAATGATCAAATATTCTTAAATAACTTCCAATAGGAAGCAGTGACAAAACAATCAAGATTAATTCTGTATTTCTCATCTGACAATTATCTTTGCTTGGCATTATCTTACATATTCCACATGATTAGTGAAAAATGGAGCACAAGGAAGCATCGAAAACAAGACTGAAAAACGAAACCACCAGCTTGCTATTTTGGAATACTATTGAAACCAGTACTAAAACTAAATAACTTCGAATTTCATTTAAAATAATACCTGCAAATACAAGGCACTGCAAAAGGCACAAAGACGGCCACCTCGTATGCAAATATTTTCATGGGCAAAGTGGAAGGCAGACATTTAGCCGCAAAGCCGTGCATTCCACTCCAGTAGCTACGTTTCATTTACGGCACTGAAATGAAGTGGCACCACGGGAAAAAAAGCTGGACAATGTTATTAATAAAGTTAACGAATTCCAAGTTCATGGCAGAAATAGCAAATATATGCCATATGTTTTTGGACACAACAGCAAAAATCACTGAAAACAAACTCCACACGGATGTATACTCCAAACCAACAGGCAATCATCAATACTTGCTGCCATCCAGGTACCACCCAAAACATTGCATTCCAAACATTCCCTTTAGCCAGTCACTATGAATGCGAAGAATCTGCTTTGTCGAAGAGACATTGGAAAAACGATCTAAATAATTGTCTCAATACCTAGTCAAACGAAACTATGACAGACAATTGTGGATAATGTCATAGAAAAGGCAAAAATGGAAAATCGGACGACCTTCTACAGCACAAAATAAGGGAAAATATTTAAAAGATACCATTCGTCCTGACTTTCCACCCAGATTGCCCACCTGTAGGCAAAGTCATTAGGCAACACTAGTCAACTACTGAGTCATCCGAAAGCCTAAAAATCCTTGTCCAAATAAACCAGTCATAACATACCGCATAACAAAATATCTGAGAGACATCAGAGCAAACCTAAGGCCCCTCAAAAACGAAGCTACTAATGGATCCCTCGAACCGTGTGGGGATAACAGATGGAAGACATGTCAAAACATAATAAAAACTAGTGATTTATCCAGGAGAGTAACGGGCGAAAACAATCAGTATTCACAGCAGCACCATCACATGCAAACCACAAAATGTAAATATATTTAATAACATGTAAACAAATTTCAATCGAGTATGTGCGGAGACCATACAACCAAACAGGAGGATGAATCTACATAGAACCGATTATCAAACCAAAAAATTTGCTAGAAGTCCCGTTGCAGAACACTTGTATTCCCAACTCCACCAATTCAATGGCATTCAATGACATTATTCAGGCCGGAATAGCCCACAATCAAAATTGGAACCTCGTAACCCGAAGAGAAAAGAAAGCTTATTGGATTCGACGCCTCATAACTCTTAGAACAAGCGACTCGAATGAAGAAGAATAGAAACCCGTTTTCCTCTTCATGTTTACATAAGTGTTTTTGTTAAATTTTTGGTTTTTAAAATATTTGGAACATTACTTTTAATTGGCGCCGTATAGCCTGTGTTGAGGTGCCGCTAAACTCTGATACATGCATACATACGATAGCATTCTTACTTTTGGAAGCACGTTATCTTTTCTCCATGGATTATAACTGTACAATAGATATAATGCGGGCCAAAAGTTAAGTTAGCCATACAGCTTTATGCTGTAACATATTACGTTTCCTTTGTTTCATTCAGTTAAATAGGTCACCTGCGGGTAAGTTAAACACGTGTTCTTGCGAAATTTAAATACCTGATTTGCCGAAATGCAAATAGTTCAAAGTACGCAGTTTACTGCTTTTTTCATAGGATATATAAGTATTAGATTCTTTGATTTTGCTGTCATTAACAAAACACCAATATGTAGATATATATTTTTGTCTATGTTTTACGTTTGTATCTATTTATTTGTTTGTGTCGTCCGCCTTCAAAAAGTGATTCGTAGATCTCGAAAGAGCTTGGCCAGTTTCTTAGACTTGCTGCACACACTTTGCTTTGTCATGTTGGTTTCATATATATATATATATATATATATATATATATATATATATATATATATATATATATATATGGACGGATGTAACAGAAGTAATTTATTTTTGTTTATTTACAACCCATAATACACCCAATACACTGTACTCTTTTTACAACTGCATATTTAATTCATCCACAGGTGTATATTTCTCTAGCTTTATCCTCAAGCTGTAGGATTTCACTAACAAATATATCCTTATATTTGTATACTTTTTTAACTTGAACCTCTGGCAAACTGCATATTACAGGTGTGACAAGCGTAGAATGAGAGGGTTGGGATCAGTAAACTGCATATTACTGGTGTCACAAGCGTAGAATGAGAGGGTTGGATCAGTAAACTGCATATTACAGCTGTCACAAGCATGGACCGAGTGGGTTTGGAGTCAGAGAAGAGACAGAGACCAGTTTTCAAAATATCATGATTATTTACAATATATATATATATATATATATATATATATATATATATATATATATATATATATATATATATATATATATATATATATATATATAATTTTTGTGTGTGTGTAAATGAATACGGACCTACTCTAACATAAGCATCAACCTACACAACAATCAAATTTTGATCTGGTACACAGTTTAGATTAAACAAATACTTGCTACAACTGGTCAACACATTATGTAAATACAGCTATACGAATGACACGCTGAATTCTAAGTGAAGTATTGAGAACTTTTCCGCACGTTGTCTATTCAACAATACACATTATCTTGTGCATATGGCAAACATGGATTATAATATTGTTCTTTTAACAGAACATATATGAAATTATGATGTTCACTTTGACAGATATGAAAATGTTTTGTTCACTTAATTGGTATTAAATTGTGAGTGTATGCTGACGTCGTGAAATTATGAAGCTATGCTATTCACAAAAGAGACACGAATTTAGGAAATTGTACTGTTCACAGAACTGATATGCATTTATAAGAAATTTTACTGGTCACAAAACAAATATAGATATATGAAATTTTACTGGTCACAAAACAGATATGAATTTATTAAAATATATCGTTCATTTAAAAAACATGAAGTAGTCCTGTTGCACTATAATAGGGCGTAACACAAGGAATGATACCGTATATACAGTATTCCTTCCCGTCTGCCGTAAGAGCCTGCCAGAACCTCACTTTAGTTCTCATAAAGGCTGGTCCATGATACGTTAACAACTCAGATGCTGAGTCGGGTAACATATGACTTCCTCCAGCACTCTGATTCCAATAAGTGTTACTGAACCAAGCCCAAGAAAGGCAGCTGGAAATATACATAACTGAACCGTTTAGTACATAAGCTAGAAACTTCAGGCGCGATTTGGTACAAACACCACCGCAAATGTTATGTAAGTGTACAAACAAAAAAAGACCCGCTTAAACATTAAAAGTTCATACATGAATCTCTCTACAACAAGAACAATAACACGTGATTATAAAAAATCAACAACAACTAGAAATAAAAAACAAATAGAAACACTTCTCATCGTTTACTATATACAACTTGCAAATTCAGATAACAATACTACTGTAACCTGAAACAGACTATATTAAAAATGATGTCATTGTATTATATGAAATATGTTTGGCTTCATAGAAATTTAGGAAAAATTCTAAATCATTTAGCTTAAAAAACTACTCTATCAATCGAACACAGATGATAGAAAGAAAATATGAACGTATACAAGTATTACATACCTCTACAACTGAGAGATTGCTACCGTAATTAAAACAGCATCCTAACTAGGCATCAATGCAGTGTGACTATACTAAAACATTAGAACTCTATATACTGGAATGTGGCGGGCTACACGGACGGAAAACATGAGGTAAGTTGGCTTCTACCGCCAGCACTTTCCATGTGCCACTGTAAGTCGACAATATACAATGGACAATAGGCACATTTTTATTTAGGTAACAGTATACAGGAATTATAGGTAACAGAAAGCTACAAGCAAAACTACGGAACTAAAAGCAACTGAATGCTCTAAGGAAGACAGCAGAACTAAAAAAATAAAAATAGTTCACATGTGGCAGTGCTAAAGTAACTAATATACATCTAAGATGGAGAGGAAAATCCATCTCATCTAAAACTAAATGTAAAGAACATAAGTCACATTTAGGATAAGTAAAAGCTATAAGCAAATATACAAAACTAAAAACTAAAGCACTAAACAGGCAGCCAATTATGGCAGTAGCAGCAACGTCTTTACTTGTGTCTACATATAGGGCATTTACACAATACACTCCCAGACCAAGTCTTTAAGATGAATTTAAAATTGTTCAAATCTGAAGTTGCTCGAAAATTATTAGAGAGAGAATTCCAGAGTTGCAGACCTGATGCATACCTTAGAGAGAATTACAGAGTTGCAGACCTGATGCATACCTAAGAAAGAATTACGGAGTTGCAGACATGCTGCATAACTAAGAGAGAATTACAGAGTTGCAGACATTATGCATACCTAAGAGAGAATTACAGATTTGCAGACATGATGCATACCTAAGAGAGAATTCCAGAGTTGCAGACATGATGCATACCTAAGAGAGAATTATAGAGTTGCAGACCTGATGCATACCTAAGAGAGAATTCCATAGTTGCAGACATTATGCATACCTAAGAGAGAATTCCAGAGTTGGAGACCTGATGTATACCTAAGAGAGAATTCCAGAGTTGCAGACATTATGCATACCTCAGAGAGAATTACAGAGTTGCAGACATGATGCATACCTAAGAGAGAAATACATAGTTGCAGACCTGATGCATACCTAAGAGAGAATTACAGAGTTGCAGACATGATGCATACCTAAGAGAGAATTACAGAGTTGACATGATGCATACCTAAGAGAGATTTACAGAGTTGCAGACATGATGCATATCGAAGAGATGTTTTTGTAGCTCATATCTGGAATCTCCAAAGTGCTTACGACCTAAAAGAGTAAGAAGATTTTATAAACATTTCTTGTTTAAAATTTAGAAAACTTCAAATGCCATGGTCTTCATACTTTGGATGTGGAGAGTTGAGATATTTGCCAAATCCAAGAGTTCAGAGTAAGATTTATTGGAGACAAATCTAAGAGCTCTTTCATTTTTATTGCTGTTGTTGTTGTTGTTTGTTTGTTTTGTGTGTGTGGTTTTTTTGTGGGTTTCTTTTACGTTTGGTCATATAGTGTGACTACTGAAATGCCATGTTATCCAAGTCAGTAAAACGATACAGGTCACAAGCGTCCGCAGAACTTAAACATACACCATGGGTAATGATTTACGCAGCAACAGGACCCATACTATTTTTCATTAAAATACAATACAATTCCAACGTTGTGTACGCAATTCCGTGACAACCGGAAGGTCCGTTTATTATTCTGACCTTTAAGTAGTTAGCAAACGGTGAAGTTATACAAATAATTCTTTTACGTTTTAACAGACCCGTATAGGGATACGGGAACAGTAAAAACCAAAATGTTACATTTACTAGATGATTCATATCTGTATGCACTTCCATCTCGAGTAGGGATACGAAAATATTTCTGGACCAATCATTTCTGAAAACCATTATAATTACTAGATCATTCATATAATGAAGACAATTGGAAATACACAAAACTATTTTTTTTCACACAAAACTTAATACTGGTACAATACAGCGATATTAATGAGCAAGGGAGATAAATCTCTAAGAGTGCTGGGACGATATTTATGCTATTTCGAGTTTCTTCATTTGGTTAATTTTATTTACAAGTACAACATAAATAAAAATAAGTAATCTGTGGTACAGAGTATATTTCATATATACAAAATCGTGAATATATGTAATTAATAATTAGAAAGCAAGGGTGGCACTCAGATGGATGCGTGATAGGATTGAATATTTAATATTGCACATCGATAGGTGTCACGTGCCCAGGGGAAGCTCATACATAGATACACCTAAATAGGTTAAAAAAAGGAAAAACTTGTATAAACGTGGAAATTACAAATGGCAGGTGTTTCTTTTATGCCCTGGAATCTGTGTTAGATACACCAATTGATCATGTAGACAGATCATCAAAATACAGCCTATATAGATATGGCCATTTGTTTAAACGGAATTCAAAAAGGAAATTGACATATCCGTAAATGTGTATAAAGTATTGGAATGGAGAAACAACGCTAAGGAGAGAAACATCATCAATCCTGCTAGAATAAATGAAATAGATAAAATAATACATGTTGGCATCCTAATTTTCTTTCAGTATGGTAGTCCTAATTCTCTTTCAGTATGGTAGTCCTAAATCTCTTTCAGTATGGTAGTCCTAATGACTACAATGGTGTAAGGTAACATTACGTTGGAATAAAAGATTTTTCAAAATTGGTGTCATCACGAATAAACAATTAATTCTTAATACATCCAAAGATTATTTGAACACAAAAGACTGTGCTACAATGTAGACAAATCGATAGATATAATACCTGAAAAAGGCTCAGCTGTAAATTTTAAAAAAGAACCTGCATCAATTAAAAAGTTATGTATTTATTCTTTTGTGATTTCGAAAGTATAATAATGCCGGAGAATCACAGAGATAGAACACCAAAGGTGGACATAGAGTGTTTGTCCTGGACTATCAAAACACCCAAATATATTCCATCAGGGCTTATTATACATTAAATCAACCCACAAGACATATAATCCAACAATTTGCATATTTATGCGTTATTTTAACGTATTTTACGATGAGTTGGGTAAGACTACAAAATTAGTTTATGGAGAATTAAGACCAAAAAATGCAAAACGTTTGGTGTTCAAAGAGGAAGACGAGAAACATTTTATTTAGCAGACATTACACTTGTGACAGAGAAAAAAACAAATCAATAGGTACGTAACCATAGCCATTCTTCAGGAAAGTACAGAGGACCAGCATATAATGAATGCAATTTGAATTTTTAAATATCCCCAATACATACCACTTTTCATTTATAACTTGTCCGGTTATAAATGTCATATGTAAATCAGAAAAATGAAAAAGGAGAATTGTCTATGCATGACAACAAGCTTTTTTGGGGGGGTTGAGGGGTGGGGGGGGGGTTGACAACGTTAACACATTACTCTACTGACACGTCATTAGTCGATGTCAAATCTCATTGAACGTTGTTCTTTAGTTATTTGTTTAAAAATCTACAATTTCTCGTTTCATTTCGTCCTGAATATCATGGCTTTCTTCAAACACAGTTTTCATTGCTTTTGTCCTTGCTGTAAAGAAAACCAAACAATATATAATCTCTCTGGGATCTTTATTACAGCGTTGTACTTTTGCACGATCATCCATACTGATATTTCAAAATGTCTACCACTAAAGGTTTATTTGCTTAGGTAAGTGTTGTTTTATTTTACATCGTTATGATATACACAGTCATCACTCAAAAGCGAAGTATTTGTACATTGGTACTAATCAACCAGTAGCTCTAACCGCTTATCCAATTTATCATCAGAATCTATCACTATCACCTTTTCATCTTTGAATAACCACGTTCTGTAGTGAGTCTTGTTGAACATGAAAGTTGGACAGATAATAACGAGGTAATGGAAAGGGTATTTGTATTAATTCTCTATCAGATTTAGTGTAAAGAGAGTTCTTCCACAACTGGTCACTCCAGAGATTATAATGTTGTGAGGTTCTTTCAAATACAGCTCCGCTGCACTATAGTTCCGAGCCAAAACTTTGCCGCTCCACATCGTAGACGTCATTTATTGATGCCTAAAACATAATTGATTTTAGTTGATTGTTTTGAAGTTTCACCTGAGCATCTGAAACGAAATAGATATATAGATTTTTAGCATCTAAGTTTTTCATTCTATTGATTTCAAAGTTAATACCTTGTTGAACGTTGGCTAATTTTAGACCACTAAGATGCAATCTTTGATCATGTGCATTTCTCAAATCAAACTACATGCAATCTTTGATCATGTGCATTTCTCAAATCAAACTACATGCAATCTTTGATCATGTGCATTTCTCAAATCAAACTACATGCAATCTTTGATCATGTGCATTTCTCAAATCAAACTAGATGCAATCTTTGATCATGTGCATTTCACAAATCAAACTACATGCAATCTTTGATCATGTGCATTTCTCAAATCAAACTACTTGCAATCTTTGATCATGTGCATTTCACAAATCAAACTAGATGCAATCTTTGATCATGTGCATTTCACAAATCAAACTAGATGCAATCTTTGATCATGTGCATTTCACAAATCAAACTAGATGCAATCTTTGATCATGTGCATTTCTCAAATCAAACTAGATGCAATCTTTGATCATGTGCATTTCTCAAATCAAACTAGATGCAATCTTTGATCATGTGCATTTCTCAAATCAAACTAGATGCAATCTTTGATCATGTGCATTTCTCAAATCAAACTAGATGCAATCTTTGATCATGTGCATTTCTCAAATCAAACTACATGCAATCTTTGATCATGTGCATTTCTCAAATCAAACTAGATGCAATCTTTGATCATGTGCATTTCTCAAATCAAACTAGATGCAATCTTTGATCATGTGCATTTCACAAATCAAGCTAGATGCAATCTTTGATCATGTGCATTTCACAAATCAAACTAGATGCAATCTTTGATCATGTGCATTTCACAAATCAAACTAGATGCAATCTTTGATCATGTGCATTTCACAAATCAAACTAGATGCAATCTTTGATCATGTGCATTTCTCAAATCAAACTAGATGCAATCTTTGATCATGTGCATTTCTCAAATCAAACTAGATGCAATCTTTGATCATGTGCATTCTCAAATCAAACTAGATGCAATCTTTGATCATGTGCATTTCTCAAATCAAACTAGATGCAATCTATGATCATGTGCATTTCTCAAATCAAACTAGATGCAATCTTTGATCATGTGCATTTCTCAAATCAAACTACATGCAATCTTTGATCATGTGCATTTCACAAATCAAGCTAGATGCAATCTTTGATCATGTGCATTTCTCAAATCAAACTAGATGCAATCTTTGATCATGTGCATTTCTCAAATCAAACTAGATGCAATCTTTGATCATGTGCATTTCTCAAATCAAACTAGATGCAATCTTTGATCATGTGCATTTCTCAAATCAAACTAGATGCAATCTTTGATCATGTGCATTTCACAAATCAAACTAGATGCAATCTTTGATCATGTGCATTTCACAAATCAAACTAGATGCAATCTTTGATCATGTGCATTTCTCAAATCAAACTAGATGCAATCTTTGATCATGTGCATTTCTCAAATCAAACTAGATGCAATCTTTGATCATGTGCATTTCTCAAATCAAACTAGATGCAATCTTTGATCATGTGCATTTTTCAAATCAAACTAGATGCAATCTTTGATCATGTGCATTTCTCAAATCAAACTACATGCAATCTTTGATCATGTGCATTTCATAATCAAACTAGATGCAATCTTTGATCATGTGCATTTCTCAAATCAAACTACATGCAATCTTTGATCATGTGCATTTCTCAAATCAAACTAGATGCAATCTTTGATCATGTGCATTTCACAATCAAACTAGATGCAATCTTTGATCATGTGCATTTCTCAAATCAAACTAGATGCAATCTTTGATCATGTGCATTTCTCAAATCAAACTACATGCAATCTTTGATCATGTGCATTTCTCAAATCAAACTAGATGCAATCTTTGATCATGTGCATTTCTCAAATCAAACTACATGCAATCTTTGATCATGTGCATTTCACAAATCAAACTACATGCAATCTTTGATCATGTGCATTTCTCAAATCAAACTAGATGCAATCTTTGATCATGTGCATTTCTCAAATCAAACTAGATGCAATCTTTGATCATGTGCATTTCTCAAATCAAACTAGATGCAATCTTTGATCATGTGCATTTCTCAAATCAAACTAGATGCAATCTTTGATCATGTGCATTTCACAAATCAAACTACATGCAATCTTTGATCATGTGCATTTCTCAAATCAAACTAGATGCAATCTTTGATCATGTGCATTTCACAAATCAAACTAGATGCAATCTTTGATCATGTGCATTTCTCAAATCAAACTAGATGCAATCTTTGATCATGTGCATTTCACAAATCAAACTAGATGCAATCTTCGATCATGTGCATTTCACAAATCAGACTAGATGCAATCTTTGATCATGTGCATTTCTCAAATCAAACTAGATGCAATCTTTGATCATGTGCATTTCTCAAATCAAACTAGATGCAATGGTTATCAGTGTATGAATTGTTAGCATATAAGTTAGCGGGTTCTATTTATTTTTGCTGATCATCAATTAAATATTTAGTGGCTTCTTCAAACTTGTGCATGAATTGGAAACACTGGGAATAAACCATATTTGGCAGACTTTCAACAGTAACTAGGATTTTATTATATTGCTAAGTTGAAAAAAAATTCCGAATCACTTTATCAGCTTGCTTTGCAAAGTATCAAAACTCTCTTTAAACTCATTAAGGGAGAAACAAGTTTTAGGTTCGTTAAAGTTGCGTTGGCTAGTAAATAGATGATTCTCTCCCTAGTAATGTAGTCATTATGAAGTAATAGTATCGTGCTGGAGACAAATGTTTTCCAATTCATTGTTTTAATTACCACCCTCTATCACTTCAGAGGCTTTGCAAGTTTTATGTTCCATCTTAAAATCTGAGGAACAGTGCAAGGATACAGCGAACAATAATGTAATATAACCTGAACATCTAGTTGTTTTCTGAAATTATTTCCGCGAACTGTATAGCTTCAGTACCAGTATTTTCCTCATATCTGCCCCTGGTTGTAATGTATTCAATTAATCATCCATAATGTCTTGCTTAGTCATATTTTCCCTTAATAAAAACAGGTAAACAGAAATCTTTGTATGCCATGAAGATGTTGTCGTCATTAAACTCTATAAGATCGTCACAAGCATTGTACTTAAATTGCTTACCACTGCATTGTTAGCATCTCCTTTTACTCCATATCAAACGACACAAAGAAAATGCCCGATACAATTAATATATTTGGGCTCAGCTTTGGAATTGGTATATGTAAAGTTTGCTTTGTTTTAATGTTGCACGGAGTGTATGGGATACAATGATGTGTTCGATCGAGGTATTTAACTCTTTGTGGTATCTTTTCCTGCATGTGATTTCGTATGTGGTTACCGTACGTCGATATCTTTGTTATATATATATATATATGTTACAAACACGGTCGTTAGGACGGTATTTCTTTTAAACAAACATCAAAGACTTTCTTTTGAAAGAAACTTTTAAGCAACATACACACTCACACCCATCACAAATGTAATGACTATGTACTCGTGCTTTACTTGATCATTCGAAGGTTGATAAAAAAAATAAAAAATAAAAATAAAAATTAAAAAAAAACTTGGGTTATCTCAATTGTTCATTAAAGTAGTCAAGTGTCCAGTTCTGTTTTCATTCAACTCTGCATTTTTCTTCTGTGGTTCTTCTAACGTTTAATCAGGCTTAACTACATCTTGTTCAGATCCATCCGCTCAAATAGATTGAATAGACGGTTGCTTTCTCCAAATGCAAGATTGTTAGCTATTGCTCTTCCAATCATAGATGCTGATGTCGCCATATTTTGTGCTGGAAACAGCACAATAAATGTTTGCTTCCTCAAAACATTATATTTAAGATTAAATTAGGTTTATACTGCTGCCGGGTTTCAATGTAAAACGTTTAGAATGATCTCATTTTTAACATATACGTTTCAAATGATTGTATATAAGCCTTTAAGTTTTTTATTTGAATGACATATTGCTGTCAAACATCTATTGTTTGTATCTTTTATTCAGCAAAATGTGATCGACTATAGGTAAATCAATATAATTTTACCAATTTATAGGGTGTAGTGTCAAATTTTACAATATCAAACAACTGTTTCCTTTCTCCACTATCAATATGAATGCCATAAGATGTTTGTCTCTTTTATAAGTTTATATTTCCCATTTTTGATATGCAATTAATTTAATATCTTGACTCAGTACAATGCACAAATCACGAAGCAATATGTATCCTTGTGTTGTTTTTTTCCCCCTCAAATTTATCGATTTTAACTTTCAATGTTAATTCCATCAAACAACGCAATATTATTTTCACCCATTTCTGTGTTCAATTCAGTTTTTAATCTCTCATTATTTTTGTTTATTTAGACTTTATTTTTTTAATGCAAGAGTCCTTTATTTATATCTATTTCAGTTTTTAATATATATACATCCAGTGTGAACTCTTGTTCAAAAGCACTGAAATCCTTTCTCACACGTTGTCCTTTGGTCTAATTCGTCAACACTACCTTGCACCATGCCGATATTATTAACAACTTCCCAATCAGCATATTATTTCTCTTCCGTTTTTGATTGTTCAACCTCAGTATGTAACTTGTTGTAAATTCACAATATGTGCCATCTTTTATTGTTTTGATCTTATTACTCAAATTTGCAATAAATAAATCATAAATTGATGTAATAGATTTTACTGTACTTTCATCCCAATTATTTTTTTATTATATATATATATATATATATATATATATATATATATATATATATATATATATATATATATATATATATATACATATTCCTTAAATTGTTTTGATTATTGTAGTTAATAATTCTTATTCTGTAACACTGACAGACTATTTGCAATTATCTTTATGTTCAAGTCAGTAATTTTTGCGGTATTATTATCCAATATCTTCTGAAATGGTTCTTGTTAACCAATGAACCAATGAATTCCGTACCTATATGTTGCAGTTGAAATTACAAAGTGCGATAGTTTTCCTACGATTTATTATTTTCTATATATCGAATTATGAAGCATCTATCTCACTGTTTATCTTCTGCTCGATTGGTTGCAAATAGTATTGGCAGTAGGTATCGTATCTGCTCTTTCTCTTACCACTTGCAATGTTTGAATAGCTTTATTCTCGTTGTTGGAACAAGTCTTGCACATCTAAAATATATTTTTCTGTTCTCTTCAACCTGTTTCTGTAGATCTGGGATTTTCTTAGCTTTTTTCATTGCAAATACGTTTTGTAGATGTTTGTTTATCGGAAACTCTGCACATTTTGGTATCTTTCAAATTATTATCCCCCAGATTCATATGGATTAGGTATCTACAAGTATTTACACAAACCATCTAGTATCTGCATCATTTAATTTAATAGGGTCGCGTATATGTGATAACGTTATTGTTGAAATTTAATTCAGTGATACTTTTTTGTCCAAGTGTAACATCTTTCTCCCCTGTTTTTTGTCTCAATATGTAATGATAAACCAAATTCACTATGACCTCCTAAAGACATCAAAATTTCTGCCATATGTCTAGTTATAATAGTCGTGCTACGCACACGATGTTGTCGCTACTCTGCAAGGCTTTTTCCATGAATATTGCGTTATCTTACGTTATTTGCGTAGTGTAAAGATATCATTCATTACAGGCATACATTGAAAATCTATTACTTTTACATCATCTTTTATGCTGATATTGAGTCTGTTAATAGTTCCCCTATCTAATTGCTTATAATGGTCATTTACACTGCATGAAGCAAAGTCACTATGAAAAACAAATTAATAGTTAGCAATTAAATAGTTTGTTTTGTGTTACTGATTTGGTCGGGTTAAATGTATAAATGTTTAGGTTCCAAAAACCCACAAACTATATCAGATTCAGTAGATGTCTGCATAGTTCTCTGGCTCTTGATTCCTAACAATTCAGAACTGTGGTTGGTGATATACGCTATGTAATTGTTACTCTGAGTGATTTTAATTTTAAGTTGCCATACAACATTTATACTTTCTTCGTTGTCACCATTTGCAGTCATTCCCTCTTTGACTTTATTCATCTTTATCTCAAGGTTGCAAAAACCATAAGGAATTAAAACAGTCCTTGATTTATTCTTGTCGTTTATGTAGTAGAATATATTGTTTTTGAGATCATCAGAAATATTGTAGTAGCCAGCAGCAAATATATTCTCTGTAATGAAAAATGGATAGATTCTATGGTATCTCTCTTTCAATTTCTTTCCTTCCTCAATATATATATATATATATATATATATATATATATATATATATATATATATATATATATATATATATATATATATATATATATGTGTGTGTGTGTGTGTGTGTGTGTGTGTGTGAAAATTTTGCATATATCTAACTCACTTGCAGTATCCAACGTTTCTGTTTTGCTTTCTTATCGCGCTATTTAAAACTTTCGTTATATTTGTTATCTTCATTATTGATTAAAAAAAACTCTTCATCAGAGATTTCGTGGGGGTCCCAGGTGGCCGAGAGGTCTAAGACGCTCGCCTTTACAGATCACTGACATCTCACCTCTGTCCGGGTGGGTTCGAGTCTTGGGCTCAGCGAAAGTGTTTATTTGAGAAAGCTTGCCGGGGGTTTTCCGGGTTCTTCCTCCACCAGATATACTGGCCGCCATGTATAGCCTATGTTGTGCTGAAAAATGGCGTTAAACCCATAACAACAACAACAATAACAACAAGAAGAGATTTCGTTATCACTAATAGTCTTGGATACGAAATCGTCGATACTGTTCAACTTACGGATGGCAGATGTTGCTATTTCATTATATTTTACAACTTTATTGAAAATCACATTTTCCTTAACGGCTTTTGCAGTAATACAAACAAGTGTTGTACTAACACTAGGAAAAGCCAAAGGAAAAACTATTCATGTAACTATTCCAATTGAACCCAACCCAGCAGCAGAAACACATTTACTGGCTGAAACTGGTAACATCCCTGATTCCACTCCGTTCAAAACTGGTCATGATACTTTGTATTTCTTTCTAAATACCTCTAGTGCGTTCGATTTCTCTGGAAAATCATTTTTAATCTCGTTAATTTTTTGCAGTCCAAAACTAAGACCATTATTGTCTACATACATTGTAGGATATAACGGTGGTATACTCTGTACTTCTTAACTCATTCATAGTTCTCTTTTTTTACATATAGTAAAGTTTACAAACTAGACATCGTAGTAAGTCTTTTAGTGAAACTTCCATGTCCATATTACCAAACATTAAGGCGTAGCGAGAACAAGATTGTCAAGATGGCCTATTTCATGACAAACCAGATATAAAAAGAAGTCTTTTGGTGAAATTCCCATGTCGATACGATCATCCGTTAAGGAGAAGCAGCGATAACAAGATTTCAAGATGGCACCATGGCGGTCATCTTGGATGTGAAATTAGCACAATGTTAATTTAGACCCAAGAAGACATCATAAGAATTCTTTTAGTGAACACCCCATGTCAATATGATCAAACATTAAGGAGGAATAGTGATAACAAGACTTTAAGACGGCCGCCATGGTGGCCATATCACTCTGCACGATCGTCGCTAAGTGCCTCAGCTATATGGCGATTTATTATCCAATTTTGGATATCATCCCTACGCCGACCAGCTCAGCGGACACGTATGTTATGTTAAGAGTCTAACAAAAGAGTTGCAAACAACTGGCACCATTACGCAATTTGTTGTGATGACTTGTTAATCTGTCTTAATTGTAATTTAAACATAGTAAAATTCTTCGTAAAAATGTGTTAATATGTGTCTTTGCAAAATATAAAATTGCCCATACTCATTAGAGCACTTCCGTTGGCACATCTTCAATTTCGCAGGTGCGTAGGTTTTGCATCTTCTCAAGCTCTTCAATTTCAGAGGTCAGTAAATCGTGGATGTAGTCCGCAATCCCATACTGCCTAAATAGAAGTGATCGATTTAAAAAAAAATACCGGAACTTATAAAGTTTGGTGGCCATGTTTGATGTCATATCGGTAACATTTTCATTTATGATAAGCTAGACATCATAATAAATCTTTTGGTGAAAACACCATGTCGGTATAACCATCCACTCAGGAAGATCATGTCAGATCAACACCATTTTCATATTGGACCAAATAGACCTTGGGATGAATGTGTTATGTAAAGTTTCATGGAAATCTTCCAAATATTTTAGGAGCAGTAACGATAACAAACTTGTGCTAACGGACGTACGACAACAGGCCATAGCATAAGATTTTCTGGTCTATGACAAGTACAGCTAAAAAAAATCCAATTTACTGTTGTAGTTTGCTATTATTTGTTTTCATAGTGTGATAGATATAGTAATTATATTTGATTTTCATAGTTGATAGATCTAGTAATTGTAATTGATTTTCGTAGTGTGATAGATATAGTAATTATATTTAATTTTCAAAGTGTGATAGATCTAGTAATTATATTTGATGTTCATTGTGTGATAGATGTAGTAATTATATTTGATTTTCATAGTGTGATAGATCTAGTAATTATATTGGATTTTCAAAATGAAATATTGTCGTATCCCTATATGTGGTGATAATATACAAAGATATGAGTGGTCTAGTAAATTTTAAAATGTTATTTTAAATGTTCACGTATCTATACGGGATTTTTAAGACATAACAAAATGCTTGGTCCAATGTCGGCTTTTTGCTAAAGACATCTTTGCCATTAACAAGTGCGCGCAGTATAATCTGTCTATTACATATTTGGCACCGATCGATGTAACTGATCACATACTGATAATTATCAATAATTAAAACTTTTGTTGTTTTCATATACGTTAAAGGTACGTTGATCTTTCTACGCTTGTTATTCTAAATCACCTGTAACTGAATGCATACTATGTAAATCAGATCAGTATTTCTATCTAAAATACTTAATTTCTATCCTTATTTCATGTCACTGGTTTTCATTGATCTTCAAAAATAGTATCAATTGTTAATTCAGTACTTCTCACGATGATCTCTATTAATGTACTTAAACCTGCAAATTGATTAACATGTGATTTAGTCATTTTGATCTACATTTATGATTTTGATAAATCATTGCTTATTTTTAAGTATAAAAATATGCAGATGCGCATTTGGTAACTATCTGATCACACGTTGATGACTGACAGTAATGAAAAATTGTGTTGTTTTCATTGACGTTGCAGATCTCGTCTGGCAATAAAGATGTATTCGTCGATCGATCGCTCTCTAAGAGATTTTATTTACGAACCGTGTGACAGATGGATAGATGTTGAAGGCCCTATCAGAAAATCTTTCAGTAAAAAAAAATCCTTTATCTATTTATCATACTTATTCGGCAGTCAAATTTTTTTAAAATTGTGCATTTATTTGCAGCTCGTATACAACGTGGCACGGTTTGCCTAATACGAAGAATAATGGTAAGAAACTCGCAACCAAATTAATGAAAACTTATTTGTTAAGTTCCAGACTCATCACTAAAAGCCCCGTGGACTGTGACACTGCTGTCGCTTCAATTTGAAATGTTTATCTACAGAAACATGGTCAATACTGTAAAGTAATAACACTGAGAAGATTTTATCACTTGTGCATCATCGTCGCAAACCACAAGAGACGATCCGCTACGCTCCTTTATCACCCGTGACTGCCTGTGCAGAGATTTCCTCGTTTTTCAGGAGTTCGCATGAACAAAAATATGTCATCAACTAAACAATCTAATAATCTCCAACACATACATGAAACATTCGCAACTTCGGGGTCATTCCTATGGATCATACCTCGAATGTATCTTGATAGCTGCCATTTGGTCTACCTCAAAACAAGGAATGCGTGCGAGTACATCGAAATATTTTTTTTCATTCGCAACATCTGGGTTCATCCAATCGTAAAAATAGCGGAGGTGGTCCGAATATATTGCAGTTTATTGTTTGCGAAGACATTTCCCGCGGACAAAATGTATGATTTTTCTGTAAATTTACTGCGCCGACATACATCCGATGCATAATTTTGTCTCGCAGAGATAGTCGAGAACGTTCCGATTGATAAATGAAATTGACCGTCTCATCGATCATATTTGAAAGAGAAACTTTGATTGGCTTATTCAAACAGGGTGAAAGGATATGTTCGATCACAATGGCGAGAAGATTTTACTCGCGCTCGCAGTGATTGGTTAAGCAGGTTTATGAATATTCATTTGAATCGAGGAAATTTCCGCATAGGCAGCCTTGGGTGATAAAGGAGCGTAGCCGATTGTCTCATGTGGCTTGCGACGATGCTTGTACATTTACTTCGCAATAATTAAACGTACTTTTATGCATTTATAAGCTTGGGAGTAAGCATGGTTTTTTTTCTCTCGTGTTACACAATATCCGTTTTCAAGTAAATAAAAGCTAAAGTTATATAGTACCAGGGTCGAGTTTCAGAAGACCCATATCATAATACATGTACATATGTACATTTGTAACACATTGCCATATTGAATAACTAAAACACCTTTTCATTACAAGATGTACAGTATGATAAAACAAATAATGCAAATACCATCTTACAAACAAATGTTCTTGCATGAGGTTTCATCTAAATCAAAATGTTTTGTATTAAAACTAGAAAAGCAAAAATAGACATGTTTCTTTTATTTCAGATTAGTGGCATAATGCCTTCAGATACAGTCACGTGAATATCACAGTAATATCAAAAATCTTTTTCATTTTATTACAATGTCTTGGTTAAAAAAAATGTATTGGAGCAGCAATGCCAAAACATCTCATAATATACGCAGATTTGGCTCATGGTCACTTCCATATGAGATCTTGATATAAATTTGTGATGCGAATTCCACAAACTCCCGTGCAGAAGTACAGCTTCCCGAGTTGTAACACGACAAAGAGCCGATTGCCAGAACACCCCATTAATGCACAAAGGATTTAAACATGGCTCAAGATGTTACTTAAATCTGATCTTAATTACAGCCTTGGGGTCATAAAAAAGTCATTCATTAACCTTTTCAGAAGAACAGAGTAATATGTGTGGGTGTACTGCATCAACTTGTAATAACAAGGTCATTCATTAAATATTCAGAAGAACAGAGTAATATGTGTGGGTGTACTGCATCAACTTGTAATAACAAGGTCATTCATTAAAATATTCAGAAGAACAGAGTAATATGTGTGGATGTACTGCATCAACTTGTAATAACAAGGTCATTCATTAAAATATTCAGGCCAATAGAGCAATATGCATGGGTGTACGTCATCAACGGATAACAGCAAGGTCATTCATTAACATATTCAGACCAAAAGAGTAATATACATGGGTGTATGTCATCAATGGATAACAACAAGGTCATTCATTAACATATCCAGACCAACAGAGCAATATACATGGGCATACGTCATCAACAAATAAAATTACTTTGCTGGTTAAATTCGTTACAATCAAGTGATTTACAATAGGTAGCAGGTCACGTGATTTACAGTAGATATCAGGTCACGTGATTTACAGTTTGGTAGCAGTCACATGATTTAAAGTTGTTAGCAGGTCACCTAATTAATATGTAGGGATATTGTTCATTATCAAACCCATCCTAGACATATTTGCTATATAGCTTTTATATCAGGCTTCATAAAATATTTTCACTACAGAATCTACATCTAAAATATTATCTGCACTGCTTGCAACTTCAACTAACTGGTTTTTCATCAAAGTGCTTCAAATCCTCATATTCGTGTTTCGTTCGAAAATGGTCTAATTTCTATACCTTTATTTCGTATCTGATATCGTAGTTTCGTTTCTTTTTTTATGCCTAATGGATTTAAATATCTTTAAATCATGTAGGATCAAAGAGGTCGTCAAAAATAGTTACTTGCTGAAACACAATTAAGATGTGCCCATTTATTCACTGATATAAATAGATGTTTAGCATAAATATGTCCAACAAGTCTTTACACATCTGAACGGAGTTTCTCTCTCTCCTTCTCTTCCTCTCTCTCATATAGACCAACAAAAAAAAATATCACATGATCTGCATTGACTAAGCTTTTCAACTGTGTTCATACATCGTTTGCTTGTTGTAATACCATCGTCATACGGTATCATCTAAAAAGAAAAGAAAAAGAATCATGACAGTAAATACACTTGTTTTTATCAGAAAGTTCGCATCAGCAAATACATTCAATATTTATAAAAATTCAAAAAGCAAAATAATGTCCTAGGATCCATTATTTATTTTTTTCACTGCAACTGAGTAAGTTTTATTGTTCGTAAGTCAGCATGCTCCTAAGTTTCGCACTTGCCGACTTTTTATGAGTATCACATCGAATTCATTAAAAAGCTGCAACGTTTTCTTTCATAATATGTTATAGAGGATCTTTATATTTACATGAAGTATTGAATCGTGGATGAAAGATTTCCAACCCGTGTCCCTTTCAAATACAATTAATATGTAAATAGAATCGTGCTGTTTGATCTGGACTATCTTGTCTGCCATAAACACTTAATTGACACGGACATGGAGAAGTCGATGTTCATTTCGCTTTGTGTTTAAAATACGATTTTAAGAACTGCTTTTCCTGTGCAAAAATATTCACGTCGCCATATTAACAAATGGGTTGAAAATAATGCCTTTTTTTAAAACAAAAACTCTTACTGGAAATGTCTAATGACTATGTTTGCCACGCAAGGAACTCATAAATCTTGTCCGATTCAAAGTAATATTTCTAACTTTCACTTCTGAGGTAGCAAGTTAGTTAGTTTTCTTACAACTATATGTATTCCCTTTCCAATCAATAACTAGATTCCCTCGAAGGGACTGAAGCGCTACTGGGGGAAAAGAATTTCAAGGAAATCAAGATAAGACTATTTCTTCCTTTTTAACTGCTGAGTGTTGAAACCATCTCTGATATTCTTCATCAATAACACGATTTTCAAATTAGCTGCTGTAGTGGACATACTGGATGTCAGATTGGCACAATTTTCAGTTATGACCAAGTAGACATCAATGCAAGTCTTGTGGCAAAAACAACCTATGTCAATATGGCCATTGATTCAGGGAGAGTAGCGACAGCAAGATTTTCAATACAACCGTTGTGGCAGCCATATTGGATTCACGATTGGCACCATTTTCATTTAGGACCAACAAGGTATCATAATAGGTCTGCTGCTGAAACCCCCATGTTGATATAACCATACATTTGGGAGAAAAAATAGAGATAACAATATTTTCAAGATGACCACCATGATGGTCATATTGAGGGTCAATTTGCATCATTTTTGTTTAGGACCAACTAGACACCATAAGAACTCTTCTGATGAAAATCCTATGTCAAAATGAATTTCCCTTTAAGAAGCATAGCGATAACAAGCCTGTCAAGATGGCCACCATCGTGGCCATATTGGACGTCAGATCAGCACCATTTTAATTTAGGACCAACAAAACAATATAAGAACTCTTCTGGCGAAAACTTCATGTTGATGTGACTTTCCGTTTTGGAGGAGTAACAATAATAAGATTTTCAAGATGTATTCCATGGTGGCCATATTGGATATTATTCTGGTGAAAGCACGATGCTGATATGACCAGTCATCTAGGAGAAGTAGCGATAATAAGATTTTCCAGCTGGCCATTGTGGCCGCCATATTGTAGGTCAGAATGGCACCATTTTCATTTACAACCAACAAGAAATCAGACGTCTTTCGGTGAAAACTCCATGATGATATGATCATTCATTCAGAAGAAGTAGTGACAAGATTTTTAAGATGGCCACTGTGGTGACCATATTCAATACCTGAGCGGCACCATATTAATTTAGGACCAATTAAACATCATACAAAGTCTTTTAGTAAAACAAACCTGCTGATTCGACCATCCATTCAGGAGAAGTAGCAATAACAAGATTCTCAAGATGTCAGTTGTGGCAGCAATAATGGATATGCGAGAGGCACAATTTTCATTTAAGACCAACTATACATCATAATAAGCCTTCTGGTAAACACCCCATGTCAATATGAATTTATATTCAGAAGAAGTAGCAATAACAAGATTTTCAAGATGGCTCTTGTGGCGGCCATATTAGAAGTTTGATCGGCACCATTTTCATTTAGCACCAACTAAACATCATAGAAAGTATTTTAGTGAAAACCCCATGTTGATATGATCATCCATTTAGGAGGAGTGGTGATAACAAGATTTTCAAGATGGCCACTGTGGTGGACATACTGGACATCAGATCAGTACCATTTACATTGAGGACCAACTAAACATCATAGGAAGTCTTCTGGTGAAAACCCCATGTTGATATGACCATTCATTCAGGAGGAGTAACGATAACACAATTTTCAAGATGGCTGCTGTAGGGGCCATATTGGATGTCCGAGCGGCACTATTTTCATTTAGGACCAACTAGACCATGGGATAAATGGCAATCCTCCAAGTAGTTTATGAGTAGCCATAACAGACTTGTACTAACGGACAGATGGACGACGGACGAAAGATCATCCAATAAGCTCTTCTGGTCTATGACCAGTAGAGCTAAAACTCTTTGGTATATAGGAACTGTATGAAACTATTAAACTTGATAGAAAGCACAGAGCAGATCAAAGTTAATATCAGAAATAAGATAAACTAGGATTGATAGCTAATTCGTGTATTTTGGAAATACCGTGAGATTACACTTCAAATACATGGTCTAAGCACATATCTTAATATATGTAAAAAGAAAAGAAAAAAGATTTTAATAGTGCATTAATAAAAGGATGTACTCAAGGAGTAGATGTACCAACGTTAATACAAAGTTATAGCATTTACTTGACGCGAAACGGAATAGCAAACAGCGTGCTTACCTTCCATTGCAAAATTGTTTCTGTATTTTTGCATCACTTTGCCTTATTACATAGCTAGAATGCGACATGTACCGCTTTGCATCGAACTTGGATTTTTTCCAAGTTTTGAGAATTCTTTCACAGATGGATTATATAGCTATGTAAAAACATATTATTATACAAAAATACAGAGACAAAATTAGCGTAACAGGTCCCTTGGTGACAAGTGTAGACTTACATTTACAGAGGCACGATAATTTGGTAGCTCATGGACGGGGCCTTTTGACCTCTATATATAAGAACGTTTTGGACTTTGAAGAACTTCCTAAGCAGTGAAAAGCGTAAGTGAGACTGCAGAAGCATCGTAGCAAGTAGAGTACTGATGCAATAACATCTGAATAACATCGTGAATAAATCGAATCGTGTTCGCCAGTGTGCGGCTCACAACCACCGTATATAAGATGAAACTTCCTTACACCTCCCTCTTCTTTAGACCAGCATTCTCTACAGACTGGTTACATGTTTATGCGATTTCAATAATTCTAGAATTACCATCAATACTCGCTTATAAGTCGAGTCCAACTACAAACAACATAGACCCTGATCTGCCGTCGCATAATGCGCCGGCAGATCAGGGTCTATGTTGTTTGCTGTAATGATTACTCCTAACAAACTGCATAGCCCCAGATCTGCCAGCGCATTATGGGACTGCATATTTGGGTCTGTGCAGTTTGCAGTTCGACTCTACTTATAAGGGAGTATAGTCGGTAATCAAATCTCTTTAAGCTGGCCACCTCTATCGGATGGCAAAACAAAATTAGTCCCATGGGTGTCCAGTTTAGGGACATTTCACACTGAACAGAAGTTTAAGGTCGTAAAAACAAAACATACAACAGTATCAAATAGTACAAACGGTTGAAGTATATAGTATATATCTCTGAGTGGATAAGAACTCAGACACTCGAGTGATAAAGTCAGTGAAGAACGTCACAGGCAACAAAAAGCTTTAACCACAATAAAAAGCATCTTTGCATGAGAGACAGAGAGAGAGAGAGAGGAACATTTTTGTTAGAAACGATCGTGTCTTGGACACTTAAAAGCAATGCAGTCATTTGAGGAAATCAGAAACTGTCAGGAGTATGCCAATTCTGAATTATCATACAATGAAGAGCGTTTTAGACCATAATAGTCATTTTAGCCACTGAGGAGAAGAGACGACAAAGATCTACGAGCCTAATATGATGTACTGAATCTGCCTTTTCGATGTTCAACACCTTCACAACCACCCACCCATGTTCTGCAATTAACTTCAGGTATACGAAGCTAGTAAGAAACACTACGCTCTGCCAAAGGCTTTGGTTCGCAAAAGCTGCTTTCAAGCTGAAAGCAACCATCTTACTGAGGGAAAGACAATAAACATGGTGGTCGACACCAACCTTTGGATATAACGGAAACGTAAATAAATCAGGGACATGAAAAGTAACAATTTGACACCTGGATAGTTAAGAAGTCAAATTATCAGAATATGCGAGTAAATACGGGATGTATGGACCAATTTTCATTACACATTTGTATCAAGATATTATCTGAATATCTATCACGAATATTGAACAGTCTCCAGAGACCCTTTGCATCGCCTCCTGTCGCTGCCGCTGCCATAGCATACAAATGATAAGGTCTGACCTTCCAGATTCCTTAGATACACATCGAATATGATTCATCAAAATATTTTTCTTTTAAATTATCGGTCTATATCGAAGATTTTCTGGAATATAGCCCAAAGACCAGCCGTGTCGATAAACAAATATATTTGCCCTTCAACTATAAAAAAATTAGGCTCTCGAGGCATAACATTTGAGACAGACAAAGAGGAAGCAATACCGCCAGTGTCAGACAAGACGAGTAAAGAAACATTATTTCTAACGACCGCATTCGATATATGTAAAACGGGTTGCCAGAGTAAATCGAGTACTAGCCTTGGATATTAACGTGTCACTTCGTACTGCTTATTCAATCATTTAGAATCAGTAGTGCGTTCATTTTGTATCAAAGCGAGTGGGTATGGCTTAATTCAATTAAATACTCTTAAGTTTGGCTAGACAATGATACCGTAAAAACATTACCAAACCGCACCATAACCAATTAATGAAACGATTTTCAATGAATGAAAATCGTGCAAGTTAGATGTTACATTTTCTCTGCGACTGGTCTGAATTAACAGTATTGCCAAAGAAATAAAGACCTTAAACTGACAGTCAACACATAATGCTTATCTTTTTTCCCAAATATAACACATTTTTCGGAATATAAGTGAAATCGGCAATGTTCAGCTCGACTCATCTCGACAACCACATAATAGATTGGATTCTCTAGTAGAAATGCACACGCGATACAAGATCCATCACCATGTATTCATCCGAATTTATCAACAACAGTCCCTCAAAGGGACTGGCGCTCTACTGTCCGAAAAGTATTTTTTGGAATACAAGATAAAACCATTTATTTTATGCTAGACCGTGAATTGCTGGATTCACTGGAATGAAGTACGATACATAATTTGTCACTGCCGTCAATAGACATAGATATCATTATAACTAAGCTATTTTAAGACGCGTGCGTGGTCTAGTTGTAAGTATGGCAGTCTCGCATAAAGACGAACCGAGCTAAAATCCAACAATGTGCAAACAAATTTTCATCATTTTTTTAATGTGCTGTTTTACCTTGAATTGGCAGGGAGAACTGTGTTACTTCTGATATTTTCTGTGCGAATATACACAAAATACAGCGGAACATAAACGCTAAACCGCCGACATTATCGTGCTGGATACAGTATGAAATCTGCTACTTCAGTCCGTTATATATATTTCTAGCCAATAAGTTTGAGCATAACAAAAAGAAAATTTGCTTGCTCCGAGTGAATAACGGATATATTTATTCTCTTGAGTTTTTCACCCACTCTATAAAATATATCCGTTATTCACTCGTTTCAAGGAAATATCATATTGTATCCTTTTTAACTGCTGAGTGTTGAAACTATCTTCGATATTCTTGAGCCATAAGACTTTCAAATTAGCCTCTGTGGCAGACATATTGGATGTAAGATCGGCACAGTTTTCATTTAGGACAAAATAGACACCATTAGAAGACTTTTGGTCCAAAACTCCATGCCAATATGACCATTCATTCAGAAGAATTAGCGACACGATTTTCAATATGTTCATTTTCGCAGCCAAATTAGATGGCTGCGGGGCCAAATTGGATGTCAGATCGGCATAATTTTCACTCAGGACCAAGTACACATCATAAGAAGCCTTCTGGTGAAAACCATATGTCGATATGACTTTCCCTTTAGAAGGAGTAGCGACAAGAAGATTTTCAAGATGGCTCCCGTGGAGGCCATATTTGAGGTCAGATCGGCAACATTTTCATCCAGGAACAACTAGATATCATAATTAGTCTACTGGTGTAAACCTCATGTCGATATGACTGTCCATTTAAGAGGATGAGCAATAGCAATATTTTCAAGATGGCTGTAATGCAGGCCATATTAGATGTCAGATCGGCACCATTTTCATTTAGTACCAACTAGACATCATAAGAAGTCTTCTGGTACTAGCCCAATGTCGATACGACTTTCCATCTAGGAGGAGTAGCGATAAGATTTTCAAGAGGGCCGCTGTGGCGGCCATGTTGAATATATCAGATCGGCACAATTTTTATTAAAACCAACCATACATATTAAGAAGTCTTCCGGTGAAAACCCCATGCTAATATAACTTTCCGTTCAGAAGGAGAAGCAATAAAAGAATTTTCAAGATGGCTGCTGTGGTGGCCATATTGGATGTCAGATCGGCACCATTTTCATTTACGACCAACTAGACATTATAAGAAGTAGTTTAGTGAAAATCCCATGTTGATATGACCATCCATTCTGCTGGAGTAGCGATAACAATATTAAAAACATCGCCGCTGTGGCGGCCATACTCGATGTCGAGCTGAACTAATTTCATTTAAGACAAACTAGACATCATAAGAAGTCTTCTGGTGAAAATCCGATGTCGACATGACTTTCAATTCAGGAGGAGTAGTGATAACAAGATTTTCAAGATGGCTGCAGAGGCGGCCATATTGGACATCAGCTCGGCACCATTTTCATTTGGGACCAACTAGACATCATAAGACGGACGACAGGCCATCCAACAAGGTCTTCTGGTCTATGATCATAACCAGACGCTACTAACTCGAAACAAAACATATGAGAATACTTTAAAGTAGGAGCTGCAGTGGGTCATTGGTTAGCGTGCCGGACTCACGACCGAAAGGGTGCGGGTTCGAATCCTACCATCGGACCAGCCTGGATCAGCTACCGTGGTGTGTCCTTGGACAATGCACTTTACTCCAAATGTCTAGGCTGTGCCGTAAAGCACCAAACAATACCATTTATATTAAAGTAAAACGTCAGGTACAAGGAGTACAGTAACATAATGTCTTGTTCACAATTTCAAATCATTTGTAAAGATAACAGTAGCAGATCGAACTACAGCCTTGAACATTATCTTCAATTAATCTCAATACATGCCTTGGCCATTCTTCCTCGTATAATTTTGAGTTTAGTTTAGTTACAACCTGGTCCCGTGCTTTTAAAACTTTTAATTTCTCCCCATTGCAAATATATCCGGATATGTTAAATTAACTTTTCTCCTTGTGACTTAACAGGACCATACTAAATCACAAGACAGTTACTTGCAGTTTAGCGTCCGATAAACTAACGTATTGTACCACCTTAGCAACTCCATAGAAAAGACTGATTTCATTATATAAAAAATGAAACAGGTGCATCGTCTAAACATCTAAACAATTGTCAACAGCTTGCATGATTTTTGGATGAAATCGATGCACGCCATAACAATGAATAAAATAATCAGACACCTGCTGCATACCACACAATTATACTGCCACACGCCGCCTTATAGCTGGAGTGACGGAATCTGATCGTCAAGATTCTGTAGTGAAACATTATCGAAATGGCTATTCGAAATTTCTCCCACATGGTCTATATATAATAGAAGATTTTTTGGAAGGAAGCCATTATATCCTCAATATCCATCCAAACTATATTGGCCACCGAGATATTCTAAACCTGTAAGCCCGAAAGTGACATACTTTTTAATTGGCATAAAACAAAACATCAAATGAAAGCCAAGGTAGGCACCGAAACAATTTCTTGTAAACATGGTTAATATATGCAAGTAAGTCAAAGCAATGCAAGTATCAGAACAGTAACAAGTGGGACTCGGTACTAGATATTCAGTCATTAGTATCAGCAAATAGTATTCGCCTTTTGCTTTAAAAAGCTACAACTAAATTAAACAAAATACTCTGTAATCTTTTCTAGACGCTGATACCGATGAATCTGACCCAAAAATTCTAAATTGAATTAATTAAACGATTTTGCCTAAAGGATATTTGAACATCTCTGACACAGTATTGTCTCTGCGGGGACCACGGTATGAGCTTCTGGGCGTTGGTTGAGCGTCAGATTTGTAATTTAATGGTCGCGGGTTCTATACCCGCCCATGCCAGCCCGGGTCGGCTGCCTCGGTGTGTCCTTACGAAAGACACTTAGCTCCCACTTCTTCGGCATCATTCAGCCAATAATGTGTTAAAAGTGCCGTTAAAACTACCAACAACAATAGTTTCGGCAAATATGAGGAAAAACTGCTACAGCATAAAACTGAAAAACTCTTGTCGAACTTCAGTGAAAATATTTATGTAATCGTCTTATTTCTGTTTATTTCCAGTTTTACATATTTTCTTCAGAATTTGCCGTAATCATAGCAGTGTTTAGCTTAGATCATAGTAGTGTTTAGCCTATATCCTCTTTACATTAACACACTTAATGAGGCTGGATTTTCTTACACCCCCTCCCAAATTCACACGGTATATAAAAGACCTAGATGAACTTGAATGACTTGTTTTAGATTTTGAATGAGTTGAAAGCATTTTAAATATTATAAGAATTGCTCCCTAATATTCAAATATTACATTTAACCATCGGGACTAAAGGAGAGAATAATGTGCTGAAAGAATGGTGTCAATAATGAGTTGGATGGGTACATAATTAGAATGGCCTTGTACTCATTCTCCAGACATTCATGTAGGCATTCAAAAGAAACCGCGAACCAGCCTTGACTAAATTCTGTACAACTTATCATTTATTGATACGTACAGAGTTATTTTTTGCCTTCCAATGTCACAACTCATTCAGTTTCATAATGCAATAGGGGGATTAGACATTGCTGCCGACAAATGCTGACCAAAACAATCAAGAAAATCGCAAACCTAATTCCCTGTCTTCTTCTCGTCTACTAATTCGTCGTCTTTTAATACAGTTATTTTATCCCGAAGTTTCAATTTTGTTTTAGAAAAAGCACTCTAGTTTGCACCTCGAATCCTCTTTACGAAGCTTTCAGAAAAGAAAGAACGATTTGTTATTGCAATACTAAGAAGAATCGTTGATGATTTAAAAAAAAACAAAAAATTAAAAAAAAAAAAAAAAAAAAAAAAAAAAAAAAAAAATACTTAAAAATAGAAAATAGCGCAAATATACTGCATCCGTTAAATTTAGGTTCTATAACCATTCCGTGCATGGTATTTGTGATACAATGAATACCAGTACTATTTAAACGTCAGAACGCTGAATACATACACATTATTTCTTACAACATTTACCAAATAAATAGTTGTCTCAGCAAGAGGAAAATCGGCCTGGAACAATGCTTAAAGTATCCAAGAGCTACACAATCATTTTACATCAGTGCCACATTGTATCCAACCCTTTTCTTAGGAACGCATTTTCGAAATAATTCAATTACATATTTCCATAATCTGACTTGCACTAACGCTACGAAACAATAGACAAAGGCCCTAGTGAAAAGCAAACAATCTTAAGGTTGATGTAAAACTACGATGGAGCCGTTGTTTGCTGCCCGTAGAGACATGGCCCACAATACAGTAACCTATACAAAACCAAACCCTTTAACGTCAGGCAACACAATGACTGCATCATCAAACATTCCGCTGGAACCAAAAGTGTTGTTTTTAAAATAAAAATGTTTAAAATCAATGTTTGTCTGTTGTCACTGTCTCATGCAATAATTGTGCTTGAGATCGATGTGCGTTTAATCCATTAGCAATAGCAATTACATTAGTCCATTAGATATATTTGGAATCTAATAGCCCCTAGAAGCATACCATTTGTGTTTGGCACATATAATAACTAAAACGTCAGACAAGAGAATTAGGAAACATAATTCCCTGTGACCATATTCACCTTAGTCAATTTATATATACAGGTTGGCAGAAAAAATATAATATTTTCTCAGAATATTAACATGTGTTATTCTGTTTCAGTTATTCAGTCATTTAGCATCAGTTCGTGGTGTTTGCGCTTCATACTGAAGAAACCAACTAAAATTTAATTCTGTAAAATAATGTTACAGCTTAGCTAGACACAGACCCAATAAATGCGACCCAAACCTTATTGAAAGAAATCGAATGGACGATTTTTCACGATAGCAATTTGTAGCAATTGAGAAGTAGCCTAATAGGATGAATACACTATTCTGCGTGATTCATACAAGACATAAAAAGAAATGACTATGATTGATTTTCCCATTGATTTCGTTACGTGTTTTTATTAGTGTGTGTGTGTGTGTGTGTGTGTGTGTGTGTGTGTGTGTGTGTGTTCAGCACATGAAGCGAACCCAACAGAGTTCAATTCGTCGCTTCTTCCCCGCAAAATGAATGTATTGAGGCTGGGCTCTGGCAGACAAGTACGTGCAATCAACGATTTGGAAAATCTTTGGTAACTTGAAAACATTGTGCAAAAATGCATCGAAACAAAATTCATATACTATAAACTCTCGAGGAAGAACATATAAGAACTACAGATATTTAAATAAAAAAACTGTGACTAGCAATAAAAAGTACGGTAAGATAATGTCTTGTACACGATGTCGAACCATAAATGAAGACCATAACTGTGCAGTTATTGAGTTCTTGCTGGTTCCAGTCGGATTTTAGAACAAAGATTAACATATGTGACTCGGTTCGGATCACTCAACCGATATACATCAATATTATATCGAAGTTTTCATTGCTTTGAGGGAACAATTACAACTTAATAGAGTTACAAATTGTAATGTTTGGCTCGACGCTCTTCTACTGGAGGTGAGCCATGAGTGATGGTATTTCAAATAATTTATAGCCACCTTGCTTGATTAAAATCTCTTTAATCCCTAAAATAAAGTTTTCATGAGCAAGAAATTCTCAAGTGGTTTTTTTTTTTTACATCTGTAATGATAGTTAAACCTTGTATGCAAAACATAATAGTGATTCAGCTACTGATGCTGCAGATGACATAAAATGGAGTTTGAAAACAATTTCTTATTACCGTTGGAAAGTCGTGAAAAGTTAAAGGTTGTTACAGCAAATTTAAATGGAAACAAAAGTAAAAGAACGACGTGTCTGACTCGATATTAACACGTGATGTGTGACTTTTGCGGACACGCGAAGCCAAAGATATAACTATTCTACAAGTTCAAGTTAAGACAATGACAGGCGCAAACAGTGACAAGAATAATATTGGTACTTTAAATAAATACCGATAGAGGACGCGAGTGACATTGTATGAAACAGTGCTGCTACTGTATACTTCTCATCTAAGAAATCAGTCCAAATTAAAGAATGTTTCTTCTTTCACGTTTATAATTGATAAACAAGAGTCCCCTCAACAGACTGGCGCCCTACTGGCCGATAAGAATTTCCATTAATTCAAGACCATTTCTTTCTTTTAACTGCTGAGTGTTCAAACCATCTCAGATCTTCTTCAGCGACCACAAGATTTTCAAGTTAGTTGCTGTGGTGCACATATTGGATGTCCGATTGGCACCATTTTCATTTTGGATCATATTAGATGTGCAAGAGGCCCATTTCCATTTACGACCAACCAGACATCATAAGAAGTCTTTCTGTGACTACCCCGTGCTGATATGACAATTCGTTCAGAAGAAGTAGTGATAACAAGAATTCAAAGATGGCCACCGTGACAGACAATACGGATGTCTGAGCGGCACCAATTTCATTTAGGACCAACTAGACATCATAAGAAATCTTCTGGTGAAAACCCTGTGCCAATATAACTTTCCGTTCAGGACGAGTAGCGATAACATGATTTTCAAGATGGCTGCTATGGCGGCCATATTTGACGTCAGTTCAGCACCATTTCATTTAGGACCAACGATACATCATAAGAAGTCTTTCAGTGAAAGCCCCATGCTGATATGACCATCCATTCAGGAGGAGTAGCGATTACAAGATTTTCAAGATGGATGCTATGGCGGCCATATTGGGTGTCCGAGCGGCACCATTTTCATTTAGAATACAACTAGACCGTGGGATGAATGTGTGTGTAAAGTTTCATAGCAATCCTCCAGTAGTTTAGGAGAAGCAGCGATAACAAACTTGTGCTAACGGCCGGACGGACGACGGACAACAGACCATCCAATAAGCTCTTCTGGTCTATGACCAGTAGTGCTAAACACTGAAGCTCTATGCTACGATGAACCAAAACGATCTTTTTTTTAAATGCTATATCTCGCCTGCTTCGCCGGTACATAGTAGAAAAACATAGCATAGCTACTTTGGCAAGAAAGTTTACTTTTTATGGGTGCTAAAGCAAGTGATCAAGGAGAATGCACACATGAAGTTTCATCATCATGCATGAAACATGTCGAAGAAATTGTAACTGAGATAAACAAAATGGAGCATCAAAAGTACAAGGCCGAGTTTTCTCTGCACTTTCCCACTCCGTTTAAATATTCTGACTGTTGTGTTGGGGTGGAAGATCAGAGCGCATTACTTATCGAAAATATTAATTCGCCGAAACCACGTGGTAGCGGCATAGGTAGTCGCTTTAAACAGAGCCAAACGACTTTAAACGACATTTAATTGAATCCTACTTGCCTGATATCGATAAGGCGAATATTTATTATCTCATTCATAACAATCAAAACGTATCTCGTCTCTATAAAAAGCCAACGCACGAACCATATGAGTTCTGACAGTAGTTATACCAATATAAAGTGTTTATACCATATGAGTTCTGACAGTAGTTATACCAATATAAAGTGTTTATACCATACGAGTTCTGACAGTAGTTATACCAATATAAAGTGTTTATACTAAATGTATGTCCAACCTCATCGACATGGACAAGTCCATAAAGATTTTGGAAAATAAATAAACGGTGAATTTGGATATAATGTTTCTCGGTTATAACTTTCTAAAAATCTCAAACCCCTGTATAACGCTATAAACAATCTTTATTACACACACACACACGCACGCACGCGCGCGCGCACACACACACACACACACGCTCGCAATTTTGATTCATATACCACCTTCCCACTAAGTATGATAAATAAGGTGAGCACATCTGCTATGCCAAACGAAACATCTTAACTTTGCGAACATAATTTCGGAATTCATGTATGCATGCATGTATATGTATACGTTTGTTTGTTAGTATCTATATATCTAAAGTACTTAACTATAAATTAATTCCCACGTTTGAAAGTTCCATAGTCATCTGTTGTAAATGATAACTTCTCAAGTGCTTAGGCCATTTATTTTTAGTTTGCACAGACATAAAAGAACAGTAATTGAGAAATACAAATTATTAAACAGGATGTTTTAATAAGTA
Source organism: Margaritifera margaritifera (assembly GCA_029931535.1). NCBI lineage: Eukaryota > Metazoa > Mollusca > Bivalvia > Unionida > Margaritiferidae > Margaritifera > Margaritifera margaritifera. The sequence goes on along the minus strand of JAQPZY010001243.1, from coordinate 446,280 downwards.
TAAATTGTGAACCATCAATTATTTAACGATGAAGCTGTCATATGCCTCAATTATCCATTCAATTACCACGTCACAAAGGAAAGGATCATCCTTTGGTTTACAGTAATATATTCTCATAAAAAAATGAAATACTAAGTTATTATATCTAACAGACATGGAAACCCATGAGAAATAATTATTATACAAACAGTGGCTCACGCAATCATTAGGATGCGGGCGTGCAAGACTGCATTATTTCCACTTGTTCTTTTACTATCTTAATGGATTTTTCTAATTAGTTTCCCGTTATTTTATGACTCAAATAAAAAACACATGCTTGAATTAAAATATCATAAAAAATACGTATCCCGCGAACCGGTGACCTAAGAATATCTCTCTTATTGATCTACAGTCCTCCGCTCTACTAACTAAGCTATCATGAGATAACATCTTACGAATCTGCCCATCAACAAGATCAGAACTCATAAAAACCTTCTGGCTAAAATACCTACATGTATCTATCACATCATGAAGGTCTGCCAAGATAAAGGGCACGCTATCCACGTATACAGCTAGGCTTCAAACGTACGAGACAACTCGCACAAATACACATAAAGACGCACACCTATTGCAAACATAACCAAAAGTACGTTCACACAAATACACTGAAACACTATTGATGCAAAGACGCAGATGCATAACACGTATAAATACTTAACAAGAGGACATTATGGAAAAGTAATCGAATCCTTGATATGATTCCGAGGGTAGAATTTTCCTATTCAACGCCTATGCATAATGGAGGGGTTATTTTTTCCTCACATTCCTGACTTTAAAGCATAGGCTATAAACAAAATGACGCTCCATTGGTACAGAAAAAGCATAAAAAAGACAAAGTATCCATTAACATTTTTTAAAAAATTTCTTTTACAGATATGGCAAGAGCATATAATGTTGGAGTTACCTGGGAAAATATTTGAAGTTAACGATAAGAAGATTTTCCAGATGACTGCCATGGTGGTCACGTTTGATGTAATCCTCCATTCAAGTCCAACTAGACATCATAATAAGTATGTTGGTCAAAGCACACTATCGATAAAATCTGCCATCTAGGAGAAGCAGCAATAACAAGAATTTCAAGATGACCATTGTTTCGTCCATACTGGATGTCAGATCGGCACCATTTTCAACTAGACATCATAAGAAGTATTTCAGTGAAAACCCCATGCTGATATGACCATTCATTCAGGAGTAGTGATAACGAGATTTTTAAGATGGGCACTGCGGCGGCCGTACTGGCTGACTGAGCAGCACCATTTTCATTTAAGACCAACAAGACATCACAAGACGTCTTTTAGTAAAATATCCATGTTGATAGGACCATTCATTCAGGAGAAGTGGTGATATCACGATTTTCAAGATGGCCTTTGTGGTGGCCATATTGGATGTGGAAGCGGCACCATTTTCATTCAGGACCAAATAGACATCATATGAAGTCTTATGATGTAAACCCCATGGCCATATTACTTTTCGTTCAAGAGGAGTTGCAATAACAAGATTTTCAAGATGGTCGCTGTGACACCTGTATTGGACATAAAATCGGCAACATTTTCATTCAGGACAAACAAGGCATCATACAATTTCTTTTAGTGAGAATCCCATGTTGTCATGACCATCCATTCAAGAGGAGTAGCGATAACAAGATTTTCAGGATGGCCGCTATATTGGACATCTGATGGGCACCATTTTTATTTAGGACCAATTAGACCTCATAAAAAGTCTTCTGGTGGAAACCTCATATTGGATGTCCGAGTGGAACCATTTTCACCAAGGACAAACTAGACCATGGGCTGAATGAATATGTGAAATTTCATGACAATCCTCCATGTAGTTTAGGAGAAGCGATAATAAACTTGTGGTAAGGAACGGACGTAGGACAACAGACAATAGACCATCCGATAAGCTCTGCTGGTCTATTACGAGTAGAGCTAAAAATCACAAATCAACATAACCTTTCTTTGTGTATATCATAAGGAGTCTATGATCTTCAACCTGTGCAAATTTGATGATTTTTAAAACTCATTCAACTATTATTGTATGTGCAATTATTAACAGGGTACTTTTCCCCATACTTTTATATCTACTGACCCTTATTTATGACACCAACCTATACATTTTAACTGATTCCGGATTGCTGGAACCCTTAGCTTTGTAAAAATATCATTTTTTTTCCTTCAAAAAGTTAAATTCCCTAACATTTCACAAGCGATCATCCTTAAATAGTAAAATAAACGTAATTTAAAAATCTACGATCGTAACGTCATGTACATGATGACGTCTTACAAACTAGTCGGAATGGCGATGCGCCAATTCAAAGGCTTTTTCGCTGCCATGTGATGTAAGAGAAGAGTTATGTGATAAAATATTAACAGAATCTTTCATAAGCATCGGTTTAGGTTAGAAAAATTGCCCCCAACGGTCAGAATTTCGTGTCAAACACGAGGCTTTGCCTAATGTCTTACGCAAAATTCTTATCCCGAAGATGGCATTTCCTCTGCAACACCGATGCATAATAAAGGGTTGCTTTTCCCAAATTTCTGAAAAAATGAGGGTCTAAATCAAAATGGCGTATTGTGAATACTGATGCAGCTTTAAAACAGTAAAACACCCATTGAAAATGTCCTCACCTTAAGATAGAATGTAAAAAATTAGGTATGCACTGAAATCACAGGGCTTAAATTAGTCTAAAGCCAAATGTAACAGCAATAGGCCCAGTAATATCAGTTGAAAGGTTTTTACCTATTTGCTGTGGAAACAAAATGGTTGATATGGGAGACCTCCAAAACTCAAGGCTTGATAAAACATTGGTAGAATATGTTATATAAATATTCCTACTAAGTGTTATTAAAATTGGCAAGGTAGTATCGGAGGACATGTCAAAAAAATATATTCCACCATCCTGCTATGAAAGCCACCAAAATACAAAAACAGATATAGATAGAATATGTTATAAGTAATATTTACACTAAGTTTGATTAAAATTGGCGCAATGATTTTAAAGATATCAGAAATACATGTTCCACCTGGTTGCTATGATAATAAAACAGTTATCAGAGAGGCCGCAATTTAATTTTAAAAAATTAAAATTAAAGACTTTGGGTACAACATGACATGAGGAATAATACTGGGAAGAAAGAAAAAAAAAACGATTGGATCAGCGGCTGTTTTTGAGATGTCAAAATATGTTCCCACCTGGTTTTAAGAAAGTCAAACGTTTGCCAGCTAGGCGATCCACAACACAACTTTGGAAGAACATGTCATAAGAAACATTTCCACAAACTGTGACACAACAGTCTCACTTCTAGTGAAGCCAAACAGTTGCTAGTGAGACTATAAAAAATAACTATTTTCGTAGAAAATGTCATATGGCACATCCATACAAAGTTGTATAAACATTGGCTCAGTGTTGCTGTTGTTTTGTTTCTTTTGTAAAATAAATTTTGGGAGGGGGTGTTAACTTTTTATTTGAAATGTCAAAAATACGTTTTCCACCTTCCAGCTATAGAAACCAAACGGTTTTCATATAGGATGCTAAAGTCAAAACTTTATAACCAGAAGTCATAAGGAACATTTCTAAAAGTTCAATTACAATCTGCCCTCTTGTTTTAGAATACATGTCATAAATTTTCCTTGGTTGCTACGAAAGCCAAACTGTTGCTAGGAAGGCCACTATAAACAAAATTTAGTTAGAACATGTAACATGAAACGTTTCTACAAAATAGATTCAAATTGTCCCAGTGGCCTTCTAAGAGAACTCAAAAATATGTTTTCCAACTCGGTGTTTCGATAGCCAAATGTTTGCTTGGGAGGCTACACAAAACCAAACTTTGGAAGACATATCATAAAAAACACTTTCACAAAGTTCAATCAAACTGACTCGGTGCTTTGAAGGATATGTCGCAAATAACTGATTTTGGCAAACGGTTGCCCTAGAAACCACCAGAAACAAAGCTTTGAAATAATCGTGCCAAGGTTTATCCAGATTGGTTCAGCATATTTGGTGCAGGACGGACCCAAATGTCATAAAATAAGCCCAATGTCATATAATTGGCCCAAATATCATAAAATAGGCCCAATGTCATATAATTGGCCCAAATATCATAAAATAGGCCCAATGTCATATAATTGGCCCAAATATCATAAAATAGGCCCAATGTCATATAATTGGCCCAAATATCATAAAATAGGCCCAAATGCTCTTGGAGCATGAGAACTAAATGCTTGGCAAAACACTGGTAACACTAAACACGTTCGTGAAATATCAAGCAAATCTTGTTCGATGCAACAAAAAGCTCACAATGACAGATTCACAGAAAGCTGAGACATTGATTTAGCTTTTCTGCATCAACCCTTCCGGTCCTTGCAAAGGTATTTACTCTAATTTACGTGAGCGATCAACCACGGATCTAACTTTGTATTTTGTCTTATTTCATGAGGATTGTATCTCGCCTTTTTTCGTTATTTTTTAAATCTTCTAAATCATTTCAATGTGTTCTGAACAGATCTCTCTCCCGTCCGTTCAAGCGTTCAAACACTATAAACAGGCCACTAATCGGGGAAACAATATATGTTTCCAGAAACAGGAGCTGTCGATATATCAAAGGGCATAACTACATGACCCCACTGGCCCCCAACCAGGGACTTGACCCATGGGCAGGAATGCTACTGGGAGTAAGGGAATATAAGATGGTTTTATGTTACAAATACAATCTAAATTGGATAATAAAATTTTTTAACAAATACTGAAATATAAGTTATGAATCAAGTGTCCTATTCAAGAACGTAGCACATGAACAAGAGTGGTACAATGTGACAGGCATGTGATCGTGATATATTCTGAACAACCATTATATTGGGTGACACTTTGTTGAAATAAACAAATAAAAGAATTTAGCAAAAAAGTGCCCTACTTCTCGACCCCATGGACCCCACTCAGGAATAAACCCCAGGGAATAACAGTGGTTTAAGGAGAAAGTACATCCTGGATCATATAAAATTATACCAAATATGAAGTGAATCACACATTTACCCTCCTCCAATTACCACTCCTACCTCTAGGTCACGTCACTGGGTGTGGAGGGTAAATGTGTGAGGTTATATTCTCAAATGAAATGAACTGGGTAAAGAGTTCTAAAAACATAAGTGAAAAATTCTACGTGAACTTCTTGACCTTATGACCCCAATCATAGACAGAATCTAGGGTGCAGGAGCAGTAAAACTTCATGAGGTCTGTGTGTGTTGATGTTGTATTACAAACAATAAGTGTCTTGATTAACGGGTTATAGAAATATAAGTGAAGAAAAATACTTTAACTAAAATTTGTCCCCAGCGTACATCTTTACTCTAGAAGTATAACACAGGGACAGGAGTGGTACTGACGGAAGTGGAGCATGTGATGATATATTCCAAAAACGAAATGAATAGGATAAGGAATTAAAGACCAGTGTCCCTCGAAGAGACTGACACTCTATTGACCGAAACAAATTTACAGAGATACCAGAGTAGTCTGTTTTTTTCTTTTTAACTAACTGGAACCATCTCTGATATTCTTGAGAAACTCCAAGATACCAAATTTGGTAACAAAACTATTTTCTAATGTTTGAGGTAATATGTTTACACGACATTCTGACTGCCACCATTTTCATTTAGTACAAAGAAGTCATAAGAAGTCTTTTAGCGAAAACCCCATGACACCACAACTATCCATTCAAGAGAAGTAGTTATAACAAGATTTTAAAGATGGCCAACATAGCGCACATAATGGATGTCAGATCGGTACCTTTTTAATTTGGGACTAACCAGCCATCATAAGAAGTCTCTTAGTGAAAAGTCAATGTCGTTACGGACATCAGTTTAGGAAAACATGTAACAAGATTTTGAACATGACCATTATAGAGGCCATATTGAAGATCAGATCGGCATTATTTTCATTAAAACCAACCAGACACGACAATTCTTTTGGTGAAAACCCCATGTAACTAATTCCATCCATTTAGGAGAAAAAGCGATAACAAGATTTGGCCGTCATGTTCGGTGTCAGATTGACACCATTTTCATTTAGTACCAAATGTACATCGCAAGTATTTCAGTGAAAACCTCATGTAAATACTACATCCATTCAAGAAGAGTAGTTAATAACAAGATTTTTCAAGATGACCACCATGGCGGCCATATTGAATTTTCGAGGGGCACCCTGTCAATCCGACCATCCATTAGGGACGAGTAATGATAAGATTTTCAAGATGGTCACTGTAGCAGCCATACTGGATGACCGAGTTGGTATCCAGTATACACCATTTTCATTTAGGACCAATCAGACATCATTAGGAGTCTTTCAGTGAAAACCCCATATTGATACGACCATCCGATCAGGAAGAGGAGATATATTAAGATTTTCAAGCCGGATGCCATGGCAACCATATTGGCTGTCAGATCGGCAACGTTTTCATTTAGGACCACAATATATCATAAGAAGTCTTTGAGTTAAAACCCATGTCAATATGATCATCTGTTCAAGAGGAGTAGCGACAACAAGTTATTCAACTTGGCCACCGGGGTGGGATGGGGGGCATATTGGGTTTCTGTGGGGTACTATTTTCATCTAGGGCTAACTAGAATTCATAAGAAATCTTTCAGTGAAAAACCCATGTCGAATGACATTCTGTTCATGGCGAGTAGCAATAACAAGATCTTTCAAGATACCCCTGATGGCAGTCAAGTTGGATGTCAGATAGGCACCATTTTGATTTAGGACCAACTAGACATCATAAAAAGTGTTTATTGTGAAAACCTCATGTCGATATGACTATCTGTTGAGGAGGAGTAGCGATAACAAGATTTTCAAGATGGCTGCCATGGCGGCCATAATAGATGTCCAAGGGCACTGATTTAATTTAGTAGCAACTAGACCTTAGGATGAATGTTTGTAAAGTTTCGTGGCAATCCTCCCAGTAGTCTATGAGGCGGGAGCGATAAAAAAAAATTGTGCTAACGGACGCCAGACGGCCAACTGACAGACGCTGGATGCAGGACGTCAGAAAAAGGCCATCGCATAAGCTCTTCTGGTCCATTACCAGCAGAGCTATAAAAAAAAAAAAAAAAAAAAAAAAAAAAAAATTAAAAAATAAAATTTGAACCAATATGTGTTTCCACTGTAATTTTTGACTACAATTCCCCCACCCGGGAACCCTGGTACAGAAGTGGTACTAAGATATGGGAAGTATGTGATATTATATTCCAAATATGAAGTAAATTGAGTATGGGATTATGGAAAAGTAAGTGATTAAAACAAGGTTTGACTAAGCCTTTAACGAAAATGTATCTCCACCATAATGCTCGACTCCATGGCCCCACAAAAAGGCAGAACCCAGGGGCAGAAGCGGTATTGAGAGAAGGGGCGTATGCGATGATATTATATTCCAAATATGAAGTGAAACTAGATAAGGGATTACTGAGCTACACGTGCTGGTAACTTTTTTTTTAACCAAAATATGCCATAAATTTAATTTCTGACCCCATAACCCCAACCCAGGGGCAGAAACCAGGGGAAGGAGTGGTATTGAGATGATGTTATATTCCAAACATGAAGTGAATTGATAAATGGGGTATGGAAATAGAAGCGATGAAGAGACTAGAACCAAATAGTTTAACCAAAATGTGTTCCCATTATAATTTTAGATCTTATGAGCCCACCCTGGGGAAGCCTCTAGGGGAAAGAGTGGTACTGAGAGAAATGGACTATTTAATTCTTTACCCCATGACCCCACCCATGTGCGGAACCCAGGGGCAGGAGTGGTATTTAGAGAATTAGAGGAGGGGTCCATGTGATGATGTTATATTCCAAACATGAAGTGAATTGATAAAGGGGTTAAAAAAAACTATATATATATCAACTAGCTATTAAGACATTAGTCAATTAAATACTGTCAAAGCCTGACTTGAACCAAGAAAACTTACTAAAGAAGTCAAGACTAAAATGTATGCCGCGTAGTCCCATGGTAAATTCTACTTGTAGTTGATATAAATCCATTCCAGAGGCGCACCTGCTGTCTTAATATAATACTGTATGGCACTAAATAAATATATGGAGGGGGGGGGGGGTATTTTTGTTTGATGGGGGTGGATTGTGTGGGCGTAACTCAAACCAGACCCAAATTAACCTCTAAGACACCACATAATACATTAACGTACGAAAAACTAAATGACCATCAAAATAACTCCATTTTAAATCGCTGTTAGTCTCTCTTTAACGCCTCTTGCATCCAATTTTTGCGATAGTATTTGTGTCAACTTATAATCGAGTATATACAGTAATTGATACAAACATAGATTGGATATGTAACTACTGACAAAAACTAGAAGCCCGTATTATTATATTACTATTATGAATATGTACGTATCTATTTACCTATCGATCTATCCCACTGCAACGCATGAAAGAAGAGAACAGAGAATACATTTGTCCGCATATAACAAAGCATAATCTAATCATACTGTAAAATATCAAATATATGTACCTTAGAGTGTGGGCGAAGTTAACTCAAGTTACGTCAATATCTGCGCACACAATATCTGCGCACACAATGACGCGTTGCTTTTTATTGGTTCAACATATGTGCATTATCGCAATTTTCCAGCTTTTTCCCCTTTTTGAGCATCCAGATGATTTGATAATAACTTTTCCCTATATTATATTTTAACTGATAAACATTCCTGTATTTCAGGGTTATAAACAGATATCAAAAAAATTAACCAAAAAGTGTATCCCGCGAACCGGATTCGAAAACGGTGAACTAAGGATTTCCTGGATTTTATTCCTCTCGACAGTCCTCCATTCTAACAACTGATCTATCACGGGATCACATATCCTTACACCTGCTCCCAATAGATCAGCGGTCATAAACCCCTACGGCCATTATAGGCGGCTGAACACTTTATGCATCTGATATTACATTAGAGACGTCTGTAACACCTGTCTATGATTACATAAAAAATTCCATTTCTGAGACGGTGATAGTGCATGTCACCGGAGGAAAATACATTTTCGACCGAGGCGAATGATAAAATTAAAAAGAAAAGTTTATCGAATACCGATATGAGCATGGTTCCCATAGGTTAATGGGTCAACATTCCCTGACTTTTCCCTGCCGAAAGGCAAATTTTAGCGGACTACAGGTTTCACGTGAAACACAGAGACACACACTTTTTATTGCTAAACAGTTAATACATAGAAATTGACTGTCATTAAAGTTGGTACCCCGTCCCCTACAGCTAACTCCATACCATCTTTTATTTAACCTTTTCATTTGAAAAATATTGGGTGTTTAAATAACAAATTTAAAAAAAAAGATTTAAAATCGTTTAAAAAGTGTAAGTGTGAATCCAATAAACATACATTTATACACATTATAATGACAATGATTTTGTAATGTTACAAAGTGAAATGTTACAAATTAGTCTGAAATTAATTTTGTAATGTTACCAAGTTAAATATTACAAATAGTTTTGAAATCTCCATTGCCTGCTTAAATATAAACCTATGTTAACACTGAATCAAACTGACAATATCCCCTTGAACAAGCTGTCATAAAATACAGAATATATTGAGAAACTGCATCTTGTAATGAGGAAAAGGTTTAATGACAAATCAGACACAAAATGCAAGCTAAGTGGATATAAAATAAGCAGAATTTTGCGAATAAGTTTAGCTTGACTAGAAATGTGTCAATACAACAGATATGACCCCGCGAATATGAAGCAATTGAAGGTCAGTGTCAGTGTCAAGTCCAAATCTGGGGCCAGAATTCAGTAAAATTTTGCCGGAAAACAGTGACACTCAAACTTGACCTAGATTTTCTTAATGTAAAGTCTCATTCCAAATTTGGTTTCAGTGTATGAAGTCCTTGAATTGAGCAGTAACGAAATTCCGATGCAATTGATGGGTAAAGTTCAAACGGTCCATACATCCGTTCAATTTTGTTGGCTAATGGTGAAGATTAAACTTGATTGTCTTTTTAATGAAAAACCCCATACCAAATCTGCTTTAAATCCATGACGTCTTTCATAAGTTATTTAGCCGAAAAAAACCTGCAATTGAAGGACAAAGTCCGAACTCAAACAGGGGCCATAACTATGTTAAATTTTGTTAGCAAATTGGTGAAAGTTGAACCTGACCTCGATCTTCTTAATGTTAAGCTTCATACGAAATTTGTATTAACACATGAAGTCCTCAACAAAGTCCTGCATGTCCAGCCCACAATGAAAGCAATGCAGAAAAGCTTGTACCAAAATTTGAACAAACTGTTGATGGCGTCAACGCCGTTAGAAAAGTTACTGTTATGTCTTCCTTACCACTCACGTAACCTCAACAAAAAGTATAATGCAATAAAAGGGCAAAGTTCTAAAGACAGGCCATAACTCTGTTCAATATTATATATATATATATATATATATATATATATATATATATATATATATATATATATATATAGAGAGAGAGAGAGAGAGAGAGAGAGAGAGAGAGAGAGAGAGAGAGAGAGAGGGAGAGAGAGAGAGAGAGAGAGAGAGAGAGAGAGAGAGAGAGAGAGAATTACAAATATACACCAAACAGAGCGGAAAGTGATATCCCTGGATTCTAACATTAACAGAAGTTTGAAATACGAACAAATAATATTATCATACAGGTTAGAGAATTTTAATTTGTACTCTACGGAGATTCGAACCCGGATCCACGGGTTACGGCACCATCGCCTTGCCTGTACGCACCAACCCCTATACCATCTCGACCATGCACACATCACCAAAAAAGTTATGCTCACAAAGTCGGTAGTATAGGCATTTGTGCGTAGCAGACATACCAGCATGTTGACCAGTAATTAATTCTCATGTAAGTACACAGTCCATCTGGATTCATATATATATATATATATATATATATATATATATATATATATATATATATATATATTGTTGCTTATGGTGATTACTATACTTAAACTAAGTCTTCTTAACGTAAAACCTCACACTAAAATTGGTTTGAATCCATGAAGTCCTTCAAAAGTTATTGAGTGGAAACTAAATTACGATGTAATAAGTAATGAAGAAAAAAGCATACCAAAATGTCGAATGGCAAGTTCTACTTTGATATAAGACCATTAAAGAGTGAATTCTGCTATCCTCATCTAACATAGCATATGATTCAATTACTTCCGGGTCAACTGGTTTTCATGTCGTATTTTCTTCTCGTTACAAACATGTTTGTTTAATTTTTAATCTATTTTTCTCCATGACTCAAACACTACCAAAACGAACCTCCGTGGCAACTCCAAATAATGTAACGACCTACTATTTAACTGATTGAACCAACAGAACGGTGTAATGGATAGGTAAGATTTATTTTCAAAATGACCGTTGATTTTTTGTCAGTAGTGCCTCTTGCATTTATTGCCAACACCATGCATGAGTTGCGAATAAGCTCTGCGTCCGTTTTAACTATGTCTGAAATGAATCCGACCAATCGCGCCACTCTACTGCAATCTACTTAAGCAGCAACCGAAGATATATTGCATATACAAAAGGTCTGACAGTCAATATTCTGTAGATAAATATTTCGCCAATTCTTTCATCCGAATTTCAATTTTGGGAGTCTATACATATAATATATCCTCTGAAAAATGACAAACAGACCTTCTATTTCCATTATTAGATGCACAGGCCTATTCGAAGATTGTTAGTTTAAAGCCCGCGGGACATGACATTTAAGACGACCAGGAAAGAAGTAATACCTTAAATGTCAGACAAGACGAATTCCAAAAACAAGTTTTGCTACTGTAGTCAATATACAGTAAAACGTCGATAACTCAAACATCAAGTACTCGGTACTTGGCATCATTCGAAACGACCGAAAACTCAAACAAATTTGGCCCGTTGCTTTGCGAGTTTTCAAGGTTTTACGGTATGTATGACAATTTGCCCAAAAAAGTGAGTTCTGTCCTAGAGAACTGACATTTTGTACTCGGCACGGGTCATTCTGAAGTTCGGTATTGACCATTCAATCATTTAGCGTAATTAAATGCATTTTGCATTTTACAATGGTAAAAGCATCTGTAACCGAAGTCATTAAAATCCACGAAAAGAGTGCGAGCGCGGAGATATGTGTTTTACAAATGCTCTAGTATTCATAAGCAATACACTTGCAAGACATAGTCCCGGACAGACATATAGTTGAAATGCCAGACAATAATGGGAGAAAAACACAAGGATTCCACGGAATGCCGCGTCTCGCATGTGAACAGTTTTTTGACGACACAGCTTTCAACTTCCCCAGGTGAGACAGAAACTTTATATAAAACAAATAATGTAGAACATACAGGAATATTACTCCACAGTTTTCATTTAATACAACAACTAATGTAATACATACAGGAATATTATCCCTTAGTTTTCATTTAATATAACAACTAATGTAGTACATACAGGAATATTATCCCATAGTTTTCATTTAATATAACAACTAATGTAGAACATACAGGAATATTATCCCATAGTTTTCATTTAATACAACAACTAATGTAGAACATACAGGAATATTATCCAATAGTTTTCATTTAATACAACAACTAATGTAGAACATACAGGAATATTATCCAATAGTTTTCATTTAATATAACAACTAATGTAGAACATACAGGAATATTATTCCTTAGTTTTCATTTAATACAACAACTAATGTAGAACATACAGGAATATTATCCAATAGTTTTCATTTAATACAACAACTAATGTAGAACATACAGGAATATTATCCCATAGTTTTCATTTAATATAACAACTAATGTAGAACATACAGGAATATTATCCAATAGTTTTCATTTAATATAACAACTAATGTAGAACATACAGGAATATTATCCCATAGTTTTCATTTAATACAACAACTAATGTAGAACATACAGGAATATTATCCCATAGTTTTCATTTAATACAACAACTAATGTAGAACATACAGGAATATTATCCCATAGTTTTCATTTAATACAACAACTAATGTAGAACATACGGGAATAGTATCCCATAGTTTTCATTTTATACAACAACTAATGTAGAACATACAGGAATATTATCCAATAGTTTTCATTTAATACAGAACATATGTGACTTAAAATGTTGTTTTATTTTTTTAACTTTTTTTTTACCACCGATCTTTAATAGTATTGACAACGATGTCCACAGCTTTTTCCTTAATATTATTGACAACGATGTCTCCATCTTTCTCCTTAATAGTATTGACAGAGATGCCCCCAGCTTTCTCCTTAATAGTATTGACAACGATTTTCCCAGCTTTTTATTTAATAGTATTGATAACGATGTTCCCAGCTTTCTCCTCAATAGTATTGACAACGATTTTTGCCAGCTTTCTCCTTAACAGTACTGACAACGATGTTCCCAGCTTTCTCCTTAAGCAGGCTAGATAGTAACCTCTAGCATACCAGGATAAAAACTTAAATCATACAGCAATATTATATCAAACTCGAATATGGTGTCCACAGTAAAAAGAACGATATGCAACTTTCAATAACTTCGACACAACAATTTCAAATTTTGGACGAGAACCCCTTTACCACGCCATCTTTATCGCTGGAAAAGAGTATATCTATGTCTGGTCATTAAAACGTCAGGTATTCTTTTTATTATTAACAGTAAGATCACATACAGAAATGGTGGTCAGAGCAAATCAAGTTCACTTCTAGCCTGTCAACAGTAACCGTTAGTCTTTTTAACACCACTTACATGCTGCTTGGTTTGTGGTTTTGTGGGTTCAACGCCATTTTTAAGCACATGATAGGCTATACATGGCGGCCAGTATATTTGGTGGAGGAAGAACCCGGAAAGACCCCGAGAAGAACCACCGACCCACTGGAAGCTACTGGCAAGCTTTCGCACGTACCCACGTTGGCCGAGCCGAGACTCAAACCTACGCGGACAGAGATGAGATGTGAGCGATCTGTAAAGGCGAGCGCCTTTGACCACTAGGCGACGTTAGTTTTAAGAAAGACTTATAAAGGAGCTGGGGATAGGGATGGACCCCGGTACCAATAGCATTGGCATACTTAAATTGTCTTCTCATGCTCATGTATATATAACTATATGGTGGAGATCTCAATAGTTTCTAGATTACGACCTATGAACCACAACTTGATACCCACAGGACATGAGCCAGGAGCCTCATACATACACCATACATTTTCATGAATTTGACTTTGCATGGTTTTATCGGATTCAAAATGTCTCCAAATCGTGTTTAATGTAGAAAAGTTGAAAATCGCGTTTTAACGAAGGTCAAGCTTTATTGTACGTGTGAGGGTTCCTCGTCAAAAACCTGAGTTCGAAATATGGTCACTCGTCGCCTCGAATTGGCAGCTCCTAGGAGAATCAACTCCGCAAATGGCAGGTGAACCTCGTATGAGTGTATGTTAATGTTTTCACACTATTTTATCTGATAATAAAAAATACAATTAGACCCACTATTTTAAGACATACACAGCAAGTCCATTGTATTGTACTGGGCTTGCAGGGTTTCATCTCAGGGTGTTTACAAAGTTAATGTTTACACACAATAAAGTCTCTCTCTCTCTCTCTCTCTCTCTCTCTCTCTCTCTCTCTCACACACAAACACACATACACACACTGAAGTAATGTAATAAACCCATATTTTTTACGTCTAAGCTTATGGATTCGATACATTTAATGACTATTTGTTTCGTTATGGGGAATCGGTGTTGGGAACATATTTCTCAAACCGAGTATTTAGCCAATTAGTATGTACAGTCGTCATAGCCATTTAGTATGTACAGTCGTCATTGCCAATTAGTATGCACAGTCGTCATAGCCAATTAGTATGTACAGTCGAAATAGTCAATTAGTATGTACAGTCGTCATAGCCAATTCGTATGTACAGTCGTCATAGTCATTTATTAGTATGTACAGTCGTCATAGCCAATTAGTATTACAGTCGTCATAGCCAATTAGTATGTACAGTCGTCATAGTCAATTGGTATGTACAGTCGTCATAGCCAATTAGTATGTACAGTCGTCATACTAAACAATATTCACTGCACCTGATGGTAGCATTGGTTAATTTCCTAAATTGGTCCCAGCATCAAAATTCTTAATATAAGGATATCTTGGGATATTCTCAACTATAAGTGTTTACTAATCAGAGATAGGGATACTTTGGTGTATTATGTGTTTGGGGCCAGTTTTGTGGTACGAGACACTATTAATATAATCTACCAATATGAAGTAAGAAAAACCATACAGGTGTCAAATTACGTTCGTGAATGTGTAGTCCTTAGTTGGATTGGCGGAAAATTATTTGTGGTATTAGCGCGTTTTATAGTTCTTCAGTGACATCGTCTGCAGTCCTAAGGTCTTTGGAAATAGAAGGGAAACAATGACCTCAAGCCAAACTCACGCAGTACGTTTGACATTTTTTTTCTCTTTCTCTCCCGTTTAGTCTTGATATAAAACATGAACTATGGTGAGATACTCTTTCTCCATCAATATCTGCTTTTAGAATCCTGGCTTGTTACATTAATTTAGTATGTATGTATATATGTATATGATTTAACGGCGTGCCAACACAATACCGACTATATAGTGCCGATTAAAAGTTAGGATTTAACAGCATGCCAGCACAATACCGACTATATAGTGCCGATTAAAAGTTAGGATTTAACAGCATGCCAACACAATACCGACTATATAGTGCCGATTAAAAGTTAGGATTTAACAGCATGCCAACACAATACCGACTATATAGTGCCGATTAAAAGTTAGGATTTAACGGCATGCCAACACGATACCGACTATATAGTGCCGATTAAAAGTTAGGTCCTAAAATTGTAAAGATACAAAATATACAAAAAAACTTTACTAAGATAATTCCTTCCAAAAAAACGTAAACATATAATCCTACAAGGTAAAGATCAAAGGCAAAGATGCTAAAATTCCTTAAAATTATGCAAATCAAAATATAAAGATAAAAACTATACAATCCTTTGATTAAAGGGTCAAAATGTGTTTTATAAATAGCGTTCTTTTAAAAAGTCCATGATTATTTTTCTGGCAGCACATCATCATAAAACTTCTTAACTGGGTTTATATATTTTTTTTTTTTAAATTTAAAAAAAATTAAAAAAAATTGGCCCACTGGGTGCAATTCGATACACTTGACAAGAATGTGTCCCACTATCAGTGGACACTGCCAGGATATGCACTCTGGCTGCGATTCACCCGTCAGAGGTATGTATGAGTCAGTTATGTCAGGTATGCGTGTCCTCTACGCAAGTGGCACAATACCATCTAATCTCTGCGATTTGTTATATCCAAGGTATGCCACTCTCCAGTGATGTGCTTGATGCCCCAAAGCTTTTTTGTGGTTTTAATTCGACATATTTTGCCAAGTTTATAGAACATGCCGATTTTTATAATATTTGAAGTCACTACATGGAATCTTACATTTAGAAACGGAAGACTGCACCGTCTAAATTATCTTTCGAGGAGTTATGTCCATTGTTACTCCCTCGGTCTATGTCAGAGTTTAGCATGGACCATTGACTTGAGCACGGACCATTGACTTGAGCATGGACCATTGAATTGAGCACGGACTGTTGCTATGTCAGAGTTTAGCATGGACCATTGACTTGAGCACGGACTGTTGCCGGATAAAATAGTTCCTTAGGTTAAAATACATCCAGCCTCGTGCTTTTTCAGTGCATTTTCGTTTCTGTAACCTTTTCAACAAAATATGCAATGTATTATGTCTTGCCAAAAAAAGTCCATAACGTACTGCATTTCATGTTCCATTTTATATCTGCAAGAATTCAGTTCTATTATAACTCTAATTGTGTATGATGCTGCTGTGATGCCAAATGAGACAACTGAAATCTCGTCCAAACTTGTGTTTGTTTTATATTGTTTTTTGCAGCTTCTCCAATAAGGTCATTCTAGTGCATGCAAATTAGCTATTCCTGCACAATATTTAAATTTGTGAACAAAATATCTTCGAGTATTGCTGTGAGTGGTCTGGGCATTTTTTATTTTTTTTGGTGAAAATAATACCCTCGAGTCAAGTATTCAAGTGTTCGTTTTTATTTATTTAGCAAGAGATATAAAATATATTTTACTATTGTTTATGTACGTGATCTTTGACATTTAACCTTTTTTGACCTTTATAATAAATGTCAGCAAAAACCCACCTGCTCTCTCTGGTCTGTCAATACCTGGGTGTAGCCATTTCTGGAACTTTTTCCCTGACCGCTTCAAGAGACAATATTTATTGTTCTATCCTACTCTGAATTGGGGTTGCTGTCGCCATTGGCTTTTAAAGTCAAATCAACCGGGATGTCGTCAAATCACTTCAACTACATGTTTGAATTTAACTCAAATTGGAGCCCCTAGGTCGAAAGGCTTAAAGATCCTGATGTTCAAGATGAGGACATAGCGAAACCATCTCCAGAGATTTAAGGCGCACCACAAATTTGACATGCCCTTTAATCTGAATGACTGCAACTCCTACCCTTGGAACCGATTTTTTGTCATACTCCCATCTTTTCCAGCCATTCAGCCCGATTACCGTCATACTTGACGGTGAATTGACGAGAAAGCAGGGGTGTGCTCAATTTATATTGTAAAATATTCACCTCTGGCAAGAGCCGAACCAAGACCTTTCGTTCTGAAATCCTGATCTAACGACCTAGACCATGCAGCCTCGGTTACTAACATACTGTACAAATAAATTATATAAGTTATGCATGTATACTGACATTTAGTGTTCTCTTCTCTTCCTCGAGGCAAAGCAACTGCGATAGTGATCGCACGGAAGGTACGTGTGGATTGCCAAGGATATTACCCCGCAAAGCATAACGAGTCACTTAAATTAATCAGGTTTAGTTGTTTTTAAGTGCCGCAAATGAAACCATTTTATCATCTCCATTTATTTTAGCAAGATTTCAAATAGTAAGGCTGCGCTAATTAAGACTGATTTTTTTTAAAATAATATCTGGTCTTAATCTGCCAGTGAATATCTAGTTTTGTAAATTAGTTTTATTTAAGTCCTGCTCCGCAAGAAGTATTGATTTGTGTAAATTAACACCCTCGAGTCGTAAAGCGCCAGTGAATATAGATTTTATATTATGCTGTCATATTCCTGTACGAGTTGATTAGTGTGTTGCACTAGCGCTAGTACGCTACGACAGTGTTGTTGCATGCTTATGCAAGTGCGTTGTTGTGAAAAATTATACAGCGCCAGTATTCTCATGTATTTACTACTTGGATTTTATGGCATTAAATCGTGATATCAATTAACTTAATCGTAATGTGCCGGTAAATAAATACTGTTACTATTAGCCCTTAAGAAAAAGAATTGGACGCAACTTACCTAGTTTTCTATAAATTTTCATTGTTCCTTTAGTTTGTATTACAGTAAAAAAAAAAAAAGAACAATTCACGGTGATGACAAAATGTGCGTGTTAAGCGAAAATTCATTGTTACAGTTTTCGAATTAAGGGGAGTTATTTTCATTATATACACAAGCTCAGTCAGGGATTTGTAAATGTGCTCTTATTAAATGAAGCAGACTGTCCATAACAAAATCTTTCAAAAGACGTGTTAATTCGTTGTAACGATTGATACGATGCAAAATGCTACTGACAGATCTCCCTCACCCTACCTTCCCAACCTCTCCCTCTCTCATTTCATCTATCTTGACTTCATACATGCTAAATTACTGATGTTCTCTAATCAACCATTTCTGATGGCATTATAAAATACTTATTTTCTTCCAGAGAGATGAACAAAGCAACAACAATAACAACAACAACAAAAAATGGTAAGGGCAAGAAGAGATGTAGTACGCTTAAACATGTAGTTTAAGTGATTTGACATATTTATCATAAAGGTCAAAGGTTAAATGTCAAAGATCACGTACATAAACATCCCCAACCCACACAGCCCACCCCCACCAAACAATACACAGTTTTGAACGGAAAAAATAACATACAGAAATTTCTCCTATTGCGGAAAACTACTCTAGCACAAATTATCCGTTGGAATTTGTATAGGTTCTCAAACATCAGTTTAACTTCTTGTTTATTATCTTCCTGTTTGCAAAAGGGACTTCATCGGCTACTTCGAATAATACGGCTTTCTGATCCTTCATAGCACTTTAGTCATCCGTTATCCATTCCGACGATTCACTAATCCGTTAGAAAGATTTGGCAATCCGTTGGACGATTCAGAAATCCGTTATAAAGAAATAGAAAACCATTCTAACGATTCAACAAGCTGGTATACTGATTTACTAATTCGTTATAACGACTTACCAATCAGTTACAACGATTTAGTAATCCATTAGAGCGATTTAATAATTCCTTAGAACAATTTAGTAATCCATTCAAATGAATTAGTAATTTGAACAATTTAATAATTTGTTACAACAATTTTATTAATTCGTAAGAACGGTTTAGTAATCCTTTAAAACGCTTTACTAATCCGGTAGGACGACCTAATTTTTATTTTTCAGTGGCACTACATCGGCTACGTAGTGTTTACTGATATTACGGGAGAGTAACCTGAATTTTACACCAACATATCCAAGGGGTCGATTCCAAAATGAATGTGAATGTTTTAGATTTAGCGAATTTTGGTGAAGTATTAGAAACTAACAATAATAGATCGTTAGAAACAGTACCGTAGATCAAATAGAAATAGTGCAGTGGATCAAATAGAAACAGTACCGTAGATCAAATAGAAACAGTACAGTAGATCAAATAGAAACAGTACCGTAGATCAAATAGAAACAGTACAGTAGATTAAATGTAAAAACAGTACAGTAGATCAAATAGAAACAGTACAGTAGATCAAATAGAAACAGTACAGTAGATCAAATAGAAGCAGTACCGTAGATCAAATAATGTAGTCATTTATGGTGTTGATAATAACGACGAGAAAGAACGTGTGAAACAGTCGGTAGGCAAAGCTATTGAAGTTTTGGAGATGAACTTTGGCTGAACTTTGAGATGCGTAGCTCACAAACTTGGCATGCTTAGTAAAGATACCAGTAGGCCAATTATTGTCAAATTCGTTTCCATGGTTCATAAAGTTCTTGAAAAAAGGAAACAACCTAAAGGGATCAAACAGTGTTATCAAGGGGGATTCAAAAATCGAGATCTCCTAAAACACGTCTCCAAACTCAAGAACACAAAATGGCGTCATTTTTGCAATGCTTTCATCTGGAAAAATCATACAAGTAAAGCACTGTACTCCTCTCTTTTTTAACTTAATGATCTTTAATTATCGCAGTTTATTAAATAGTGTACATAGGGTGCAGATAGAACTGTTTCTTGTGTTCCACTTTCTTGTTTGTCACAAATGTGAATTTATAAAAATTTATGGAGATTACACCTTGATTTGAAATTTGTTATACAACTATTAAAAACGAGTCGTACACTGCACAAAATATCTTTTTTTGTATGATCAGTCACATGATTGTTTTTTCTAATGTACTTTTTCATAATGTGTTAAATATGCTTTCGACTAAGATCACATATTCATACTACTGATTTGTAAAAGATACAGTACGAGTCTTACAACCAAACCGTACTCTTGCAAACATTAGAAGTACTCTTGCAAACATAAGAAGTACTCTTGCAAACATAAGAAGTACAGACTGCGTCATCGAACAACAAACGAGCCTGAAGCTACGCCGAGGATCTATCTATTGTTCGGTCAAGCAAATTAACTTCTTCTACTTGGAAGAGGATGATTTGGAAGGACAAGACGAGCACATGTATCTGACTTGTACGCCGGTATCCTACCCCCACAAAACGATATATTCTGACTCTCAAGAAATTAAAATTACTAGCTGGATTAATTTAAGTTTGGTTTGAATTGTTTGTAGTAATATGAATGTTATTTCAACCGTTGAGAATTTTACACTGAATTAAAATGGTATTGAATCCAATAAAAAAAAAAAATGTATATTCAATATAAAGCATCTATGCAGCAATACATTCATTTCTTAGCATCCATGAATCTATTTAGGACGATTTGTTACCAGTAAACTGCGCAATAAATGGAGTGCCTTAAATCCAGCTTAAAAGCAAAACTTGACCATTACAAGGCATGTGCATGGGAATAATATGCATGAACTTCTTGTGTTTGTTTAAGGACAGCGGTCACTGAGCTGACATGTTTCAAAGTATTTTATCGCGCAAGGACATACACAGATCACCTATAGAGTGGGGTCTCAGTAATCGTAATCAGTAAAATTGGACACTTAACAGTATTCACTCGTAATCAGTAAAATCGGACAAATAACAGTATTCAGCTATAAATATTGCACAGCAGGTGGTTGCACTTAACATTTTGGCAAATATATGTGAATACAGATCGCAAAGCGTGCTAATGACTATAAATTGATAACTCCATTTGTTTACGTAGTTTTTCAGATATGATACCTAATAATGTGTATTATGTACAGCCTTCTTAACATAATCATTTAATTATTGGATTACATTTCTAAATTATTTATGAAATTGGAAAGCAGAAATAATTTAAAAGTCATAATCGATACGGACATGAAATATTCAAGTCTTAAGACTGTTTGCTAACCGTTGAAAGATCCTACAATTTTCATCATATCTGTAATAAACCTGTAGTTTTATGCCAGCTTTTGGGGTTAAGCAATACTAACACCAATCCTTCAATAATTTTTTGTTAAGATTTTTTTTTGGGATCTATTAAAACACTTCTAATACTGATATTAGTCAAAGCCGTCTTACCGAATCACATTCAGTACCGACGTATTTACTATAAATTAAGGCCTGGTAATTTTATAGTTAAATATGAACAAATAAAAAATTATATTTGACAATTAAATTTCAAAAATGTTGCTGCCAAAGTTTGTACATATGATACCTATAATTTAATTTGTATATCTTTGTATTGGGTTTAACGGCCCGTCAGCATAATAATGATTAAAAGGTGTAAAGATAAAGAATTGCTAAATAAAACCCTTGTGTAGATAAAACCTTCCAAATTAACGCAAACATGTTGTACAACAAAATACAAGGTAAAGATGTTTAAACTCCGTTAAAGGTGTACAAAATAAAAGATGAAGGTAACAAATATAAAATCCTGAAAATATAGGTTCAAAGTGTGTTAAATAGACCGCATTCCATCAAAAAGGCTACGATTTTCTCTGGTGCTACATTATCATAAAGTTTCTTAATTGAGTTCACATAAATTTTGTTTTTAAATATAACTGTCTCACGAGGTAGAAGTCGATACACCCGACAAGAATGTTTTCCACTGTCAGTGGTCACCGGCAGAGTATGCATTCTGGTCGCGGTTCACCCTCCATCAGGTATGCACGAGTCGGATATGTGTCTTATACGCAATTGGTACATTACAAATTCAATTCAATAGTTTATTATCATAAGCATTTACATGTTTATAGATTACATATTACAAATATTGCATGGTTATCAAATGCAACGTTAAACATGAACTCAAAAAGGTAATCGTCAAGAGCTGGAAAGGAGAGGATGGACAAATATAAAAAATCTTTATAATAAATTACTGTAAAAATAAAAATCTATCTCTTAGTTTAAACGCTTCATAAACAAATTTAGCTAGTGAACATATTATTTTCTTATTACTAAAAGATAATAGTTCAATGTACTTATGCGTGGATGGTTTATTCCAGAAGTACTTTTGGATTAAGTTTACACGCAAATAAGTATACACATGACATACTAAAAGAAAATGATATTCATCTTTAATATCATGGTTGTCACATAGCATACAGTATCTTTCACTTCTGTCGAGCAATTTACAGAATCAGGAAACACCCACACTTCACCAAAACCAAATCTGCTTTAAGTATCTTTTAGGAGTGTAACCCAACTGATACTGTTATTCGATTCATTTTCAATATATAACTGCCTATATGCAGTACTCAGTATAATATTTGCAGAATTTTTAATTTTAAACCAATATTTAACTAAGTTACCACCTCATCTCTGCAATTTGTTCTATATGAGTAACGCCATTGTCCAATGATGGATTTGATGTTTCGAAGCTTGTTTATGGAGTTTTCGTTCACATATTTTACCAAATATAGAGAATATACCGTTTTATATAATATTTGAAGTCTCTATACGGGATTACATCACTTGTTTAATCTTCACGTTTGAGGTGTTTTTAAGATATTTTAATGTTATGGTCTATCAGGACAAGACTATCATTCATCGTCACTGTGTCATCTTTCTGCTTGCACAGTCATGTGGATAAATCCAAGTTACTTTTTTTATTGTATATTTTTGTTTCCTTGATCTATCATCAATTGCTAATTATCGATTATACAGCTGAATATTAATAACATTATTTTTTTTTTTATCGACTATTCGATGAACTAGATGTACCTGCAGTCACAAACATGCATATTCCGCACATCAGGCTTGTTCTTCTCAACACTTTATTACATGGCAAACAACATACATCCCCCCTCCTCTCTCTAAAGACCTTTGGAGCAATGAAAAATCTTAATGTTTCCTACACATCTGTAAATGTCCAGCATTACTTTTCCAAAGGGTTCCATAAATGCCAAACAAACAAGCTGAGTTATTAAATTTTCCCTTTTTAGAAAATTTATCAAGACATGTCCTCAACAAATGTGACAGAGCAAAAAAGTAGCACATTATTGCGCATCTAAACCAACCACATATCTAGCCAACAAAGTTACAATACAATCCTCCAACCAATGTGGGAGGTGAAGCAATGATTAACTGAATTCCAAAAATATCCCTTTGTTGACAATTTTTCAAGAAGAAATTTCGCCCAAATAACCCAGAGGAAAGATGTTAAACCTTACTGCACATCTGCACCAACCACATATCTAGCCAACAAAGTTTCAATAAAATCCTCCAACCTGTGTAGGAGGAGGAACGATAATGAGCTGACTTCTCAAAATACCATCGTTTTTGAAAATGTTTCAAGAAATTTCACCCAAAATGGACCAGAGGAAAAAAGTAAAACCTTATTGCAAATCTACATAAATCACATATCTTATCTGCAAAGTTTCAATAAAATCCTGCAAGCAGTGTAGGGGGAGAGGTGATGACGAATTCAATTCACCAAATACCCATGTTTAGCAAGTTTTCAAGAAATTTCCCCAAAAATGAACCAGAGGAAAAAAAGTAAAACCTTACTCTGCATCTACACCAACCACATATATAGACAACAAGGCTTCAATACAATCCTCCATCCAATGTGGAAGGAGCAGCAATGACTAACTGAATTCTCAAAATACCCCTTTGTTGAGAATCTTTCAAGAAATTGACCCAAAAATGGATTAAATGAATAAAGTAAATCCATATTGCACATCTACACCAACCACATATCTAGCCAAAGCAGTTTCAATAACATCCTCCAACCAGTGTTGGAGGAGGTGCAGTGATGAACTGAGTTCTCAAAATGTAACTGTATTTTGGAATTTTTGAAGAAATTTCCCCCAAAATGAGCCAGAGGAAAACAGTTAAACTTTATTGCACAGCTACATGAACCACATATCTAGCCTACAAAGTTTCAATATAATCCTCTGACAATGTTGGAAAAGAAGTGATGGCAAACTGATATCTAAAAAAAATACCCTTTTGTAATTAGTTTTCAAGAAATTTTCCAATAAATTTGACTGGAGGAAAAAAAGCAAAACCTTATTACACATCTATACCAACCACATATCTAACCAATGAAGTTTCAATAAAATCTTCCTACCAGTGTACAGGAAGTAATGACTAACTAAATTTCCAAACTATCCCTCTTTGGACAATTTTCCAAGAAATTTCCCCAAAATGGGCCACAGGACAAAAATAAAACCTAACTGCACATTTCCACCAACCACATGTCTAGCCAAGAAAGTTTCAATAAAATCCTCCATTCAGTGTAGGAGAAGTGATGATGAATGGGGTTCTCAAAATACCACCGTTTGATCAATACAATTTTTCAAGAAATTTTGCCAAAAATGGGCCAGAAGACAAAAGTTAAACCTTATTGCACGTCTATACCAACCACATATCTATCCAAGAAAGTTTCAATAAAATCTTCCTACTAGTGATGACAAAATGAGCTAAGAAAATACTCCTTTTTGACAATTTTTAAAGAAATTTCTGCAAAAAAATGTGCCAGAGGAAAATTTCAAACCTTAATGCACATCTGTGCCAATATTTTCAGTTCTATAATTAATAGTGTAGCTCTCTACTAAATGAGGTACAATTAATACAAAGAACAGAGCCATGGATGACATATGATATCTTAGAAAGCATCAAACAGAGATTTGTTGCTCTATAGGTCAAAAAAAGAGAAAGACAATAGGGATGCTTACAAAGAATACTGCACAGCAAGAAATAAAATTCAGAACAACATTAAAATGGCCAAAGCTGAATATCTAACTTCTAAAATTGAATAAAATAAAAATAATCCCAAAACATTAAGGCAACAATTAAAAGACTTTGATTACAGGTTACAGCATCAAGATTCTCCAAATATTGTCCCGAATATGGATGGTACAAGCTGTCATGACCCATCCTTGATTGCAGATTAATTTCAATAAATTGTTTACAATTATAGCTTCTGCCCTTGTTGAAAAATTGCTACCTCCTTCTGGATTTTTGACACAAATTCCACAAATTTCAAAAACTTGTATAGTAGTCAGGTACTGAATCAAAATACTTTTAATCTTACCCCTGTCAATGAAGGATTCATATACTGTATACAGAATTGTGTAATCTAAACCCTAAAAAAAAGTACTGGCACAAATAATATACCTGCAAGGTTCTTAAAAGTTGGTTTTGTTGCTCTAAAAATTCCAGTTACTTATTATATTGTTAATTTGTCCATAGAAAGCAACACTGTTCCAGATTAACAAAAATTAGCATGGGTTACACCTCTTTACAAGAAAAATGAAAGATAAGAAGTTGGAAATTAAAGACCAGTCAGCATTCTTAACATTGTTTCAAAGGTCTTGGAGAAAGCAGTTTATTTGCAACTTAAATGATACCTTATTGACAATAACATACTGTGTAAATATCAAAATATCAATCTGGTTTCATTAGTACTTACTCCACAGATACATGTTTAGTCTTTTTCTGGACCATATTTAAACTCAAACTGCCAAAGAATCCTGTATACAGGAATGAATAAGCTAGACCTTCAAAAAACTTTTGACACCAAGATCATGAAATTCTTGGTAAGAAACTGAGAAGTATGGCAATCCAATTAGTTAAATGGTTTGAATCATATTTAGATAACAGGAAACAAATAATTAAGGTCAATGGGGTGGAATAAAAACCAGACAAAATAACTTGTGGTGTTCCGCAAGGAAGTATTTTAGGCCCGCTACTATTTTTGTGTTATGTAAATGATATGATCATTAGTATTGATTCAAACTACAAACTCCTTTTATATGCTGATGATAGTGCCATTCATTTCTCACATAAAGACCCTGAATATATCTCTGAGTCAAACATTTTAGGAAAAGAACTTGAATCTTGCCAAAATTGGTTGGTAGATAACAGTCATGGCACTTAGGAAAAACAGAGTGCATTCTCTTTGGATCAAAAGGCAAACTAAAAAAAAAGCTACTGAATTCAAGGTTATGTGCAATGATCACATCGTTAACTTACAAAAACCTGTTAAATACCCTAGCATTTATATTGATACATTTGCGTCTGGGGAAACTATATTACGTGACATTATTAAAAAAGTAAGTGCATGCCTAACATTTCTTTACAGACATGGCAACTATCTGTCATTTAAAAAGCAAAATTATTATGTCCAGCCTTGATTCAGTGTCACTTTGACTACTCATGTCCAGCCTCGATTCAGTGTCACTTTGACTACTCATGCTTAGCTTGGTCCTCTGATATATATCAAGAAAATTAAAAACTAAACTTCAGGCCTCGCAAAATAAAATCATTAGATTCTTGAACAACTCACGTCCCAGGACCAGCATTCAACAATCTGAGCAACTAAGTGTTGGCATACTAAATGTATAACAGAGAGTCAGGCAACTAACATTGAACCATGTGTTCAAAATTCTTTATAATTATTCTCCATCTTACTTGTCTAATTATTTTGAGCACGCATCAGGCTAACACAGATATTTAACTTGATCCAGCTGCTACAATTTCACTGTTCCCAATTTAAACAGAGTTACATCAACAACTTTATATTATAATGCCATAAAAGAATGGAATTCTCCATAATGCCATAAAAGAATGGAATTCTCTTCCAACCTCAATTAAAACTATTGCCCAATACCTTTAAAGCTGCAGTAAAAGAATACCATGGCACACAACTGTCAACTGAAGAAAACAGTGCTTTTTTAGTTTGTAACTAATGTATAAGTATGATACTAATGCAGTAGTATATATCTGGCAATAATATGTATCTATATTCTACCTTTACAGTACAATCCCACATTTATGTTAATTTAAGATGTCTCCACTCTATATACTACTGTCGTTTATTTATTCGATCTGTAACTAGACATACTAACTTCTTTATTCTAGCAATGTCTCTCATCGACATTATTATGTTTTTTTACAATAAAATGTAGTAAGTTAAGGCTTATGTTCCATCCCAGCCCACAATATCCAAATTAAGGACCCTATTGGATATACCAGTAAGTCTGTAAGACTTTAATAGTTCATCCTTGGATATGTCACCATATTTGCATGTTTTATTTCCTAATTTATTAGGCTCTGTTGAATCTGTTTTTGTGTATCATAGGCAGGTACATGCCTGAAATGTGATTTTAGAATCTTTTGCTACGGGAAATTTTTATTTTAAATTGTATTATGGTCTCAAAGTAAAAAAATTATTTTATTAATATTTAAACAAAATTACAATCTTTAAAATAGTTCATCCTGGTGATGTAATGCTTTTTTATTACTTATTTCACATATAACTATGTCTTTTTATTATAAATATATTTCATGAAATTATCTGTTAATATTGTATATCATGTGCATTCCAGAATAAATACAACTACTACTAGATCAGTAGTTAATTTACAACTTTTTAAATATCAGTGAAATTAACATATATTTTATATCTGCACTTTTATTGATATAATCTCAGTCATACCTGCTCATCTGTCTGTACGCCTGTTGATATGTCCATCTGTATACTGTAGATAATAGTTGGAGGAACAGAACCGCTTTACTTTAATGAAGATCAAGAATAAGCCAGTTGTAGATGTTTTAAGAACAGCTTATATTCTGCCAAAAATGTTGGTAATAAGAAACTTTATGCTAATATTATTTCTCATGTTATCAATATTATTTCTCATGTTATCAGTGTTTGCAGTTTTTCATATTAGTCATTTTGAATAGTCAAGTTATGCTATCCTCCAACAGTTCTTGTTTTTCTTAAGCTGGATAAAAATAATTGCCCTTTCATATTTTCAAGTGTTTATCAAGTGATATTTTCAAGTGTTCATCAAGTGATATTTTTAAGTGTTCATCAAGTGATATTTTTAGTGTTCATCAAGTGATATTTTCAAGTGTTCATCAAGTGATATTTTCAAGTGTTTATCAAGTGATATTTTCAAGTGTTCATCAAGTGATATTTTTAAGTGTTCATTAAGTGATATTTACAAGTGTTCATCAAGTCTATAACAAGTCTATCAAATGAAGATTACTTTGAAGATTTTATTTTAGTAAAATTGTAACCAAAACTCCCTTGAAGGGACTGATGCTCTACTGGCTGAAAAGAATGTCCAGGAATTTAAGATAAAACTATTTCTTCCTTTTAACTGCTTAGTATTGAAACCATTTCTGATATTTTTCAGCAATAAAAATATTTTCAAATTAGCTGCTGTGGTGGACATTTTGGATGTCAAATTGGCACCATTTTCATTTAGGACCAACAATACATCATAAGAAGTATTCTGGTGGAAACCTCATATTGATATGACTTTCTGTTTTGGAGGAGTAATGATAACAAGATTTTCAAGATGGGTGCCATGGTGGCCATTTTGGATATCAGATTCGCACCATTTCCATTTAGTACCAACTAGACTTCATAAGAAGTCTTCTGGTGATAATAAGGTTTTCAAGATGGCCATTGTGGCGGCCATATTGGACATCAGATCAGCACCATTTTCATTTAGGACCAACTAGACATCATAAAAAGTCTTGTCGTGAAAACCCCACGGCAATTTTACTTTACATTCAGAAGGAGTAAAAATAACAAGATTTTCAAGATGGCCACTGTGGTAGCTATATTGCATATCAGATCAGCACCATTTTTATTTATGACCATGCAGATATCATAAGAAGTCTTCTGGTAAAAACCCCATGTCAATATGACTTTCAGTTCAGGAGTAGCTATCACAAGAATATCATTATGGCCACTGTGATGGCCATACTGGACATCAGATCGGCACCATTTTCATTTATGACCAACTAGGTACCATAAAAAGTCTTTTGGTGAAAACCCCATGTTGACATGATCATTCATTCAGGAGGAGTAGCGATAACAAGATTATGGATGTCTGTGTGGCACCATTTTAATTGAGGACCATCTAGACCATGAGATTAATGTGTGTGTAAAGTTTCATGGCAATCCTTCAAGAAGTTTAGGCAGAGTAGCTATAACAAACTTGTGCTAACAAATGAATGACAGACAATGGACAACAGACCATCCAATAAGCTCTTCTGGTCACTAAAAATATGAAAAAAGTTTTATCTGTAGCAAATAAACTAGTATTTAAAATTTCATATCTCATTTTCTTCATTAATTATCTTACTCTGTATTAGCTGGACAAACATTGTAAAGAGAGACCATCTACTGTGACCGCATTTCATGTATCAAACATTGTAAAGAGAGACCATCTACTGTGACTGCGTTTCATGTATCAAACATTGTAAAGAGAGACCATCTACTGTGACTGTGTTTCATGTATCAAACATTGTAAAGAGAGGCCATCTACTGTGACTGCGTTTCATGCATCAAGCATTGTAAAGAGAGACCATCTACTGTGACTGCGTTGAATGCATCAAACTTTGTAAAGAGAGGCCATCTACTGTGACTGCGTTTCATGCATCAAACATTGTAAAGAGAGACCATCTACTGTGACTGCGTTTAATGCATCAAACATTATAAAGAGAGGCCGTCTACTGTGACTGCGTTTAATGCATCAAACATTGTAAAGAGAGGCCATCTACTGTGACTGCGTTTCATGCATCAAACATTGTAAAGAGAGACCATCTACTGTGACTGCGTTGAATGCATCAAACTTTCTAAAGAGAGGCCATCTACTGTGACTGCGTTGAATGCATCAAAACATTATTAAGAGAGACCATCTACTGTGACTGCGTTTAATGCATCAAACATTGTAAAGAGAGACCATCTACTGTGACTGCATTTAATGCATCAAACATTGTAAAGAGAGGCCATTTACTGTGACTGCGTTGAATGCATCAAACATTGTAAAGAGAGGCTATCTACTGTGACTGCGTTTCATGCATCAAACATTGTAAAGAGAGACCATCTACTGTGACTGCGTTTCATGCATCAAACTTTGTAAAGAGAAGTCATCTACTGTGACTGCGTTTCATGCATCAAACTTTGTAAAGAGAAGTCATCTACTGTGACTGCGTTTCATGCATCAAACATTGTAAAGAGAGACCATCTACTATGACTGCGTTTCATGCATCAAACTTTGTAAAGAGAGGCCATCTACTGTGACTGCGTTTCATGTATCAAACATTGTAAAGAGAGACCATCTACTGTGACTGCGTTTCATGTATCAAACATTGTAAAGAGAGGCCATCTACTGTGACTGCATTTCATGCATTTACCTTTTTGTGCACATAAGCCCTGTGCAAAATGGCTGACCCCTAGAGGTGACTACCCTAATTACAATACAAATGGATGGAACATGCACAGTATGAGGAATCTGTAAAAAAGGGAGTACACTTACAACAATAAGAAGATACTTTTAGATTACTCTTACAACTGTAAGAAGGCCCCTTTTCAATAGCTCTGTGGGAAAGAGGGTGTGTGTACTGGCATGCAGATTAATTTACTCTCTACTTGTGTGGCACTTGTGACTTTTTTATGACCTATATGCACAGGTCAGTCTTTCTTGTATGTGTGTGTATCTTTATAATAGAGTACTACCATATACATAAAGCATGACTTTGTTCCTTAAATGTGCATATGGTGACCTTTCATACTGTTCAAAATTGTATGGATATTGATTAATACAGACAATGTTAGCACTTATTTTTCCATAGTATTACTTTGTTTTTTCATTATTGACTGTTAATAGCGAAGAATTCCCATTTGGGTTATTGCTAATCTAGTAATACTCCATCAGGTTATTACTAATCTAGTAATACTCCATCAGGTTATTACTAATCTAGTAATACTCCATTGGGTTATTACTAATCTAGTAATACTCTGTCAGTAAGTATTCTAACTTCCAAGTAACTATAATTTGATGTCCTTTTAATTTACCTTTTAAACATTAATCAGTCTTGCATAATTTGTAATATGCCTAACTAAGTATCTACTCAGTACAGCACTTTTTTTATAATAAATTGTTACAGATAAGGCAGGAAATGAGCCACCTATGAACCAATATGATTTTGTATTTTGTTTTTTTCTTGATATACTTTGGTTCTTGTAATTCTTTTGGTTTCGCTGATTTAAATTTGTTACAGTCCCAGACCTCTTATTTTAGAATAAATGTAATTTACAGTTTTACTTCAGATTTTTCGTTTATGGCTAGATATGTTCCACTTTCTTGTCAATATCTCCACTCAATATTTATTTATTAATGGGAATTTTATTTAAAAATCTAAATATAAATATATCCACATATTACATAAGAATAATTTCAATAAACAGTCATGGCTTAGGGGATAAATGGAAAAGGAATGATATTCTAACTTTCTTAAAACAAAGAAATATGCTATTTACTTCCTTCAAAATGCTCATTTTACACAAAAAGAAGAAAACATTTTTCAGTCACAATGTGGCTATAAATGCCTTTTGCACAGTTATAATGCACCTCATGCAGAGGAGTTGCTGTATTCTTTAATAACATTTAAAAAATTAATGTAAGTTATAAATGATGGAAGTGATAATAAGATGGCAATTAACATTAATGTATGTATGTACATATAGTAGTGTTTGATGGCACCTCAGCACAATAGTGGCTGTATGGTGCCAACTAAAGGTAAAGTTTGAAAAATGTAACAAGAGTCCCTCGAAGGGACTAACACTCTACTGGGTGAAAAGAATTTCCAATAATTCAAGATATGACCATTTCTTCTTTTTAACTGCTGAGTGTTGAAACCATCTCTGATATTCTTCGTTAATAATACAATTTTAAAATTATCTGTTGTGGTGGACATATTGAATGTCAGATTGGCCCCATTTTCATTTAGGACCAAGTAGACATCATTTGAAGTCTTTTGGTGAAAACCATATGTCAATATGACCATCCATTCAGGGGGAGTAGTGACAGCAATATTTTCAAGACAGCTGTCATTGCAGCCATACTGGATGTACAACTGGTATCATTTTCATTTAGGACAAACTAGGTATCATTAGAGTCTACTGGTGAAAACTCCATGTTGATATAGCCATCCATTTGGAAGGTGTCGACATAACAATATGATGGCCATGTTTAGGGTCAGTTTGCATCATTTTCATTTAAGACCAACTAGACACCATAAGAACTCTTCTGATGAAAAATCCATGTCAAATACTTTCCATTTAAGAGGAGTAGCAATAACAAGATTTTCAAGATGGCCATCATGATGGCCATATTGGACATCAGATCAGCACCAATTTAATTTAGGACCAACAAGACATTATAACGTTAATATGACTTTCCATTTGGAGGAGTAACAATAACAAAATTCTCAAGATGGTTGCCATGATGGCCATACTGGATATCAGATTCACACCATTTCCATTTAGGACCAACTAGATATCATAAGAAGCCATCTGGTGAAAACCTCATGTCAATATGACTTATTGTTCAGAAGGAGTAGCAATAACAAAATTTTCAAGATGGCTGCTGTGCTGGCTATTTTGGATCTCAGAAGAGCACTATTTTCATTTAGGACCAACTAGACATTATAAGAAGTCTTCTAGTGAAAATAACCCATGTTGATATGACCATCCATTCTGAAGTAGTAGCGATAGCAAGATTTTCAAGATGGCCACTGTGGCGGCCATATAAGACACCAGATTGGCACCATTTTCATTCGGACATCACAAGAAGTCTTGTAGTAAAAACCCATGACAACATGACTTTGTATTAAGAGGAGTAGCAATACCAAGATTTTCAAGATGGCTCTATTAGTCTGGTCTATGATCAATAGAACTAAAAATGAATTGCACACACAAATTGGAACAGAAACCCTTCCAAACTAATGTAAACATCAAGTACAGCAAGATAAAATATAAATCATGAAGCCGTTAAAATTCTGTAAAATGTATGTAGACTAAAAGATAAAGGTAACACATACAAAATTCTTAAAACATACTTTTGACAAATAAGACACAGATTTGTACGACAGAATCAGGTACGATATTTTAGAATTGATGTATTTATTAAAGTCAAGATTGGGCAAAATTTAAATTGGGGTATTATTGCCTGCATTTAAAATTTGAAAATGATACACATTATTTTAGCTGGAGATTTTAACTTTGTTATCGATCCTATGATTGGCATGCTGAGCTACAGTATTCCTATATGAATAACCCCAGGGATAGGGAAATGGTGATTAATTCTGTAATAAATAAAATTTAGTAGATATCTGGACAAATTTTAATATGGAAAACAAGCAATATACATGTACATGTACCTGGCATAAGATAAATTCTAACAAAGGAACCTGATTATATTTTTCCTGATATCCGAAAATTTGAAACGGGAAGTACAGGATAGAAATATTGTGACAAAATAAAAATCTGATTATGCTCCAAATACTATCAACTTTAAATCTGGACAATTTATAAAAGGAAAACCTTTCTGGACATGTAACAGCTCCCTTCTGAAGGATTCTGAGTATATAAAAACAGTCAAAGATGTAATATACAGAGTTAAAATAAAATATGCCCCAGCCACGTATAAAGATAATAACATTGATGTAAATGAAATTGAAGACAGTGATAATAAATCTTTTTTTTTTCTTGATGTGCTTTAAATAGAAATAAGGGGGAAAACAATATCCTATTCAACTTACCATACAAAAAAAGTTTTATTTAAAAAAATCAGTTATTTGAAGAAATCAATTACATACAGTAAAGTGAAATAATAGACCATCATTTTTTGAATCAAAATGACAAGAACTTATGAAAATCAGGTATAAAAAGTTAGAGCGGTCAATGGCAAGATCTCAAGCACACTGAATAGAAAAATGAGAAAAACTCACTAAATATTTTTGCAATGTACAAAACAGGAATTCCAAAAGTAAAAATACAAATACTCTCATAGATAATGATGGAAAGATACTTTCTGAACAGAAGGATATTACAGAATAAACCAAAAAGTTTTACCAAAATCTGTGTGCAAGGAAAAAAATAGATAGTTTGCATTTGTTTGAAATGTTTAATCACTTTGGTATTTCTAAATTAGATGATAGTAGCAGAAATTCTTGGGAAGGAAAAATTACATATTATTCAGAAACTTTAGCAGCACTTAATAATATCAAAGAAAACAAAAGTCCAGGATCTGATAGATTAATTCTGAGTTTTTAAAAATCTATGTGGAAAGATCTGAGCTACTTCTTAGTTTGCGCAAATAACCATGGTTACAGAACGGGCAAACTTTCTGCTACCCATGCCAAAAAGTGGGCACTATTACCTGCAGACCAAAAAGAAATAAAGATAAACAACTTCACAAAAATTTGCATCCAATTTATATTCAAATGCAACTTAAAAAATAGCATCAGTATGCATAGCCAACAGAATTTACTGGTAACACATTTTTTTCTTTCTATTTTAATACAGAAAAGACCAAACTGATTTCTTTCTGGTAGATTTTTAAGGAAAAATATCAGAATTATTTTTAAATTACACTGAAACAAGAACAAATACCTTGATTTCTACTCCTTATTGATTTTGAAAAGTCATTCAATTCTCTAGCATAGGAATTCATAAGAAAAGTATTGTACTACAGTGTATTTAAATTATGATGAATCTATTTTAAAATAGGCAACAGTTTATAATAAAATTTAATCTTGTATAATAGTTAACTGGCATCCATCATCTTGATTTAGCACTGGTAGAGGGTGTAGGCAAGGAGATCACCTGTCACCATATGTGTTCATTCTGAATGAAGAGATGATGGCAGTTATGATTAGAAAGAATCCAAAGATATGAAGCAGTAAATTAGAAGACTGACTTTTGTTTACTGTTATACACAGTTGACACCTCCTTATTCCTGGATGGTGCTGAATAATTGCTTAGACAAACTTTATTAACATTAGAGATATTTGGAAAACACTCTAGCCTTTATCTAAATATCAATAAAACAAAAGCAGTTTGGTTTGGTTTGGTGTTTTATGGCACAGCAATACAAGAAGTTTATTTAGTGCTTAGGCAATGGTGCAAAGTGCTTTGCCATGGATGCACTATGGTAGCTGACCTGGTTGGAGCCAATAGTAGGATTCTAGCCTGCACCCTTTCAGTCATGAGTCCGGAATGCTAACCACTAAGTCACCACAGTTCCTACCTCCATTAGTCACCTCTAAAAACATGCAGGGGAACGTATCTGGCCTATACTACATCCCTGTGCCCACAGGGGGTCAAAAGTACTTTGGATCGGAAGCATAAAAAATAGTAATCATACGCTATGTTAGGAATTCAATCTTAATTGCAAAATAGGAATTTTTACCACGTTGGGAGTAAAATGTTCTACAAGCTTATCTGAAATAACATTTTATTCCTAAAATAACAGAGGAAGCCATGGTATCTCGGTGGAGTATCAGACATAATCCATGAGTTGCAGGTTCAACATAATCCATGGGTTGCAGGTTCAATAACCACCCAGGCCAGCCTGGGTTGGCTGCCTCTGTGTATTTTTTGGAAAGGCACTTAGCTCCCATTACCTTGACAGGCAATAAAGTGCTGAAAGTGCTGTTAAAAACTGACAAACCAACCAACCCATCCAAAAATAACAAAAATAAAAGAAGAATGGTCAAAGAGATTGGTTACTCCATATGGAAAAAAAAATTGTCATTAAAGGTTTAGTAGTATAAGCAAGAGTACCGTGAATGGCACATCCCCACCCCATTTTTAATAGTCCTCTAAGTAGATAGCTGAAACTTTTTTGCAAAAACCGCTTTTCATGTGTCAGTCACAGTGACCTTGACTTCTTATCCCAACATCAACAGACTGTCTTTCTAGCCCCAAGTGTAAGCCATCCACAAAATTTGGTGGAGGTCTGTGATGTAGAACTAATGCTATTGTGCAGAAACCATTTTTCTTCTTTCAGTCATAATGACCTTGGTCTCTGACCTCTTGACCCAAAATCAATAGGCTTCTTAATTACCCTATGTTCTAGCCATTCACAAAGACTGGTTCAGGTATGTCATGTAGAACTAACATTATTGTGCAGAAACCATTTTTGTTCTTTCAGTCAGTGATGTTGACTTTTGACTATTTGACCCCAAAATTGATATGATTCTTCCTTAACCTAAGGGCAAACCATGCAAAAAGTTTTGATAACCGTAGATGATGTAGAACTCAAGTTATTGTGTGGAAACCTTTTTTTTTTTTAAGTGACCTTGACCTTTTGAGCTTTTGACCCCAAAATCGATGGAGTTCTTCCTTACCCCAAGAGCAAGCCATCCACAAAGTTTGTAACTGTTGATGATGGACAATTTGAGTTATTGTCAGGAAATGAAATTGGTAACATACAGATGGACGAAGGGACAATATCATAACATAATGTGCCCTGCAGGCATATCAAAATTAATCACTTATTAATATCATTACCAACTACACCTAATAATATTACAAATCTACATACATTTTTTTATTTATTTAAATACTTGTGGAATGGGTCAGAATCAAAAGGAGTTGTGTTTGTAAAGAGTATCAAGAAAGTAGGTTAAAAATGGTACATTTAAAAACTTTTATGAAAGCTCCAAAAATATCTTCATTAAGAAAAAAGTTTCAAAAAGACAGAAAATGGAAACAAAATTGCTACCTTCCATGCACCCAAATTGAAAAGATTTTCACAGATTTGGATCTACATTTTTTAAAACAATATATATGGTTTCCTGACAATGAATTTATTGAAGGACATTTTTGTATCAATCAATCTTTATTTCCTCCATGAGGAGAGTTCATTTACAAATATAGAGAATACGACAGAAAGAGAAATTAAACATTTTACACTGATAATTTCGGAAAACATTCCAGAAAGTCAATGATACATATTAAACTAATACAGATGAGGAAGGTACAAATGGAATATCAATAATTAGGAAATACATGCAAACATACAATATAGCACATAATTGTTGTACATAAATCTAAAAAAAAGTTTATTATTACAGTACGGGTCCATTAATGATAATGTCTTTGCTTTTAAAGTGAGGTCATATGGGTACAACATTTTGGTAGAAGCTGATTTGAAAAGTTTTGCTTTTGACAAATGTTTTGTCTTCAGGCTACGAAGTACACTCGTGATACAAGGACGAGAAACTATAATGAATAGAGTTGAAAACGGTGAAGTTGTGTTTTGTACAGTCTACTTTCAAGGTCAGTTCTTAAGAGTTTTAGTAACTGTTACTCATCTTTACTTTGGTTAAGTTCTATGTGTTGTTCAAGTCCAAACTTGTCAAAAACATACCAGTGAAAGTCACTGGCAATTTGTCTTGTTAATATACATGATGTGACCACATGCTGAAGGAGGTTGGTATACTGCAGACCACATTTTTAACAGTGAGTAACATCATGACCTGGCTTTAATATGCAAAGGGATGCTATAAACCTGGTTAATTTGCGTGGAAGGGCGAATTTGTGCTTGTGAATGTTGAAATCTAGAAAAATCATGTCTATTGATTCTGTTGCACCAAGCAATATCTTTCTGTTCAAGTACAGTCATGTTGACCAATTGTTTCCACTGAGAATTGTTATGGAAAATTGATTCAATAATGAAGTTCAGGAGGGAATCTTTAACTCATACTTATGAAGCAAATTCCAAATATAGGGTTACCATATTTGAACTTTCAAAAAAGAGGACACTCTATATATATATATATATATATATATATATATATATATATATATATATATATATATATATATATATATATATATATATATATATATCCCACATGTCCAGGAAAAAGAGGACATATGGTAGCTCTAGGGATAAAACCAGACTGTACAGATTGGGTGCTATCAAAATACATGTGAAGACGTATGAGGAATATTTGCTTGAAATAGTTATTGGATGGGTGCAGAGTTTAACTAGGAAGAGAAGTTTACGCTATCAATTTCGGCTGTGATTCTTATCAGTCCAAGCATTGACTCGCACATATCTGACCATGTTTGTTGAGGGAATCCCTGAATTCTTTTTGCTGTAAAGTATTGCAACTTGTTGAGCTCCAGGAGATCACCTTTTTGAAGCTCATTCCAAAGTTCGCAGCCGTAGAATAAGGTTGGAATCACGATTTTCTTATATAAACTGGTGTATGTTTTGGGGTTTAGGTTCAGGGTACCCATCCCAATGTTTGCAAGACCACAAAAGACTTGCGCTGCTCTTCTGCAAGCATTGCGGGTGTGGTTGATGGAGCGACATGACCTATTCTGTAGTATTCCTAGGTGAGTAATGGAGTCAGTTTCATGAATTATTTCTTTGCCAAGTATTAGAGACAGCTTATAAATAGAATTTCTTCTCTTGCCAAAATGTATAATATATAACTTTGCAGAATTTGGTTTGTAGTTCCATTTTTTAGAATATTCGAGAATAATCTCTAATATTTTAGCTGGAGAATTTAATAGGCATGTGAGGTCATCTGCAAGTATAGGGCAGCAGCACTCTAAACTTCCAATTTTACACCCTAGTGTGCTTTTTACTAAGTGCTGTAGCAACTCGTCTATAAATACCAGATACAAATATGAGGACAGGATGCCTGCCCTGTCTAACACCTCACTTAACATCGAAACATCTAGACTGGTATTTGCTAACTATGACTGCACTTTGTACACTTTGATATGTATTCCCTATTATTCTCTAGATTTTTCCCCGAATTCCCATATTATATAATTTAAAGAGTAGAGCAGCATGCCAAATGGTGTCATTGGCCTTTTGAGTATCAA
Organism: Margaritifera margaritifera; assembly: GCA_029931535.1. Classification (NCBI taxonomy): domain Eukaryota; kingdom Metazoa; phylum Mollusca; class Bivalvia; order Unionida; family Margaritiferidae; genus Margaritifera; species Margaritifera margaritifera. The sequence goes on along the minus strand of JAQPZY010001243.1, from coordinate 406,812 downwards.
GACAGGCAGCATAGGTAGGACTACCACAGTCAGAGTTATAATTAATGACCTCTTGAAGATTAAATAAGGCCGTGAGGCTGCTTAGATTCTTCTGAAAGCCTTGCCAATTGTGGATTAGGGAAAATGGTTTCCTTCGTCAATAAGAAGTTATTAATTTTTGCTTGCACAATTTTTTCACATAATTTGTACAGAAGTGGCAACAAGGATATTGGCCAATAATTATCGGGATCAGCTCTGCTTTTCCCATTACCTTTGTAGATGGATACGGTAAGACTCTTCTTCATGTCCTTGGTATATATTCATGCTTTAATATCGAGTTGAACAATTTTAAGATTGTTTTATTTAGCTGAGGTCCTACATAGAAGGTTATCTGACTAGGAGCTTTTGACTTTTTTATGGTACAAAGTGCACTGCATAGTTCTGCTTTGTGATTTCATCACCTAAAGTTTCTAGTCTATGTACGTGCTTCTTAGAATAATGTTTGAAATCACAGATTGTTTTCTCTGCTGAGTTATAAAAGTCTTTGTCATAAATATCATAATCATTTGGTGCGTAGAATTCAGCAAAAAAATCTGCAAAAGCACCAGCTACCGAAGGTGGGTCAAAATAGGTCTTACCACCATAACAAATTTCAACACAAGATTTGTGTTTGTTTGGCTTGCTCTTTTTAATTAAATGCCATAAAAGGCATAAACCGCATTTGGGCGCTTCTTAAATTTCATTCAGGGAATTATTCAGAAAAAAATCACAAGCTATTTGTAGAGCATTCCTGAATTCACACTTTGCTTTTTTATACAGAGCATATGTTTCGTGCTGCAAGAATCTTGGCCTGCCTTGTTTGACCCAGACTATGCACGCATCATGTTCGATTTTATGACTTTGCTTTAACATTTCATTCCAGAATGGCTTTGTGTGTGGATTAAAGCACTTAATGGGCAGCGTGTCTCATGCAGCTTGTAGCATGCATTCAGTTATATCAAGGCACATTCGGTTTATTTCATGCGGACCTTTAATCTCATTTGTTAGGCTTTCTTGTAAGTTACTGTCATGGAATATAGGGCAAGAAAATAGTCTGATGTCATATGAGAATGATTATGTATCTTGGGTGTGTACAAAGTTACCTAGTGTAGTTTTATTACAATTTTTTTATGAGACATCGAGTAATAGCTGCATCTCGCTGTATATCACTTGCAGCCAGATACCTGTATTTCATGATGTGCAAGGGTACTTTAACCCTGGGTCTTGCACTTGTTATTTTTGGTGTGGTAGTATTTATAGGATGTATGTACTTTATGCTAGCACAACGTTTCGGAGATCTTGTCCGGCAGTGTCTACTTTACAGGCAGTATACTACAACCATAGGGTTGGCAGCAGGTTGTCATAGTTGGCAGCAGGGTGTCATTGTTGGCTACAGAGCAACATAGAAGAAGGCTGGACAACATAAGTGGCAGCTGAGCAATATAGTTGGCAACCTAGCGACGTGATATGTGGCTAGGGGAACATTGCACAGGTGAGCCATTACCAAAGAAGGCTACATAGATGTGGGGTATCACACCTTGGTGTTAAGAAGATACCGGTATTCTGTCTAGAAGTTAATGGAGCTCTCTCCTAGGAACCGTTAAGTTTCATAAATGCCATAACACGATGTGTCATGCAAAAAAACACAATTTTGGACTCCCAATGACATGATTTTCAGCAATCTTAGCAAATAAAATTTTTCCCACAAAAAAAAAAAAATGTACATTTCTTGATCTCAATGATATATGTTCATAATCTGTGGTATGTATAAACAGTAAACAGTCTTGCTCAGAGCTCATGTAAAACTATCCTCGGGGTAGTTTATACAGCTGTTTTAGAGACAATTCAAAGATAAGGCAGTCAGAGATAGACACCTTTCAGAGATTTACTGAATTGGCTCACAATAGCTAGGGTCATGTGTCATGTCAAATCCTTTGAGCACTGCTAAGGGTGAGTTCATTACGCTAATTTGCATAGGTAAAGTACACTGAGTGGAACAGCCCAATTTGCCTGAAGTTAAATACATCAAACAGATGCATGTTGAAAAACAAATGTTATTACACATCAATGACTGCACTGAATGAGAATGTCGAAGCCATCCTTATTAAAGTTTGTGATCAGCAGCAATGTTTCTTTGCAGTCAGATTTTTACTCCATATATAAAATTCAAAACATGATTATTTTGGTACATTGAACAACAGCACCATTCAATCTCTAATGCAGTGTTGCACCTAGGATCCAAAGGTTAGGGGATACTGTGTCCCTCACCTTCCAGATTTGGGGGACACACAACATTTTAAAGGGACAAGGGAAAATTGTAGTACATAATGCACTAGAAGTGCTAAAAAAATGAGATAATCTTATTTGCTTCAACAGTATTGCCACCTAAACTTTCTCATATATTCCTTGGACATTTATATGATTGCAATAAACGTTTAATCATGTGATCAAGTAACTCGTGAAAACATCAACATGTTTGAATATCTGATTAACCTGAAATGAACTGCACCATGGAATTTTATTTAAAAGTATTAAATGATTAATCAAATGACAAATTGTGTATTTGCACGAATTAATACCTTTTTTTCATTAATTCAGCCTGAGAATAAATGAAATCTTCACTGCTCTAGGTGTGATTTTAACCTCGAAAATACGTTACAATAGCGGCGGTCAAAGACTTTAGCAACTCGGCCGATTACCACAAACCTTGAATGTTTTCATTGCCAGATTCATTGTTCTGAAATGGATATTCATTGCCATCTTACAGGTTTTATCACTTTTAGTGACTTCGGTCATTGCTTGCGCCAACATAGACATAGATGCACATTCTTGATAGAAAAGTGTAGGCATATTTGTGAACACAAATTAAACTTGCATTACCATCAAACCAACTCCTGAACTATTGATAGCAGCAAAGACTGCATGTAATTAAAACTACATTCCACTGTCCAATGGATATTAAAGACAGTAACTTGGTGTATTTTGGTATTTAATGTCTGTGAGGTTGTGACTATGTTTGTGGTGATGTTATTTGACAATGCTAAGTCTAACATTTTTTCTTTTTTGGTAGTAAGTATATTAAATGCTTCAAAGAAAACTGATGGTATTTTCTTTTATTCTGATTTTAATTTCCAGTCATTTGCTATAGGCTGATTTGAAAAGATAGCTTATTCTCATTTGGATGAAGTCGCACTTGGGGGGTCACGCACACTGACCCCCCTTGGGACCTTAAAACACACTTTTTGAGTCTCAAAAAAACCCCAACACTGTCTAGGAATATTGCAAGTATGAAGTTGGGGACAAAGAGTGGAGCATAGCCAGGATGAATTCATCCTAAGGATTTGAATTTCGAACTGTGAACTTTGAATTTTGAACTATGCCTGTTGAATTTTAAACAATACATAAGGTTATGTGAACCATCCGCTCATATTATTGAAATCATATTCGCATTATGGTGAATACCAAGTTGCAATAGTTATATATGATGTCATCATAATTTAACATTTGATAATATCATCAGGTGATTTCTTTGTATACATTAAAGGAAGTGTTTTTCTCCAGTTTTGGTGTCAGTATTTTGTTTATGTATATAATCCAGTGTAATTGTCTCTGAGGGGACACTAACGTTTCATGTGAAGTGATGAACATTGTGTTCCAAGTTCGAGTCTTACAGGTGTTGTTGTGTTTGTTTTCATTATATTTTTCTATCATTTTGCTTATGTATATATATATATATATATATATATATATATATATATATATATATATATATATATATATATATATATATATATCAGTAATCAGTAAGCATCAGTAATTTGTGGTGTAGGATCTCATACTCCATTATCATAAACATTTCATTCACATACATTGTGTTTGGTGTTTTCACTTAATCCAAACCCATTCGGTTACAATGTTGTGACAGTTACGTGCTAGTGTGTTTTGATAGTGACTGATCTCATTGTTGCCGACTTTGTGCCATGCCATTAGGTCATGCAGTTTCAATACATTTAGGATTATATTGTTTTGGATCTGTACTGAACAAAATACAGGTAAGTGGTCTGATGTTGTAGAGATTTTACCTTTCTGGATTATTTTGCAATGTTTGACATTGGAACTAACAATGCTGTCAGTCAATATGTAATTGAGCACGGTTTGAAAAGGAGCATATGAATATTTCGAACTGGTACAGTTTGGTGCAGTATTTATCGCCTTTATCTGATTTCAGCCCGTGAAAGCCTTTAATTCTTTACATTTATGTGTGTTAACTCTAAAGCAGTCTATCAAACTTGCATTCATGTCACCTACAATAATAACATGCCCCTCCTCCAAGAGATGTTCGTACAAATCATCAAGAATCTCAATTATTTCACGGTAGTGCCTAATAGCATTCTCTGAGGCCATGTAGACAATGAGTACTCGGTAAGTACAGAGGTTTGTTAGAGAGACAAATAAGCTTTGCACCTATAATTCTGTCTATGTTTTCCATTGGTACAATTTTTCTTCCAGTTGTCTTTTAAAACATAATTGAGACGCACGATTTGCCACTTTTAATGGGCCTTAAGGAATCTGATGTCTCCTCCCAACAGGTACAAGTTGCATATTTGGAATGTATGGAATCCATAAACGATGCATTTTGGGGAAGAAGCTTGTGTTCATTTATGAAATCAATGTCACAGTCATACTGATCCAGTAAATTGCTGAGACATATTGTCGATGACATTATGCCTCTGACATTCCATAAAAATAAATTTAAAATCATTGTTACGCTTACTTTACATAAAAATTAAAATCGACATTGTGAGCTCTCTTGTAGTTTCAAAGCTCATGTATGAAATAGGCAAGTGGGATATATTGAAATGGAATATGTTATGAATTGACTTGTTTAGCAGGAGATTTCCAGTGAGTGCAAAGGATATCAAGGGGCTAGAAGAAATCTTCCGATTCTACTATTTCTGCATATAAGGTTCCAGTTTTGCTGCGTTACAAGGCCAGAGAGCTTATTTTTTGTGCCATTTCTTTGGAAATGAGCATAGATGCCTGCCCAAGTGGATGAATTATCAATTCCCCAAATAAATTAGCTGACAGTTTGTTTCTTATATACCCCTATGAAAACTTCACTGGGATTTTCAAAGTTTTGTTCCTCCTGGTCTGAAACATTTTGACCTGTTATTGATAATGGGTGAGATTAAACTGTTTTGGGGGATGATGAATTACTTGAGGAGTTATTTCCATATGCTAAGTTAGAAAAATTTTCTTGGATTGACATTTTTTCTTTTTGTACATGATTGGGTTTCATACATACATTACTATCCTTTAAACTTGCACTTGTCTGAGATTGTCCATCAATGTCAAGAGACTAAGTCCATTGATTATGTGGTTCATTTGCAATATCAGTACATGAGTTTATGCTGAGAGAAGGTGCACTCTGTTTGGAAGAAGTGTTTTCATCAGAAGCAGCATATACTGTGGGGTGAGTTTGTGCGACTGAGTTGATTGTCTCTGATGGGCTCAGAGTCGCATTCAGGGCATCCGAGTATCTCTTGCATGTTGACATCTGGAGGTCACCTCATTTGGGGTGAGTCATAATATCCTCTAGTGAAACATTACACACTGGTTGCACTGGAACATGTTGTAGTGAGTTAGGCATTGTCTTTATAGAAGATAATACTGGATCTGAATTTATCTGGTGTTGACATTGCTGTACATCCGATTGTTCAAATTACTTATTGTTTTCATAAGTTCAAGTTGCACTGAGTTCAAGTCCCTCTTACAACTGTATAAGCTTGTTTTAAGTTCTGCTTTTTCTACTTGTTATTCAGTGAGCAGTTTTCATGTGTGAAGCCATTTTCTAATCTGTTGTTATTGCATGTCACCGGACTATTGAATATTTCCTCTATAACATCGGGTTGTTTTCCATGAATAAAAATCTGTAGATTGTAACAATTCGTTGCATATTTACATGTATATGATGCACTGAAATTTGTTACATTTCGTCTGATAATTGGCACACCATGTGGACAGTTCGGCAACAATTGCATCCAACTTATTCAAATGGTCCTGTACCAATTTATCAGGTTTAATTTGTTGTTTGTAAAATTTACAAGCTTACCCACATATAGACCCACTGACTCTCCATTAAAAAATTTGTCCAATATGTCTATATGTCTCTATGTTCCTGATTGGGAATCGGTGATACTTGTGTATTATCAATATCCTCAGGATGAGAATCTAGATCATAGTATGAAATATCATCTTGTGTATAATTTTGAGAGAAGGAAACATCATCTTTGTTGATGAAACGTCGGGAAATGGTGGCTACCAGGGGATGATGTGGGTGACCCGCAAGCACATGGAGAAGATGCCCAAATTCCATTACTGGTATTACCTGACATAAAATTTGTTGCTGCGTTTAATTAGCAACGAAAATCTTCCTGGACTTAATTCATGTGTTAAACACTCATGATTATCAGTATTGCCTTCAGAATGCTCATGGTTTTCAGAGCAATGCATCTGCCATGCATCGACTGCCGCCATCTTGACAGTCACCAATTGGCATATACTTAGGTTTCTTTGTAAGCCATGGTAGTGAAAGTAATAGGGACTTTTAAGTAAGAGAAATATACTTAGTTTTACATTTTCTCTCATTCTATATATATCTCTCTCTATCTCTCTCTCTCAGACTGCTTACACTGTCAAAATGTCCACATACTGTATACAGTATACTGTATGTATTTATGTACTGTCAAAATGTCCACATACTGTATATAGTATACTGTATGTATTTATGTACTGTAAAAATGTCCACATACTGTATATAGTATACTGTATATATTTATGTACTGTAATACAATGAGCTTAGGACTCGGCAACCTGTACACTGTCCCATTTTGTCTGATAGAAGAAATTTTTTTTACAAATATTCATAATAGTGCTTCAAAATTACCAGGCTAAGGTACACCTAGCACATGAATTCTTCATACAGGTGTCTTAAGCTTGTGGAACAGACGGAGAGAGATGAGCTTATATATATATATATATATATATATATATATATATATATATATATATATATATATATATATATATATATATATATATATATATATATATATATATATATATATATATCTATATATATATATATATCTATATATATATACATACATACATACAGTCAAACCTGTCCTAATGGTCACCTTTACTTAGCGGTCACCTGTTCACAATGGCCATTCTAATTTCCACCGGCAAATTTCCTATATAAATCTTCCTATATAAATGTCCTGTATGTAACAGTCACCAGCCTTCCATGGTCAACGACCAGGTGTTTCCTAACCAAACAATGGTTTCTCCCTGCCTAAAGTGGTCAATGGAGCGTATCTACAATGACCGCTCAGTCTATGCAAACAGAATTTTTACTTCATGAGGAAGGCATTGTTTAGATAAAGGACTAGCATGTGAATCGATGTGCAAACATTTCTTATCTTGCTTGTGTCATAACTCCAGTCCAAGTGACCATGTAACTCAAAGATGTCAATATGTCAAATTCGAAAGAAGGGCAGTTTTTATAATTAGGGTCGATGGTCGAAGCAATACATTTTTGCTGGATGGTGGGAAAAGTAGTTGTACTATCGAAGCAGAAATGTGTCAGTGTGACAGGTATAGTTTAATATCTTCATCTATTTGCCTGTGAATTAAAGGTATTTCTGAAGAAAAAGTTCACCTTTGAGAAGAGATATGAGTTACATCCCTTTTCATTAGGGTCACGGGTCATTTAATATTTAAAACTTGTCTGTAAAGTCAGTTTCGGTTCATGGGTCACAAAGTACAGCCATATACTGCTTCTTTTAATTTCCTATTCATCACAGGCTTCTCACATAAGCCAACTGTCTTTTGATCTCGGCAAGTTGAACAACTGGCTTCTCCAGATTTTACATGTAATTTTTAGGTGTGAATAGCTGTTTCCAAGTGAAACATGTACATGCTGACTGACAAAAGAGACAGTCTTCTATTCTACAGTCATATGTAAGCTGTCAATCAGTAGTGAAATTAATGTTTTGTCAAGGTGCACAAAACAAACTAAGATCGGTGATTATTTGAAGTCAGTGATAATTTAATTTATAGGATGGATTAAAGTGAGCAGAAAACAATAATGTTGTGTGGAACATAAATTTGGGAGAGAACAACATATACCAGTATGTGTATTTTATGATTTTGTTTTCTAGTGCACATAAAACAATCTTGATAATGTAATAATAATAATTAATAATAAAAATTAATAATAACAATAATGATATTCGGTGCATGGTATTTGTTCAAAAACAAATTTTAAAAGGTGAACCTATGTATAGAGGTCAACTGTGTGCAACGGCCAGTTTTGAATTTTCCCATGGGTGGCCGCTGTTGACAGGTTTGACTGTATGTGTATATATATATATATATATATATATATATATATATATATATATATATATATATATATACATATATATACACACATGTATATATACATGTATATATACATGTGTGTGTATATATATACATGTGTGTGTGTGTGTATATATGTATATATATATATATATATATATATATATATATATATATATATATACACACATATATATATATATATATATATATATATATATATATATATATATATATATATATACATATATATATATATATATATATACATACACATACATACTACATCCTTATCAATAATTTATGTGATCAGCCATTAGTACATGTCAATATATTTCTATCTTCATATCTGTCTATCTAATAAATAGTATCTATCTCTTACTATAAGAAGTCTGGATATCTAAAGGAATATTATTCAATTCCATTACAAATACCTATAATAAAGATTGTTGATTACATTTTCATATTCCTACATGTCTGCTGTTATGAATTTGCAATCATCTGTCCTTCCACCCATGTATTCTTACATACCTTTATACATAAATGTATGCAAAAATATAGTACATAACATATCTACTCGCTTATAAGTCAAGTCCAACTGCAAACAACATAGACCCTTATTTGCCATAACATAATGCACTGGCAGATCAGGGTCTATGTTGTTTGTTCTACTGATTACTCCTAACAAACTACATAGACCAAAATCTGCTGGTACATTATGCGATGGCAGATCTGAGTCTGTGCAGTCTGTAGTTGGACTCAACTTATAAGCAAGTCTACATACATACATACATACATACATACATACATACATACATACAGTGAAACCCCGCAATAACGCGATAATTGGGGTCCATAAAATTCTATCGCGGAAAAAGCGGGCTCGCGTGGGTTTTACTGTATTTTACTTTAATTAGAGAACAACGTATACACGTCTAATGTATAGCATGAATAGGGTATCAACACCGTTTACTATCTGATATCGAGCTGTCTTTGCTTTCCCATATGACAACCCTTTGATTGAGCTGCGAGTTTGATACTTGTTCAATGCCAAGTAACAGAGAATGGTTATTTGAACTCCCTGTGATCTTGCCGCACAATTGACATGTGTTCAGTTGCATCCTTTAATAGATTTCACAGACTTAATGATCAAAGCGTTATTTACAGAGCCCAAGCTCGGTCTCTAAATAAGCACCCACATATGACAATCTTTGATCAACCACCGCATTGTCTGGTGCTTGGTTGTGTATGCAGTTAAAGAAGAAACATAAGTCGGCTATTGTTTGCGCAATGATTGTATATCAGGATGAATTGAAGTCCAGTGCACGTGTGTTGGCGGCTTACGCTTTTTGATGTTTATTAAATCGTGAGAATCTTTTATCAACCACCACATTGTCTGATGCTCGGTTGTGTATGCAGTTAAAGAAGAAACATAAGTCGGCTATTGTTTGCGCAATGATTGTATATCAGGATGAATTGAAGTCCAGTGCACGTGTGTTGGCGGCTTACGCTTTTTGATGTTTATTAAATCGTGAGAATCTTTTATCAACCACCACATTGTCTGATGCTCGGTTGTGTATGCAGTTAAAGAAGAAACACATGTCGGCTATTGTTTGAGCAATGATTATATACAGAATGAATTGAAGACAAACACAAAGAAGACTTACTGGCTTTACTCATGGATCAGTAATAAGTAATATTTCCGATAATGTTTATTTTGGCATAACACTTCAAGAAATTGGTGAAATTGTTAAATTTCAGAAGTCACGCCACGATCGAATTCATACATGATATCTTCCCCAAAATGATAATAAACTTTTTATACACTATTTCTCGTACTTAAAAAAAAAATATTTTTTCCGTGTACGAGAAAAATACATGTATATAAAATTTCAGGAACCATGCCATGAACATATTATACTCGAATTCATATGCGATCTCTTCCCCAAAAGGATAATATACACATTTGATACACTATTTCTCGTACTTTGAAAAAAAAATGTTTCATGTGCAAATGAATATAGGAAATTTTGGAAGCCACGCCACGATCGCGTTATATCCGAGTTCGCATTATCGCGGGACGCGTTATTGCGGGGTTTCACTGTACATACATACATACATACAAAACATCCCACAGTAGGATATCTTATTTGATTGTCTCATGCCCGGCTGAAAGTGCCATAATATACAAAGAATGAAGTCATACTGTCTTATTTATATGTATGTGGATATACTTTCTGTCCAATACCCCATTTTTAGGCTTTATAAAGACTTTCTCTATTGCCAGGAATAACCTGTATTTACTATTGAATATTGTGTCTTTTTTCTAGGCAATCAGTAGCCATCAGCCCCTGAGACTTGACATTTAAGACACAATGAAAACAAGCAATGACTCAAATGTCAGACAAGATGGGCATAGAAACATAATTTCTAATTGCCATAATCAAACAATCGATAATGGAATGTCAGAATAGATTGAACCCAGCCTAGAAAAAAAGATTAACCTGTGCGCCTTAGTATGGATTAAGCAATTATTTTACATCAATGCATGATGTTGTATCCTTCTGAATCGCCAACAGAAGCCATAATTTTATTTAATAAGAGAACATGGATGGACACTGATGCTAAGATAACATGACAATGACATGTAAATAAAAAGTCATCTACTGTATGTAAATAAAAAGTCATCTACTGTATGTAAATAAAAGTCATCTACTGTATGATAATTACAAAGTCATCTACTGTATGATAATTACAAAGTCATCTACTGTATGATAATTACAAAGTCATCTACTGTATGTAAATAAAAAGTCATCTACTGTATGTAAATATGTTGCATGGACATTTCCTCAATGGGAACCAATGATGGACATGATGGTTGTCCTTCTGTGATGCTAACTGCAAGTCTGTTAATTTCATTAAGACCAACATCTTTTCAACCATTTCAAATATTACCAACTTTATCTAATAATATTTTACATTCATTCATATCCTATGTCCAGAGCAGGATTAGTGGCTATCCTGACTGAGAGAAATGACTTAAACTGAATATGTTATCATCAGGATCTCTGCAAATCACTGCATCAGTAAGTTTGAAAAATCTTTTCATGACATTGATTTGATGTTTGCAGTGATTTCAAGTTATCTGAAACACATACCACATTCTACAACTGTACATGCTGATAATGCATTTAAAGATAACCTATGAAATAATCATGAAACAAGGGTTGAAAGACCTATTCCAGCTTTGTACCTAAACCTACTTGTTGGGCCTCATATCCTCCCCTTCCCACAAACAACCAAAAGAGTTTGGCTTACTGAACCTTGACCCATTCCATGGCCAGCAATAAACTGATAAAAAAACAAACTTTATTATATTAAGTCAAAGATGTGACATGAGGTTATTATATTCTCCTGCATGACTAGACACCATCTTCACAAGCAATTATGACTCGCAGTATCATGTTCAGTAACTATACTATTCCAACCTCAAGATAAGACATTAATCTGTAACAGTGTCTTTGAAGATCACTGTGTTAATTTGATGTGAACCTCATCAATAGGGTGCCAAATATTAAAGCAACAAGGAAGACATGCTAACATTTTGTATTATGAATATATTGAACAAATCACCAACAAACCTCCAGTTCAAGCATAGTTTAAATGAACTACTCTGCCGAAAGTACTGCAAACAGTAATAATAAGAGGTGGACCTGAGTAAAGTTTTATCAAAATATCTATAGGGCATAAAATGTGACAGCCTGGATAAGGAAACAGGCCACTGACTTACCTTATCCCTTGTTGTGACCTTGGCCTTAAAGCAGGGGGTATGACTGTGAATATGCAAGGCACTGTCAAGTAAAGGTACATAACAGGCATTGTCAAGTAAAGGTACATAACAGGCACTGTCAAGTAAAGGTACATAACAGGCACTGTCAAGTAAAGGTACATACAGGCACTGTCAAGTAAAGGTACATACAGGCACTGTCAAGTAAAGGTACATAACAGGCACTGTCAAGTAAAGGTATATAACAGGCAAAAGTTTTATTAATATATCTTCATTGGTTCAAAAGTTTTACCCATACACGGATAGAGGTCACTGATTAAGATTTTCCCATGTGGTGACCTTGACCTTGAGGCAGGGGGCAGGATTATGGTATGTGACACACTGTCCAGTCATTATAGATAAATGGCTAAAGTTTCATTAAAAATCTTTTGTGTTCAAAAATTATACTCCAGATAAGGATACAAGTCAGAGTTTCATTTTCCGTTGCTGTGACTTTTAACTCAAGGCAAAAGATGCATGCCTATTGTATGCCTTTTGTTTGTTCTGTGGGGTTTAAAGCCATTTTTCAACATATGATAGGTTATACCTGGCGGGCCAGTATATTTGGTGGAGGAAGAACCCAGGAAGACCCCAAGAACCAATGACCCACGGGAGGTTACTGTCAAGCTTTCTCACATACTCACACTGGCCAAACCAAGACTCGAACTCATGGTGACAAAGGTGAAATGTGTGAGTGATCTTTTAAGGCGAGCGCCTTAGACCGCTCTGCCATCCAGGGGCCCCCTATTGTATGCAACATGCCATCTATCTATGTAATATAAAATTGGCTAAAATGTCATTAAAATATCTTCCACAGTTCTAAAGCTATACTTCAGATAAGAATACAAGTAACACATTGTTTAGTCATGATACATACTTGGACAAAGTTTTATTAAAAGATCTTAAAACATTCCAAAATTATAATTTTGACAAGGATACAAGTCATAGAATTACATTTTCCATGAGGCAGGAATGTGTGGCTATGGTACACAACACACCATCTAGTCTTGATATATACATAGGCAAAGTTTCATTCAAATACATTCAGAGGTTCAAAAGTTATACTCCAGATAAGGATGCAAGTCAGTAAATTATATTTTCTCTTGCCATGACCTTGACTTTGATGCAAGTGGTGTGACTATGGTATGGACACAACATCAATACATGATATATAACTAGCTAAAATTTCAATAAAATATCTTCAGTGCCTGAAAAGTTATGTTTTTGTCAAGGATACAAGTCACAGAATTACATTTTCCTTTGTTGTGATCTCAACCTTGAGGCAGGGGACATGGCTATGGTACATGACACACTGTCTGGTCATGATATATACTTGTGCAAAGATTCATGAAAATATCTTCCTTGTTGCAAAAGTTATGCTCCAGACAAGGATTCAAGTCACAGAATTACATTTTCCCTTGTTGTGACCTTGACCTTGAAGTAAGGGCATGGTATGCAACACACCACCTAGTTATGATATACACTGGCAAAGTTTCATGAAAATCTTTCCAACCATTACAAAGTTATGGGCTGGAAATGCAACTGTTGGCAGGCAGACAGATGGATCAATGGATGAACAACAGAATAACATAATAGACACGCTTTTTAAGACAGAACTGCCACTTTAATGCAGATTATACAATTTTCATTAAACTTGGTTATAAAGAAGCTCTCAAAAAAGGAAAACTCAAAAGTTTTCAATTACATGTATGTGATCTAAAAATTATTGTAAGAAAAATCTGTCAAAAGTTTAAACAAAATTGTTTTCTTAGTTTTGTGGCAAATGAAAGCAAAACTAAGTTTCATTTAGCTTAAAATGTGTAGAACATAAAGGTAGCTTGTGGTATTAAATTCAGAAAATTTATATAGCCTGGTCTAAATTCCCAGATTTTAAAATCTTTTATCAAATAATTCACGAAGAAGCAAATGTTGAGAATATTCAAAATAGTAAACCTTCATGCCCAAATAGAATCAAATGCATTTTGATGCTGCAGGTCAAAAGGAAATAAATGATTATAATATACACAACCACATATAACACAAAAGACAGAATAAGAAATAATAAAGTTTCCCATATGAAAAGTATATGATACTTCAGAAAATGCGAAAATACAAGAAAACTGAAAATGTTTTCTATTTTGCCAACAAAATTATCAAAATCTCCCTACATATCCCCCCCCCCCACAAGTTCTGATATGCCCTTACAAACTCCAAATTTTCAAATCTCTCTACATATCCCCCACACCTTCCAATCTCCAAATTATCAAATCTCTCAACAAATCCCCCACAACTTTCAATCTCCAAATTATCAAATCTCTCTACATACCCCCCCCCCCCCCCACACCTTCCAATCTCAAAATTATCAAATCTCTACACATATCCACCCATACACCTTCCAATCTCAAAATTATCAAATCTCCCTACATATCCCCCACACAAGTTCTGAGATGGCCTTACAATCTTCAAATATTTCAAATCTCTCTACATATCCCCCACACCTTCCAATCTCCAAATTATTAAATTTCCCTACATATCACCTCACACACATTCCAATCTATGAATTATCAAATCTCTCTATATATCCACCCATACATCTTCCAATCTCCAAATTATCAAATCTCTCTACATATCCCCCCACACCTTCCAATCTCCAAATTATCAAATCTCTCTACATATCCCCCCCCCCCACCTTCCAATCTCCAAATTATCAAATCTCTCTACATATCCACCCATACACCTTCAAATCTCCAAATTATCAAATCTCCCTATATATCCCCCCACCACAAGTTCTGATATGGCCATACAAACTCCAAATTATCAAATCTCTCTACATATTCCACCCCCCCCCCCCAAGTACTGATATGACCTTCCAATCTCCAAATTATAAAATCTCTCTGCATATTCCCCCCACAAGTTTTGATTATTACTGTTCTAACATATAAAATAAGAACCTAGAATGAAACTTTTGACATTACAAGGCAAGTTTTTTGTACTAGACCGATCAATTTTATTCCAAAAATACAGTCTTCAAACATTAATCCAACACAAAACATCCAACTAAAATCATTGGATCAGCCCAACTATCAGATGAATGGAATAGACTGAATTATAAATCACATACAAGAAAGACTCGGGCCCATCCATCATAAAACCTTTATTGATTCAAAATCTTACTTGAAAATATTCTGACCAATCAAAATACTGCATTTCCTGATTTTGAGTAAGATTTATCAGCTTGGAGTACCGTAACATTTATTTACTCAAAAACTTTTAGTACATTTTTATGACGGGGGGGGGGGGGGGGGGGGGGGGCCGGGGGGGGGGGGGGGGGTGGGAGGGAGGCCTGGTCTCAGTACAGAACAACATAACAAGGCAGATGGCAATGACCTTAATACAGAAGTTTATCAATTATATATGCCTCTAACTACTAACATCAGAATTATATATCATCTAATAAAGTCATCAGAATTATATATCATCTAATAAAGTCATCAGAATTATATATCATCTAATAAATTCATCAGAATTATATATCATCTAATAAATTCATCAGAATTTTATATCATCTAATAAATTCATCAGAATTATATATCATCTAATAAATTCATCAGAATTATATATCATCTAATAAATTCATCAGAATTATATATCATCTAATAAATTCATCAGAATTATATATCATCTAATAAGTTCAACAGAAAGTTTTTTCACATAATAAAACAGAGATGTCCTTTAGTCAATTGCACCTGAATGCAATAGCAAGAATCCATCCAAGCTAAAAATCAATTGCCTTTGCTTGCAGGATCTAGTCTAGAATGCACGATTGTGGGATTTAAGCTAATTTCTAAAAGGTCATGCCAAAAAATCAGCCTGATGAATGAAAATTATGCATTATATTTTCCAACCATATCTTTTATTTCTTCATTAAACCCCTCCTATATTCAGAAAATTCTCCCCCTTTTCTCAAAATGAAGGGGAGAATTTCCCCCCTAAGTTTTCAGTTCTAAAATTGACCCTGGTTTGATTGGTATGAAGAAAGATTGGACCATGTATTAGTGAGACTGCTTCTGACACTCTGAAGACCCATAAGCTGGTGAATAAATCTCTGAACAATATAAACCTTAAATGTCCCAATATAATAATGTAAGTTGTAGATGAAAGCTCAGAAAGTTCAAAAAATACAAAAAACTGTACAAATAAGGTGCATAAGAAATTGTGTACATGTCAGAGTTCTGTACTAGGACTGGCTAATTGGACCTAGGAACAATCATGCGGTGTCAGTTATTAGTCTTATTCTATTGATAACTAATCATTTCACAGCATGAAAAACAAAAGTCCCTTGAAAGGCCTGATGCTCTACTGTCCAAAATGAATTGTCCAGGAATTTAAGACACTGAAAAGACCATTTCATTTTTTTTAACTGCCGAGTGTTGAAACCATCTCTGATAAGATGAGTGATAGGATTTTCAAATTAGATACTATGACAGCCATAGTGGATGCAAGATTGGCACCATTTTCATCTGGGACAAACTGGACACCATTAGAAGACTTTTGGTGAAAATCCCATGTTGATATGACCATCCATTCAGGAGGATTAGTGACAAAATTTTCAATATGTTCATAGTGGCAGCCATGTTTGAGGTCAGATTGGCACCTTTTTCACTCAGGACCAACTAGATATCATAATTAGTCTTTTGGTGAAAACCCCATGTCAATAAGACTTTCCACTTAAAAGGAGTAACAGTAACATGACTGTCAAGATGGCTGTCATGGTGACCATACTGGATGTCAGATCAGCACCATTTTCATTTAGTACCAACTAGACATCATAAGAAGTCTTCTGGTGAAAATCCAGTGTCAATATGACTTTCCATCCAGGAGGAGTAGCGATAAGATTTCAGGATGGCTGCCATGGTAGCCAAATTGAATATCAGATTGGGCACAATTTTTATTTAAGCCCAACTAGACACCATAAGAAGTTTTTCAGTGAAAACTTCATGATGATATGACTTTCCATTCAGGAGGACCTGCAATAAGAAGATTTGCTGTGGTGGCCATACTGAATGTCAGATCGGCACTAATTTCATTTAGGACCAACTAAACATCATAAGAAGTCTTTTAGTGAAAACTATTTGTTTATATGACCATCCATTCAGGTGGAGTAGCTTTAACATGATTTTTAAGATGGCCACTTTGGTGGCCATATTGGATGTCCAGGCAGCACCATTTGCATTTAAGACCAACCTGACATCATAAGAAGTCTTCTGGTGAAAACCCATGCCTATATGACTTTCCATTCAGGAGGAGTAACAATAACAAGATTTTCAAGATGGCTGCAGTGGAGGCCATATTAAACATCAGACCAGCACCATTTTCATTTAGGACCAAGTAGACATCATTAAAAGTATTTTAGTGAAAACCCCATGTTGATGTGACCATTGATTCAAGAGAAATAGTGATAACAATAATTTCAACATGGCCACTGTTTTCATTTAGGATCAACTAAACATCATAAAAATTCTTCTGGTGAAAAACCCATGTCAATGTGATTTTCCACTCTGGAAGATAAGCAATAACAAGATTTTCAAGATGACTGTGGCAACCATGTTGGACATCAGATTGGCACTATTTTCATTTAGGACCAACTAGGCATCATAAGGAGTCATGCAGTGAACATCCCATGATGATATAACCATACATTCATAGAAATAGTGATAACAATATTTTCAATATGTCCAAGCAGCACCATTTTCATTTCAACCAACTAGACCCTGGAATAAATATGTGTGTACATTTTCATATCAAACCAACTAGACCCTGAAATAAATATGTGTGTACATTTTCATTTAAAACTAACTAGACCTTGGAATAAATATGTGTGTCCATTTTCATTTCAAACCAACAAGACCCAGGAATAAATATGCGTGTCCAGTTTCATTTCAATCCAACTAGACCCTGGAATAAATGTGTACATTTTCATTTCAAACCAACTAGACCCTGGAATAAATATGCGTGTCCATTTTCATTTCAAACCAACTAGACCCTGGAATAAATATGTGTGTCCATTTTCATGCAATCTTCCAAGTAGTTTATGAATAGTAGCAATAACAAACTTGAGCTAATGGATGGATGGACAATGGACAACAGGCCATCCCATAAGTTTTTCTGGTCTATGACCAGTAGAACAAAATAATCATTAAGATGGGGGGGGGGAGATGGTATACAGTTCAAGGCAACACACGATCCTGAGTACATAACATCATAGGAGATTTTGGCTTCAGAAAGTATAACTTAATTTTTCCCACTGAAATTTACAATGATTTTTTTTTCTTCATGTATCATACTATCAATATTAACTGGTGAGAACAATAATGATGGACAGTCACCATATTTGTTTCTCTATGGCTGAATCAAACAGTCAGACAATCCCTGTCTACACAAGCGTTTCTCTATATCCGAATCAAACAGTCAGACAATCCCTATCTACAAAAGCGTTTCTCTACTGTATATCCGAATCAAACAGTCAGACAATCCCTGTCTACACAAGTGTTTCTCTATATCCGAATCAAACAGTCAGACAATCCCTATCTACACAAGCATTTCTCTATGGCAGAATCAAACAGTCAGACAATCCCTGTCTACACAAGCGTTTCTCTATGGCCGATTCAAACAGTCAGACAATCCCTATCTACACAAGTGTGTCTCTATGGCAGAATCAAACAGTCAGACAATCCCTATATACACAAGTGTTTCTCTATATCCGAATCAAACAGTCAGACAATCCCTGTCTACACAAGTGTTTCTCTATATCCGAATCAAACAGTCAGACAATCCCTGTCTACACAAGTGTTTCTCTATGGCATAATCAAACAGTCAGACAATCCCTGTCTACACAAGTGTTTCTCTATATCCGAATCAAACAGTCAGACAATCCCTGTCTACACAAGCGTTTCTCTATGGCCGATTCAAACAGTCAGACAATCGTTGTCTACACAAGTGTTTCTCTATTGCCAATTCAAACAGTCAGACAATCCCTATCTACACAAGTGTTTCTCTATATCTGAATCAAACAGTCAGACAATCCCTATCTACACAAGTGTGTCTCTATGGCAGAATCAAACAGTCAGACAATCCCTGTCTAAACAAGTGTTTCTCTATTGCCGATTCAAACAGTCAGACAATCCCTATCTACACAAGTGTGTCTCTATGGCAGAATCAAACAGTCAGACAATCCCTGTCTACACAAGTGTTTCTCTATTGCCGATTCAAACAGTCAGACAATCCCTATCTAAACAAGTGTTTCTCTATGGCAGAATCAAACAGTTAGACAATCCCTATCTACACAAGCATTTCTCTATGGCAGAATCAAACAGTCAGACAATCCCTGTCTACACAAGTGTTTCTCTATATCCGAATCAGTCGGACAATCCCTGTCTACACAAGCATTTCTCTATATCCGAATCAAACAGTCAGACAATCCCTGTCTACACAAGCGTTTCTCTATTTCCAAATCAAACAATCAGACAATCCCTATCTACACAAGTGTTTATGTCAGAATCAAACAGTCAGACAATCCCTATCTACACAAGCGTTTTCTATGGCAGAATCAAACAATCATACAATCTCTATCTACACAAGCGTTTTCTATGGCAGAATCAAACAATCATACAATCTCTATCTACACAAGCGTTTTCTATGGCAGAATCAAACAATCATACAATCTCTATCTACACAAGTGTTTCTCTATATCCGAATCAAACAGTCAGACAATCCCTATCTACACAAGTGTTTCTCTATATCCGAATCAAACAGTCAGACAATCCCTATCTACACAAGTGTTTCTCTATATCCGAATCAAACAGTCAGACAATCCCTGTCTACACAAGTGTTTCTCTATATCCGAATCAAACAGTCGGACAATCCCTGTCTACACAAGCGTTTCTCAATGGCACAATCAAGCAGTCAGACAATCCATATCTACACAAGCGTTTCTCTATATCCGAATCAAACAGTCAGACAATCCCTGTCTACACAAGTGTTTCTCTATATCTGAATCAAACAGTCAGACAATCCCTGTCTACACAAGCGTTTCTCTATGGCAGAATCAAACAGTCAGACAATCGCTGCCTACACAAGTGTTTCTCTATTGCCAATTCAAACAGTCAGACAATCCCTATCTACACAAGTGTTTCTCTATGGTCGAATCAAACAGTCAGACAATCCCCATCTACACAAGTGTTTATGGCAGAATCAAACAGTCAGACAATCCCTATCTACACAAGCATTTCTCTATGGTAATCAAATAGTCAGAAAATCCCTGTCTACACAAGTGTTTCTCTATATCCGAATCAGTCAGACAATCCCTGCCTACACAAGTGTTTCTCTATATCCGCATCAAACAGTCAGACAATCCCTATCCACACAAGTGTTTATAGCAGAATCATACAGTCAGACAATCCCTATCTACACATTCATTTCTCTATGGTCGAATCAAACAGTCAGACAATCCGTATCTACACAAGTGTTTATGGTAGAATCAAACAGTCAGACAATCCCTATCCACACAAGTGTTTATGGCAGAATCAAACAGTCAGACAATCGCTATCTACACAAGTGTTTATGGCAGAATCAAACAGTCAGACAATCCCTATCTACACAAGTGTTTATGGCAGAATCAAACAGTCAGACAATCCCTATCTACACAAGTGTTTATGGCAGAATCAAACAGTCAGACAATCCCTATCTACACAAGTGTTAATGGCAGAATCAAACAGTCAGACAATCCCTATCTACAGAAGTGTTTCTCTATGGCCAAATCAAACAGTCAGACATTTCTTATCTACACAAGTGTTTTCTATAGCAGAATCAAACAGTCAGACAATCCCTATCTACACAAGTGTTTCATTTGCATTTTTCTGAAAAGGATTCAAGTACCATACTTTCTGCATGTTTTCAAATAGCAAAATAAAATTACTTTTTTTCTGTACAAATACATACAAAAATATTTCAGTAGGTGTCTGAAAACAAACGAATGACAAATCTAAGCCCAAGCAACCAAACCCACACATATACATGTATTACTAGACTATCCCTTAAGTACACAGCAAAAGTAATCATCTTTATGTGTACATTAATTAAAACCAACAGTACTTATATGGTTGCATCTAGATTATTTCAGTCCACCACCACCCCAAAAAAATGAAGCATATTGATAACCACAACTTCACACATGAAGCAAAACAATCTGCCATTTTTTAATCTCTTACAATCATCTACTACACATGAAAATCTGCACAAATGTAACTCAGATTTGTAGCAGAGTTTGTCATTAAATAAAATCAAAATAAAATAGATATAATTGGATGAATCTTGCTTGGAATTTTCCAGATAGTTAAAGCAGTAGAAAATCAGTTCTAAATAATACTAACAGAACCAATGAACTGACCCCAGTTGGTGCTGTCTGGTACCAAAACTTATTTAAGACTAATAGCATTAGTATGTTATTAGTATGTATGTATTGATGTTTAATAGCATGTCAGCACAATAATGACCATATGGTGCCAACTAAAAGTAAAGTTCTAAAATGTATTTATAAAGAATAGCACAAAAATACTTTAGGAGGAAGATAAAAACTTCCAAAGAAACATAAACATGAAGTACTAAAAGATGACAGGTACAGATGTTAAAATTCTGTAAAAGGTATATAAAATCAAAGACAAAGGAAAAAAATACAAAATATTGTGTCAAAATTTGTTACATAAACCACATTCCCACAAAAAGCCGATTTTATTTGGTGGTACATCATCATAAAGTTCCTTAATTGAGTTCACATAAAAAAGCAACTTTTGTCTCACAGGATGAAAGTTGATACACTCAACATGAATGTGTTCCACTCCCAGTGGACACTGGGAGGGTATGCAGTCTGATTGAGGTTCACTCTTTAGAAGGTATGTACAAGTCAGGTGTGTGTGTCCTATCTGAGATCAGAAC
This sequence comes from Margaritifera margaritifera, assembly GCA_029931535.1. NCBI lineage: Eukaryota > Metazoa > Mollusca > Bivalvia > Unionida > Margaritiferidae > Margaritifera > Margaritifera margaritifera. Next base: position 384,551 of record JAQPZY010001243.1, on the reverse strand, counting down.
AACCTCCTTTCTGTGATTTGTTCTATATGAGGGATGCCTATCTCCAATGATGGGTATAATGTTACACAGCTTGTTTGTGGAGTTTTCATTTCATATATTTGGCCAAGTATATAGAACATGCAGATTTATATAATATTTGAAGTCAGTATATGGAATATTCCATTTGGAAATGGATGACTGCAGGGCAGCTATGGCTGCTTTATCTGCCCTTTTATTACCATTGTTACCAATGTCATTAGGCAGCCAACAGTTGACAACACTTTTTCCAGATTGAATGAGACTAACAACAAATCAAATTACATTCCAATACTTAAAATATATCAAACACGTGAAATTAGGATCTGTTTATTGTGCAAGGTTATTATTTTAAATACGTTATTATCCACTTCAATTAATTCATATATATGGGATAGGTATGATCATCAGATGCATGTTTTAGTATTATCCTTGGTCAAAGCATTAAACAAAATTTTCAAGATGACAGCTTTGACTTTAATGGTTTTCTCTTTTAATAATGGGGTGGCATATTTTTCTAATGTTTATACAATTGAGATTTTTTTCCTCTACAGGTGAGAGGTGACTAATAAATTCTTAAACAAATGTTATTCATGATATCAGCATCAGTGAGCTAATGATTAGTTAAACTTCTTCTCCCAAGTTTTGACAATCTGAATCAACATGTAACATGTCAAAGCTATTTCAGATCATAAGCATCCATCAGTATCCAAAAGTGGTAATAGTCTACCTCTCCTGTCTTATCCTTGTAGGATACAAAGCTGTCTAAAACATCAGTACATAAATAAAATTCTTTTTAAACAATGTATGAAAGTTACAAGGCATGAAAAAAATTATTTGCGCAAAAACAGCTTGGTGTTCGTATACAAACAGTGTTTGAAGATATACAGAAAATACAGTAGTGTACATCCCATTATTAATTACTTATATATAAGTAAGATTTTTATTAATTTTTCTGTAGGATGCCACTGTGAATAAGACACAAAATCTATGAAGAGATGGCCCAAGTTTACAGCAAGTAAGCACAGCATCAGAACTAAATGGAATCCCCTGCCCTTATTGGTCAAAAGCAAACAGCTCTATGTTTATGCACATGGTATTCTATTCACCCCTGTTCTTCTTTCTGTCAAATGGTATGACCCGAGAATTACCACATATACTCGCTTATAAGTCAAGTCCAACTGCAAACTGCACAGACCCTGGTCTGCCATTGCATGATGCGCAGACATATCTGGGTCTATGCAGTTTATTAGGAGTAATCAGTAGAACAAACAACACAGACCCTGATCTGCTGGTGCACTATGTGATGACAGATCAGGGTCTATGTTGTTTGTAGTTGGATTCAACATATAAGCAAATATATACAGTACTGGTATAATTTTTATACATTTTTTAGAATGGAAAAACACTGTGATGACCATCTTACATTAAACCTCTCTGGTTGAAATTAAGCAAAAAACAGGACTGAGTTTTAACAAATTTCTTCCTAAAACATGGATTTTGTAACTTTTGCATTCATAATCGGTTTTATCTCTTAGATCAGTTGATTATTATTGAATTAATCATGCCAGCCCTACTATGCACTGTTCTTTATATGAAAGTTTTAACAACAGTGCAAAACAGTTTCTTTTCATGGGGTACTTCTTTAAAAAAAATGGCCTATCAATCTAAATCTTGTAATTCTAAACATAACTCTCACAATGCCTTAAAGTCAAACAAAAATGAAGGTAAAATATAAAATTCTGTGAGGTATCTCCCTTTATTATCATGATGCAAAGTAACTAATTATTACCTAAACACAAGAGTCCCTCATAGGGACTGACACTCTACTGTGTGTCAAGATAAGACCACTTCTTCTTTTTAATCGCCGAGTGTTGAAACTGTCTCTCATATTCTTGAGTGATAAGATTTTTAAATCAGCCACTGTGGCACCCATACTGGATGCAAGACTGGTACCATGGATGAAAGATTGGCACCATTTTCATTTAGGACAAACTGGACACCATTAGAAGACTTTTGGTGAAAACCCAATGTTGATATTACCTTCCATTCAGGAGAATTAATGACAACATTTTCAATATGCTCATTGTTAATGACAACATTTTCAATATGCTCAATGTGGCTGCCATATTTCAGGTCAGATTGGTACCATTTGCATTCAGGACCAACTAGATATCATAATTAGTCTTCTGGTGAAAACAAATGTTGATATGACTTTCCATTTAGAAGGTGTAGCAATAAAAAAAATTTCAATATGGCTGCCATGGTGATCATACTTGATGTTACATCTGCACCATTTTCATTTAGTACCAACTAGACATCGTAAGAAGTTTCCTGGTTAAAAACCAATGTTGATATGACTTTGCATTTAGGAGATGGAGTGATTTAAGTGACAAGAATATCAGATCAGCACATTTTTTTTAGATAAGACCAACTAAACATCATTGAGAAGTCTTCCAGTGAAAATCCCATGCTGATATGACTTTCTGTTCAGAAGGAGTGGCAATAACAAGATTTCAAGATGGCTGCCATGTTGGCCATACTAGACATCCGTTTGGCACCATTTTCATTTAGGACCAACTAGACATAATAATAAGTCTTTAAGTGAAAACTCTATCTTGATATCACCATCCACTCAGGACGAATAGCAATAAAAAATGTTAAAGATGGCTATTGTGGTGGCCACATTGGATGTCCAAGCTGGACTATTTTCATTTAGTACCAACTAGACTTCATAAGAAGTCTTCTGGTAAAAAACACAGGTTGACATGACTTTCTGTTCAGGAGGAGTAGCAATAACAAGATTTTCAAGATGGCTGCCATGGTGGCCATATCGGACATCAAATCAGCACCATTTTTAATTGGGAGCAACTGGACCTCATAAGAAGTCTCTCAGTGAAAACCCCATGTTGATAAGATCATCCATTCAGGAGGAGTAGTGATAACAAGATTTGTAAGATGGCTGCTGTGGTGGTGGATGTCTGAAAAGCACCATTTTCATTTAGAGTGAATGTGTGTGTAAAGTTTGATGTCAATCCTCCAAGTTGTTTAGGAGGTGTAACAATAACAAACTTGTGCTAATGGATGGATGAATGACAGATGATGGACATCGAATGACAAACGATGGACAACAGGCCATCCCATAAGCTCTCTTGGTCTATGACCAGTAGAGCTAAAAAGAAAAAGCAGTATGCACTTTTGTTCATATACACAATTCACAGAACTTTTCAAATAAAAGGTGTTAGCAACATCCTCTTTCTTGACTGGAGATTTTTGTTTCTATTTTATCATGTTGGGACATCCAATAACAAATACAACTTTTCAACAAATTTCTAACTCAAGTCAATAAAAAAAAGAGAAACCATAATTTTGTAGTGCTGTGTAAATGAAAACAAGATGGGATAGATACAAACCTAGCATGATAATATGAAAATAAGATGCTGGTAATGAGAGGAACAAAAAAATTAAGTGTATACCTTTTTTATTTAAGTTCCTGCTATATGCAATTTTGTGTGAACTTAATAATAATAATCCCTTTCCAGATGTCAGCTCTGGATATCTGTAACATTTTTTCTGTAGCTTTCCTTGTCAGAGATGGCTACAAACAAATTCAATCAAAAAATGTATAAAACTCAAGTCCCTAATGGGATTTTCTCTTCTGCATGATGCATGACTTTTATCCTTAAGGCAGATGAAAATCAAGTGGGTAAAATTATGATAATCCTTGCTGCCTGATATGGATGCTAATACACCATACGAGTTAATATGCCAGATCATACCAGAGTTAAGTTTTATGCTCAACTCAAGTACTTTTCATTCAAAAGAGAAATATTGTGAATTAAAAATCTACTTACCATGATAAAACCATCGTGTCTTCTTGGGATTCTTACTACATGTTTTTACATATATTGCATTATCTGGAGGACGTTTCTGAAACATGGGGAAAAAAGTCAAGTACAACTTTCCTATCTCCTCAAAACTTTTGAAGTTTCAAAGCTTACCATTACTTATCATGATTTCTAAACTTTTAAAGTCGGGTCCAATTGCAAGCAACATAGATCTCATAATGCACCTGCAGATTGGGGTCTGTGTTATTTGTTCTGCTAATTTCTCCTAACAAATTGCATAGACCCAGATCTGCCAGTGTATTATGCGGCAGTTTGCAGTTGGATCCAACTTATATGTAATACAGCACATTATTGGCAGCCATATTGGAAGGTGACTGAAGGTTTTTAATACTGATTTAATTATTGCATATATGCCAGTTAAAATCAGTTCTTTCAATTTCAAGAAAATATAATTAAGAGTTTAATGTTGTTTTTTCTGGGTTTATCGTGGTAGAAACTGTCAGTTGCCAAACCACACAGCAAATAACACCCGAAGAGCATTATGTAAGCTATGTGATTTGGCAACTGACAGTTTGTACCATAATAAACACTGACAAAACAACATTAAACTCTTATAATTGCAATTCTTTATAATTTTAATAATTCCTTTATTTTTATTTTGCTTTTATAAAAAAATATTTCATACAAGGTTTAGAGCTTTATTTCAGTGTATGAATTCTTGAGGGTTTCTGGTACATGCTATTTATAAAACAGGGATTCTCCATCAATAACGTAATAGCTGGTCAACATCAAACAAATAATTCCACCAATGGCAGCCAACATCAACCCCGACAGTAATGATGGGAGAGGGGTGGGATTTATCCCCACCCCCACATCGTAACTATCGGGGTCGGTATCTTACAGGGGTCCAAGTATTATATTGTTAGTCTATATCCATTTACTGATAGTTTTAATTTCATTTGTAAAAAAATACCAGTGAGATTGTTGTAGGCTACAGTCCCACTATTTTTCTTTGTAGATTTTGAGTTTTGCAGCTCAGAGATACTGGTCTGCTTAAGAGATCTTCCTCTTTGAGAGATTTAAATTTAAAGTTTAGTTGGTTTATTCAAAATGTTTGACAACTCAGCTTGTGAGATATCTTCCACTTCAGAAGGCACGTCAGATATTGATGGGTCAATGTGTTCAATGACTCCATGGATGAAATTTATCTGATATGGCAAATTTACCGAATATTTTCCAAATTCTGCCATTTTGGACATAGCAGTTGCATGCAGAATTCTGGCAAAAACAGACTTTGACCTGGCATACATGCAACATTTTTATCCACATTTATATCAAATACAGTCAAAGAAAGAATGATTTTTTCAAAAAAAATTACAAAGATTTGTTATTTGATTCTATCAAAATCAATTTATTTAATTTTCAGCAAAAATTAAGCATTTTTATTTCATTTTGAAGGCATACAGTGTGTTTGCCTTCTCTTTCAGTGTTTACATTGGTTACTTTGCACGTAACTCTATTTACAGAAGTTGGTATAAAAGTAGCCCTGCACACAGTTTATACAGAAATAAATGCAGCAAAGCCTATCACATGGTTACATTCTGACCAATGTAAATCTTTGTTACATTTTCCAACTAATGCAATTGCAATTATTCACACATAAATCTATGGAAAGAGCAGACAAGAGGTTTTCATTCAGGCTGTTGAAAACAGCGAGTTTGGTGTAGACTTATACATAACCAGCTACCCGCTTGTCTACCATACAAATTAATTTGTCTTAAAATAGTCAGCTGGTGCTCTAACTAGGAGGAGTATAAAGAAATAGCAGAGCTCTGCATACGACTTAAATAAATTGGATATTGTACTCCCTAGTTTGGAACTATATTGCTCTTTTTTTAAATAAAAAAGGGTAGCACAATATAAACTTATGAAAGCAGACTGAATCAAAACCAGCAAGACAATTATCATGTTTTTGAAAATGCGTCCAACAGCTTAGCAACCAAGAGAACTCAAGGTATACTCAATTATATATTAAATTAGTGTTCTCACTGTGATTGAGTACTATTATGCACAGAACATCTGAAATATGTAATTATAACATAGTTGATACTAATAAAAAGCACCATAATAAAACATCAGCTGTGCTTATGGCTGGGAAAATGCACTGAAAACTTTATACTAAAGGATTAAAATTAAACTGTTTTGAATACAATGAATGCCTTTAGAATTTTTAAAAATTTATTTGCATAAAATATGCAAAATATGTTGCTTATCAAGAGCTCTGAATGTAGGATTAAACTGGCTATGGTTAAATGCCCATTAAACTGGCTATGGTTAAATGTCCATTAAACTGGCTATGGTTAAGTGCCCATTAAGCTGGCTATGGTTAAGTGCCCATTAAGCTGGCTATGGTTAAATGTCCATTAAACTGGCTATGGTTAAGTGCCCATTAAGCTGGCTATGGTTAAATGCCCATTAAACTGGCTATGGTTAAATGTCCATTAAACTGGCTATGGTTAAATGCCCATTAAACTGACTATGGTTAAATGCCCATTAAACTGGCTATGGTTAAATGTCCATTAAACTGGCTATGGTTAAGTGCCCATTAAGCTGGCTATGGTTAAGTGCCCATTAAGCTGGCTATGGTTAAATGTCCATTAAACTGGCTATGGTTAAGTGCCCATTAAGCTGGCTATGGTTAAATGCCCATTAAACTGGCTATGGTTAAATGTCCATTAAACTGGCTATGGTTAAATGCCCATTAAACTGACTATGGTTAAATGCCCAATCTGATCAAGTAAACATAGAAAATTGACCCATTTGGATTCATGGATAACAATAATTGAACATGTGTCCCACAACTTCAAACTTGGAAATATTCTTTGAAACAAAGTGTCTGGGATCAAGCAATGCATGGAAATTTAATTTTTAAACATTTTCTAGATTCTGAATATGACAGACACAGATAATTTGTCCTGTAATCTCCATGGCATAATGTACAAGTGTGAAATGATGTGGAAAAATATTTTTTAATGATACACACTCAAATAGTGGGTATCTCTAGAGTTAGGAAGTCTACAAACAGTGGTCCAGAGGAACGTCCCGCCCTTGTTCACCCAAACTCCTGCCCTTTGCCACTCAAGTCTGTGCTGATAGCCTTATATGCAAATCATTAAAATGTATTATTAAAACTTTCATTCTGCAACAATTTTCTACATGTTCCATGTTTATTCCACATTAAATGTCAATTGTGTAATAATAAATTCTGCATATCATTGGTTTTTCCAAACAAGTAAACTTTAGATAAGTGGGATTTTAACTTGCTTTTTTAAAACTTCAGATACAATGAGGATTTTGTTTTTAGTGGTGACAGCCAGTAGTACCTTCTATCCTCAGCAAAAAATTTAATTTTAGCCATTAAAAAAAATGGCTGAAAAAACTTTGTCTCCAGGACACTGTATATGTACAGTATTACTGCATGAGATACAAGGGAAGTAACTCCTGCACAAAATATGTCATGTACCATATTTCATTGCAAGGTCAAACATATCGTAAAGTAAACATGTTAATATATTTAACTGAAACAAAATATCAATCATAAATTGTTGACATTTTATAAATATGTAGAGAAAAATATTCAGCAATAACAATAAAAAATTTCGAATACTATCTTTATTCTGAGTAAATTTACCTATGTCAACATTTTAGAAAACAGTGAGATTCAAATTTTGCACTCAAGGTGTTTCAGGAATTAATGGGGACAGGACTCACATAATGTCTATAGTCATCAATGAGCTATTATTACCATGTGTGCTGCGAGGGAAGACTACCAAAGCATTCTAATTTAACAAAAATGTTGTAGCTATATTTTGGCAAAGTTTAACAAAATGGTTAAAACTTTAGCTACACTTATTTGAATGGACAATAAATTTTGCCAAGATTTATTTTGCAATCTCATTCTGAGACAATAAAATCACCCAAATTTCTCCACCGCCAAAAATAAAGATATATAGTATAATGTTCTGATGATGTTAGTTTGCTTGGTTTTTAAACAACACTTGTAATGCATTATTGGCCATATCATGTTTAGGAAATGGGAATTAAGTGCCTTTTCAGGACACACTGAGGCAGCTGATCTGGGCTGGCTTGGGTGGGTATTGAACCTGCAACCCTTGGATTATGAGCCCAACACTCTATCAACTGAGCTAATGTGGCTCCCTATATACTTGATAATATTTTTAAAATATATCCTCATGTTATCAAATTTCCCAACTCCTCCCATTCCATAAGAAATTTCTAGAAGGTAAGCTACCATCAGTTATTTTTATGTTATAAAACTCACCTTTTCCTGGCAACTGGATAACATACTGACAATACTCAGACAGACTGATGTGACAGACAGAGCTGGAGACCAGTCATCCGTCAAAATGGACAAACATATGTGGCCATTACTGTAGACATGGGGATGTACAGGAATGTTTGGTCCTATGAACATTACCTGAAGAAAATAACATTACCTGAAGAAAATAACATTACCTGAAGAAAATAACAATATCTGAAGAAAATAACATTACCTGAAGAAAATAACATTACCTGAAGAAAATAGACCGGTAGCAGGTGACTTACACATGAAGAATGTATCAATCATACTACAAATTCTTATCATGAATAAATGAAATTTAACAATTACTTTGTATAAAATATTAAACATATTGGTTCACTGATGACTCTCCTAGTCTCCAGGTTGAAAAAAATCCTACTCCATTAAGATCCATCAACCAGATGCCATCTAACTTCTGATTGCTTAAATATTTAACTCGAGATAGCAAATATTATTTACTTTAAAAAATTGAGGGATTATTTATCAGTTGGTTTTCATCTTAAGTATCTGTGAGTAAGAATTACGGAAAGAAAAAAAAAATTTTAGTCTCAGAAGACATGCAACACAGTTTTTTGAGTATCTCAAGTCTCAAACATGTGATCATGAAACAGATGTCTCTTAAAAGAGGGGGTCCTTATGACAGGTTTGACTGAATATGGTTTCAATTTTGAGATTGTTTTCAAAAATGTCTATCAAGATATTAAAAATTGCTGTGTTTAAACAAATTATTACTGAATTTCTAAAAGTGTAGAATTATTAAAGATCTGATTTTCCATTGATACTGACTAACTTTATTTCCACTTTGATATGAACCATGATGACATTTACTTTAATTTCCCAAGACCTGCTTATGATTTCTGTCAAGCCTACATTAGTGGAAAAGTGAGAATACCAATCCCTTTTTTGCATGACAAATTAATTCCATTTTTTTTAGTTGGATTTGTCACAAGTTAATTTCAAATACTTAAAAAATAACTATATTTAGGAACCTTTAATTACAATGTTTGACACATTTCACGTATACTATACATGATGGCCGAATGGGATGTTGAGAAAGATATTTGGGTCAAATCCAACTTTTGGAAATATTTTGGATTTTTCAAAAAAAAAAAAATGTCTTTTTTTAGTTATTTACTAGCATATGTTAATGTGTTAAGTACATGTATTCCTTTATTGGACCAATAATCATCCTAAGATTTTCTGGAGAGCAGTTGTTCTCTTTTTGAATGTTACATAATTTCTCTAGTCCACTAAATATTTTCTCATTTGTTGAGTCAGTGTGTTTGTATTAAGTTTACTGGCCCTGTCTAATAAATATCTTGCCAGGGTGTTGGCATCTGACTCAAAGTTTCCCTGCCTATTATATATATAGTGTAACTAGTAAATTGTAGGCTTCAGTGTAAATACTTCCTATTTTTATCAACAAGTCTAATGTCAGCACAATGTCTTTTACAGGGTGTCAGCTATAGTGTAAGCTTAATCATCCCACTTTAGTTAGTGTTTAGATGACAACCTATGCAACAAATTAACATACAGACAGCAAATTCATCTACAATAAGGTACTGACCATTTAATATTCGGGGTGGGAGGGGAGGGCTGCGATTTTCTTTCAAGCTGGGATATGCTATTTTTATTTACCTCAAGGTAATTTTTTTTTTCAAGTAATAAAATGGATATAATGGGGTGTCTTTTGCTATAAATCAAAGCGAGAATTTTTTTTTTCAAGCTATTTGAGAGCCAGAAATTTTGTTCAAAAAAATCCCAAGCCCCTTTCCCCAAAAAATTAAATGGTTGGTCATTAATATAATTGTGGCATTCTGTGGTACATATTGCAGTGTGTTCAGAAATACTGCGGTATACCTCTGTAAAAAATATTTTGTGACACCCAACTCAAGTTTACACTAATGCCTTGAGACTGTCTCACCATACAGGCCCTGTCCGTCTTGTAATTTTCATTTTGTTCTATTTCAGCACTTACTGTAGCAATGTTTCTGTTATCAACTATACATATGTAAAACTCGGATCATGATCTCATTTATCAAAGCTGCAACTTCTACATTGCATTATTAGACCTGTTCCAGCCTTTCAATACTTTCACCATTTTTCACTGCTATATTAAAATGGAAATTTGATCATGGTGTGATGCAGTTACATTAGTGTTCAGTTGGTTACATCATTAGTTTAATTACAACTTCTAACTGAGAAATAAAGTGAGCCTCTCCACTGTAATCTGACCCACTGAAACACCTACTTGTCAGATGAGGTGGAGTGGGAGGGGGGTTGAGTGCTGGAGGAAGAAGCCCCTGCATGCATCACACATTTCATCTAGCAGAAATGTTTGTCTACCACTAACAATAGACACATAATAAGTATAATATTTATTTTCTGAAATATTTTGAAGTAAGTTTGTTAAAAATACAGTGGAACCTGCTTTAATGGACACCTATATATAAAGGACATCTGTTCCATATGTATGATGCTTGTGCAAGAATTTATATTTTTCACAATGATCAATCTGCACATCACCTGTTCATATATTTCATAATAAGATTGGAATAATTGAAAAATATGGTTGCATATTTCATATACATAAATACTTGCATGACCTATAAGAACCTACCTGTGGAGAATCAAATGGATATCTTGGACTAAATTTAAATGAGAGTTGAAATTTTTCACCATCATACAAAGATCCAGGTGCTCCATACAGATCCACAATCCATCTGGAAAGAAACACATTAGAAGTACTTAAGATATTTTGCATACATACGGTGTAGTTTTTAAATCATTATTTTAAATTCTGTTCTTCCTAGTGCAGCTTTCTCAGAAGATGGAAAGCATGAAAAATTATTTAGGCTACTGAACAGTGTTCTTCCAAATAGCATATTTTATGTAAAGTTGCAAACAAAGTACAAAGTTTTTCATGCATAAAATGTTTCAGTGACAATGTGAACACTTCATGCCCGTACATAAAATTTCATACTATATTTCATTTTTTTCCACATATGTGGTCTGCAATCTCAACTAAAATTGTTCAACGCAATCACAAGAACTGCTTTCATTATTAAATACAGTGTTTCTTTTGACTAGTGTGGGATCGGATGGTTATATTTTGCACTAGCTTTGAGGGTTAAAAGGTTCTTCAACAAGATTAAAAATATTTCTATAAGAAGACAACCAAAAAACACAACTACAGCTAATGAGTAGAAATCATGATGTGTGTTCAAAACCTGAAGTTAAATGTTTTAAAGTTTGGCTTTTAGGTACTAAAAATTGGCATGCTTTTGCTTAAAGTTATGCATACTACTTGCAGAATAGTTTCTAAATCAATATTTATTTTAAAAGAATTTTATTGACATTCATCAAGAATGAAAAGAAAAACTGGGTTTATAACTGACTTCTATCAAAGTAACATATATATATATATATATATATATCTATATATATATATATATATATATATATATATATATATATATATATATATATATATATATATATATATATATATATATATATATATATATATATATATATATACACACCACTCCCTGGATAACTAGTGCCTGGATAACTCGCGAACCCACTTATAACGCGGGGTCAGGCATGGATCCCATTTTTTAAAACTTAAAAATACCCCAAAAAATTGGCCCCTATTTGTTGAACCATGAAAAAATCGCGATCAAAATTAGTACATGAAACCTTGATATATCGCTCGTTTTATTGTCTAAAACAGTGATTAGTACCCAGAAATTTGAATCAACATCATGAAATTTTCAACTTTTAATAATAAAGTCATATATTTTGTTCCATTTTCTTTCCAAACAACATTCTCAGTACACTGTAAATAACAATATTTGATGAAATTTTTGATCAATGATAATGTCCCTAATGCCTACTGGTGGCAACACTTAAAAAAATAAATACCGATTACCAGTTTTGTCAAGTGAAATTTGGTTTTTTAGTTCTAGCTTTGAATTCGGTGTCAGTGTAATCATCATAAATGCAATATGCCCTCTTGTATTCAAACATGAAAAATATTCAACCACCACAGCTACGTCCACGAGCATTTCCGTAAGAACCTAATTAAGTGCCGACCATTTTTTTTATCTCCAACTTGCTGAATTATTTGTTGTGTTGTTACACTCAATTAAAAGAAGACCTGCTTTGTATTATCACATTAATTACGTCTTTTATATCAAATCATATAAAAGTGGTGGAATAAAAGAAAAGTTAAATGGCATGCAAATCCTACCTGAGTAAGTGCTAGCAGTCATGGCCATGTGCCAGGTCAACTCATTTCAACTGAACAATCGAACACTGTTATAAATATTATTATGTAAGTAATATAATTAACCTACTCATTCACAAATGTGATCAAATATAGTAAGGCGACCAAGCGAAATGTGTATTCAGTGAATAAAATGCAGTTTTACAGATATGGTTCATTACAGAGAAGCGAGTTCCAGTGTTTGTGTTAAAATTAAAATTTATAAACTCTCACTCAGAGATTTCCTCAGGGTTAAGAAGAAGTTTCACTAATACTTGCAATTAAATCATGGCATCCATATTTTATTAATAGAACAATAAATAAATTGAGTTTTGACGTTGATGGTTGTTTCACAAATGAAATGTTCCTAGTTTTTGAAAAAAAGGAATCTTGTTTCGTTGTGAATCAAGAGTAATAAAAAGCAGTGACATAATACACAATGTTTTTGCATACACGTGTTGTTGAAACCCCTTGGACTAATGTTGTTAATGATCTTTCAGAGGTTGGGAATCTTGAAAATAAAGGTAATTTATATAAAAAAAACAAACAATTATATTAGAAAAAAGCTCTTTATTGACAAGTATTCCCAATGCAATTATAAAACAAGTATTCAGCTATTAAACAACCCCATTACCCCCCCCCCCCCCCCAGTGCGGTTTTCTCGATGTCCAGCGGGGATGGCATCCTCTTCTTAACTTTTTTGAGGTCCCTCAATAACTCGCGCCCTCGCTTATACTGCAGTCTATGTTTTTGGACCCAGTTGTGCGTGAGTTATCAAGGGAGAGGTGTATATATATATATATATATATATATATATATATATATATATATATATATATATATATATATATATATATATATATATATTCAGTTACAAATATACACCATACAGAGTGGAAAGTGCTATCCCTGGATCTTACAGGAGGATGCGCAATAATATTAAGTGAATTTTTAAATATGGAGGATGAATATTATCATATGGGTTAGAGAGTTTTTAATTTGTACTCTACTGAGATTCTTACCTGGGTCCGTGGGTTATGGCACCCATTGCCTTGCCTGCACATACCAATCCCCATACCCTCTCGACTAAACACACATCCCCAAAAAAGGATGCTACAAAATTGCTGATATAGACATTTGTGCATAGCAGACACCCACTTATCAACCCAGTAATTAATTCTCATCTAAGTACACAGTCATTCTAGATTCCTACAACAGAAATCAAGGTAGCTACTATGTAGTAACTATCGTGATGATGTTGTAGCTACTATGTAGTAACTATCGTGATGATGTTGTAGCTACTATGTAGTAACTATCGTGATGATGTTGTAGCTACTATGTAGTAACTATCGTGATGATGTTGTAGCTACTATGTAGTAACTATCTTGATGGTGTTGTAGCTACTATGTAGTAACTATCATGATGGTGTTATAGCTGCTATGTAGTAACTATCATGATGGTGTTATAGCTGCTATGTAGTAACTATCATGATGATGTTGTAGCTGCTCCCACAAGTCAAGTTTTCAGCTTTGCTGTGGTTACATGACACATTTAGCCAGCAGTGGTCAGTTGGTGATCATTAGTTGGATTATATCAAAACAACAATCAGAAAAACAGAAGTCTGATGAATGCAACTCAACTGTATTCAATAACTTGCTATGCCAAAGGAAAGCAAAATATGGATAAACACAACAAATGAATCTACAACAAAATTACCTATATATGTATACACAGATCTAATGATCCACTGTTTTCAAACACAGACAAATTAATGTTTTTGTCAACAGGAGATATAGGCTGAAAACAATATGTAAACCAGAATTCACTTCCGTTTCATTTCAAAAACTGATTTCACAGAACGTTGCACTAAGTAAGTATAATAACATACACAAGAGTCCCTCAAAAGGATTGAAACTTTCATGGTTGAAATGAATTTTCAGGAATCCAGGAGAAGACCATTTCTTTCTTTTATAGCAGCTGAGTATTGAAACCATCTCTGATATTCTTAAGCAATAAGAAGACTTTCAAGATGGCCACCATGGTGGCCATATAGGATGTAAGATCAGTACCATTTGATAGGATGTAAGATCAGTACCATTTAATAGGATGTAAGATCAGTACCATCTGATAGGATGTAAGATCAGTACCATTTTATAGGATGTAAGATCAGTACCAATTGATAGGATGTAAGATCAGTACCATTTTATAGGATCAGTACCAATTGATAGGATGTAAGATCAGTACCAATTGATAGGATGTAAGATCAGTACCAATTGATAGGATGTAAGATCAGTACCATTTGATAGGATGTAAGATCAGTACCATTTTATAGGATGTAAGATCAGTACCATTTTATAGGATGTAAGATCAGTACCATTTGATAGGATGTAAGATCAGTACCATTTGATAGGATGTAAGATCATATCCATTTGATAGGATGTAAGATCAGTACCATTTGATAGGATGTAAGATCAGTACCATTTGATAGGATGTAAGATCAGTACCATTTGATAGTATGTAAGATCAGTACCATTTGATAGGATGTAAGATCAGTACCATTTGATAGGATGTAAGATCAGTACCATTTTCATTTAGGACCAACTAGACAATATAAGAATTCTCTAGGTGAAAACTACATGTCGATATGACCATCCATTCAGAAACAGTTGCAATGACAAGATTTTCAAGACGGCCATCGCAGTGACCATACTTAATGTAAGATTGGTACCATTTTCATTAATTATTGCCAGCCAGATATCATAAAAAGTCTTTAGATGAAAACCCCACGTCAATATGACCACCCATTCATAAGGAATAGCAAAAAGATTTTCAAAATAGCCACAATGGAGGCCATATTGGATGCAAGATAGACACCATTTTCAATTAGTACCAACTAGACACTATAAGAAGTCTTATGATGAAAACCCCATGTCAATATGACCATCCATTTAGGAGCAACAATATTTTCAAGATGGCAGCCATACTGGATGTCAGATTGACACCATTTTCATTTAGGACCAACCAGACAGCATAAGAAGTCTTTTGGTGTAAACCCCATATTAATATGACTTTCCATCCAGGAGAAATAGTGATAACAAGATAATCAAGATACTTGCCTAGGTGGCCATATTGGATATCAGATCAGTACCATTTTCATTTAGGTCCAACTTGACACTTTAAGAATTCTGGTGAAAACCCCATGTCAATATGACCATCCATCCAGGAGGAGTAGTGATAACATGATTTTCAAGATGGCTGCTGTAACTATGGTGGCCATATTGGATGTAACATCAGTACCATTTTCATTTGGGACCAACTATAGATTATAGGAAGTCTTTTAGTGAAAACCCCATGTTGATATGACCAATCGTTCAGGAGGAGTGGCAATTAAAAGTTTTTACGATGGCCTCTGTGGTGGCCATATTGGATGTCTGAGCAGCACTATTTTCATTTCGAACCAACTAGACCTTGAGATGAATGTGTGTGTAAAGTTTCATGACAATCATCCAAGTAGTTCAGGAGGAGTAGTGATAACAAACTTGCACTAACAGATGGACAATAAGCAAAAGGCCATCCCATAAGCTCTTCTGGTCAGACCTGGATCCTGGACCTGGCTCCCAGCTCGCAATCCTAGCAAGTGGCAAATACCCACTGTCCTAATTGCTTGTGTATATGCTATGTATGCTAGTGTTGGCTAAAAGCTAAAATCATCAAAAATACCATATATACTCGCTTATAAGTTCAGCATAACTGCAAACAGCATAAACCCTGACCTGCCGGTGCATTATGCGCTGGCAGATCAGGTTCTAGGTTTTTGTTCCACTAATTACTTCTAACAAACTGCATAGACCTAGATCTGCCAGTGCATAATGAGATGGCAGATCTGGGTCTGTGCAGTTTGCTGTTGGACTCGACTTATAAGTGAGAATAAACATTATTGATACTACACTCAAAGTTTCTATGATAAAATTGCTTTGGTTGGTTGTTTTTTGTTGTTGGTTTAACGCCATTTTTCAGCACGATAGGCTATACATGGCGGCCAGTATATTTGGTGGAGGAAGAACCCGAGAAAACCCCGGGAAGAACCACCGACCCACGGGAAGCTACTGGGAAGCTTTCTCACATACCCAAGTTGGCTGAGCCCAAGACTCGAACCCACTCAGACAGAGGTGAGATGTCAGTGAACTGTAAAGGCGAGCGCCTTAGACCACTCGAGCACCCGGGGCCCCTAAAATTGCTTTGGTAATATTTGAATATAAAAAATAGCAATATCTAAATTTTCAAGATGGCCATCATGGTGGTCATGAATGTCTGAGGGTCACAGTTTTCATTTAATCACAACTTGACCTCAGGACAAAAGTACAAGTCAAGTTACATGTCCATACTCCCTGTAGTCAAGAAATAATAGCAACAACAAGTTTTTCAAGATGGCCACAATCCCTCCAATTTTATTTCAGCAAATTAAATTTTGAAACAATTGCACACATCAAGTTTTAAGGTCATCCTCTAAACAGTGCAAGGGGTAGTAGTAATAAAAAGATTTTCAAGATGGCTGCCTTACTGCAGCTATATTGGATATTGGAGGGACACCATTTTTCATGTAGGCACAACCGTAACTCAGGGCAAATGTGCATGA
This sequence comes from Margaritifera margaritifera, assembly GCA_029931535.1. Taxonomy (NCBI): domain Eukaryota; kingdom Metazoa; phylum Mollusca; class Bivalvia; order Unionida; family Margaritiferidae; genus Margaritifera; species Margaritifera margaritifera. The sequence goes on along the minus strand of JAQPZY010001243.1, from coordinate 367,401 downwards.
CAGTTATGATCATTCTCTAAGCAGTTTAGGAGGAGTGGCAACAAGATATTTAAAATGACTTCATGGTCCTGACAATAATTATGCTTTGTCAGATACATATTAAAATCGGTGGAATGGCATCATTTTCTTTAAGAAGAGCTAAACCTCAATGTGAATTTTTGTGTCAAGTTCCATTAGCATCATACCTGTGATTTAAAAAGTGAAGTGATAACAAGGTATGTGCTAATGGACAAAAGAATGCCAGATACTGGGCAATGGACAAATCACCATCCCATTATGCAAAACTGGCCTTGAGGCCAGTTGTGCTTACAAATGTGTGGAATTGGCTTGTGAGCTTCCAGTATTCAAAACTTGCTCACAGCAAATTAACACAAGCCTCAACTCTGTATTTTGCAAGAATCATGGTCTATATTAGCTTTCACCATTGAGAATGTAAATGACACAAATTATCATGGAATTTATAAAAAAAATATCGTTGCTAGTGATAAAGAAGGCAAGGAGTTGTTCTAAATAATCAAATGTCTGTGATGGTTGTGCAAAGGTCGTTATCAATATCTAATACAAAAATGTAAAGGCAACTTTAAATTGAGCCTTGACCTCATGTTATAAGATTGCTGACAATATGTGACCATGACACTCTATGAAAACTGTCATTTTCTGACAAATTTCATCTATGGTCACAAAGTTTCTTACAACAAGAGACCCAAGTAAGCCTGAGATTGGTCACCTGGCTAACATCCACCATATAGCCAAATACAAGAGCAGCTGGCCAAGTTATCTGACTTATTATGATGCACTGTGTATATATTTATTAAAATCTACTGACTGGTTGTGAGAAAACATTTTCTGAAGCTTATTCTAGTTTTAGTGTCTGCAATATGACATATCAGCAAATAAAAAAATCAAAAGTACTGATACCAGGATGCTCTATGTCAAATATGGCCAAATTCTGTCCAGGGATTTTGAAAAGAAGTCAATTAAAGGTTTTTCTATTTTAAGAAACAGTCACTATGCAATTTAGATTGGCATCATTTCTACAATTCTTAAAAGCCTCTATGCCAGGATACATTCTGTCAAATTGGTTGAAATTACTCAAGTGCTGACAGACAGAAAATACATGATAGATGCAAGGCCATGGCAAAAACTCATCAAGCCTGTCATGCAAGCTAAAAATAATTGCATGCCAGTGTTTTGGCAATTTACAGTGACAAATAATATCCAAATATCTATGCAAAAAAGTGGTATATCTAGGAACATATTCCTTACTCTGACATGTTTTGGGACACGCTCTCTGTATTTACTATAACTCCAGCAGGTGGATCTTTTGTTAGTGCCTGAAGTTCTTTTTGGAGTCTTTTCTGAAAAAAATTGAGAACAAATATAAATCTAAATTTACTGAGCATTTAATTTATAAGCAATATGTGCAAAACCCATCTTGCATTTCATCAATTAATGATATAAATGGTAAAGACAATTGCATTTTGCTCTAATTTCAAATAAAACAGGTGAATGACTTAATGCTATCTATGTCTGATTTTATACACTGAATTGCCCAATATGAGCTCATAAAAAAAATAATGGCTGGATATTAAAAAACTGATATGTAGCAAATTTTTAACAACTTTAAACATATAAAAATTCTATATACATATAGGCAATATATGGACACAATCTGAACTGTTGATTATCTGGAACATATGCAGGCCCTAGTTTTCCCCAACATCTTCAATTTTCTTTCTTGAGATTTTTCAATATCTTCAGCACCAGTATTCTTTTGTTTTCAGAGACGAGATTTGGATGATGCATTTCATGTACATTATAAATCTGATTCCTACACAATACAATAATAATGTCTTTTATCACTCTGATACGAGCCTTGCTAATCCTAATCCTTTGAGGAAATTTTCAGCATACATGTATCTGTAAATTTAAAGAATTCCTTGCTTTACGTTTTTTTTTTAAAGAAATATTGGACACAATTGTGAAAATTAAAGGTATTCTTCATTCCTTTATCCTACCTCTGTTACTTACAAACATTTTTCAATACTATCCATAATTTGAGAAGATAAGGCCAAATCTTAGTTTGGTATAAATTTGGATAATCTAAGCAAAATAAATGCCAGAATTATGGGATTTACTCAAGTACAGCACTCTCTCACTTTAAGGCTCTTCATTATAACACAGTTCCTGTTAATCATACAGTTTTACTACATAAATTATCATCAAATAATGTTGCAAGACCCTTATTGCAATGGGTTTCATCCTATCTCAATGGTAGATTATATGCTGTGAGTTGGAGAGGTACTGTCTCGGATTTAAAGGTACTTTCCATTGGAGTACCAGAGTGATCAATTCCTGGCCCTCTCTTTTGCATATTGTAAATGATTTTCCAAATTGCTTGAAACATTCTTCAGTATCTATGTATGTAGATGATATACATCACAATATGTTAGCAATAAAGATATTAGCATTGTTGAGAACAAACTAACTGAAGTTTTACAATGTTATATAAAATGGATGTATGATAATCAACTTAGCATAAATTTACAGAAAACCCAGTTAATGCTTATCTGATCAGCACAGCAAGCAGCTAAATGTAGAGAATTGTACTTAGAAATAAATGTTACAAAACTTGAAACTGTTAAATGTGCTAAACTTTTAGATATCCTTGTTGATATTTTATCCTGGTCCAACAACTTTGAAACACTCTTTATAAAAGTATCTAAGAAAATGGGAATTTTAAAAAGGGTTAGATGTTTTATGTTGGATCAGTTGATCCAAAAATGTAAAATACAGTTATTTTGACACATTTTATCTACTGCTGTATTGTGTGGGGAGAACCCCTAAATTCCTCGTACATGCTATGACTATACAACTTACAGAAAAGAGCAGACAGGATGATTTTAGATATCAAGGATATTTTAACACCTACATCATCTCTTCAACACTCTTAGATGGATGCCAATCAAGGATTATATTTTTTTTAGAAAAGTTGTTTTTACTTTCAAGGTCTTAAATAATTTAACACCAGAGTATCTTAGTGTTTTTAAATTTGTAAGGGACATTAGTACAAGGAGTACATGGTTGCATGCAAACAGTGATTTATATATACCAAAAGTTTGCACAGAGTATTTTTTAAGAAATCTTTTGATTACGCCAGTACAGTTTTATGGAATAGTTTGCAGCATGATATTAAACAAGCACCTAATGTTTTAGGTTTTAAGAAACTATACCTCTATAGATATTTTAATGAACAATCCTGATTTTATGACCACATAACATTTGTAAATGGCAGCTGTGATACATTTTTGTGATAACAGATGTTTACCTTGTATAATTTGTATTCTATTTGTTTTCTTTTATGCAGTAGATGTTAACCTTGTATAATTTATATTTTGTTATATTTGTTTTCTTGTATGCAGCAGATGTTAACCTTGTATGATTTCTATTGTTATATTTGTTTTCTTGTATGCAGTAGATATTAACCTTGTAGACTTTTACAAGTATATTTGTTGTATATTTGTTTTAATTTCAGGGCCATAATGTAAACTAGCTATTAGCTAATTATGTCACCCTGGATAAATAAAGGATATTATTATTATTATTATTATTATTATTATTATTATTATTATTATTACATGGCAAGTATGGTCATGGATCCCATTTCATCAAGTGGTAGTAGAGTTATATGCATCATGTACTTCATTATAAGGTGCTCTCACTATAAGGTGGTCTCACTATAAGGTGGTATAAAATATGGCTCCCATGGACAGCATTATAATGAGGGAGCACTGAATCATATGCTTTATTATGAGGTGCTCCCAAAACTATAAGGCAGTCTCATTATAAGGTGGTATACTCTGGCTCTCATGAACAGCATTAAAATGAGGAAGCACTGTATCATGTACTTCATTATAAGGCAGTCTCACTATAATGTTAACTCGCTATAAGATGATAAACTCTATGGCTCCCATGGAGAGCATTATAGTGAGGGAGCACTGTATCATGTATTTTATTGTATGTGTGTCTCACTATACGGCAGTGTAACTTTAAAATGTATACTTTATGGCTCCCATGGACGGCATATGCCTGAGCACTGTATCATGTACTTCATTATAAGGCAGTCTCAGTATAAGGTTGTATACTCTATGACTCCCATGTACTTCATTATAATGTGATCTCACTTTAAGGCAGTATACTTTATAGTTCCAATAGACAGCATTATAATACCCATCCCAAAAAGAACAGATCCCAATCTGCCATCACATAATGAGCCAATCAGTTCGGGTCTAAACTATTCATTCAAGCAAACAGCTTAGATGCTGAGCTGCTGACACAATCTGCATGACAGATCTGGGTCTGAGCTTGTCAATGTACATTGTTTGCTAATTATAAATGCCTGGGTGAATGTGGTATTAATCATCTTATGTACTGGGGTATCCCACTGCAAATTGCTTTCTCCATGTACATGTACATAATATTTTATTCATTGATTAACAAGGAAAATAATTATCACGACAAATTTCCATTGATGAGTCTAGATAAGCAAAGTTACTATACATGTCTGGGTGAATGTGGTATACCACTGCAAATTGCTTTCTCCATGTACATGTACATAATATTTTATTCATTGATTAACAAGGAAAATAATTATCATGACAAATTTCCATTGATGAGTCTAGATAAGCAAAGTTACTATACATGTCTGGGTGAATGTGGTATCAATCATCTTAAGTGTTAGGGTATCCCATGGCAAATTGCTTTCTATATGTACATCATTTTTTATTCATTGATTAACCACACAAACAATTATCTAGACAAATCACCCTTGATGAGTCTAGATCAGCAAACTTGCTGTACATTTCTATTACCATATTTTTTCTGATGACAAGCCCATGCTTGATAATAAGCCCATTCCCCACTTTTAAAACATTTCAATAAGGTTTTATTCAAGACAGCCTTGTTCAATGACAAGTCCACCCCAACTTTCTAACAATTTTACAATTCAGCCCCACCCACTCATCTTTGATTTTTGTTCAATACCGCCTATGGTAGTAAACCCAAGTTCAATCTAAGGCTGCCTTCACACAATAGATCAGTGATTGTTAATTTTTTACAAAATGAAAACTTTCATAGGTCAGAGGTTAAAACCATTGTCAGTATTGGAAATGAATTATGCAACAACATAAGATATTCATTGAGAATTTAAACAACAAAACTAAGACAAGATGAAAAGAAATCATGAATGACAGAAAAAAGGTTGTTTGATGCAACCATTATTGTTTCTAATAAACTTTTGACTACATTTCCTAAATAATAAGGATGTACTAATAGAAGAATGCTAAATCTTGATTTTAATGGATTAAATATGCCTCCTGACTTTGCTGTTTTTAATTGTTTGTTTCTTTCTTTCCTTTTTTCAGCTGGTTTGTTTGTTTATTTGTTTGTTTGTTTTGTTAAAAGTCAGAGAGTAAATAAATTCATATAACTAATACCCAAGAGATATTCAAACTTTGTTCCTGTTACAAAGATTGCTGTTTTTGAATTATTATCAAAACTTCAAGTGAATGCACAATGTTCACATTACCTGGGCAATATCCCAACAAACCCTATGTCTTTTTTTTGGCATCAGCTACAACTCTGTGTACCATAACTAGCATTATAGGCAGAATAATCATCCATGATGTTTTCATATCTGTTTGTTGTGTGAGCCCAGGGTATATTCTCTCACCCCAAACTGCCAGTGTCCCCCTAAATATAACAAATCCACAAATCTTGATCATCATAGGGAGACAGAGGTACATAAATGTCTGCCTGACACCTCAACCAAGTGCAACACTGGTGTGGGAGGGTTATGATCTGACTCACAAGTTATCAACTTGTTTACACTTTTTTGTATTAGAACAGTCACATACCAGTACATTTGGTCATATCTACCTATAGGAGCACAATAAAGCTGTGTTACTGAATACCGTCTATACTCGCTTATAAGCCTATACCAATTGCAAACTGCATAGCCCCAGATCTGCTATTGCATAATGCGCCGGCAGATCTGGGCCTATGCAGTTTGTAAGGATTAATCAGTAGAACAAACAACATAGACCCTGATCTGCTGGAGCATTATGCGACAGCAGTTCAGGGTCTATGTTGTTTGCATTTGGACTTAGCTTATACGCGAGTATATACGGTACTGTTTGTTTACTTACAAATAATATAAGCAAAAAAGATAACAGACACTCTCTTTCAATTAATTTCCTTCTTGTTCTCTTTTCTCTCATTCACAAATTAGACTTTTTTTCTTTTCATTATGTTCTATACTTTTTTTGTTGCCATAATGCAAATATTTGGCTTAATGAAATGATTGTAAACTTTGATATATGCAGTATACAACTTTTCAACTCTTGTACCAGGACTCCAATGTTAACAATTGTCTGTATATTTAAAGGAAAAGAAATGTATAAGCCGTTGATGTCCATTCCTATCCTTAATTTCTTATTTTGTACTCATTGTAAATGTTATTTATATAAATTAAGAAATAAATATGTTTATACCATATATCCAAATACATTCTTGGCTGTGGAAGTTTGTCTGAATAAAGTTCTTGTATCTTGTCCTAATCAGTTTAAATCATAAATGTCACCAGCTCTGATTAATCTATTACTTTCAAAACCTACACACTGATGTCATTCCTTTACAAATCTGGAAATTTGTTTTTGTGTATGTCCCAGCACAATCAGCTAAAATAATCTCATTTAACTTATCCAGTTGATTGTTGAGGCAGTTTTAATACTAATATGAAGGATGTACATATATCATTTTGAGAAAAAAAACTCTCTGAAACAAGTTACTACAAGACCTAATGGCTCAACAGTTAGTTTGCTGAATTTGTGTTCGGAATGGTATACATAAAAATAATAGTGTACTGTAGTCGATTATACTATACAGTAATAGACAGTAATGTAGGTATAATGTATATTGAAAACCTACTATAATCAATAAAAAAAATGGTAATGCATAGCAACAGCAATGAAATATGTAAGCCTATCATAAAATCTGGGCTCAAATTACTACCTAGAAGAACTGATATGGGAGAGAAGTACCAAGACAAACACTAACAAGGATATTTCAAATACTAATAGAACATTTTCAAAGCAATTGTTTTACTAAAAATGTATTCTCCCATACTCAATGATATCAAGTGAAATACAACACTGGCTATTTGTTTAGATAAGTGTAAAGCCTCTTTTCATTACCAATTCAGGGCTCCAGTTTTACTGTATATCTACTACATAAACAGTAATTTTTGTAGTTAATACTGAAGTATCTTTTCAGTCATTGATATTTGTTTCATTCAATCAGTTAATTTTATAATAAAATGCATATTTTATCATATCATAACATTATGAGAAGAGCTACTGGCTAAATCAAGAATATTTATTAAGTTTCTTCTTCTTCTTCTTATTATTATTATTATTATCATTATTATTATTATTATCATTATTATTATTATTATCATTATTATTATTATTATCATTATTATTATTATTATCATTATTATTCACAATAAACCAAACGTGTGAAAAAATTGTTCAGTTTTAATTCACTGTCTTGTTAAACCCCACCTTTCATCTGTAATCCACTTACCACATGTTGCCTGTCACTCATGTGTGTGCATATCTGACACTGGCTGATTCAGACCAAGGCTGTTTCAGACTATAGTTGGTTTAGCCCAAATAACAGACCGATTCAGACCAAATGCCAGGCTGATTTGAATCATGTGAAATATTACATAATAAAGACAAAAATGGACCATACATGTTTTACTTTAATAGTTATTCCTCTTTCTGCAAAAATAGTTTTTTATTATAATTAATATGAGGTCCAAAATATTCACAGAATATAGACATATGATACTGTATTGACTCATGAATTTGACAAGACCCCAATTTCATTGTTTAGTATATATGTTTTATTTAGTATTATTAGAATATAAATTAATACAATATACAATATAAAGATAAATTCTACATAAATCTAATAAAAGCATTAACATACTCAGACCAAATGTCCTGTTTTCACGATCTTTTTGAGTTTTACAGGTTTCTCCAAAGATTTCAAAAATAAAGTCATTTGACCTTTGATCCCATAATCTCAAGAGTCAAAATTAAAATCGCAACAGTCAAAACTGAAATCATAATAATTATTAGTCTTTAGTTTTTGACAGCCATGAGCTCATAGTTGGGATTGTTCCTTATTCGTGGAGCAAACTGATGTTTAAAATTTCTTGTCTCATGTTGAATAAAGATAAACACTTATACTGCATTTTGTAAGAAACAGACAAGCCGACAGTGAGGCTAACATTGCCATTACTGATTTCTGTTTAAGATTTTTCTCTTTCTAATTATGTATAACTCTGTGCATATTTGGTATATTAAACAGAAAATGGATTATTTTATACTTTAGTATATTGTTAACTTCTCAACATATTCTATTCTTAACTCTTCAAATCATTTAAATGCAAAAATATACCCATACAACTATGAAAGTTATATATCAATCAAATATCTATGTTCTATATCATAACCAATTCAGTCTGATCATGACAACATGAATAAGGCATGAATAAGGCATATTCAGTGGGTCAGAATGATCATCACTGGCAGGTTGTTGCTGAGACTGAGACAGAAAAGAAAATATACTTTTTTGAGCCATTGTGATTTAACAGCTCACAGAGACATCTAATATAAGAAAATTATTCCATCTCATTATTCAGTCTCTAGTAATTCCAAAGGATGAAATAAATCACTGAGCATAATGTCCGGTAAATTATTACTGAATGATACAATAATTAAAACACCCAAATTTTTTAATGTTTCGCTGACTGAAACAAATTAATCGCCAAAAACACAATTAAAGTTTGTCCACTTATCTTTGACAACTGGCTACGTGAGCCACCATATTTTCCACAGTTGACTAATTGATTACAATTTGATAGTCTATAAAACAAATGCTAATATTTGATAAAAAGTTGATCCAATCGTCATAATTGATTCCCTCTTCCTCTAACTATCATAAACATCAAATATAATCTCAAAACAATCTGACCTTGATTCAATTATGCACACCTAAACATAACATCAGTGACATGTTACCTATGCCCAGTTCATATTGATTTTACATTGGCCAATAAAATGTGTAAACAGTAGTCTAGTAAATGTCGATCACTGCAGCATACAGTAAATTTGTTATGGCCAGCACACACAGCAAGAAATTATGCTGGAGGCATATCAAGAGTAATTAAGACTGATGCACAGGCCCAAATCAACGTGCATCATAAGAATGCACAGGTTGGAATTTCCATGCATCAGAAATGGGTCACATTTAAATTCCAAGTGTTAAAACCCGAAGGTACATGTCTATTGAGAACCCTGGTCTTAGTAATTGTATTATTTCTCAATAAAATAAAGGACACTATTTCATTCTTGCACAAAGGTGAATGGGCTGCTTTGAAAATATTTCCCGATTAAATTGGAAATGCAAGATACATTATTTAATTTGATTTGTATACAGAACTACACCATTATTTCACCTAAAATCAGGGCTTTGTTTTCTTAAATGCAGTTCTTAACAGCTCAACGTACCTGCCAAATAATGAGAAATATCATATTTTAAATAACTGTAAATGTCACAGTTACATCTAATACAAAACTTAATAATATTTCATATGGTCTGAATAAGCCTGGTCCAAATCAGCCTGCACCCATGGTTACATACCAGTTCATGCATCTTTTGTCCCATTATATTAATCAATAATTAGTTCTGATCCACACAAAAAGCAGCTAAAAAAATTTTGTTTGCAATATGGAAAAAGTAAGAAATGTTAGATATGCAAGACTGGCAGCAAATCCCATACTTGCCATACTCCCAGACAGTGCTGATGGGTTTTTGAGACTCAAAAAATGTGTTTTGAGGTCCCAAGGGGGGTCAGTGCGCATGACCCCCCAAAAGCGACTTCATCCAAATGAGAATAAGCTATCTTTTCAAATCAGCCTATAGCAAATGACTGGAAATTCAAATCTGAATAAAAGAAAATATCATCTGTTTTCTCTGAAGCATTTAGTATACTTACAAACAAAAAAAATGGTAGACTTAGCATTGCCAAATAACATCACCACAAACATGGTCACAACCTCACAGACATTAAATAACAAAATACACCAAGTTACTGTCTTTAAAATCCATTGGACAGTGGAATGTAGTTTTAATTACATGCAGTCTTTGCTGCTTTCAAAAGTTCAGTAGTTGGTTTGACGGTAATGCAAGTTTCATTTGTGTTCACAAATATGCCTACATTTTTCCTTCGTGAATGTGCATCCATGTCTATGCTGGCGCAAGCAATGGCTAAAGTCGCTAAAAGTGATAAAACCTGTAAGATGGCAATGAATATCCATTTCAAAACAATGAATCTGGCAATGAAAACATTCAAGGTTTGTGGTAATTGACCGAGTTGCTAAAGTCTTTGAACACCGCTATTATAATGTATTTTCGAGGTTAAAGTCACACCTACAGCAGTGAAGATTTAATTTATTCTCAGGCTGAATTAATGAGAAAAGGTCCAACTTTATGCAGATACACAATTTGTCATTTTATTAATGATTTAATACTTTTAAATTATTAAAATTCCATGTTCATTTCAGGTTGGGAGCCGCGGTGGCTCAGTGGTTAGCGTGCCAGACTCACGACCGAAAGGGTGCGGGTTCGAATCCTACCATCAGACCAGCCTAGGTCAGCTACCTTAGTGTGCCCTTGGGCAAGGCACTTTACTCCCATTGCCTTGGCACTAATTAACCTACTTGTGTTGCTGTGCCGTATAGCAGGAAACCAAACCAAACCATCATTTCAGGTTAACCAGATATTCAACATGTTGATGTTTTCACGAGTTACTTGATCACATGATAAAACGTTTGTTGCAATCATGTAAATGTCCAAGGAAATATGAGAAAGCGAAGGTGGCAAAACTGTCTAGGCAAATAAGATTATATCATTTCTTTAGCACTTCTAGTGCATTAAGTACAACAATTTTCCTTTGTCCCTTTAAAATGTTGTGTCCCCCAAATCTGGAGGGTGAGGGACACAGTGTCCCCTGACCTTTGGATCCTAGGTGCAACACTGCATTAGAGATTAAATGGTGCTGTTGTTCAACCTGCCGAAATGATCATGGTTTGAATTTTACATATGGAGTAAAAATCCGACTTCAAAGAAACATTGCCACTGATTACAAACTTTAATAAAGATGACTTCAACATTCTCATTCAATGTGGTCAGTGATGTGTAATAACATTTGTTTTTCAACACGCATCTGTTTGATGTACTTACGTTCAGACAAATTGGGTTGTTTCACTTAGTGTACTTTACCTATGCAAATTAGCCTAATGGAATCTCCCTCCATAGTGCTCAAAGGTTTTGACACTACACATCACCCTAGCTATTGTGAGCCAATTCAGTAAATCTCTGAAAGGTGTCTGTTTATCTCTGACCACCTGACCTTTTAATTGTCTCAAAAACAGCTGTACAAACTGGCCGCAGGAGAGTTTTACATGAGCTCTGAGCAAGACTGTTTACTGTTTATACATACCACAGATTACGGGCACATGTCATTGTGATCAAGAAATGTACATTGTTTTTCTTTTTTTGTGGGATTTTTTTTCCGCTAAGATTGCTGAAAATTGTGTTTTTCTAAACATGACCGTGTCTGGGGGTTTGGTAGTCCAAAATCGTGTTTTTTCGCGTGATATGTCGTGTTATGGCATGTATGAAATCCCTTTTGACTATACTGTGTCTGTCTTAATTAATAATGTTTGATGTTCAAGTTTAATTTCTATTGCTTTTTTTTCTAGATGACCGCCTTAATTACTCGATATTGTTGTGGAAAATAAGTTTTTGAATAAAAACGATTTGTAACAATCCTAGGTATCTACAAAAAAATCATTTCTTGGTACCAACATACCAATACAGGTTTGGGGGCTGAAATATCAGACTACCAGACTACATTATACCAAATTCCAGTTTATTACTGTCCTTTGCCGTCCATTACTGTTTAAAGGCACACCCGACCAGAAAGGTGCGGGCTTGAATCCTACCATCGAATCAGCCCAGATCGGCTACCTTGGTGCGTCCCTGGGTAAGACACTTTATTCCAACTGCCTCAGCACAATATAACATTGCTGTGCCGTAAACACCAAGACAAAGAAAACAAAAGAAAATGTTACTTCCATAATACGTCCACTCTGTGTCATTACTTGCAGTGTCTCAAGCGTTTCAACACAATTAAGTAATGGTTACATACAATTATTATTCACATATTATCAGTACAACATCAAAATTTAAGACTGTAAAGGTTCATATCGCATTTGATGATATTTAGAAACAAGAAAATATTTAAGTTAATGAATAAGAAAGTAACCTCCATAGATGTCATATTGCCATATGTTTACATTTATCTTCGTAGTTATCAACCGTATACTGACAATTGATACTAAATAACAGATTACTGTGACATTTTAAGATTTTGTAAATTCTTTCCTTTTTAAAATAAAGTATATTGCAATTAAGAAAAATTTAATGAAAATGCATTTTATATAATACGAAACTTTGTCTAAAAAAAAAGTAGCAAATCGACTGTATTACAGTTCTTGTTGTCATCTTAGACTGGTTACTTAACAGTGGATGAGATCCCGGAACGGCAAGCACACGCGCTAAACTTTCCGTACCGTAACACGGCAATCAATACCTGATCTCGCTTTTTCATACGCGAATTCAGGAATGGTGAATTATGTCAGATCTTTTGGACAGTGATTTCCCTAGCGATTCCTTTGTTTGATTCGTCCATTTCATACTTTATTCCATGATATAATATATTTTAGAAACTGAATTAGAAAACTGCCTAATTGACATATGATAACTCTGTTACGAATAGCACGCTCCTTTTATATTGAAAATGTTGGTGTCCAAACGTATTTTCACTTTTGTCTAAAATCTCATGAATGTATAGAAAGATGTCGAAGATCTCTCAAGAAATTGCAAAAATTGGTCATACGTAGCAAGAAAAAGAGATCACCGGATCATCAGTAAGAAAATGCAACCATATTCATAATACATATACTTTATGGAAGCGCTTGCTTTAACGTCACCTTGTTTGACAATATATAGGGGGTGGGTGAGGGGGATGTTCTCGTATACCCCCGTTCGGATAGGCTCTGGATCAGCCATGATGCTGCTGCTTTTCATCTATAGCTGTGATCTGCCTTCTTGTATCACACTCATTGAGTTTTGATGAGAGCTGTTTCATACATGGTTGTGGGTTAATATTGTAAGCGGTGAAAGAAATAAGTATTTAGAAAACTCTTTTAAAGGGAAATCGGATGTTTGCTGATTCCCTGGCTGCAAAAATGTTTTCATTAATTTCAGATTTTTTTCCAATTCACCCAAACCAAGCAATGTAATTTGTGGGTGTCACTTAGCCTGTTTTAGCCTTGTTTTTTTTTTTTTGTTTTTTTTTTGCTTTGGTTACTGCAGATAAAAAGGAGGAATTCGCATGCATGTTTCCTTCACGATTATCAGTTCTAAAATGTCTTGATATCTGAATATTTAGAAATATATTTCTCGTCGTTGTTCTGTGTGACTTTTATCTCATCATCTGGATAATATTTTTTAATCAATGTCTTGAATAAGTGTCTATTTTAAAATTATCTAACTGTGAAGGACATATTTATTAAGTATTGCAGTTAATTAAAGAGATATTTGTTTAGAAAGATGAACATGTTGACTTGTCTCGGAGGGATTCATATGATAATTCAGCTCCTAAACACTGCGAATCTCTGCCCATTTTGGCCGTAAAATTAAATCCGTAAATTCGACACCGAGTCTTGTCGCTCACTGCCTGATCTGCATCACATATTGGTCCCCTTTAAGACCAGATTATACAGTTTACACTGTAATAATAAATGAAGAGAAGAACACGTACTTGTATTTTCTCATGATTCTTGGTGTTTGCTTCACTGTAAAGGTGCCTAATCATAAGATATAAGTATGATATATTTTCATTTCGCCCTGTCTAGTTAGTAATTCGGCTATTTGTTTTAAAATGTAAAGTACTGTAAGGGACTTACAAGAATTACTATGATAAAGTAATAATCCAAAACAATGTGATTTAATATTTGTACTCGATAGTTGCTTCCCATCAGTCTGAGTGCGATTGCATATCAGATTATTATTTGTTTCTTTTTAGCTAGGTTCTGAAATTTCTCTAGATTAGCCTACATAATACATACAGCGGCTGTTTCAAAATTGGCGAGAACACTTTTAAAGCGGCGAATATATTTTAATTCGCGAAGAAAACTGACTCTCAGGTGATTATCCGGTGAGATCATGCCAATTAAGAGCGAAGGACTGATTGCTTTGGGCTGCAGCAAAGATATGATTTCACAAACATCAATATTTTAGTATAGAACCTGCACCAGGATCAATAAACTGTTTTCGATTAGCCGAAAGAAAATATAATTTTACATTACATGTTAAGATTTCACTCTAACAGTATAAAATATAATGTACAGCAGCAACTGTTAATGTCCGGCAACTGATTTGAAATTCGTACTAAGAATAACTTACTATCATTTTATTTCAGTGTTAATATGCTACTATACATGTAATTTTACAGTGTTAGTAACTGAACCCCCTTGGTTCCTGACGTATTGTGTGGACGGTTCGATTCTTGCCAGCGGAGAAAGATTTCCTGTATATTTGAGAACCACCTTGATGTCTGTACTGGTCACAACATAATAAAGACAGATCACCTTGATGTCTGTACTGGTCACAACATAATAAAGACCGATCACCTTGATGTCTGTACTGGTCACAACATAATAAAGATAGATCAAATACTATCCACGATCAAAAACAAATATAAGCTCTGCGATCAGGAAGAAGATTAAAATTTGGGCATAAAATTAAAATCAAAGTTGCTATGTGAATGCATAAAGCAACCTGGCATGTCAGAAAGAGTCTACGGAGGAGCTGGTCTTGTGTGGGATTCGTGCATGAGGGCTGCGTGACACATTGGTAAATAAATAAACAAATAAATAAATAAGTAAATAAATAAAAGATAAGTCGATACAAGGTTGTAACAGACAAATGTACAACAGAACAAATCATCTAAATATTATTGAACAGAGGTAAAAATGGATAATGTCATTTTACATACCAGATTTGAATAGAAAATAGCCGAAAGTACAAAATTAAAATTTGACGGGATTAAATATTTAACATTGCACATAGATAGATATCAGCCGTTCAGAGGAAGCTCATACATAAAGTTGCCTGAATACGTTTAGAACATAAACCTTGTATAAACGGAAAAAAAAACAAATAAAGACGGTAGGTGTTTCTCTTTAGCTGCGGAAGCTGTGTTAAATATATCAAGTGATCATGTGCATGGACCACGAAAATACAATTTACATAAATGCAAATTGAGAATATATTATTTTAAAAATTAAAATGAATTCGATATATCCGTAAATGTGTATGAATATTGGAAGGCGGATATATCAGATATGTGTCAGATGAAACTGAGAGAAACTACATCAGTAGTGTTAAAATAACTCAGAGACAGAAAAATAAATGTTGGCATGTTCGTTTCATTTCAATATGGTGGACCTAATGACTATAAAGATGGAGGATGCCATTATGTAGGGATACAAGATTTGTCAAAATTGGCGTCATCACTGATAAACAAAGATAAAAAGTAAAACATATTTTTGTAAAACAAATGCTTGAAATGTTTCAGTACACCAGAAAAGATTATCAAAACACAAAAGACTATGATGCAATGTACATAATTCGATTATCAAAACACAAAAGACTATGATGCAATGTAGATAATTCGATTATCAAAACACAAAAGATTATGATGCAATGTATATAATTCGATTATCAAAACACAAAAGACTATGATACAATGTACATACTTCGATACAATGTACATACTTCGATACAACAAACGCTGGGTAAAACAGACTCTTATTCAAGACGTTGGTTAAAAAATTATTCAGATCATGAGATAAAAGTCATACAGAACAACGATGAGAAATATATTTAATTCAGCAAGTATTTCATAGTTGATAGGTTCATGAAAGAAGGAAAAGAAATAACAGTTTAAACGACAATCAAGTCTGCAGAAAATATCTATAGATTCATGAGACAGTATATAGAACAGATGGCTAAAACTTTAAGTTATGAAAAATTAACAGTAAACCTGAAACAGTTTATAAATATGCAATCAGTTTATTTAAGGAAAGATATTCATTATTAGGAATACATGGATAGCTTTGAAAGTTTTAATGAAACAGTTATACCACCAAGACAAATGTTTAACTAATCACTTGACGATTTAAACACATAAAATGACGATTACAGATAATTTAAAGATGTCATGGAAAATTTAAACCTTCAAATACTTGGAGATCTACAAGAAAATTACATTGATACTATAAGACATTTTTCTTTCTTTTTAAAGAAATTCGGAATGTCTATGCGAAAAGTTATAAATTAGACCCTGCTCAATATTACAGTGTTCCTGGATTAGAACATGATGGCTCATTAAATATATCAGGTGTGGAATTAGAGTTTTTAACAGACTATGTCTTGCATCTGATTATTGAGAGTGGAATACGAGGTGGAATTAGTACGATACCACATTGATACGCTGAAACAAATAATGAATAGTGCCTGGAAGAAGATGGTTAGATTCCAGAAAAAAATGATAGTGTGCACAAAAGGTCCAGGTCAATGTCATTCGTTATGCACCTAAATGATAAAAGCCTCTATGCATAGGACATAGCCCATACATGCCAGTAAAACATAATTAGATGGGCTAATTATAAACAAATTTGATGGATAAAAGAAAGTCTGTTCAAAATACCAGATGACTATGATACTGGTTTCATTTAGACGTATAGTTGGAGATTCCATTATACTTGCATGATTATTTCAATGACTACCTGTTTTTTCTCCAGAGAAATTAATTCCAGATAAAGATTATTTATCTCCATTTCAAAAGAAGTTGATTCATGATTACAAGGATACAAATCCAACAGTAACGAAGTTGTTATGTACATTGCAAAACAGAGAAATGTGTCATTCACTACAGACACTTAAAGCGTGACACACAGTTGGGTTTAAAACTCCAAAAATATACACGTAGTTGTTTTTTTTTTTTTGTTTTTTTTTTTATCAACGACCGCAGCTCTAATCCTGCATAGAACTGAATAGAAATTTGAGACAAAAAGCAATGAATAATTTCAAAAAACGCTTCTTGAAACTAATGAATAACTGTGTTTGGTAAACAAGTGAAGAATTTGAGAAAAAGAACAACAGTAAAACTATGTATGGAGGAAAATAATTGTTCGAATGTCTGAAAAATCTATAATTTACCATAATAACAAGAATCATGATCACCTTTTCATCTTTCAGTAGCCACTGTCAAACAAAAGTCCTGCTGCATATAAATACTGGACAAAAAATATCGATGTAAAAAAAAAAAAAAAACTGAATGGGCATTTGCTTTGGAAGTTATCGTTTGAAGTAATCTTGAAGTAATCGTATCATACTGGAAACAAATATTTTCAAGTTCATAATCCTGATTTCCTCCTTCAACCAGTTCTGTGGTTTTTGTGTATGTGATGTAAAATATGAAATCCTTTAAAAGAACAAAATGATAAAGTTGATAATGATCTATTTGCATAAGGAAGTACATAGGTATTATAAAGTTTTTTTCATACGCAAAATTTAAAAAAATAAAATAAATAAATATATAAATGTATAGTTTCTGTACCAGTATATGCCTTGATCTCAACTTTTACAATGTATCATTAATGATGATTTGTTGAATACAATTTGTTCTAACCGAATCAGGTAACCACAAAACTTTGTATATAAGAAATATGGTGTAGCATTAAACTTTTAAAAAATAATCGCTTCGATAAAATGTGGTTATGTCTTTTATCAGCATTCTACCTAAACTGTTACCACTGCATTGTTAGCATCTCCTATTACCTTCATGATAAACGACACGAAGAAACTCAGTGGTACATTCCATATATTTGGACTTAGTTTAGGAATTGCTATTTGTAAACTTTATTAGCTCCTTGTGGTATCGTTTCTTGCTTGTGAATTATTTTTATATGTACCGTTTGTTGGTATTTATTTATTTATTGTGCTTAAAAAGCACATGTGCATTCTGAATGATTACCCGCTAAAATTAATATGCCTACGGACTTTCTTTTTAAAACAAAACAATTGTAAGCAACATACACACTAACACCCATCCAAGGTGCAATGAATGTGTACTCGTATTTTACTTAATCCTTAGAAGGTTGGTATAAATCATTCAATTTGGGTTGTGCAGGTTTTTAAAGCTTTGCATTATTTTTCGAGAGAGGTGTGCCAGGGCGAGTAGAAGGGTATAAAGCAAAAGTTTCATCCAGGACATTTAAAGTCTGTGTCAGCACACCTTGTTTTCTCAATTAATATTTTTTTTGTTTGTTTTTTTTTTGTTTGTTTGTTTGTTTGTAATTTTTTTTTTGTTTATTTGTTTGTTTGTTTGTTTTGTTGTTTTTTTTTTCTTTTGGAGAAGGTTACGGCACTAGCTAAGGTTCTGAATGTATGTGTGAACACCTCTTTTCTCTGTTCATATCTGTCTGTTTTATAAGATAATAGAATCTGAGATTTGTAACGTTTTCAATATGACTGCGCTTAACAGCTGTTAATTTATTGTCAACTTGTTCTCTCCACGTCTTCATATCTTTCAAATTAGTATCATCCTTGCGCATTTGAACATCACACGTTTTGGTACAAACTGACTAGTAGCTGCAGCATATCCTTTAACAGGATTATGTTAGTTTATTATACGTTTATTGTTGAGATTTAAGTCACAGTTAATTGTGTGACCCAGGGTGACATCTTTTTCATCTGTTGTTGTCTCAATGATTAAAAGAAAACCTCAATAGGAGTTCTTGAAGACATCGCAATTTCTGTCACCATTTCATTATTTATCCAACAAGAAAAACATATGATGCAGGCACACCGTGAAAGTCCATCAATGTTTTATCTTTATCTTTTATGCTGATACTCAGTATGATTATGGGAATTTTGTGATTGATTAATATGATCATTTACATTGTATAAAACAAAGTCACAATCAGAAACCTTTTAAAAAGGTTTTAAGTCGTGTAGACAAGAATAATAGCAATTGAATACATTTTTATGTTATTGATCTGATTGAGGTAAATTTGTAGATTTTCGGCTTTCAAAAGCTCACAAACTGTATCAGATTTAGTAGAGGCCTGTTTAGATCTCTGGCTATTAAATTGTAAAAGTTTTGAATTGTAGTTCGTATAATCATTACTCGAGTGATTTTAACTTATTATTGTGTTGCAAACATTCAACATCGTTACTTTCTTCATTGTTACAACTTACAGTCATTATTTCTGTGACTTTATTCATGCACATTTCGAGGTTGGAAAAACCACAAGGTATCTAAACAGTGTGTCCGCGTTTCACAATTGGACTTTGCCTGCACTGTGCTTTCTAATTGTAATATAGCCCTCCGTTCTGCTCTGCAGATGCTACACTACTTTTCTAGCGATTAGGTTGCCATTAGGGAAGAACACTTCATGTCCGTTCGCATATGCAAAGCATTTGTATAGGAAAAGATAGCACAGCCAAAACCTAAATATCCTATACTTATTTTTTTTTATAACTTATATCGTGCTGTGAATGTGTGCCAGACACTGCGTGTCCGTGTGCCAAAGGCACACTAAGCACATCGTGTCCTGTAATTTTTTTTTATGTCTTTCTTTTTAAATTTGTCTCCTTACTTTCTCTTGGCCTTTAGAAGTTAATATTTTGGAGACTAGCACTTAATGCATATATAGGCAATCCCAGTTTCAATGACAAAAATTCATTTAAGGCCCTCGTTTCATTTGAAGTCATGTAATCATGTGTCAGTTCATTTTGTAAACTTTTTAATTATCGATTGGAAGAAAACTCCTAATGGACGATGTCACAATTTTAATTACAACATCTGAGAATGATTTGTAAATTTTATTAGCTCTAGCATTGATACAATTTTCATATGTCTTCTTGACCTGTGTCTCATCCATTTTTATCACCTATTCCAACAAGATTTTTTAGCGGGTATCTCTTTTATAAGTCCCATTTGCAAGAGCTATGTTCCATTTGTTTTTGAGCTCTTCAGTTTCTGCAGAAATGGATTTATTGCTATTTTTCTTTTCGATAAATCTCAATTCTTTTTCCAGCTGGACTTTCTCCATTCTTTCCTATTTAAATAACCGAAAATTGGCTGAGGATGTTTAAGATTTTTTAATGCAAGAATTTAAAAAAAAAAAACTTTCTAAGTATGATGAAGCAGATACACAAGTTTAAACAGAAGCTGAATATACTGTAAATCTTAAATCTTGCAAATGATTTTGCATAGCAAAGTGTCAGACTTTCGATGATGTCACGCCCATTGTAGATTAGAGACTTTCACGCCAAGATCTCGACTTGTACAATAAGAACATAAAGGAAGGCCCTGGCATGAATGAATTACAATACAATTTGGAGAAAATACAAAAGAAAACACTTTATTAAGCAAAACCCAGATGGTAAGACAGTTCAAATCACAAGGAAAGGCAACACCAGAACAATGAAAGCAGCCATCATTGTAGCATGCCAGACAGGAGAAGGACTTGGTGGTTACATTATGCTGTATAAAACGAGGCGACTAATATGTTACCAATTCAGGAGACGAGATAATAATATCTCTTAAAACATACTGTTATTGAACCAAATTCATGCCATGCCATTTAAAGGCAATCAATAAAAGTACCAGAGAAAATAAGACCGAATGCTATAAAGTAAAAAATATGTTTAATGAAGAGGTAAGAAAAGATCAAACTATAATTAATGAATACCATGGAAGAATTCAAAGTGGAGAACTTCCAAATGCAGTGAAACAATTATTCACTACACAAGAATAAAGATGAGTATGGAGTTATGCAAATGCTGTCGATTCTAAAATATAATATATGATATATTATTTTAGGACGTATTATAAACAAACTAAAGAGTTTTAAAAACGAATCGCAGGACAAGGGTAAGGTGCTACACCAATTTGTATTTAAATCTGATGTTCATTGCCAAGTTACAATCACATTAGAAGCAGAATTTTTGCTTTAATACTAGAGTCCGCCATTGTTGACTTCGTGCTCCTCAGCCATTTCTTTAAAGTCCGCCCAAGGCCAGTCCACGATGTCTACAAAGCAGTATAGTGTCTGCGTTTTTGAGCAAACCTGCTTAAGTCCATTATTTAGACTTGACAAAAATTAACTTAAAATTGCCTTTCTTGTGTAAATAGAAGCAGTCTTTATTTGCTGTTTTTCCACATTCACGCGTAATTCTTTGTTGATTTCTCTGTCTAATCTTTTCAATTCCTCAGCCGTGATACTAGTTTAATCTCGCTTCCGTTATATAGTGTTAGCATCGTTTGTAGTGTGCATGTCTTTCTCCATTGCCGCTCTCAGCTTTTCTGTGTTGCATTTGTAACAGTTGACAACTGGGTGTATCTCAAATATTTACTGTACCGTTTATTTGTGTAGCTTAACTGCAGTTACAACTAAAGATCAAATGAACGTCCAAAGAAATCCGTATATCTACACATTGTGAAAGGTATACTGGATTTTACTTCGTCCATGTGGTATAAAGGCTCTTCCTATGTCAATTGATTTTCGTTAATTTTCTGATAACTCTTTGTTATTAAAGGTTTCATAGATGTGTTAAAATTTATACAAGGTAAAAGTTTATTCAGAAAAAATGCATAGTTGATTATGTAATTTCTATACTTTCTTACAATGAAATTTTATAGAAGTTTAAATCTCCCTATGATTACATCTACATTTGTATGATTTTCATTATCTCTTATTTTGGTCAAAATCGCAAAGGCTAACTTGCAGTCTTTTGCATTGTATCAGCTGTTCTTCTTTCAATAATATAGTTAGAATCAACTTCAAACGTTTGAATAATATACCTTGTCATTCCTTTTGCAATGTCATTTATTATATATTGCTAGGACATTGTCTGCATTGTAGCCTCCTTATCTCGTTTGTCAAGCCTGCCATTTTGTTATTTACCTGTGATGTTTTGTGATGCAATTTCTTTTTTTGCCTCTGGTATTTCACATACCAGTATCAAAAATGTTTTAATTCCTTTATTTTTAATGCACTGTTTTTTCCATATCTGTCACATTCTATAAGCTCATTATCTTTCAAAAACCCAAAGTTTTCAAGCTGCTTGATCCTGCTATTCATGCATTGTTGTTCCTCTGTCCATAGAGGGAGGTGTAGTTTTGGTACATCGTCTTTGGAGGAAAGGTGTCCTTGACATATAAATTAGTTCAAGTTATAATATTTTCAGATGGTTTCTCATTGTTAAAGGCTTCATCATATCCTTTTCATTCTGCGAATACCTTTTACCAATCATTCCTTTGGTCTTGAAGACGTTTCCACTTTATATATGCCATTTTCTTTGTCATATAGATATATCTCTTTTTCGTAAACCATGCACTTCATATCTGCTCATTTCAAATACTCTAGTTTGTAAACAACAGGATTACCTAAAATTGTTTTCCTGATTTTAAATAAATCGTTGGTAAATTTAAGAAAGTAGTCCTTTTCAAAATTTGCTTTCTATTTTGAAATTCTGACTGTTTCTCCGATTTTACATTTAGGTGTTCCAAATGTATCTGTTGTCAGGTAACCAAATAGGTTGATCCATATATTGATCTGTTTTCTTCCTTGTTTGCTTCAGGTGGAGTCAATTCTATTTATCTGTAATGGCTTTTTCTTTTATTGTATCCCTAAATTTATCTTTGGTGAAACGTCAACACACTTTCTTGTTTCATTATGAGTGAAATACTTTCACATTTTGGTCTTCAGAATTCTATTAAATCGTTCCACTGCAAATACTTTTCAGCCCAAAAATATTTTGAAAATACATCGGTGTTAAAATGTACTTGTTTCCATTGTTCTTGTTTTCATATGCCTGCATGACAACTTTGTCTGCTTGCAACTTACATAAACTCTTTATTGGGGAAGTCTTTTCTCACCGACTTATGTAATGTGTAGGTAGACTATTCAGTTAACGATTGTTTCAATTCAACAAATTATATTTTCTTTTGGTACCTTCAATTTGCTCCCACATTTGATTTATAATTGTTTCACCAAGTGGACATTGAGGGTTGTAGATGCGTTAAATACTGTTCTTTATCAGTCATATTAAAAGGCATAAAATCATCCAGAGAATATGTTGTGCCTGATAAACTGCATTTGGGTCCATTCAAGAAGTCTACTGGACATCCATCTACAACAGGAACTTTTATTTGCAGCCATTTGCAACGTTTCATCAATCATTTCAAACATATAAATGATTTTAGATTTGTGTCAAATTTGTACATTCTTATGGTTGAAAGTAAAAGAACATATACTGCGTCACCATGTATTGTTTTAAATCTTACTTTGTTCTCCATAAATTCAATATCTGTTTTAGCTGAATCATTGTCGACTGACCTTGTGAAGTTTACGAGATCATCAAGTAGTACTGTAACTAGATACAAAATGCGAATTTAGCCAAGGCAACATTTATGAAAACAATTCGATAGTAGAGCGTTTAAAAAATGTGTTTCTTAAGCACACTTGGATCTGATTTCTGGTCCACTTTCGTTCTATTACGTGACAACCATTTAATTTTGATGATGATAAAAACAATGGTCAAAGGGAGGTAAATCTTATTGTGTGCTAGTTATGCTTATATGAGTTACTTCCCCTTAACTTTGAAATGTTATATTGCTCTAAATTTTGCATAAATGTAAAAGAACTATAGACAAAATTACAAAGAGAAATAAATACAAAAAATATATGAAACGGTGTGTATGCTTTTACAAGTATCCGAACAAAAATTTCCATATTTAGATAACCCATATTTGTTTTTAAAGATAAATAATGATAATATATACGAAAAAAAACAAACAAAAAAAAACGTGAATCAAACGGCAGAACTTAAAGTCAAACTACTACTTTTAGGAAATACCTTTAAGTGGGCTCTGCTTAATCAAACCAGGCATTGATTCTGTGTTTCTGACACATATCAATAACCTGTATAAGTAAAATCAATTTTTTTTTGAAAGGAAGTTAGAATCCTTAATATTTAAGTCCACCTCGGTAAGCAAGGTAGGTACTTGTATTGAGGATACTGAAAAACAAGCATCAGAACTTAAATCGGGCTTTAAATTAATAGGTAACATACAAATCAGATCAATATATACACTATTGCTTGAAAAAAGACAAGTTTAGAAAAATTCAGAACAAAATATGCCAATAAATAAAGAAATAAAACAAAATTAATCGTACTACTAAGGTACTATAATTTATTTAACATTACACAGAGATATATCTGAACCATTCAGTGGAAACTCACATATAGATATTGTCTGATTGGGTAAAGAATGAAAAACGGTGCATCAATGTACAAAACAGTAACAACAGGTGTTTCTTTGATGCTATTTTACCAATAGTAAATACTCAATAACAAAAACTATATACAATCTGTTTTAAAGACAATAATACCACAATTTTAATAAATAGAGTCACTGGTTTAATATATGCCTATTGAAAATTGAAGAAATAAGCAAATTGGAAAAATAATTTGATATATCTGTAAATGTGTATGAAACACTGGATGGGTAGATAGTAGTATAGAGAAAAACTACGTTAATAATCACGTAGTAACTGAGACAAAGAAAGTCAGATACGTTGACATGTTTATCATATTCGCTTCAAGTGACCCTAATAAGAACAAAGATAGAAAGTATCATTACGTTGGAATAAAAGATTTATCAAGGCTACTGAGTAGTATCTAGACAAATAAATAAGCTATAAAAAAATCAATAATTCATATGTAAAAATGTTTAATTTGTTTTAATAAACCAGACAAGTTATCAACACATAAACACTGTGATATAGTGTGGACAACTCGATACATATTGTAACGCGCTGGACCTCTACTTCCTTTTCGGAGGTGAATCCCGCTGCAAAGATATGTGGTCACCAGTGCACCTAGTAGTAGGCTGCCACCACCCCTAAAGAAGGGTAAGAATGAGTGAAGAAAGAGGAGATGACAGAAAGAAAACAAATATAAGACCGAATAGAAAAGATAAGATTGTTTGGTGTTTCTCACAGGAACTCTGCTACTGTTGAAAGTCTCGAGCTACTACATAACAGAGAGAGAGAGAGAGAGAGAGAGAGAGAGAGAGAGAGAGGGGGGAGATAGGGTGAGGGAGATCTGTCAGTAGCATTTTACATCCTATCAATCGTTAAAACGAATTAACACGTCTTTTGAAAGAATTTTTCATGGACAGTCTGCTTCATTTAATAACAGCACATTTACAAATCCCTGACTGAGCTTGAAACTAACAGCTCTATGTGTATAGTGTAGCGAATCCTAGAGTGATAGAAAGAACGAATAAAGAATAAACATAGTAATGACTCTAACCACAGAGCCCATTATTTAACTGAACCACACATTACCAACGATTTCTGCATATATGTTAAAATTCGAGTACACGAATGTAGCAATCAACGAGCAGCTTTTTTATTCTTCTTCTTGTTTTGAGTAGACTGCACATGGCGAGGCTCCCTAAGGGAAAACTAAAGTAAGGCATCTCTACAGTCAAGGGCAATCAGAACATCCTCAGCCTTTTCCGTCAAATCAAGAAAGAAACAGATGTAATTCGCCGCCTCTGAGAACTATATTCGGAACTACTTTTGTCCTCATGGTACAATATGGCGGCGGAGGGAGACAAAGTCACAACCGGAACATTATCAGCCTTTTCTATTGCAACATATGTTGTGCACTCCGCTGGAAGCGAATCACTAAACCCATCAAATTGATGTGTATTCCTATAACCGTGTCCGAGGTTATTTCTCGACTTGACGGAAATGGTTGAGCGATGTTCCGATGGACTAAAAAAAAAACAACACACTTCTTCAGAATTTAGCCTGTGTGGTAAGGCAATTCATACGTCTCATAAACTAATTGTTTACAGGGGAACTGATTGCATTCAAATGTTTTAAAGTGGTTGTGTAAGAGAGCAAAAATAATGTTTAACGAATTACGTTCTAAAATTGCAAAACCTGTCGAATTCATACAGGATGTGGAAAAGCATTTTAACTCAAATGAACGAATGTGGCATTTATAACGAAAAGAACTTAAATGAAACATAGTAAACCCGGAGTCGATGATCATTTAACCGGTAAACACAGAGATCCTGCTCATGAAGATTGTAATTTAAACACAAACGACTTTTTGCAACAACAACAAAAAAAACCAACCTGTAATCAACAGATTTTACATATTTCATTAGTGTTTCCTATTATATTCATAGTCTTACTGGTCTCGTAATTTGTAGTGATTTTCAAAACGTCCAAAAGAATATCTTCGATGTTGTCCCTCCGGGACATCGTGCTTTTCCTTCGACACAACTCTGGCCATGAGACCCCGCCATCTTGCTGGTCTAGTGATTTTTTTTTTAAATTTTGACTTTTAATGTTCTCGTAACTAGTTATCGCATATACCAACTGCTTTTTTGCTGCCAAAATTAAAATTATCTGAGTGACTAAAATACATTTTCTCCGAGACTAAAAAACTCGAATATGCGGTGTAAATTCTATGTTATTTGCGACAGAGATACAGTTAAGTTGCTAATTAAAATATTATTGAGGGAATATTAAACAATTTTTCGCCGCAGCAGAATCAGTTTTTGGAGAAATTAAAGGGACTGTTTACGTATTATTATACAATTTTAACATAGAAAGTTCAATGGAAACCATTTAGATTTAAATAGATCTGAATAAGTTATGGACTTCTTGTTCATTATAAAACTGTAAAGTGCATCATTGCAAAGATTTTGGTATTAAGAAGTTATGGGGTTTTTTGTTTGTTTTTTTTTTTTTTTTTTTTTTTTTTTTTTTTTTTTTTTTTTTTTTTTTTAAATATGTAAATTGCTCGTTCGAACCAAAAAGGTAACCTAAATTTGTCTCACCTTACTGTGACAGTAAATGTTGATGCATGTGATTTAACTCTGGGGATACTTGGAGAGAAATAAACAGGACCTATATGAAGCTCATACAATCTTAAGGGCCATTGGGTTAAGAATTTACCAGTATCGTGCACGCAGACTGTATTCTATATTCAATACCAGCTAGGTAAATGTACATGATGATTATGTTTTCTACACCCGTGGATTAATATCGATCGAAAGTACTATTTTCCAGGTAATAAAATCTGCCCTTATGCTTCTTATTAAAGAAATATGTTAATATCGTTGTTTGTTTGTTTTTTTTTGTTTTTTTTTTAACTGATACACGTGCTGGTTTGTTTATCATTCCCTCGCTGCACCCGAAGTAAACATGCACACACCAATATTTTACATGTGCCATAAGTTGGGAAATCTTCGCTAGCCAAGGATCGTCGAGCCACTTCGTTCCTCATTGATATATGATCTAATGTATGGAAAGAGAGGTCGTTTACTATCTAGTTTCATTTGTCAAAATCCAATAATAAACTTGAACACTCCGTTTAAAAGATTATATCCGCTAATAAAAATGATTTTGCAATTCTATTCTCGTTTCAAAATAATTTTTCCGCGAAGAAATAGGATTACAAACACGTTACACAGTAAACTATTTCCAATGTGTTTAGAACGTTGCAATTTCGCTGCTTAATGAACTATTTCCTACTCAAAAGAATATATTTTCTCCACGTAGAAAAATACATAAATACGTTTTCTATGCAAATCAATTAATTTACTTCGCGAAGAAAATATGCAAGTAAATTAATCACAACGCGAAGAAAATAATTCCCGTCGCGTATTAAAATTTAATATAAATCTAAATATATATATATATATATATATATATATATATATATATATATATATATATATATATATATATATATATATATATGTGTGTGTGTGTGTGTGTGTGTGAGTGTGTGTGTGTGTGTGTGTGTGTGTGTGTAGTTTTATTTTTTCTTATTATTGAAGAGTACAGCCGTAGTAAGTCATGGTACAAACATATTTAGAAAATAATAATGAAAAGAACAAAAAATATACATGAGAAACTATTCCTCATTAGAGACACGTATAGACTATATCACACATTTTATATAGGATAAAAGGGAAGAGAAATACTTGCAATTGGATATTGTAGCTTTACAGCAACATAAAATTACAGTTTGTTATCTGAGTTGTCTTTGAAAGTGAGACATTTGCGATGGATTGTACTTTTCCAACATTGTCCGGTGATGTATGGTTCTTACCTTTTGACGACCGCAAAGTGCCACTAAGGCTATGAAATAAATATGTAAATGCATGGCATATAATAAGCATAACGACACTGCCCACTATTTGGGGATAAAATAATCAGCATTTTTATTTTACTAATCTGTGACGCAAAAAAAGGACAAGGTACAGTCGAAATCAAGTTTAATCTACACGTCCATTACCATTCCATTTTCTACTTATTGTACACTTTAATAAATTAATAAACCCTTACATTAATAAACTCTTCCCATACAAAAAGAAAAAGAAAAGAACATTCACATCTCATATCATTTAGTCTGAATATGTTATTTCTCAGCATTTAAAAACACAATGTGAAAGTACAAACTTCTTCATCATGCAGAAAATCTGCTAGTTTACATGTCATCTGTCCAAATAGGTTTGCACAAATTCATAAGGCCCAGTGAATACAAGTACAAAGACACCAAATTCAAGTATATGTTCCCAAAGCTTCTCACAATCAACAGTTAAGAAACTACATTCAGCTCGAAAACGATCTGCTACATTTACGGAAGATTTCATATACAGTGAACAAGGTACGTCATTTGCATATGTTAAAAAAGCTTCAAAATTACGAATGCAACAGTTCTACACGATTTCAAACAAATAGTACATTTTCTTTCAACTTCGTGAATTGCAGAGGGTGCTAGGAAGTCCTCAATTGTCAAATTTATACCTCTACAGAGACATGCATCATCCATAAGTCAAGATGTCCATGCAAGTTCATAGAAAATGTTAACTTTGACTAAGTTTCTACACAAGCTTCTTTGGACAGACTGATACATAATATAATGTTCCAGGAATTCCGCCCAATCAGATCTGACTATCAATCAATATAATTCAATTGAATTCAATTCGATTCACTTATTCGTCAAAAGCATCTAACGGGATGCATGACAAAGTAGTCAATCAATCAGTCAATCTTAATGTGGGTACTTTGCAGGGCATCTGCCTGTTATACAAAATACAATGTACACAACTTGTAAGCGCCATTATCAATTGCTCTCACTGACTTGTAATGCATGGAATACAAATAATACCAGGCTATTTAGTATAGATGCATTATCTTTTCCAATTAACCAATCAAATTTGCTGTATTACTAAACCATGACTTTGCAGATATTCAGCTCTCAACTCTTCAGTTTTTACAAACTATCAAAAAATGATATTTATCTTTAATATACGACAAGCTAACAGTATTTTTTTTACAAGATTCACACATACATTCATTAAGTAATATACCAAAATGTCTACAGTATTTTTTACAAGATTCACACATACATTCATTAAGTAATATACCAAAATGTCTTCCTATATTTAAAAAGTCAGTTGCTACATCAACGAAATTTTGCTCATGTTGTACACAATAATTTGGCATTCGTATACTAAGATAACGTTCAACATTTAATAACGATTTAAAATATTGATAATGGGGAAAAAAGTATAAGATTTGGTAACTTATTTAATAATTTGGACAAAATAGAGTTGTAAAAATATGCACAAATTAATTACATTATCATACACAAGACAAATACATAAAAACAACCAAAACACAAATATAAATAATCAAGTGAGAATAAAATTATTGATTTGTAATATAACAAATATTCAACCTAGATGAATGATTCTGCCGATCACTTACAATTTCCAAAGTATCTGGCCCTAAAATATTCCTAAATGAATTTCACACAAATAAGAACTATTTCGTAATCAAAGTCACTAAGAATGGAATTTTAAAAAGTTTGTTTTCTTCTCCTTAATAATTTTATCTTTATGATTTGAACAAGGTCGATACATTTAAGGTGGTTTTATTATCCCATATATGACCAAAATCAAAGTATATGTTTGGCCGAAGTCCGTTTCTATACAGTTATATCCCAGATCCTAACAAAAACTAAATAGACGCAAGAAAAATATAGTTATGGGGAGATCATTTGTTAACAGTCTACATATTTGTCCATAAGAAAATACAATAATCTGATCGATAGGATTCATACCCAATAAGCAATGTGCAACACCAGTCCTTGTGTACCTAAAAACAAGTAACTCGTTTTGTTTCCGTATAATTTCTTAAAGTGTACCGTTCTATTGCTTTTCCATTCCGGATTTTTGTTCCCAGTAGTCCAGTTCATATTCTGCATAACTTTGCGTCGTATTCTCATTATCCTTTTCCCATTTCTATATTGAGACTGCCTCATGTTTCCATAGGTATGTCTCCATTGTGCTCTATATATTAAAACAAGAAACTAGAACCCGACAATTTTATCCAAGATGGCACCTGTCAACGTCAAAATCAACCCGCTTGGAGGGGTAGTTTGTATAGCTTTTGGTCTATGTTTATTTCTGTATTTATTTGATGTACCAGGATGGTTCAAAGATGAACAAAGAATAAGTATGAAGGAACTTTTGTCGGTCAGCATCGAACTGGCAAAACGGGGAGGCGATATAGTTAGGGAAATCAGGGTAGAAAACACATTGGAAAAACAGTCGAAGGGGAAAACCAGAGAAGGCGCTGACGAAATGTTGACAAGAGGAGATTTAGAATCCCACAAGACGATTGTACACGGTCTAGCAAAAGCTTTTCCGGGTCTGAAGGTAATAGATAAAACTACAACAACAAGTTGCTTACCCTGATGTCCTACAACGTAAGACGTCAATCCTGATATTATGTTGTGTGGGTGCGATGTCTTACTTCCAGCACAAATGATGTTGTGTAGCATGTTCCCAGGTCGACTGACAGGGGAACTAGAGGCCAAATTTGAAAGAATATCTCACACATTTGGCAGCTCATTTTGACACTGTTCCACAGATTAAAGTCTAATTGCTCTAGTCTGACTATACGTACTATGATCTCTTTTTCCTGATGGAATCAAATCCTGCCACAAGTAAGTGGATGCGGAAAAGCAACCAGTAGGCAACCATTGAGACTCTGAGTGAATAATAATAATGGGTGAAGGCTGATTCAGACCATGCTTATTTGGACCAAAAGCCAGGCTGAATCAGACCATGTGCAGGGCTGAGAAAATCCCATAGCCCGACGTACTGGACTATTAATTTTTGAAGTCGGGCAAAGTAAAACTTTCCAAGTCGCTAGTCTTGGACAAGTGCTTTTTAAAAAAAATTGGGCAAGTCCTTATTTTCGTACTTTAATCACTATATCTACCTTTATTTGGCCAATCATGCCCTCTGGGCATACTGAATACTTGATTCTACCCCTCATCATGTATACATTTACATTCTGTATAACACATTAATGTGGTTAGTGATAATTTTCACATATGCACACATTCTGTTACCGTTTGACTGCACATTGAGCTAAGCGACCAAATTATCAGCAAATCAAAACACGTCAAACAAAAGAAAGCCAGTATGATCAATTAGCAGTGTTTTAAGCAACTTTGTTGCATTGTGTTTACTCAAGCCAGATCCTCATGAGCGGCTCACTATGATTTTAATCCAGCGAGTCAATGTAATTAAATTAATGAAAGGTACTTTACCGACATCAGTGTTGGTTTCCTTTATGAACTGATTAAATGACTAATGATTCTTTATTTTTTAATTGATTATACAGATGATTAACTTGCAAGTGCGATATTGAGTTTGAAGCGAAACAATTATGCTAATTAATGAGCTGTCTCAGTTCGTATTTTAAAGAGAAAATGTATGTTATGATCACTTTAGAAGTAGTTGTCAAGCAAGCTGATAGTTACTCTGTGGATAAAATGAGTTTGTTAAATTATTTTCACAAGGAGGTAATAAGGGCGATTCGGAGAAGGAAATTTTTTGTGAAAGTGGAGGAATAAAACGTAAGACTGCTACTGAATGTGCAGTAGCTATTTCTCCAAAGAGACATAAGCAGACACCTTTGAGATGCTTTAGAGCATTTGACTGCAGGCAATTTCCTCATGAGAGGGCAGCTCTGTTGAAATATGGGAGGGAAGACTTGCAGGTTCTTCTTAATCATCTTCAGGGCTGAGCAAATCCCATAGCCCGACGTCCCGGACTATTCATTTTTGAAGTAGGGCAAGTAAAATTTTCCAAGTCACTAATCCGGGACAAGGGGATGAAAAAAAAATTTGCTCAGCCCTGATGTGAAATATTAACAACTTTTGTCTTAGGTTTAAATATGACATTTACAGTTGTTTCAGATATTATATTTTTCATTATTCCCACATAAGTTGAGCAGTTCTTAACTGCATTTAAGGAAACAAAACTCCAATTTTACATGAGATAATGGCGCTGTTATGTATACAAATCAAATGAAATAATGTAAGACTGTTTATCCTGCATTGCCAGTTTAGTAGTGAAATATTTTCAAAGCAGCTCATTCATCTTTGTGCAAAATTGAAATAGATCACTTTATTTTATTGAGAAATAATACAATTACTAACACTCAAAAAAATCTTGAAAACAGGGCCAGTGCAGTACAGTTTTTTCATCTATATATGTTGGTCTGAGTATGTTAATGCTTTTGTTAGATTTATGTATAATTTATCTTTATCCTGTATATTGTACTTTATACTAATAGTGCTAAATAAAACTTATATACTAAAAATGAAACAGGATTACTGTAAAATGTAATGTTCAATACAATATGATATATCAATATGATACATCCATATTCTGCCAATCTTTTGCATCTTGTATTAATTATAATAAAGCAAATGATAATGTAATAAAAATGGTAGTGTTATCTCTTTGGAAAGATGAAATATATTTTACTAATCTTTGTTTAAAGCACTGTATGGTATTTGTTTTCTCTGAATTCATAATGTATCATTTAATTTTATATAAATTACTCACACTGAAATAAAAATCATGAAAAAAAATCCCATGCAGTAAAATTTTTTTGTCTATTCACTGTATATATTGTTCTGAGTATGTTAATGCTTTTGTTAGATTTTTTCGTCTATATATACTGGTCTGAGTATGTAAATGCTTTTGTTAGATTTATGCAGAATTGATCTTAATACTGTATATTGTACTCTATACTAATAGTACTAAATACAACTTATATACTAAAATATGAAACTGGGGTCCAATCAGATCAATACATCTATATTCTGCTAATCTTGTGGACCTCATAATAATTATGATATATAATGAGAACATATGAGCATCAATTTTCAAAACCTCTTTGATCAATTAGAGCACATTTGTTGTCATTTTCCAATTTACTGAATTTAATACCATTCTAGAACACAAAATATGATGCTGACTTTAAATAACTTAATGATCTTTGCTTAGATGAAAGTGTTATATATATATATATATATATATATATATATATATATATATATATATATATATATATATATATATATATATATATATATATATATATATATAAATACAATCTCTATTCAGAAATCAAGCTTTAAGGTTTTAAGAACAGAATCGGTGAAGGCACTTTTTTCAAGCTTTTAATGGATTTAATATGTGCTTTAAATGAAATATGAAATATTTACATCCATTAATATTTGCAAAAATTTCTAAGGTTAGAATGAAAATAAAATAAGTTGGTTTGCTGGTTTTGGACATTTACTCGCAAGATAAAATTTAAATGATAACACTAAAGTATGTTTTTATATTGTGTTACTGATCAATAACTCTTAACACAATATTTAGTTGGTAAATATTATGCAAAGAAAACACGATTTGCTTGAGAAATCAATAAAAGCCATGGGTCAATTTATGTACATTACTGTTTGATAGTGTTGAAAGTCAGCCATACTTGCCTGATTTATTTTTGGTTTCAAAATGTTTTTCAAAGATATTAATTCAAAGAATAACTTTCTGTTTTCTTTATTGTAAACATTGAAAAGTTCATTGGGTAAAAAAAATCTAATTGCAATAGCTCGTATCTATTTTGTTCTAATTTCAGCTAGATATTTACGAAAAACTAAATTTAAGAGCTGAAAATGAACCTTTTAATTCTCGTACTATGTTTGCAAAAACAGTAATAACTACTAAAATAAATCAGGTATGTGTGTTCCATTGTTTTTCTTATAATATTTCATATGGTCTGAATCATCCCGTAAAAAATTTGGTCCAAATCATCCAGCATTCAATAATAACCATATGTTGAAAAATTCCAGAGTCTCTGTCGAGTTGCCATGTCCTTCAGGGGTGGGCATAGGTTGTGGATGGGATACGTACATGAGATGAAGATGATGCCATCTTTGACCTTTTCATTGCTCACAAAATGGATCATAAATTATAATGTACAATTTAATGGGGTAGGACCTTCTAAGACTAGAGTTCTGGTAAATAAGAAAATGTGAAGATATTGATATTTGTTTTATTTTAGCATGTTGATAGACCAGCAAGTTGTTTTCAACCACTTTTTATTATTTTCTGACATTACTGACCATGATGGAAAGCAGCCACACAGCCACAAATCATGGTTGGACAGTCTGTACCATAGAAATTATGGATTTTTCTAGTGGCTTGCCACTAATAAATCCTGTGATCTTCAATCCCACTAACATTAATCCTTTGCATCCACTCTTTCCAAACACTCCCAGTTCTGTAGCAGTCTCTCTCAGAATTTATCACCAGTCAGTGAAGTAATAAGAGTTTCTTTCAACCTTTTCCACCAGATACATGTATTTGGATAGTTACTGGGATGGTGCTGGCTTTTAAAAAGTTGTCGCCAAAAAAAATCGCCAACCTCAATATTTTGTCACCAATTTTCAAAAAATGTTGCCAAGCAAGGAGTCAGTATTTTTCCATGTCTATTAATGTAGTGTGCAATGAAAATTGAAAAAGATGGGGTATTTATTACTTTATTGACAACAAACAATACAATACCACAATATTACAGAATAAATCATTACATGACTGTTTCGATTGCTTATTTATAATGTTTTGCACTATTAAAATGTCGTTTCATAAAAATAATGAAATTGAATGTCACGTGAGTATGCGTCGTGATTTTATGGCTGCCCGCTTGCAGAATGCAGTTTGAGATGCCGAGTTTATTCCTGATGTCAGTTTTGATGATATTCATCGTACTGAACCCACATTAACAGTCGCTGATAATGTCATTTTTACTTTTACTAATAGCAGCAATCTTAGCTACTTCCATAGTCTTTGCATGGCGCTCTGTGCAAAGGTATGACTGTTGTCACTTTAAATAAATGCATTATCAAATATCTTCTTTCCCTACATATGCAGTCTCTCTCTCTCTCTCATTCCAGTTTTCTGGTTTATAATTTATACCTTGTTAATTTGATACTTGTTAAGTGCCAAGTAGAGTCCTACATGTCTTACATATACGTGTTTGACCTTAATCCCTTAGCACCCTCTTTGTTTTCTCACATTAAAACCCTTTGATCGAGCCATGTATTTGATACTTGTTCAGTGCCAAGTAACATTGGGTGGTTATTCGAACTCCCTGTGATCTTGCCGCACAATTGACACATGTTCAGTTCCATTCTTTAATAGATTTCACATACTGTATGATCCCAGTATCACTTATAGAGTCGAAGCTCAATCTCTACGTAAGCACCCACATATGACAGTAAAGACGAGGAATTGGAGTCGGACAATATTTACGATGACTAGACGACAATCGAGGATTTCAGCACTATAATTGGTCACACAGACGATGCAGATGAATTCTTGGGCTTTTTACCAGATGACATTAGACAGTGACCTTTATAGGATACTGTGAATCACATAAGTTTGGACTTGACTTTCATTGTTTATTTGTGAGACATGTGGAATTAACATATTACGGGATATTGTGAATCGGATCATTCTGGGCTACTATTTTTATGCTGGTATGTAACCTATGATAGAATTCATGGATTTATCAAATCAAACGGATTTAAAATGCTAATCATTATATATTTCTATGGATTTGTACGACACGATGAAGAACAAAATGTAAGTTATCAATTTATTTGTGACATATTCCACTCGATGATATACCTAATTGTATTTTACAATGGTTTTGTCTTTATTATTCCTATCTATCTATCTATCCTCCCAGTCTCCTCCAATATATACGGGTAGTCAAGAAGAAAACTTAAAATTTTTTAAGTTTAGAATTTGTCCCGTGGATAAACCGACCCCACTTCTTCCAGGCTTTTATTTTTTCCTAAATTATGCGGCTTATATGCGAGTACAGACGGTACTCTTAAGATGAGATGATGAACATGAAAAGTCTAACTTACAGAATGATTGGAAAGGTAATCACTTTTCTTTGAAGTTTCAGCAAAACTATTTTTTCTGGTACATTTTCAAAAAAAAAGAAGGATTAGTTGTCGTTTGGTCGATTGTAGCTAGTCCGGTAGCATGACTATTTGAGTGTATCACAGTCCAGATGTCAGAATAGCGGATTATGATATAACAATGCACTGGTAAGATGGTTTGTCAATATGAACAAAGGATTTGTTTATATAACAATAGATAGATTCCAGTGCATTTTATAACCAAGTTTGCGGCTTCCTTTCATGGTGCCTTTGAATTCCTCCACTCTAAACCCACGATTGTATATACAACTTGTAACAGCCAAAAATGTTGTCGCCAAAAAAATCGCCAGATGGTATATTGTGTCACCAATTAGGAAAAAAATCGCAATTTGTGACATTGGCGAAGCCCAGCGCGATCCCTG
Organism: Margaritifera margaritifera; assembly: GCA_029931535.1. Taxonomy (NCBI): domain Eukaryota; kingdom Metazoa; phylum Mollusca; class Bivalvia; order Unionida; family Margaritiferidae; genus Margaritifera; species Margaritifera margaritifera. Next base: position 330,268 of record JAQPZY010001243.1, on the reverse strand, counting down.
AGTTATGTTTGGGCAGAAGGTCAGAGCACAACCCCTAGTGACAAGTTTAAATTCGCTGAAAACACTGTAGTGGTATAAGATAATTACTTTACACAGAAGCTTCCATAATTATTATATGCAACCATGTATTGAAACCTACCGCTTGAAATCAATAAGTAGAATATTTATCTTCTTTCTTATACAATTCCAAGGTGACTGGATATCTCTGCCCTTAATGGACTCGGCCCATAACAAAGTCAGCCCATACAAATTTAATTAAGCAATCTCCCCATAACATACTCGACCCATTACGGAGTCGGCCCATGACACACTCGGCCCATAGTTACTAAAGATTGCACAGATAACTCTCTTAATTGTAATTTGGATGTTTCATTGCACAAAATTTATAAAAATAAAATATTTAATTACAGTTAGTATTGAGAGAAGGAATAAGACAGGGCAAAAAATGTTATACTAAAAAAATAAACACATAATTTAAAAAAAAAATATATATATATATTTAACTCAATTAACATAGCGCCCGTGGAAGGACAGAGATGTTTAAAACTTAGAATACTGGAAAATATTTACTGTTCATACAAAATTTACGATATACAGATGGGAAGTGCGACCGTAATCAGATTCACACGTGTCAACACATGTTTACAATCACAAGTAGTAGAGTAGACACGTGCTGCCTTCAACTGTAGAAGTTTGTCGGCCTTACCTTTGATCTTGTATGGCTTCGTAACACTTGTTCTTATTGGTGATCTTAACCTTTGATCTTGTTTGACTCGTAACATGTTGCTATTGTACAAGAAATAGCAAACAATGTCCGATTGGGACCATTTTTTTTTATATCTTTGCCGTTGATATTGAATGGGTTGTATGGATTTGTAACACATGCTGTTATCGAACAAGAAATATTTAATCGAAACATGTTATTTACTGACTAATTAGTTATTCATTAATGAATATGCAAACTTTACGGGTTTCATTAACAGTCGCCTGCTTTTGTAAAAGGGCGTTTTGAGAAGAAAAAAAATAAATATACTGCCCTCCAAAATTAAATGATCATATCAACGCACCCATGGGTACTGACCACTGTGTGGAGTGTTCAAGAGTAGTAACTGCAAAGCAGCATGCGCTTGCTTGCGATTACTGTAACTCGTGGCAACATAGAGTTTGTAATACAGGTATGTTACAATCATTTTTTGGTAGCCAAATTTCGTTTACAACAACAGTTACAGTATCTTTTGCTCAATGATGGTTATTTTTCGGAACTGAAAATGTAGACAAAAGTATTTTAAAGCTCATTTGAAGTTAATTAAAGCGTATGTCAAAGTGGTCATGTAGGTGCTTTTACTAAACTGGGTCAAGAAAAGAGGACGTCGGGTCTATCATAACGAATATTTACTAAAAATCATACACAGATGCACTAAACATATAGAAACGTACACAGATTAAATAACAAATGAAATGACTGTGAAAAAAAACAACATTACATCAACATTACTATTATATAAATCGTGGACCGAGTACATAATGGGGCCGAGTACATTATGGGCAGATTTGGGTAGGCTGAGTTCATTATGGGCTGAGAACGTTAGTGGGCCAACTCTGCTATGGGCAGAGTTGTCCTGTAATCCAATTCCAACATAATTTGTAACTTTAATAAGCAAATATATAAGCTGATTATTCAGTATTGGACAGATTTTATTTTGTGATGCATTGTTTAATTACATACACACCCAGGGGTCAAGCTACCAGGCGAAGTGGGCGACTAAGTCGCCGAAAAAATGTAAACTTCGCCTTCTTGTATTAGGAAAGCGAAAACGACTTCGCCCTATCATATATTTTTTTTTTTTATAGAGCTACACCGAATGCCTGTAGTGTATGGGTTTTGAGATGCTCCCTCAACCCAGCCAAGTAGTATTAAGCCCCAGGTGAAATGGATTGCGCATTGCCTTATCATGTGTCATATCAATTACGTCAACAAAACATACTCGTGCACATTCACAGACATGTGTTTTAATAGCTGACTGACCAATTAACTCTTTGGCCCAGCAAGACATTGCTGCCCGATTTCCGCAAGTTATCATTTGATGCTGAAACCTTAATAACTTGTGTTTCGAAACTAAATCATCTATATGTAAATAACAATTTGTATTTTAAGAATAGAATCGGTGAAAGCACTTTCTAAATATATCGTTTGAAGATTTTAAGTGACGTGCTTCCAATATTTCTTTATAAAATCAGTTTGAAACCGTAAGTGAACCTGCTAAGGGGTAATAATGGCGGACATCGCTGTGTCTTGGAAGTAGGTCTTCATTAGACTGTCTGTTTTCGTAATTCATTAGGCACAAACATTAAGGAAATTATACAATTCGTAGAAAGCAAAGTGCAACTATTATGTGAGAAAAGATTTAGCCTAGAAATAAAAATTTGTTGGTCGGACACGTATTGGACAATTCTGTGTTATCGAATTGATAAGCACTGTAACTTAAGGTCAAGGTTGTTAGCTTACATCACACATTTGTATGCAAATACGAGAAAAAGTAGCAAAGAAAAAAATATCCAACCAGTACACGACGTTATTACGAGTACGTAGACAAATATTAAAAGCATACATTTTCAATCCTATCAAGGGATTGTTGCAACGAAGCTAGAAAGTGAGTGGTGATATTAAGAAAATCCCTGTTTCTAAAAATAGATGCAACTACTTAAAAAAAAAAAAAAAAAAAAAATGACAGTCAAAAGATTCACATTTAATTTAGAATCAACTCCCTCAAAATGCAGTTGTAAAGGTGAGATTACTCATCAGTGACCACTGTGGTTTGAACGAATGAACACTATGATGTTGAAGACACATGTACATGTGCTCTCATGTGCGTGTTATAGCCTAATATAGGGGTTGTTTCAAACAAATTTCGTAATGTTTTCGACTGCTTTTTTATAGTGAAGTAACTAACAAAAAGTTAAATTTGTTCTTCAGGTGGCAGTTGCTTAAGTATTTTTGCCTATTTGTAATTACAATACTGTAATCTAGGTACTCCTGTCAGTTAAAATTAATTACAATGTGTTTCTGCTATGCTTTTTTGAAGTCATATGGCCAAAATACATTGCATATTCATCTCCATCTAAACATATGCACTTTTAAGTATGAATACAATATGTATGAGTATGATACATTCATACACTTACAAAATGTGTTTATAATATACATACAACATAGAGAATTTTCTGCTTGAAGATAAAATATTGCTAAAAACTAATGTTAAATCCAAATATGCATAATGAGAAATATAGGACACAGTTCAAATAAGAGAACCATAACACACACACATATATATATATATATATATATATATATATATATATATATATATATATATATTGCATTTCTTGCACCGCTGCCACTTCTCCCTGTTCTGCTCTGACTTCTCCCTATTCTGTCCAAAAGGAGAAGTCACTTCTCCCTAAAATTAAAGTCTAGCTTGACCCCTGCACACCAACTCTGATGACCTAGTTATTTGAATGCAATCAAATTCTCATCTGCCTTTTCCCTACATAGGTTATTTGTATCACATTATCATTTGACCTCTGGCATCAAGGAAATGTAGTCCATGACCAAGCAATGTAAGAAATGGCCAAGTACATAGTCCAGTTTGTAAAAACTTTAATTTTTGGCTCAGGTGGCAGTTTATTAAAGAGACTATGTGTATTCATTGTTTTGTATGAGAAAGTAAATCATCTTTCTATTGGGCATGATATAAGGTTGCTTAACGTTTGTTAGGCCCAGTAGCAAGCAGCTACCCTAGGCTGCTTCCACATGGTTTTGGCAAACCCAACTTTTTTTATTGGGGATGCACTCTGACCTCCCATTCCAACATAACTGTCCAAATATCTAACATGGGATGGGAAAGGTCAGATTAAACTCAGACTATCGGTCAAGCAGCTGTTTAATTCCGATTCAAACTGCTGATGCATGTTTTTAAACCATCCAGCCATGATTGGCATCTGTTCAGTTCTCTGCCATGGCCAGTAAATATAAAAGATAATGATAATAAGGTGGTGAAGGACTACTTGTTAGTCGTACATGCTGAGAGAATATTACAGTAGACAGATAGGTAGATAGATACAGAGAAATGGATAGATAGAGAGATAGATTCCAATAATAATTTCATTCACAGTTTCTTTTTTTATGTTACGAATAAACTTGAAAGCTGAACTTACAATTTACTTCTAAGAATGATTGAGGAACTTTATCAATCAACTACAGTGGCAGCAGAGCAGTGGTTAAGGCATTGGACTCTTGACCAGAAGGGTGTGGGTTCTATTCCCACCATCAGATCAGCCTGGACTGGCTCCCATGGTATGTCCTTGGGCAAGGCACTTTAACTCTGCTTGCCTAGGCGTATGTTAACACCTAACCAAACCAAATCTGCAATGGTTCTGTTGAAGTCAAAGTATACAAGGAATATGAAAACAATTAAATACATATAATCCATTAAAGAATAATCAGATCTCTGTAAGCACTTCTTGTAATTCTGGACCATGAAACATTAGTCCTGTGCCCTTAATCTTCTATGGTTTTACATTCTGCGCCCCCACTACCATACACACACACACACACACACACACACAGAGTTTTCTTAAGCTTTACTGGTCATAGACCAGAGGAGCTTATGGGATATTCTGTCATCCATCATCTGTCTGTCATCCGTCCATGTGTTAGCACAAGTTTGTAATCGCTACTCCTCGAAAACTACTTGGAAGATTGTCATGAAAATTTACGCACATTTATCCTATGGTCTAGTTGGTCCTACATGAAAATGGTGCCGCTTGGAGATCCAATATGGCTGCCACAGTGGCCATATTGAAAATCTTATCACTACTCCTCCTGAATGGATGATCATATCAACATGGGGTTTTCACTGAAAGACTTCGTATGATGTCTAGTTGGTCCTAAATAAAAATGGTGCCAGTTTGATGTCTAAAATGGTTGGTATACCAGCCATCTTAAAAATCTTGTTATTGCTACTCCTTCTGAATGGAAAGACATATTGACATGGGGTTTTCACCAGAAGACTTCTTATGATGTCTAGTTGGTCCTAAATGAAAATGGTGCCACTCGCACTCTTGTTATTACTACTTCTGCATGGATGTTCATATAAACATGGGGTTTTTACTAAAAGGCTTTTCACGACATCTAGTTGGCTCTAAATGAAGAAGGTGCTGCTCACACATCCAATAGGGATGCCACAGTGGTGACCATCTTGAAAATCTTATCACTACTTCTCCTGTATGAATGGTCCTATCAGCATGGAGTTTTCACTGAAATACGTCTTATGATGTGTAGTTGGTTGTACATGAAAATGGTACCAATCTGACCTGCAATATGGCCACCACAAGGGCCATCTGGAAAATCTTATTCTCCTAGATGACTGGTCATATCGACATTGTGCTTTCACCAGAAGACTTATTATGTTGTCTAATTGGTTCTGAATGGAAATGGTATGAATCGGATATCCAATATGGCCACCATGGCAGCCATCTTCAAAATATTGTTCCTTCAAAACGAAAGTCATAGCAACATGGGGTTTTCAGCAGAAGACTTATTATAATGTCTTGTTGGCCCAAAATTAAAATGGTGCTGATCTGACATGGTATATGGGCACCATGGTGGCCATCATGAAAATCTTGTTATGGCCACTCCTCTTAAATGGTAAGTCATTTTGACATCGGGTTTTCATCAGAAGAGTTCTTATGGTGTCTAGTGGGACCTCAATGAAAATGATGCAAACTGACCCTCAATATGGCCACCATGCTGGCAGTCTTGAAAATGTTATCTCTACTCCACCCAAATGGATGGTTATATCAACATGGGGTTTTCACCAATAGACTTCTTATGATACCTAGTTGGTGCTCAATGAAGATGGTGCCAATTGTACATCCAATATGGCTGCCATGACAGCTGTCTTAAAAATCTTGCTGTTAATACTTCCCCAGAATGGATGGTCATATTGACATGGCATTTTCACCAAATGATTTCTAATGATGTCTGCTTGGTCTTAAATGAAAATGGTGTCAATCTGACATCCAGTATGTCCACCACAGCAGCTAATTTGAAAATCTTGTTATTGCTGAAGAATATCAGATATGGTTTCAATACTTGGCAGTTAAGAGGAAGAAATGGTTTTATCTTTAATTCCTGGAATGTTTTTTTGCCCAGTAGAGCATCAGTCCCTTCAAGGGACTTGTGTCAAACTATCTGTTGAAATTTCACTGCTTGGGGCAACTACTGGTATTTCATCAGGAATAAATAATTGTATAGGCATCTGTGCTTTAAATAAAATTATATATTTACAATAATTGGAGTCAGTATATGTCAGCTTAATTTGAGTTTTCATGAATGTAGGTTTTCTTTCCCTCCCCACTACTGAACCAGAATGCCCAGATATCCAATTATACCAGTCCTACAGTTGATCTCTCTGCTTATATGGCACCTGTCAGTGAACTATCCCATAACAGAAATTAACATGGTCAGCTATCTAACAACCCATCAAGGTGTTAATGTTTACTTAATTTCATTTTTGTCTCCATGATTCTGGGGACAAAAGGGAATTGTGTCATCCTGACTGTCTGTATTTCCATCTGTCCTTTAGTCAGTCATCTGTCCATTAGGAATCATGTAGTATACTTGCTATATGATTGAAGATAAAGACATACATCTTTTGGATTTTACTTGAGGTGGTCTAAGATGTGCACAATGGTTTTAAATTTGTTATACCATCCTTGGGGTGCGGCTATGGAGATGGTGGTGTTTTGTTTTAAAAATCTCAAGCAATTTCTTGTATATTGTAGATGTAGAACTGGAAGTTGGCATGTGTCATCATCAGGGCCAGGGTTATAACAAATGTAATGGGTTTTACGACTACAGCCTCTGGTCTTGCTCCGGTGTTGTCCCCACTGTTGAGATTCCAACCATACAACCAATTGTAGGTTTAATGGACATGAGACAAAATCAGACATATATCCAGTACAGACCCTTGGTCATGCCTCTGGGGTAGTAGTCTTGCCCCTGGGTCATAACTTGGAGGCTGTTAAGATCCCCACCCTATAACCATTTATAGGTTGGATGGGCATGAGGAGATGAAATCAGACATAACAGTGTTCCCTCGATTACCTGCCAAGTTTCGAACAAGTATGAAAATGGCGGATTATCGATGTAGATAGACAGAGATAAATTCAACCAGTGTATCATTAAAAAAATGATGCATAGATCAATAAAATGAATTTTAATAAAATTAAACTTCTCAAATATTAATAGAAAATTATAAGACAAAGATTTTAATCAAGCTTGCATTGGCTTTTAATTAATCTAATTGCACTTGTGGTGATCTTTGTTGCTAGTATTAAATTACACTGGCTATTATCTTAAATGGTTATAACAGCAGTCAGCCGAGACAGTTACTGATTGTAACTACTGTGCCATACACTATTTTTTTCTCAAGATAAGCAGAAATCAAGTTCAGATATTGCTAATCACCTTTACTGAAGGGGGTAGATAATTTAAATCACTAATTGAATTATTCCTATTGACAAATATGGTGAATGTTTGAGGTCTGTGATTATTATTTATATATATCATTTGTACATTTATTAGGCTTGACAGATGGCAGATAGCAAGGCTGGCAAATGAAAAGGGGAATTAAAGAGCAAATCAGTTCGTACATTCAAATTTATTGGCGGTAACTGTGGGTAATATGTACATTCCATGAATTATTCATATAATATACATAATTCCTGAAACTTGGGTCACTACTTTATACATATTCACTGACTTAGAAATATGAGAAATAGTATAACTCTGCACAGAAAATATTATTAATAAAATGAGCTACATGTATATTGTGAGGAAAACATTTTAATCCCTTTAGAAGGTTACAGGTGTGAAAGTTTTTAAAATTCTAATAATCAAAAGATGTTAATCCACTAATAATAATATTAATAGCCATGTAAACTATTTTTATGCTCAATACATGTACTAAGAACATCTCAATCCACTTTAATCCCTTAATAAGCGATCATCTGCTAAAGGAACTGTGGTTCACCCCTTACTCCCCAATAGTGTCAGCTCTATATAACAAGTGGACCTCATTGATATACAGTCCATGTGTCAAGGCAACTTTAATGGATAATGGTTTACCAAGGCCATCTTACCATGGTTTGCATTTGCAGGCCACTAACTTCTAAGCAGACAATTTAAGCTGCCTATCAGTTGTTGGATATTTTCCTGTTGCTAGGAGCACCACAAATTCCTCAAAGCAATAATGGATCCAAGTTTACTGTCCAAGTGGTCATTGAGCTAAAATCCTTGTGGATATGTTGATAACCTGGTCAGGGGAGATCAGACATTTGGTCTGAAATTTGTACCATTTTGCAAGAACTTGAGTTACCACAGTAGCATTTAGCAGACCCCATTCACTGTATTGACTGGTTCAGATGCTAAGATAGGATTAACATCTTCAACTCTCCAGCAGGAGGTGGTGTAGCACTTACAGATTGAAGATGACCTTAAGACAGTTCTGGCATCAACACAAGCAGATATACTAGAGCCAGACACAGCTGAACCAATTACACCACATCAGTATGCTGCTGACCCAATGAAAATTCCAGGCACAAGGGAACCAACTACATCAGATCCAGGCACCACTGACCTAATGTAAATTTCTGGTTCCACTAAACCAACTACATCAGCTGCAGGTTCTTTAGACCCAGTGCAAGATCCAGGCACTATAACAGTTTCCACACCTGATCTAGAGTCAAGTTTTGGCAGCAGTACATCCAACATGAGAGGCTATTCCTGGAGAGCTAGCAAAAGTGATTTCATAAGTGATAATGAACCCTTAAAGTTGTTTTGATTGTGCTTGTTCTGTTCTGTATTCTATTCTTTCGTATTATGGCAGTGAAAAATAAAATTAAATTAAAGTCAGATATTTTCTTCTTTGATTTTTCATGTAAATCAGTGAATATGTATAAATTAATTAACCAAATTTCAGTTATTATGTATATTACCCAAATATTTTAGGGAATCTACATATTACCCGAGTCAAACAGGTACATGTATTACACAGATTACCTGAAAATATCAGATAATATACATAATGCTTGATTGTACTTATACCTGTAACATATACACTACTGGTAACTGGACATGAAGACACAAATATACATTTAGTGTTGCAACATTGGCTCCAGGGTCAGGTGATGCCCCTAATCGCAAAACTTGGAAGTGTAGGTGTATGCAATGGCATGCCATTGACCTAATTCTTGTTTCATGTGCTTGGTTGCGCAAGCGGTCGATCAAAAGCCCATTGGATCACCTATTCAGCTTGTACTATCGAACTTTTACAGTTTCAAATCTCTATATCTTTAACATCTGTCATCCAATTTTCATGATATTTTCACCATATACTTAACAGGCCAAGGCTTTTTTTTCCTTCAGAAATATAGCACTGAGTGTCCCATCAAGATAGAACTTTTGAACAAAATGTGACGTCCCAATATGATTTTCACATTTCTGGGAATAAGAGACTCCATATTGGATCCAAGATAAAGCATGAAGTCTTATGTCAAGCATATTTTTTCAATTAAACAAACACCTATGCTGATCAAACAGTGGAGCATTCTTCACTTTTCTGAGAGATCAGTTCCTGAAGGTTCATAGTCCAGGAGCTCCAGTATCAAATGCCTACAGAGTCCAGGAGCTCCATTATCAAGTGCCTACAGAGTCCAGGAGCTCCAGTATCAAGTGCCTACAGAGTCCAGGACCTCCAGTATCAAGTGCCTACAGAGTCCAGGACATCCAGAATCAAATGTCTATAGTGTACATGACCTCCAGTATCAAGTGCCTACAGAGTCCAGGAGCTCCAGTATCAAATGCCTACAGAGTCCAGGAGCTCCAGTATCAAGTGCCTACAGAGTCCAGGAGCTCCAGTATCAAGTGCCTACAGAGTCCAGGACCTCCAGTATCAAGTGCCTACAGAGTCCAGGACCTCCAGTATCAAGTGCCTACAGAGTCCAGGACATCCAGAATCAAATGTCTATAGTGTACAGGACCTCCAGTATCAAGTGCCTACAGAGAGCTCTGACCAAACCAATCCCATGTGAAATTTTTAATAAAAGCATACTTTGAGATCAGAAAAAATAACCTTTGAGATTTGCGTAAATTCTGTGAGATCTTTTTCTAAGCATTGATGCAAAATGTGAACAAACTTCCATTTTGATTCACTTTATTATGTCAGTGAGTTGCAGATTGCATGGATTATGCACAAAATGATAACTAAAATGATCATTAGTACACTCAAACTGCAGCTTATTAAACTTATAGGGTATGATCTTCTAGCATAGATTTTTGCATCACAGGTCAGTCAGTTTAACAGAAATATCAAAAAAACAAAAATATAACTATGAATTTAAACTTTGCATTTTTTTTCTTCTGGGGGTTGGGTGGTGGTGCTTGAGGAGAAATGTAAGTTGGGGGGATGTTTTTCTGCTACAGTAGACAGATTCGCAATGCACAAATTTAATAATTATGTAGTGTTATGACCTGTCATGACAGACCACCTATCTTGAGAGACCCTCATTTTTTGGCAGAAGGGACAGTCTCTTAACACAGGTCCTACTGTAGAGTAAAAAATGCCTTTTTATTAGCAGGTGTTGAATTTGATGATTCAATGATATAAAATATTATAAATGCAATACTGTTCATTAATTCATTTTCGGGGGGGGGGGGCCGATTTGCCAAAAATGTGGTTTTTGTCAGCACTTAATTTGTAGATTGGGAAAGGGTTTCTGTTGTTTCAGCAAAAGGATCTTTGTTTATTGGATCTTGAAATTTGTGGTTTAAAGCAATCCCAAAATCCACAAAGATTGTTACTTCTTGAAAAAATTATTGAACTAACAGTAACTGTCAAATTTTTAAGGTTATCTCAGAGGAACATGAGAGCCAGCCTGTTGATTTCAAGAGGGTTCCGGATGTAGATAAGAAAATTGCTGAAGTAGAACCCCTCAGTGACCAATCAATTATTGCCAAGGATGTGACAGTATGGATTGATCCCCTTGATGCAACACAGGAATACACAGGTTGTTAATCAAGATACATAGACCTTATTTTAGTTTGCTTATAGCAAGTGATGAATTGCATAAGTTGTATGTTAAATATCATCTTTAATCATCAATTTTATTTTTTATCATTTAATTTCAGTTTTCTGGCATATTCTCACTCTCTTGCATGGCACTGTATTTAAAAATATGTAAAGTTGTATGTTGAATGGCTGTTTTGCCCTCGTGTAAGTAACATTAGCATTGTTGCCTTTCAGACCAGATTTTTTTTTTGCAGTTTGGTTTACTGATATATCCCATAGGCACATAACTTGTTTCTTTTTAATAGTAATGGTGGTACAGTACTATGGTAATTCTGAGTTGGTTTAATCAATTTGAATAAATCAATTTGTCTTTCTTTTGAAGATCTCTATTAATGTGTTTGAGAATGCCATAATGTCAAATCTTGGATTAATATAAATTTCTTAAACATAAAAATGTATAATGACACCTGGTAGTTGAAGTAGGCTGAATTGTGTGTGTTTGTGTCAGAGTACAGTAAATTGTTCATTATCTTGATGCTGATTAACTGGATTATTTGTTCATATGCACTACTAACATGTCCCCTGAAATTTATACTTATTACAATGTACATTATCTATTGTTATGACTCTATGGTCTAAGAAAAATGTAACAGAAAGAAAGTGAAACCAAGCAATTTATTTTTAGATAATTAAAATGAAAATCAAAAGACACTTACAGTAATGTGAATTAAAATCCAAATAATCCAATAATTCTAACTGTTCTAATCACAAGTCCTAAATATAGAATGTTCCTAATGAATTTCAGTATCCTTGAATGTGCTGATCTGCCTATAGTTTTTAATGTCCTGATGTGCCAGTAGTCTTTAATGTGCTGATGTGCCAAAATGAAGTACTCCAGAATATCTTTGAATAAGTTCACATAAATCCCAAAATCATAAATTCAAAAAAATCCAAAAGACTATGAGCACTTTTACAATCCAATGAATATTTTAAATAATTCCTCTCTCTGAATTTGGAATGATTTTTCACAACTGTAATGACTCTTTACAGACTTGTTAAGGTCGAAACTAAAAACTGTCCACTAAACAATGGCATATATAAAGATAGGTCACATGACAGAATATTCTAGAAAATTATATGGTGTATGTGACTTTTAACACATAACTCTAAAGGAAATTCTAGTTTTATCTGTAAACAAAATCAACCTTGACCTCAAATTAAATCTACAACTTGTTTACTAAAACCGTCCTTGAACTCAAATACTAAATAAACAACCTAATTCAAGGACAATAGCTAAACATGTAAACCTGTCACATAACATTTAGGTTTGAGCAAATATTAAAGTCAAGAAACTTTTATGATTTCCTAATATATTTATAATATTATATAAACATCATACATAACACTATAAATTAAACTAATTTGTTAATCATGATGTCAGGATAGAACAGACTAATAGAAACCAGAAACAAATACAATCGAATATAGTCTCATTGAATTATAATTACAGTGGTATTATGAATAACTAAATTATCTTTTTGAAGTAAAAATAAATGTAATTAGGAGACAGGGGGAGAGGAAGGTACAAAGAGTGAACGTTTATTCGTACACCCTGTTGCCACTAAGTGAGTGCTGCTATAAAAATATGTAATTTGTCATACCCCAAGTTAAGCATGATTAAAAACTCATAATGGTCTCATCAAACGCATTCTGAATTCCAAGACTAAGTAATTAACTGTCGATTAGTGATCAGTGGTGACAAGTTAATCACCTAGTGGGACAGGTGTGAATAGAATCCATGGTGGCCAAATTAACCTTGATCTTTGACACTTCTCTACACAAGACCACACATAAAATGACAGTCCGTCACACCTATGTAATCATTCCATTATGGATAGTCAAATTAGATCTCGGATCGGTGTAAAGTGCAAATGTAAAATCTTATAATGACATTTAGTATTTAATTAAAATAACTTAATAATATTTTTTAGAACTTTTACTTTTTCATCCCTTAAACATATCAGATGTCTTCAAAATTGTAATATTTACTTAGTTACAGATACATAAATAGTCCAGCAACTGATCATCTGGACAGAATCTGTCGCCCATTGTGTCAGGATAATCAACATTTTACTGCATTAATTTTCATGGTTTTGAAAAAAAAATGACAATTTCATATGTACTTAAGTTTTTGTATCTGATTGTCCCTACAGATACATTTTTTTGTTAGATTCATGGTTTGTATAAAAGAATGTCACTGGCTTGTATAAACCATGAAATCCACAAAAAATGATACCCCAGAATTAATAGTGACTTTATAGTAGTTATCATGAACTTGCTGTTATTACACTGTAACTTAAATAATACAGTATAAATGGAAACAATTTACTGAAGGCTTTTTATGTTAAATGATCATACAGTTCAACATTTTAGTTAAAATAAATTTAGAGTTTGATTCCTTTGCTCACCATGGCAAATCTCTATGCTTTTTAATGCATGTTCCCATCCACCCACACACCTCCCTCTGGACTGTGATCCAGGGGTCATTACCCAAAATTCATCGCATATATTGTGTCCTCCTGCTATGATTGCATTTATAAAGTTTGGTCCAAAATGTCAAATATCACAGTAATTTAAATTTTTGTGTATTGGAGCTTTGATTCCCTCCCAGGAATACCAGGGGATTGGACCTAAAATTACACCCCTCTCACAGATGGTTAGGGACCATCCATTTGATTTTTGTGGGGTGGGGATGGGGTGCTGGGATTTTCTCTTGAGCTGGGATATTTTTTAAAAAATAATTTCATTTTTTTATCAGCTAATAAATGGATATAATAGAATCTTTATAGCTCACCTCTATGAAGTAGAGGTAAGCTACTGTATGGCATCAGCATCCACACAGATAAAAGCATATACATATGTGGACCCTTATTGAATATCAACCATTCTTTCTTCCTAGGTCCTAGGCAACAGTTTGGAGTGGGTTTCATAGCACCTACCTCCAAGGGAGGGGGCTAAATTGGTACAAACGTGTACATTAGTTGTACATTCTTGGTTAAGTTTTTGCATTTAGCTCATTTTTTTTGCACACTGTATAGGTACTGTTATACCTGGAATCATGAAACATGGTAAGGGGATGCATCTTGATAAGTGCTACACCCTCATCACAAATGTAGGTAAATATGACCTATATTTCATGCCTCATTGACTTTGATTAAATTTTTGTAGTTTACATTTATTTATCAAGCTCTGTTCATGATAGAATCATCAAACTGTATGATTTTATGTATCTATATTAGTACCACACCCTTACCATGAAGGAAGGACAATGTGACCTACATTTCACATTTTACTAGCTTGAGTTAGGTTTTTGCATTTAGCTTATGACCAAGTAGTCATTTTTCACCCTGTATATATACTGTTATACCTAATTCATGAAAGTTAGTGAGGGGATGCATCTTGATGAGTACTACAGCCTCATCATAAAAGTAGGTCACTTTGACTAATATTTCATGCTTCTCTGACTTTGGTTACATTTTGTGTTTTAAGTCTGTTTCTCAAGCTCTGTCATCAAACTAGATGATTGTATGCATCTCTATTAGTACCATACCCTTACCACAATAAAATGTCTCTGTGACTTACATATCACATTTTACTGGTAGGTCACTGTGACCTATATTTCATGCTTCACTGACTTTGTGTTTTAACTTTATTTCTCAGGTTCTGTTTAAGTAGATGATTGTATGCATCTCCGTTAGTTCCATACCACAAAAGAATGTCACTGTGACATACATTTCACATATTACTGGCTTAAGTTAAGTTTGTGCATTTAGCTCATAACAAATAAGGATTTTAGTGCCCTTTGGGTATATAGAGTTATACCAAGATTCATGAAATTTGGTAAGGAGATGCATCTTGATGAGTACTACATCCTTACCACAGAAGAATGGCCTGTGACCTATATTTTGACATTTTACTAGCTTGGGTTAAGTTTTTGCATTTAGTTTGTGACAAAAAAGTATTTTAGCATGCTCTAGGTATATACTGTTATAGCTAGATTCATTAAATTTGGTAAGGAAATGTATCTTGGTGAGTACTACACCCTTACCACAAAAGAATGTCACTGTGACCTACATTTTGTCATTTAACTGGCTTAGGTTAAGTTTTGATTTAGCTCATGATCAGATAGGTTTTAGCACCCTGTATATATATACTGTTATACTTAGGTTCATGAAATTTGTTGAGAGAATGCATTTTGATGAGTATTACACACTCTCATCACGAAGGTAGATCACTGTGATCTGTATTCATGCTTCACTGACTTTGGTAAAATTGTGTTTTAAGTTATTTCACTAGCTCTGTTTATGTTAGAATCTTTAAACTTGATGGTTGTATGCATTTCTATTGGTACCACACCATTACCATAAAAGAATATCACTGTGACCTACATTTCACAATTTACTGGCTTAGGTTAAATTTGTGGTGTTAGCTCAAAACCAGATAAATATCTTAACACCCTGTATACATACTGTTATACTAAGATTCATAAAGTTTAGTGAATGGATGTATCTTGATGAGTACTACACCTTCACAGAAGTAGGTCACTGTAACCCATATTTCATGCTTCACTACCTTCGTTTCAGTCTCAAGTACTGTTTATACCAGAATCATCAAACTAGTTGTTTGTATGCATCCCTATTAGTACCACACCCTTACAACAAAAGAAGGTTATTATGACCTAGATATACAATGAAAGTAGCGGTGAGCTGTGTAATCATTGATTACACACTGGTTTTCTATAAATCAGAGCAAGAATATTTTTTTCAAGCAGTTTGAGGGCCACAATTTTTTTTCATACCAAAAATCCCAGGCCTCTCTTCTGCCCATTCCAGAAAATTAAAAGGTTGGTCCATTACCATATGTGCAAATTATATATGAAGTTTAGTTTATATAAAGCACTTAGTGCTTTAGGAAGAGATAGAGTTATAGGTGGACAGGCACAATATCCCTGATGCTTGAGTATCCATGGTAATGAGAAGTTGGATATATTAGAGTAGAATGTACTTTGATTTTATACAAATTCTTACAATAGTACATCAGGATAACAAAAAAGTAAAAACTAGTTTTCACTTCTAATCACTGATTTATGCTGCATATAAATGTAAATAGTTGCATTCATACTCTTGTTTAATTAGTCAACACTTTATTGACAGAGGATCTGACTAAGTATGTGACAACAATGGTATGTGTGGCAGTGAAAGGACAGCCTACAATAGGGGTTATTCATAAACCATTCTTAAATGGTGAGAAAGGAGAAACATGTAAGTAATGGTCATTATAATGTATCTCATCATAATCTTGTTGGAGAGAAACATTTTCAATCTTCAGATATTCTGGAGATTTTTTATACCTAAATATTTTATATAATGAGTTGTGCAGTCCCGATTTTGCCATTACCAGATGAAAAAAAACAGCCCATTTTGATTTTTATGTGGAGTCTAAAAAAGAACCTGGAAATGGTGCTCTCATATGAATAAAATACAGTGGATGTTACAATCGCATTCTTAATGAATATCTTGGGACAAGTTGTGTTTATTTGTTGAAAAAAAATGTAAATGCAAAGATTATATGCATTTTGATCAAAATAAGTACATCATTAAAGTTGTTAATCCAGAATTTGCTTAGAGCAAATTTCCTGTACATGCATCTTGATGAATTGGCTCCAATCACACAATAAAATTTCAAAAACTATTCAAACTATAGGAGTCCTTTTTAGACACCCGCCATAAGGCGCTATTATGTTATCCATCTGGTCACCATTCATCTGTTTTCCAATGTCATTTGCACACAGTAATTTGAACTGTCTACCATCGACATTTACCAAACTTTGTGGATGGCTTACGCTTTGAGTAAGAAAGAACACTATCAATTTTGGGGTCAAAGGTAAAGTGATTGTCTTTGAAAGGCAGTTCCATAATGAGCAAGATCCACACATATTAATGAGGCTATCTTGCATCTGATTGGTTGAGCTTGTTACTATAATGGAGTCCACATTTCTGATCCGACTTCGATGAGACTTGGAATATATATTTGTATATACTTATGAAGATCTCAAACAAGATCAGCAATGAGCAAGATACACACATATTAATGAGGTAATCTTGTATCTGATTGATTGAGCTTGTGAACACTCTAGAAGCCATATTTCTGATCAGATTTTGACCAGATTTGGTATGTAAGCTTATATCATCAAGATCTCAGATGAGTTCAGTTATGAGTAACATCCACAAATATTAATGAGGTAATCTTACTTTACTTTAAGAGTGGGGCTGTGAACAGTTTCTAAGTTATGAATCGGGGCTTCGTCCACAGGAACGGGAAGAGTTCCAGGTGAGAATGGCGGTTGTATAAATGACTTGTCCTTTATATTCCAAGAAAGTGATACTATTTATATGGTACCAACAATAATAAACCATGAAGCAACTATATGCTCCAGGCTTTTCTTTCCACTCTATCAACTATAATAAACCATGAAGCTACTATATGCTCCAGGCTTTTCTTTCCACTCAACCAACAATAATAAACCATGAAGCAACTATGTGCTCCAGGCTTTTCTTTCCACTCTACCAACTATAATAAACCATGAAGCAACTATGTGCTCCAGGCTTTTCTTTCCACTCTACCAACAATAATAAACCATGAAGCAACTATATGCTCCAGGCTTTTCTTTCCACTCTACCAACAATAATAAACCATGAAGCAACTATATGCTCCAGGCTTTTCTTTCCACTCTACCAACAATAATGAACCATGAAGCAACTATGTGCTCCAGGCTTTTCTTTCCACTCTATCAACAATAATAAACCATGAAGCAACTATGTGCTCCAGGCTTTTCTTTCCACTCTATCAACAATAATAAACCATGAAGCAATGCTCCAGGCTTTTCTTTCCACTCTACCAACAATAATAAACCATGAAGCAACTATATGCTCCAGGCTTTTCTTTCCACTCTACCAACATTAATAAACCATGAAGCAACTATGTGCTCCAGGCTTTTCTTTCCACTCTACCAACTATAATAAACCATGAAGCAACTATGTGCTCCAGGCTTTTCTTTTCACTCTACCAACTATAATAAACCATGAAGCAACTATGTGCTCCAGGCTTTTCTTTTCACTCTGCCAACTATAATAAACCATGAAGCAACTATGTGCTCCAGGCTTTTCTTTCCACTCTACCAACTATAATAAACCATGAAGCAACTATGTGCTCCAGGCTTTTCTTTTCACTCTACCAACTATAATAAACCATGAAGCAACTATATGCTCCAGGCTTTTCTTTCCACTCTACATTTTCAATATGTGTGTTAACTTGCATTCACAAACTAACATGTGAACTACCCAGGTGAACAATATCGGGCCTACTTGAGCATTTTGTTCATTGTCTTGCCTTTTTCTAAGAAAAATGAGAGACATAGCAATTATGAAATCAGTGTTGGCAGTGGTAGCATCAACTTGGTGTTAAATATTTTTGCAAGCCTATAACTCTGAAACTGCTGGAAGGAATTTGATGAAATTTTAGAAAGTGAGTGGGGATCGCTTTTTTTGTCGAAGTCAATTCCGCCTTGCTGGGAGGTGGGGGGGGGGGGGGGGTCAAAAGTCTGCACCTAGTTTCTACATATTTTGATAGAATTCAATACACATTTGCTTTTATGCAGCAATTATCTTTAGATTTATTTTTTGAATATTGCATAAGTAGACAGTAAATTTATTTTTAATCCAACATTTTGCCTGTGTCTTTCCTATACCCCTTGGGGCCAATGTCCTGTGTCATAATTTGGAATCAATTGAGATCCCTACATTGACACTTTCCCACCATGAAAAGTCAAAATCATTTATGCAACCATGACTGGCCCCTGGGTCATAACTTAGAGACTGTTCATAGTCCCACCATTAGGTATATATACACATACTTGGAATTACAAGAGAAATTAAATTGTGCAGTCAGCACAGGTTCCTGGGTGTGTCTTCACCTACCGCCACCACCACCACCACCACCTCACAATTCCCTGATTCCCTGGGGTCATAACTCAGAAACTATTCATATTCCTTCACTAAAACTATATGCACATTTTGTATGGTAAGGGGAATACAATTAAAGTAAGCTACAGAAAGGCACTGGCTGGAGCAGACAAAGTTGAGACATAGTGTTTTGCAGAACCCTTGTATCTTTCATCTACTAATATTTGTTGAATTAATTTGATGCATGGGGTATGGGGAGTGGCAGAGCCCCATTCACCCCCATCACATCAATAACTCTTTCACTGGATAATAGTGGGTGTTGGTATACTAGATATCATCATATTTTGGCTTTAGTATTTTGAAGAGCTCTTTCTCTGTTTTGCATAATTGAATTATCATCATGATTGGAATATAGGTTCACTAAGGCATACCTGCCAACCATTACGCTTTTGGCATAATCATTCCGCTTTTTTTTCACCTAATTACGTCTTATGCTTGCCTGTATATGGATTACGCTTTTCTGGAACATTAAAAAAATAGTAATAAAGCAATAAAAAGTTGTGTTTGTCATTTTTATTATCATCTCTTTAATCCCACACATCATATAAATCTGAGAATATTCTTATAAAAAAAGAAGAATGCTGCTTAAGAATAGCGTAAGAATACATTTGTTATAGACCCCTCTGTGTACTTTCCTTATTTTCTATTTATAGCAGCTCTATGTGACCCATTTCCAAGAAAACAGAGGTTTTTTTTCATTATAAAATTGTTTCACAGATTCATTATATTAATATACTGAATACGGTAGCGGTCCCGTCTATACTTTTTTTAAACAATGGCGGCAGATATAAAGTGAAACAGGCTTTATCGATGTGACTCTCGGATATTATATATGGCTGAAATTTTTTAGAGAAGACGGATCTTTTTAAACTTTTAAACATGTTGGATTGGGGAAAAAGACAAATCATTAGTGCTTTACAAATTTAGAAAGATTAACACGAGAGAGTAATACAACACTCAGGTTGAGCACATGGTAATGATCGTTGCAGAATTTGTGGAGTTGACTTTACGATCACTCAGGGAAAGTTAGATACGTGGACTAGTTAAAGTGAGTGTTGTGTATATATAATTTGCCATTATGTTTTGTGGTTTGTATTCTGATCCTAATTCACGTGGATTTTGCCCATTTGTGACAAGAACTTTAACCAGCTGCAGATTCAGGTTACCGTATTTACCGTATATGTTGGGACACCGTATATGTTGGGACACCATAAATTAATTTTTAAAGTAATTTTTTTGTGCACTGTAAGTTCTGGGACATATCGTTTTTTTCGAGTCGTAAGTTTTGGGACACCTTTCAAATCATAATATCGATGCTTAGCTGGTAAAAAAAATGCACTCGAACTTATATTTTATTAAATAAATAAAATAAAAACCGCTGTCAGTGTTGTATGTTTACACTTGTCTTCTTATCTGCAAACTTTTGAAGAACAAAATTTGATAAATCTATGGGCAATATAGGAGACTAGATGTTTGCACTACGAACAAAATACGTGCAAGTCGGAGCAACCCGTACTTGTATTATATTTTGTTTTGTGTATAAACACTGTTTGATGCAATAACAGTTTTGAGTTGATTTATATTTGCCTTTTTCATAAGCCAGATCTAATTCCCAAGTAATATTTCCTCAGTTATCTGCCAATGCAAATCCCTTAGCTTGTATAGGCAGCCTCACTTTGTTTTCCCAACCCTTTGATCGAGCCGCCGAGTTGATCCTTGTACAGTGCCAAGTAGAGTCCTATATTCTGCTGACAGAATTTATTTGAACTTCCTATGATCATGCCGCACAAATGACGCCTGTTCAGTTGTGGCAAATCCTTTAATACCAGTACATTTCACAATGTATGCTCAAAGTGTCACTTACAGACCCCGACTGTTCCACTGTTTCAATTTATTTGCAAAATTCCTGTGAATACTGCTAAAAGAAACCAAAGCCGGCTTCCCTTGGTCTGCCGACTTTGTATATAAAAAATCTGCACACTTAAAATAATCCAAAGTTGGCTTCCAGGGTCTGCTTGCTTTGTAATAAAATAAACTTTGTATTTGAAATCCTACTGGTAAGTTGAAACAATGAGTTTATTGCTCGCTACCAGCTGTGTTTATTCACCACCCGGTCCTCTGTTGTTTGCCATCTGTAATTGTAACTTATACAAACAGGCATTGATGTCTGCAGGGTAAATAATATACACGGCATTAATTGTCTTTAAGAATACGTTCTGTATCCCATGCTAGCAAAAATATTGTCATTTGCTCTCACGGTGAATGTATTTCCTAATAATGATTTTTATTTGCGAATGTTGTTATATTGTTAACCTGGATATAATACACTCTTGGTTATTTTGCACCATACACCGGATCATGCGTGAATTGCTGGTGCCTTCAAGCAATCAGTTGTTATTTCTGTCGCTCTCTTTCTATTGTTTGTGATTTTACTGGATCCAATTTTAAGTTTGATAATATACCGGTATTCAAACTTCTGAGGACAACCAAACATGATTCGTGTGTCTATATTCACGTCAATAAAATAATGTGTCAATGTTGTTACCTGACATAAGCGATACACAAGACCGGTACTCTACATTACCGGTGCATGTGTTAGTGGATACGTTTGTGTCTTTTATACATAAATTGCTTATGAAGAACAAAAAAGAGGAATAAATGAGAACAGTACAAGGTTAGTTTCTTTCAGTTTATTATCAAATAAACGTTTAATTTACCTACCTTATTTTAACATGAAGTGCTGGGGGGGGGGGGCAAATTCAACACAATTTGTTTCGGTTCTTAAGTTTTGGGACATATGATCTAGTTGAAAAAAAGTTTAACCATAAGTTATGGGACAGGAAAAAAATCATTTATTTTATCCTGTCCCAATATATACGGTAAATACGGTAGTAGCAAAACTAAACATACATTTTTCATACAGTTTATTGTAATTATGGCATTTAATATATAGATTACAATTTTTATGATCAGATTACACTTTTTTGCCACTTAGGTTATGCTTATACCTCTGTAGGGGTAGGCAGGTATGCTAAGGGGATAAGGGAGCCCACAAATAATATTTAGGTCAAAGATCAAAGCTTCAAAATATTTCCAGTTTAGATTTATGAAAGTACATGTAGATTACACATCAAAGATTTTGGTCAGCAGTTTTGATACAAGTGATTTTCAGTTTTTATACTCTCACCATAAGGTGGAGTGTGTTATGTTATGATATCCATTACTCTTGTTTATTTTTATTTTGTTGTTTAAATTCAGACTGGGGCTGGGTGGGACGTGGACAATCCAGCAGTTTAAAAAAATCAGAAGAGTCCAAGAGGGATGAAAATTCTTCCCACAAAATCATTGTATCTCGATCCCACCAGGGGGCTGTGGAAAAGGTAGCAAGAGAACTGCTGGGTGAGAAGACAGAGATTACACCAGCTGGAGGGGCAGGTAAGAAGCAAATAACCAAGCCAGGTGTTTTAGGAATTTAGGTTAAATCAGTAATTGTCTGATGGGTTTCATTAAGAAAAAAACCCAGAGACCTGTGTTTTTAGCATCCAGATATTCAGGAAAATGATGCTATTTAACTCCTTGAATTTATAATGAATGACTCCAATAAAATCAAACAGGTTAGTGAGTTTTGAGCATGAACTGAACCCATGCCATGAGCAGCAACCTTGTTCCATCCATTTCTGGGGATGAGCACATGGCCACATGGGTTGGGCTTAAAACAAATTATAACTCTTTAACCTATTTTATTTTATTGACATGTTCTCTGTAAAAAAAAATAATTTAATATATAATCATGTATCCTAACATAAAATGTCAGATCCAGGGATAAACACTTTCCTCTTTATTTGGTATATAGGTATCGGTTTATAATTATAATTTCATGTATATACCTTTCATTTCTAAATAGAAAATTATTGGGTTTTGCATGTAGCTGAGTGTTAAATTTTACTTGTCTAGCGAGCAATTTCTCATGCATCTAGAGTCCTTACCTTCGACCTTGTTGGTTCTCATTTGGGGATGAGCAAATGGCAGACTGAGTTGAGGTGTTGAGATCTAGGCAATAGGTGCCATTGCTCATGGCATGAGTTCCATTCCTGCTCGGAATGAAATATAACTCTAATGGGGAATCATTACTCAAGCATGAGGCATTCAACTCCTGATAGAAGGCTGATAATGATATGTGTTTGAATTTTCTTGAATAAACTAGAAACAGGTAAGGCTATTTGTGATGCCCTAATTTTTCTAAATGACCCCACTTTTTGATCTGCTAGGGACCCAAGGATCCCACTTATTCCATTTCTGGAACAAACACTGTTGATATATAATAGTTCTATTTTTTTCACAATCTTCAGTCTAGTATACAAGATGTTTTGACTTAAAAATGCAAAACTTGAGAGCTTTGGAAAGTGTCACAATTCATATAGAGGACAGTCAAGCAGTGGCATCATTGTGACACTTCCAGCTGTCGAAAAACAACATCCAATATGGCTGCCATATAGGCCATTTTGAATTTTTTTTATTGCTACTCCTCTTGAATGGTTGGTCATATTGACATAGGTTTTCACTGAAAGACTTATTATGATGTCTAGATGGTTGTAAATGAAAATGGTGCTGATCTGACCTTCAGTATGGGCACCATTATGGTCATCTGGAAAATCTTGTTATTGCCACTCCTCCTGGACAGATAGTCATATTGGCATGGGGTTTTCACCAAAAGACTTCTTATGATATCTTCTTGGTCCTAAATTATAGGGGGCCCTGGGTGGCCAAGTGGTCTAAGGCGCTCGCCTTTACAGATCACTGACATCTCACTTCTGTCTGTGTGGGTTCAAGTCTCAGGCTCGGGCAACGTGGGTATGTGAGAAAGCTTGCCAGTAGCTTCCCGAGGTCGGTGGTTCTTCCATGGGTTTTCTTGGGTTCTTCCTCCACTAGATATACTGGCCGCCATGTTTAGCCTATCATGTGCTGAAAAATGGCGTTAAAACCCATAACAACCAACCAACCTAAATTATAGTGGTGCCAATCTCACATCCAATATGGCTGCCAGGTGTTTTCAATACTCTGCAGGTAAAAAGAAGAAACTGTCTGATCTTGGCTTCCTGGAAATTCTTTTCAGACAGTAGAGCATCGGTCCCTTCAGGGGACTCTTGTTATATTTTGCTTTTTATTGTGAGATTCAAGAGTGTTATGTGAATTATAAAAACGAAAATAGGATAGACAAACTCTGTTTCTGTGTGTGTGTGTGTCATTCTGTCTGTCTTTCTCTCTCTCTCTCTCTCTCTCTCATTGTGATGAAAAAGTAGGACCCTTGGTTTCTTAGTCACTAAGTCAGCCCTTTAAATCTAAGAATACATACAAAAACTTAAGCTTCCTCAATTTATCTTTGGGTTATAATAGATGGAATCTCTCAGTCCCTCTCTCAGTGGTGTCAGTGTTGTTGACTGCAGAAGGGATGTCAGCTAATGTAAAAGTTTGTGCAAGCCCTTGACTCTAAAACTACAGGAAGGAATGTGATGAAACTTGCTACATTTTATGTTTAGGGAGTGGGGAATGCTTTTCTTCAATCAGATTCAGAAAAAGACAAGATGTGTTCCACAGAACCCTTGTTTTAAAAGTTATTATTTGGAAAAATTATGCAGCTGTGTCACATAATA
The DNA here is from genome assembly GCA_029931535.1 of Margaritifera margaritifera. Classification (NCBI taxonomy): domain Eukaryota; kingdom Metazoa; phylum Mollusca; class Bivalvia; order Unionida; family Margaritiferidae; genus Margaritifera; species Margaritifera margaritifera. The sequence continues at coordinate 305,404 of JAQPZY010001243.1, read as the reverse complement.
GCACAGCGTATCATCTTGGTGTCTCTTTCCTACATTATGGTGGCTTTCTAGTTTGTGGGAAACCTCTGTCCAACATTTTCTTAAAGTATGAAAGATTTTAGACACTTGACTTTTTCCCATAAAATTACTATCACTCTTTCAAAATGAAAACCATGTCATAAAATCTGAATTTTATGATGAGGATGCTCATTCTACTGACACTTTCATTCAATCAATCAATCGATTGGTCAAGAGATTAAGAGAGAGTAGTGGGCTATATCTTAACATATAAAATCAAATAATTTTCTACTGTACATGCTGATTGCATACTGCACATTAAAATTTAAAACAACTGCAACTAAAATCTCAATCCCAAGAGAGGAAAGTTAAAGCAAATTTTATTTATGCATGCAATTTAAAAGGAAAATCAGACACAGGTTACAATATTTCAAATAATTGGTATTCAAATACAGTTGGTGTTACTTTGCTGCTACAAGATTGGCTATGATCAAACTTCTTGCTGGATCATTGAGACTACACTTGGATTATATATCTCAATCATTGCAGACCTTACTCACTTGTACAGAATGGATAATGAGTGGACATTGCATGTATTTTCCTATATTCTATAAATCTGGACATTTCAACTTATCCTCTCCATACACGCCCTACACCCACAATACATGCATGGAAAATTGTGAACCCACAACAACTGTTATGTATATTTAACTTTACACAATGAATATACTATTGTACACTATGTTTATTTTATCCCTGAGTATTTAATTAAAACTTTATGAGTGCCTGTGTGGTTGGCGGCTTTTGGCTATCGGTGTTGTTGACAATGTTAGGGCTAATTACCCCTTCACAATTCCACAGAGTAAAGCTAGATCTTTGGATTATCTGGCCATGAGGTCAAGTGAGCTTATTGTATGACCCTGCGTGTGTTGGTCATCATCAGTCATCTGTCATCCATGTATCAGCAATTTCTTGTTCCACTTTGGAGTCCATATTTATAATTTGAATTCAATCAAACTTGGAATAAGATCTTGGACAAGTTCAGTAATGAGCGAGATCCATTCATATTGATGATAATGAACACATGCAAAATATACAGTAATATACAAAATCTTGGATGATGTTTGATAATGAACAAGATATATGTATATTTATGAGGTGATCTTGCATCTGATTGGCTAAGCTTGTTACTACTCTGGATGCCATATTTCTGATCTGATTTTGATCAAACTTGACTTGTGGGCTTATATCATCTTGATCTTGAATGGGTTTTATAAAGACAGTTAATCGTGCATCTGATTGACTGACCTTGTTAACACAGTGGAGGCCCTATTGCTGATGCATCTGATTGACTGACCTTGTTAACACAGTGGAGGCCCTATTGCTGATGCATCTGATTGACTGACCTTGTTAACACAGTGGAGGCCCTATTGCTGATGCATCTGATTGACTGACCTTGTTAACACAGTGGAGGCCCTATTGCTGATGCATCTGATTGACTGACCTTGTTAACACAGTGGAGGCCCTATTGCTGATCTGATTTTGAATATATTCTTTATCATCAAGCTCTCAGATGAGTTTCATAATGAGCTAGAACAGTGCATATTGTTGAAATGCATAAGAATGTTGAAAAATACACTGCTGAATTAAAAATAAAAGAGGACCAATTTCTATAAAAATGGACCTCAATCATGAATATGTAACTTGTGTAAGAATCCTTTTTCTTCTTACAACTGGTTATTTTTATTTGGGTCTGATTAAATAATAATAATAATACTTTATTTATAGAGGATGACTCATTTAGTCAAGGACTTTTGTCTCTTGAGGCCCTCTTAAGAAAAGTCTAACAATCTGCATCATACAAACGATAATACTGATTGCTATTTATTAAAAGATGTCTTTAGTATTATAAATACTAAATTCTATTATAATCTATTAGCAACACATACATACTCGTGATATCTTTTCTTAAATACTGTAATATTTTCTGCAGATTTTACATGCAGTGGAAGCTTGTTTCACAGAACTTTACCAGAGTATTGGAAGCTTTTCTCAAATTGCTCAGTTTTTGGTTTTGGAGGATGAATGTTTGCATGTGATGTTGATCTCAACTGGTAATGTGTTGAATAAGGCCTGAATAAATCCTGAAGATACTCTGGTACAGCTTCATGTAGACATTTATGTACAAGAACTGCCTTGATGGAAAACAAAATACTGTAATATCACAAAAGTCTGTATCACTTAGACACTGTACTGGTGTTTGTATATCTAGTCTGTATCACTTAGACACTGTATACTGGTGTTTGTATATCAAGTCTGTATCACTTAGACACTATACTGGTGTTTGTATATCTAGTCTGTTTCACTTAGACACTGTATACTGGTGTTTGTATATCTAGTCTGTATCACTTCGACACTGTATACTTGTGTTTTGTATATCTAGTCTGTATCACTTAGACACTGTATATTGGTGTTTGTATATCAAGTCTGTATCACTTAGACACTGTACTGGTGTTTGTATATCAAGTCTGTATCACTTAGTCACTGTATACTGGTGTTTGTATATCAAGTCTGTATCACTTAGACACTGTATACTTGTGTTTTGTATATCAAGTCTGTATCACTTAGACACTGTATACTGGTGTTTGTATGTCTAAAGAAATTACATGCTACTGTAATGAGTGTCAGTCGTGGGACAATTTATTATTGTCAAAAGTAATTTTTTTATGACCTATAAATGTTGGGACATGAAATAAAAACAATTTTTTCATGTACTATAAGTATTGGGACACCTTAGACATTTTTTTCTACAGATCGATCAGTGTATTTTATCGATCGATCATACAGTCATTTTAAAAAATTACTTTTTGGTTGTTAAGGGACTATCATTATGAATTATTAGATGAAAATGTTATCAATTAATATAATTTGTTTTAAAAGTCAATAAATATGTATAATTTGATTGGACAATGACAAGAATTGCGCATTAGCGGGATGTTTTGCCCATTTAACAGTAACTTCTCCCTTTTGTGCTCTAGTTTGCTGTTTTCAGTTTATGCATTACTGCATTAAAATTGTTGAAAGTCACTTGTAATTATGTTTGGGTTTTTTTTGCCCTGAAAATGTAAATACCTAACTCATTAAAATGTCATACCAGTATGACAACAATGAAAATAGTGTTTGCTTCAATGCTCACACAAGTGAGCATGTTTATATCATGGCATCGCCGCATGTACATTGAAGATTTTAACTTATGCTGAATGAAGTACATCCCTTATATTCGAATCATAGGCACCACTGCACGAAACTAAAATAATATCTCTAAAATACGATAAGTTTCAGAAATAATGCTTTGAAAACAATTGTAATACTGTAAAAACCTGGTGACAATCAGGTTAGAAATTATAAATTTATGAATAAAATGACTAAGTTTTGTGCATTTTTTATATTTTGTTATTTTTTGTTTTTAAAATCGGTAGGAGGGTACAAACAAATGGGATTGTGTGCGAATACTATAGTTTGCTTTGATGTAAGAGACCTTAAATAAGTACCAGTTTACTCGCAAAGTCTGCATCTAATGTTTTGGGGAATAAACAAGGATATAACTGACACTAAGCACGATTTGCACCGTGCAAGTACTGTACACTATAGTACAGGTCTCCCGGTAAACTCTAAGCGGCCCATGAATTATGAAGTCTTTATTCACCTTTGTTTTAAATCATGTTGGAGAAATCGGAAAATATGCACATGCAAAATAATAAAATTAAAACAATCATAGTAGTTATTAACAGTTTATTAATGAGGTAATTGAACGAACTGGTCACTGCTGTGTGACGTATGGCAATCTTGCCCATTTTGTTTTGACATTTATGTGTCTATAAGTCTTGGGACACCGAAAATGTTACATTTTTATGTGCATATAAGTCTTGGGACATGAAGAAAAAGAATTGTTATTTTTCGTGCCCCAAGACTTGCCGTCATTACGGTACATGTATATGCATGTTAGGCTGATAAATCAGCCTCCAAACCTGCACTGATATAGATTGACGGTTTGGGGGCTGATTTATCAGCCTTTATGCAAGTGTGCATGTGCATGTAGTGGTTTATCTTTTTTCCTTTTCTTTTTATGTACATCATATTTATTGTCCCTAGATTATCTGATAACCAGAAATATTTTATTGCAAGGTGGCCATCGGATGGTGTTCCCTGACCCAGTGGTCAACCTATTACGGGGATAATAAAAATATGTTACAATTTTTTAAAAAGCATACAAATTAAGTGTTCTTGCAGCTGATTGGCTAACCTTGTTACCGCTTGAGAGGCCATATTTTTGATCTGATTTCATTCCCCCTGCGGGCTTCGGGATGTTAAAAAGCCTAGATGCACCCTTCTGTATGTACTTGTAGTAAGATGTGAATAATGGATGCATCTCTTATTGGCCTGGAATGTGTCCTGTGATGACATTCAAGCTCATAAGGGTTTGGACTATTATTTTTTAAAAATAGGACTTATGTTAAAAATTGGATGTTGTATTTTAGGATTTTACACATTTTTGGCTTTATTTTGTTTTTTATGTCTTTTTGAGACACCTAAATATTTACTGATCCAATTTTAATCAAACTTAGAATATATGTTTATATAATCATGATCTTGGACAAGTTCAATAATGAGTGAGATGCACACATGTTAATGACATGATCTTGCATCTGATTGGCTGCGCTTGTTACCACACTGGAAGCCATATTTCTGATCCAGTTTTGATAAAACTTGAAATTATATGGGCTTATATCATTAAGATCTTGGATGGGTTTGATAATGAGCGAGATCCATGCATAATAATTAGATATTCTTGCATCTGATTGGCTGACCTTGTTACCACTCTGTGTGCCATATTTCTGATCCGATTTTGATCACACATGGAATATATGCTTGTATCATCAAAATCTTGGACATTATTTCAGCAGTGGGACAGATCCATGCATATTAATGAGTTTATGTTGCAGTTGTTTGGTGGAACTTGTTACCACTCTGGGAGACATCTTTTATTTGGTTTTGATCAAACTTTGTGTATAGGCTTATATGATCAAGATCTTTTATGAGTTCATTATTGCGTGGAATATACATATATTAATGAGGTGATCTTGCATGTAATTTGCTGAGCTTGTTAGCACTCTTGAGACTGTAGTTCTGGTCCAGTTTTTATCAGACTTGGTAAATAGGCTTAAAATCATATAGATCTTGGATGAGTACATTTACAAGCAAGATCCATCCATATTAATGAGGTGATTTTGCATCTGATTGGCTGAACTTAGCAAAACTTTGGTGACTCTATTTCTGATCATATCTTTATCAAACTTGGTAAATAGGCATGTATCTTCAAGATATATAATGTTTTATTATGAGCAAGTTCTGATTTTGATCAAACTTGTACAATGGGGTTATATCTTCAAGATCTTGAATGAGTTCAGTAATGAGCAAGATCTATGCATATTAACGAGGTGATCTTGCCTCTGATCGACTGAGCTTCTTACCACTCCAGAAGATGTATTTTTAATCTTTGATCAAGTTTTGAATATAGTTTTATATGATCAAGATCTCGCATGAGTTTGATAATGTGTGGGACTATGCATATTAAAGAGGTGATCTTGCATGTGATTGGCTGGGCTTTTTGCAACTTTTGAGACTGTATTTTTGATCCAGCATTCACTTGGTAAATAGGCTTAAATCATCAAGATCTTAGATGAGTACAGTTATGAGCAAGATCCATGCTTATTAATGAGGTGATTTTGTATCGGATTGGCTGAGATTGTCAACACTAGTAACTCTATTTCTGATAATATTTTTGATCAAACTTGATAAATAGGCTATATTATCAAGATATATGTGTTATATCATGAGCAAGATCTACACATATTAATGAGGTGATCTTGCATATATTTGGCTTAGATTCTTACTACTTGAACGAGTGTATTTCTCTGCCAGTTTTAATAAAACCTGGTAAATAGGCTAATATTGTCAATGTTGGATGTTTTTTATTACTAGTGAGACCTATGCATATTTATGAGGTAATCTTGCATGTGATTCACCGAGTGGTTTTTTTTATCACTCTAGAGACTGTATTTTTGATAGGATTTTGATCAAACTTAATAAATAGGTCTATGACATAAGATCTTGGTTGAGTATGATTATGAGTGAAATTCATGTATATTAATGAAGTGACATTGCTTCAAATTGGTTGAGCTTGTCAACACTCTAGCAACTATATTTCTGATCAGATTTTGATCAGACATGTTAAATAGTCTCATAGTAGCAAGATGTTGGACGAATTTGATTATGAGCTAGATCTGTGCATATTAATAAGGTAATCTTGTATCTGATTGGCTAAACTTGTTACCATGGAACTGAATTTCAGTTGGATTTTTGCTCCACTTTAATTTGTAAATAAGCTTATATTATCATCGTCATAGACAGGTTCTATAATAAATGAGTTCTGTGCATATCAATGAGATACTTTACATCGGATTGGCTGAGCTTGTTACCTCTCTGGATCTAGAGACTATATTTCTCATACAATTTCTTTTAAACTTGGTAAACGGGTTTATATCCTCGAAATCTTGGATGACTTCAATTATGAGCAAGAGACTTGCATATTATTTATGTCTTTATCATTAGTAAGAATGTTTATCAGGATATAATTAAATAGGTTAAATCATTGATATAAGGTTGGGGAGATAGTTTGCATAGGGTCATTTGTTTACAATACTACATAAGCCTGCTTAGTGAAATTGACAACTGTTAAGTTAAATATAAGTCATGTGAGCAATATCAGGCCCACTTGGGCTTCTTGTTAACCATTAAACTTGAAGACCAAAAGACTTTATTCATGACCCCTGATCTGGTAATGTTTTCAGAGCTATGCAGATAAAAAAATCCATAAGTTAGGGATTGAGAACTTTCAGTTCAAATAATTTGTATTCCCTAGGTACTTGATCATCCCTTGATGATTTGCTTTTTTAAATCTCTCAATCACAGATTTTCCACTGCATATTTGGACTCATACATGTTGCCCTCATCATTAGTAATCATAAGAAATAATTATTTAAGTCTAATTCAGAACTTAATGTGTTAGATAAAGGGTTTTACTTTTTGTATACAATAATGCATAACACAAGTACCTATCTGACAGCACATATTGTAAGAGAAGGCTACTGCAGTGCTTACCAAACTACCACATTGACAGTCAAGATAACAGTGCACTATAGTTAGTTATTTAAGCTGATATCTCTTTGATTGATGGAATAAAATTGTCAAAGTTTATAAAATTACAATAACCAACATCACTAATTCAAAATTTACATCAGAGTCCTGAACTTCCCCATTACCAAGACCTTGCTGATTCTGAAAATTGATCAGTTAGGATGTGTTTTTGATGTTATTAAATATTGCAACAACCTAAGGTTGATATCATTTGAGTTACAAGGATTCACATGAGAAGCTGCAGTGGCTCAGTGGTTAGCATGCCAGACTCAAAACTGAAAGGGTATGGGTTCGAATCCCACTATTGGATCTTCCCAGATCAGCTGCCATGGTGTGTCCTTGGGCAAGGCCCTTTACTCCAATTGCCTCAGTACTAAATACCCTACTTGTTTTCCTATGCCATAAAACAGCAAACCAAACCAAACTAGCTTTTTCAGTTATTAAATTCAACATTTACTACGTTAAGACTCCATAGAAATTATATTCATAGATCTTTATTGTTTTCATTTCTTCAGGTTACAAAACATTGGAGGTTATCAAGGGAAACTCAGATGCATACATACACATTACATTGATCAAAAAGTGGGATATTTGTGCTGGAAATGCCATTATAAGCTCTCTAGATGGGAAGATGACGACATTAAAGGGAGAGCCCATTGACTACTCATTTGATTCCAATCCAAAGAATGAAGATGGACTACTCACAACTCTTTACAACCATGACTTTTACCTCAAGAGATTAGCTCCAGCTGCAGACGATCATAAGGAGAGTAGCTTCCACTGATTTGTGAATCCAGGTTATGTTTTGTGATTTTTTAAAATTGTTTGTGTTCTGAGCAGATTACAGTTCATAGATATCATGTTTCTGGTAGCACCAAGGCAACGGTGTGTAGAATTTTGTATTCATTTTTTTTTATATCATCAGGGTCATGCTAGCTTTATCTTGCATACGTCCCAGAATGCATACACTCAAAATTCAACTGAATGTGACACAAGATATTCTGTGTATATTGCAGGCCAACCTTTCCTCGAGTTCAGGTTACATGTACCCTATATACTTGCTTATAAATCAGATCAACTGCAAATTGCACAGACCCAGATCTGCCATCACATAATGCACCAGCATATCTGGGTTGTTTGCAGTTCTAAGTGAGTATATACAGTACCACTTTATGTGAAACACGATCACATGTAGTAGGCTGGTCTGGATTCAGTGCTCTACATACAGTACTCCAACCAATTGTAGTTAGGTAATGATCAAAAGCCATGGCTAATACAGAGGCTAAAATCTATATCAACACTGGCTATATGTACACTTGTCATTAAAGGTGCCAATTATTCAGTCCAGTTGAACATTTTTCGTATCAACTATGAAGAAAAAAAAATTTCAATCATTTTGGTATTTGTCATTTCAATATTCCCACTTCATGGAGAATTCTAGAGAATTAAAATGAACAAAACTATGGCATATTTTGACTCAATTTGTGATCTCATTGCATCCTAGTCCTGACCTTTTGTGTCACATGGACACAAGTTGATTTCTGTTTTTGTGCAGATTAATGTATTTTTCATCAATGATTCAGATTCTTGTGTTAAAATTATCTCATTACATCATAGTGATGTTTGCAAGTAAGACAGTGTTTGATGTAACCCATTAATCACCTTTCCACTGGCATTTGTGTCATCAGCATAAAAAATGTTGAAGTTTTAAGTTTCTGAAAGTCAGAAACAGTGGTTATACTGACAAGCATATGGATGCAGCAAACCACCGGTTTCATGGAAACATTTTTTCAGTACATGACATTCCATTGATTTAATGTACACAATGGTGTTCATTTCATACTCACTTCCAATAATTTAATGTACACAATGGTGTTCATTTCATACTCACTTCCATTGATTTAATGTACACAATGGTGTTCATTTCATACTCACTTCCATTGATTTAATGTACACAATGGTGTTCATTTCATACTTCCATTTACATTTTCACATGTAAATTATTAAACTAGATAGATCCTCACTTTTCTGTTTTGATAACTGGTACTCTGTCACTGCAGGACTTTGTTCACATTTTTAACTTATGCACACAAAGTATGTAGGGCTTGTGCTTATTATCAGAATACCAAACTTTCCAATTGCTAGTCATGAATCCATTCTATGTTACATTGCATCATATTATTTATGTGTTGATTAAAAACTCAGTAATATGAATGTGTTCAGTCATTGTACTTTTGTTTGTCAGTCACAACATTTTTAGATGTGGTTAGTTTCTTCACAAGCTTCAAACATGAAATTGCTGTGCCATTATTTTTGTTGTTATTGTTCAGTGAATTAAGAAAAAATGAAAAGACATAATAAAATGTGTTCTTAATGCATGCTCTTGGTATTTTGGTATCTTGGTATTTTGGTAAAGTACTTCATGGTGAAAGTAAAGCAAAATATAGTTTTAACATTTCTCTCCCTTTAAAAAATGAGCTCCTTGTTTTTTTACCATGGTCATTCACATGCATTGATATCCATTGGTGTTGTTACACTAAGGTTGTTTATAATCTTTGATTTATGACAGTACATAGCAATGATTATCTGAGGTCAGATATCTACACAGGTTAGCAGGAATCTGTTATGGCTATTGATGCTGCAGTATTAGTTTTAGCTAAAGTCAAAAGAAGTTTGAAACCAGCTGTCAAATGTTTTTCTGGATGATAAATCTGACATCCATTTATGCTTATAAAGATGTTTTCCAAACATTTTCATTTTTGCATTCATTTAATTTTGAAGTGGTTAATATGTAATTAGGTAATACTGTTATCTTAGCCTCATACATATATTATGTGTTTCTAATTTAAAGTAACTATTAACTAATCCTACATGATATTATTTGTCTTTACTGCATTTTTGGAAAGGAACCTTATTTTTCTGTCCTGCCATCTAAATAAGAATACCACGGACTTTCTTTAATCCAGACAGTTTTTCCCAATTCTAGGCTGGCTAGTTATTTGATTGATTGATTGATTGATTGATGTTTAACAACACATCTTTATATGAAATCCTATTTAGTGCGCCAAGGCAGTGAAATTGAAGTGTCTAGCCAAAAGACACACCATGGCAGTGAAATTGAAGTGTCAAGCCTAGAGAAACACCATAGCAGTCAAACCAGGCTGGTCAGAGCAGAAATTGAACTAGCAACCCACTCATTCTGAATCTGGTACACAAACCACTGTGCCACCTTGGTTCTCCCAAAAATGTCTTACAATCTGAATGACATTGGGTGAAAAAAATTCTCCAGGAATCTTTAAACATATTTATTAATCCAGATTCCTGATTAATTCAAATGAAATGAAACAAAGTGTCAGAATTATCTGGCTTTCTTGATATAGAACATAATTGCTATACAGTGGTTCAGTATTCCATGTCATGGTATCAATGATAAACAAAGTGTAATAAAGGTATTTTATGATTGTATAACACTTGGATGCAAATTTTAGCCATAACAATTATGTTGATATCTTTTTGTTCTTGTTGTTGTTTTGATGCTTATCAATTGGTGACTTTTGATGACCACATAGACAAGCATTTCCTAATGTGTAATGAAAAAAATCATAAAAAAGCACATTGGAAATATAAATATATTCTCATAAAAAGCACATTGTGAATATAAATATATTCTATCATTGGAGTAACTGATTTATTCCTTAATTTAGATTGCTGCATTTGTTTGCATCCCATTTACATATATAACAAACTAAATGTAAAATGATTTGCATAACTTGAGCATTACAAATGCGTAGTATTTAGTCAGTCTGATTAAAATGAGGCCCCATTTTCACTAAATTTTTCAAAATGTCATCCTCAAATTGAGATGTTTTAACATCTTACTTAATTCTCCATCAATGATGATGAAATTCACACCGGACATTAAACCTGGAGATTACAATTCAGCCATTATATCTTTAATTCGTGTTAGTACAGTCCTGTTATATCTTTAATTCGTGTTAGTACAGTCCTGTTATATTTTTAATTCGTGTTAGTACAGTCTTGTTATATCTTTAATTTGACTTAGTACAGTCCTGTAAATTTCTTGAGGAAACTTTGAGCATCTAATCTAATTTGAATTTGTTCTCAAGTCATTTTTTGGTAATAACAATACTCCAGAGTGTCAACTTTCACAAGTAATGTGCTTCATTTCATCTTGTTGGCAATCTCTACATTCCATACAAATTCCAATATTGTAAATAGTATCATGGACCTGATAATCTCAAATCTCAGTTTGAGGAAACATTTTGACAATTATAGTGAAACTGGGGCCAAAACTCCACAGTGGAGATCTGACAGGCATCCATTAGGGATCATCTTCTGACAACCTTACTAATTTGCATAATGTTTGAATCCACTGACCAATCAGATTGTCCTGTTCAAACAGCTTTAGGTTTCATTATTCAATATACTGAGACATTTATGTTTAGTGGCAACATATGCTGAATGGCTCTATTAACCCCCTGAAGTATAAAAACTGCAACTTGTTTGGATAATAGTAAGATCATCCAAATGGATGCCTGTCTACAAGTATTGTAGGTGTGTGAAGATCAGATTTTATTCAATTTGAGTATTTAATTTCAAATACTTCTTTTGAAAAACATTGGTCAATGCTTACATGAATTCCATCATTAAATATTACGTTTTTACATTTTCGTCTCAACAAAGGTCAGTAATCCTATATCTCATAAAATAGAGAACAATTTTATATACACACCAGTAATATATGTGTCATGGTTTGTATATATTCACCATTCAAATGCAAAGAACTGATATTCCTTATAGTGCATTCTATACTGGATTTATGTAACTGTAAATATGGAATTTATTTAAGAGGGCTCATGGGTAAATATAACATTATTTATTTAAGAGGACTGTGGGTGAGCATTACCACTAGATTGCTGATCAAATAACATTTATTTTATGCCTGTATATACATGTGATTTCATTAATTTTTTTATAGTATTTTTGTTGTTTTGCAAAATGTAACATTTTCAAAGATTCTCAGTTTCAAGAAGCCATGGGGACTGGCTGGGGGAGGTCTGTTTCCACTGAAAAGTCACTGTTCATTAAGTCTTTAAATTCATGGTTGTATGAAACACAAAACCCATACAAATAAGGTATATATTTATAGTAATGGAGGGGGAAATTTTTTTTATATTTTAGTCCTTGCATGGACAATGTTATGAAGAAAATAATTTTTTTCGAGCCACATCAATGGGAGGTGAGACATAGCAAGTCAATTTTTCAATGGTGGTTTTTCATTTGAATATATTTCCTAAACTCCAAGATAGATTTTCATCATACCTGGCATGAATCATTAAGAAGCTAAGACAACTTATTCTCTGACATGCTCACTCACACCTTTTATTTTGTGGTCAAGATCCCAGTCTTAAAAAGTTTGTGTTAAGGTTTCATTTGAAGTTTTTTAATTTGCTAATATTTCCTAAACCCCTTGATAGATTTTCATCATACCTGGCATTAATCATTATGAAGCTAAGATTGTTGAATCTATGACATGCTCACTTGACCCAATGACCTTGGGGTCAAGGTCAGAGTTTCAGAAAGTTTATGTTACAGTTTTGGTGAAAGTTTGTTCATTTGCTTATATTTCCTAAACCTTTTGATAGATTTTCTTCATTCTTGGGATTGATGATTATGAAGCTGTGGCAATTCATTCAGTGATATGCTCACTTGCCCCTTTGACCTTGGGGTCAAGGCCACCATCATAGAAAATTTGTATTAAGGTTTTGGTTCAAGTTTTTTTTTATATGTTCATATATTTAAAGGGTGATAAAAGAACTCATCTGTTTTCAATCTATATGAACTTATTGGGATTGTTGAAATGATTTCATCAGATATTTACTGAATCTCATACACAAAAATGAATGGGTATAAAAGATGCTCTTTTTGCTAGACAAAAAAGGTTAATATAATCTAATAAAATGTTGCAATTTTCAGAATGTTTGATGCATGGTTTATAAGGACTTTAAAAAGCTTTGATAGTATTATATTTAGCATTGAAAGGGTAAAGAGCTATGTGTAACCATTAACCAAACAAATTTCCTTCAGAGACATTATTCTGGGAAGGATTTTATCAGTTGAAGTAATTATTTTTCCCACCACTGATACACATGTATTAGCTGTTCACATACATGTATAAAATTCACATGTTTTAGCTGTTCACATACATGTATATAATTCACATGTTCAGGATCTTACATGAGTGTTTATAGTTTCTTAATATTTGATGTCACAAACTGCTTGCAGCAAGCAGCCTATTGTTTTATGATGATGAATATTGTCCAATGAGTTTATAAATTTCATGTCTGATAAACATGAATGTCAGAATCTTGTGATCAAATAACTGCAAATGATATGTGTTATGTTGCTGTGTGATGTTAGATATCAGTGTGAGTTTATTGTTATCAAATAACTGCAAATGATATGTCTGTGTTGCTATGTGATGTTAAATATCAGTGTGAGATTCTTTCTATCAGATAATTGCAAATGATATGTGGTATGTTGCTATATCTTGTTAGATATTAGTGTGACATGTCAAAATATTATGATGTCAGTAAATATTCACAATATGTGATAAACATATTTTTTTTCAGGTTCAGGTATGTAATTGTGCAGTATTTCAGCCGATACTTTTTACATGTAAAATTGGTTAATATGGGTTTAAATTGTTATAGCTATAGGTAGTACCAAATAAGTTTAAGCAAAGACAAAATTGATGTCCCATTTATACCCCCCTTCTCATTAGTAAGTTGCATGTAGCATTTTGTCTCAGTTATCACTTTACATTCATTTGGAAACTCTTTTGTACCTACCTGATATATACTCAAATAAGTTGAATCCATCTGAAAACTGCATAGATGCAGATCTCCCATCAGACAATGCACCAGCAGATTAGGGTCTGTGCAGTTTGTTTGGAGTATCCAGTAGAACCAACAACATAGACCCTGAACTGCTGGTGCATTATGCAATGGCAAATCAGGGTCTTTGTTCTTTGCAGTTGGACATAACTTATAAGCAAGTATATATGGTACCTCACATATCAAGTTTCCAAGAAGGTTTTGCGTGTTTGACATTAATTAATTTTATGATCTAAAGAACCATACTTAAGGTCATGTGAAAAACTGGTCACTATGATCTACTTATTGTTCATGCATCATTTTACTGTATTTACCCATGGTGCAACAACATATAGTTTTTGTTATATAGTCAACCCATGACTTCCTATGCAAATGCATTTTGTGGGATGATCCAGTAAATTGTCCACTTAATTAACATTGTGCTGTGAAGCACAAGCTGGACCCAATAAGTTTGTTGCTACATAACATGAGGTCACAGCAGAGTACGTAAAATCACGCCATGTCACATAATGTATTTATGGGTGATTCAGTAATAACAATAATTAGAACAGTATTTCTCAAAAACATACTTGTACTCTGTTTAATTTTGTAAACAGCAAATTAAAATCAAATACAATCTATTATTTAATAAGTGGGGGCTATTTGTATTCTGTTTAATTTTGTAAACGGCAAATGAAAATTAAATACAATCTATTATTTAATAAATGGGGGCTTATAACAAATAAACAATACTGTTTGAACTGTTGGATATTGAGGTTTCAGCCAAGATACATGAGGCTTACAAGCTCACTCCATTGTACTTCCATCTTGCCCAAAATATCCAGCAGTACATACACTGTAATCTATAAATACTTGTACATCAGGGTCAACATTGTTTGTTTTAAATTTATATGTAGAATGAACAGCATGGATGCTGTTCTGCTGGTTTATTTGTTTCATTATTGTGTGGTGTTCGAAGTTTTCCGCTTCTCATTTTCTTTGGTATTGGTGACATTTTCTCATCTAGAAACCATCTTCATGGAAATGGAACTATAGATTTTAATTAAATTTATAAGACGCTTTTTTTGTTTACAGTAAATTTACCAAAGATATGAGTACTAACAAAGTGAGACAAAAAGGTTGTGATGGTGGTGATACTTTACCTAGACGGTGGGATTTAGTAGTTACATCTTTTGCAAGTATAGATGTAAGTCCCATTCACTTAGATAATTTCATGTGTGACTAAAGTTTTTCAGATTTTTGAAGAAACATAAATAATCATTACGAACTATATTAGGAGAAGTAGATCACAGAGATCCACTTTTTATATCTGAGTACTATTATGTTATATACAGAAGAAAATTTTCACAAAAAAAATTGTCCCTCTGGGGAATGAACATATTCCATGGTATTATATTTTAAAAAGGTTGGCTATTTCTTTGATTTTGACAGTACTCTTGTCTGTACCATAAAATCTGATCTACAGTCAGGTTGAATTTTGACCTCTTCATCATCTGCCTAAATTAAAAATAGTCTTTCCTGGTTAACAAATGTACTTATTCCTTAGGTAAGTAAACAAGGAGTGACTATTGAAAGAAGGTAGAAGCACATTTACAAACCTCAAATATACTTCAAGTTAAGAGGTCACTGTACTACACGTAATGTTATTTACTTACTCACCTGCCATCGCTGTGGCAAACAATGTGTAGGTGAGACCAAAAGGGAATTCCAAGTGAGAATTAAAGAACACATAAGGGACATCCGTAATAAAAAGGAGACCCCAGTGTCTAAACATTTTAACCAACCTGACCACAACATTAATTGTATTCAGTATCAGATAATAGAAATCATCCAATCTGATCTGGAGCTCTCTAGTAGCAACATTAATCAGAAAGATAGAGAAATTTATTGGATACACCAATTATATACTCTACAGCCAGTAGGGATCAACATCTCTCTTTAAATGGGAGCTCAGGCATTTCAAACTTAAGGAGTGACTATTGCTTTCATTAAGGCAGTCATGGAAGGTGTTAAAACACAGTCATCATGTTGATAAGAGTTTCTGAATACATGCATTGGATAATATTCAAACTGTTCTTATAGATTAGAGTAAGTGTCTGTGAGACTGTTTTGCCTCTTCCGTGTTCATTGATCTAAAATGCTCTATTACTGGGTTCACTTTTCATGATGTTAGTAAATTACAAATTGTGATATTTTCACATGAGAGTGATCAAATTTCTCCTTAATTTGTTTATTTACAGGTTACTAAAGTATAATTCATACTGCAATTTGTTATGCAAATGCATAACTGTTAGTTTTGACCTAATGTTATATATTGTATATCAACCATGTTAAGATCTAAAATAGGATCAGAAAAAATGTTACCGCAAGAAATTTATTTTTATGTTAAAAATTATACTGACAAAATGAGAATGCAAGATTGCCCAAAAAATTTTGTGAGATTTTAGCTGACAAACTGAGATATCAAGGGTATGTGAGGACAGTTATGCCAGAAGCTTAGAAATGAATAGACTGTTCACAACATAATACTACCACCACCACCCCAACCCCCAAAGATTAAAACTATGCAGTTGTGCAGGCAAGTTTCTGTTGTCTGCCAGGAATTATCTTCTTATTTCAGTATTTTCAACGAATACTTAATGACCTTTAGAAAGAAGAAGGATTTTGCTAACAGTATATTAGTATCAAAATGAGCTTCCTTTGGTGTATTTTTTATTTATAATTGATTGATATAGGTAGATGTAGATTTTTAATTATTCAGTTTAACTAGATCAGGGATTTAGTTATTAGTATGCATGATCTGAAGAATGTATTAAATGGGATTTATAGAATTAGTCCATTTTTAAGCCCTTGAACTGCATTTTTGGTTTCTTTTTTCTTCTAGTTTTGGTCATCTGTCAGTTGCATGATGATGGTTAAGTACATTTTGTGTTGGGTGCAATTCATGTTTGTTTTTATGCCCCACCATGACAGTGTATGGGGCATATAGTGTTAAACTTGTCCATCAGTCTATCAGTTTGTTTATCTGTTATCATACCTTAGTAACATTTTGCATTTAGGTCATTTCAGGCATTGGTGGGGCATCCATATTCCATGCAAACATTTTAAGTTTTTAACCAAGTTTTAAAATGTATTTCAGTGGTGGCATATGAATGTTTTAATATAAATGTCTAGAGGTTGTTACAATTAATTGTTAAAATAAACAGCTTTCAGTTAAACATTTGTTTACTTTTAATTCTACATCTGTGATTGACTGATTGATCAACATCGTGTTGTTAAGTCATATATCAGCACCATCAAGGTTACCCAGTACCATTAAGATACAACTGATCTTAGGACAACTGTCAATCCATTACTGCATATCAGTAATTAGACCTCTAGCCACTTGAGAGTCTTGTTTGTCAGAAGAAAGTGAATGAGGTATCTGACACCTAGATAGATTTTACTATTTAACATACATAAAACAAATGTATTATAGCTTAGTCATTTGTTGACAAATGTTGCCAAAAATTAGTAGTATGTATTCAGTGGTGAAGTTGAAGTATGTATATAATTGTTTTTTTTCTTCAGGAAATTCTTTAATATCTCAGAAGTTATGCTAATAAGAAGCTTAGTCGATCAGTCAGTTGATGAATATCAGCCAATAAATATGTAAAACTTTATATAAAGAAAGATTCCTTTTATGAAATGAGGATACAAAAGTTTAAAAACATTCATAACATTTCACCTTCAATCTATACAGTACAGTCCAGTCTAAAACATTAATAACAGTTCACCTTCCATCTATACAACACAGTCCATTCTAAAACAATAATATACAAGACAGTCCATTCTAAAACATTAATAACATTTCACTTTCCATCTATATAACACGGTCCAGTCTAAAACATTAATAACATTTCACTTTCCATCTATATAACACGGTCCAGTCTAAAACATTAATAACATTTCACCTTCCATCTATATAACACAGTCCATTCTAAAACATTAATAACATTTCACCTAACATTTCACCTTCCATCTATACAACACAGTCCATTCTAAAACATTAATAACATTTCACCTTCCATCTATACAACACGGTCCATTCTAAAACATTCATAACATTTCACCTTCCATCTATACAACACAGTCCATTCTAAAACATTCATAACATTTCACCTTTCCATCTATACAACACAGTACATTCTAAAACATTCATAACATTTCACCTTCCATCTATACAACACAGTCCATTCTAAAACATTCATAACATTTCACCTTCCATCCATACAACACAGTCCATTCTAAAACATTCATAACATTTCACCTTCCATCTATACAACACGGTCCATTCTAAAACATTAATAACATTTCACCTTCCATCTATACAACACAGTCCATTCTAAAACATTAATAACATTTCACCTTCCATCTATACAACAGTCCATTCTAAAATATTTCATTAACATTTCACCTTCCATCTATACAACACAGTCCATTCTAAAACATTCATAACATTTCACCTTCCATCTATACAACACAGTCCAATCTAAAACATTCATAACATTTCACCTTCCATCTATACAACAGTCCATTCTAAAATATTTCATAACATTTCACCTTCCATCTATACAACACGGTCCATTCTAAAACATTAATAACATTTCACCTTCCATCTATACAACACAGTCCATTCTAAAACATTAATAACATTTCACCTTCCATCTATACAACAGTCCATTCTAAAATATTTCATAACATTTCACCTTCCATCTATACAACACAGTCCATTCTAAAACATTCATAACATTTCACCTTCCATCTATACAACACAGTCCAATCTAAAACATTCATAACATTTCACCTTCCATCTATACAACAGTCCATTCTAAAATATTTCATAACATTTCACCTTCCATCTATACAACACAGTCCATTCTAAAACATTCATAACATTTCACCTTCCATCTATACAACACGGTCCAATCTAAAACATTTTAGTGCTTTTTAACATCAAAAGACCTTTATTTACTTCATGGAGAAATATGATTGGGGGGGGGGGGATTTGCCCAAGTTGATTTAACATATTTTTTTCTATTCCTTTTTCTCCAGCTTACACTAAGTACTTTTGACTGCAGGTGGACATCTAATGTGCTCATTGAATTGAAGGAAACCAGAAAGCGTGGAGGAATTCTCACAGGTTAGCGACCAGATGCTACATGAGTTTAAGCAATGTTCTTCTGCATTGCTTTCTGGTTGGTCAAATTTTACATGAGAAGAATAACTTGTTTGCTTGTGTTTCCTTTGATAATACTTTGCTCATGAGATTGCGTGTAAATATCCGACTCATCAAAACACTTGAGAAAATCTCTTAACAAGCAGCATGTATTGTCCAGCGTAATTTCGAAACTTGTACAATATCGTTCGCGAATGCCAATAACACTTCCAAGAAACTATGAAAATACTCTTTAAAGGTCTGGTCTACCTTCCAATAGCTGTGAAAGTCGATTATTTGTGTATAACGAAAAGTTTGATAAAATATGGAATTCGTATTAGTTAGACTATAGGCGCGAGTGGAATACCAGAGATATTGTAGGGTGGGGCGACGAAAAGGGTATTGGTTAAAAAAATCGAGAGCGCTTCAGCGCCCGAGTTTTCTCTGACAATATCCTTTGAGTCGCCCACCCTACAATATCACTGGTAGCACACGAGAGAATATTGTCTAACTGATTTATAGTGTGACAGCGGCTTTCTTTCCAATTTTTATAGCTTTCGTTTCTCCATTTGTCACAGGTATCTACCTGTTGCTCCTCTTGCGCCTTATTTTTCTTTTCGGCAGGAAATTATTGCATCACCCAAATGATTACCTGAAAGTATCCAATCAATTTAAATTACTCACATGATTATAATCGTTGGTCACCAAACTGGCCAGCGCAGACGTTTTCTCAGAAGACGACGACCTCATTTTGTCTCAGATTTTGACCTTTTCGAAGGAAAGGACGAGAATGACGACTACATTATTTTGTCTCAAGTTATGGATCTTGTTGAACGGGCCGATTTATGAAATAATTATATCGGAGAAACTTTGGAAATGTAACAAGTTTCCATGGGTGATTTTGGGGAGAGAAAGTTTGTTACAGCTCTCAGGTGGTCGGTATTAACAAACTACATCGTAGCTAGAAATGGCCATAAATCCATTGCTGATGTTCGTAAATCGACAAAACCGTCAGATAAAAATGCCGCTGGATATTTCCAACATTCTCAAACCCAAGATTGAGGAAAATCTCAACTCATTTAAAGTCGAAGAGAAACCGAACCAGCTAGATAAATCTGTGCCACTAAAGAAAACCTGCCTTGAAATTGTGAAACTTTAATAATCCATTATAAATCTACTTGACAAACGGACAAATTGCGTGCTTAAGGTTAAAGTGGGCTAGTGTTGCAGAATGTCAAAGCGTAATTTCAGGATTATGTTTTTTGGAGTGATTCTTAACAAGGTTTGTTTGTTCTCTGTTACTTGATTTGAATCAGGGGCCCCGGGTGGTCGAGTGGTCTAAGGTGCTCGCCTTTAAGTTTTGAAATCATTACACAGCTATGCAGTTACCAATATGCTTAAAATCCGACACTGTCCTTTTCTTTATTTTCTTACAAGGCCGCAATGGAACTGTCAGCTTTGTATCAATACGATGTACATGTGCCAGTTGACATGACTCTGGGATAGAATCATTTGAGTTGTAGGGGTCGAAAATTTGTTGTTACAATAAAGCTTGCGACTCTGTTTTTGCTGTGCATTCGTACAAAGCCATACTTATCTGCATATATTTCAATTTATGAAGGGATTAGTTCACTTTTTTTACTATGTCTATTTTAAAATGACTTAACTGTTTGTTGGGAATCCCTCTTTACTCATGAAACTGAATAGTCCACTCCCAAACTTGGCTGAGGCAGGGAAGTAGTTCCAGGTATATGAGGTTACATTATACCGTTACAGAAGCCACAAGACCATTTCACACTTATTGCAATGTACATTTTATGTATAAGATTACGTCAATACCTGTGTATTGGTTTCAGTTACCTCAGTTATTTATCATGTCTGAATACGAGTTCTTATGGCTTAGCAGAAGACTCCAATGTCCGTTGTAGGCATTTTTATAGTCGGTCAAAAGACAGTCCCGTCGGACATGTTTGGCATATACTAGTATGACAAATTCCGGAGACCTGCAATAAACGTATCTAAATTTAATAAATAATAAATTAAACTGGACACATGTCCATGTGATTTTTATTGCAAACAAATTTTCAGATCGTCCCGGCATTAAACTTTTTATTGCGGTTTGGCTGGAGGTATCAATAAATGACAAGTAGACAAAACAAAGAGGATGGATTTGATACCTGTATTAATATCGACGAATTTTCAAATCCTACTTGAATACATGCAACGAATATTCGAATAATAAAATTTGGTATTCGTTTCAGCTCTAGTTACAACTGCCTTGCACCTATTTATGCATGGATATAATTAGTACAGTAAGGGTGATGACTCTTGATAAGTTAAAAGAACTTGTAGTCCGACCCCAATGTCAACATATTGGCAATAAAATTGTTGAAACGAATCATCTAACACTTTTGTTGTTGTTATTGCGATCTTTCTTTTGGTTGTCACGTTGTCGTTTCTTTTGTTTTCATTGCGTATAATTTCCTTGTATTGGATGCGTGTAAACAAAGTTCGTCCTGCTGTCGGGATTGAATCTCTTAATTTTTGCCGAATTTTCATTCTTTGTGAGTATCGTCGTCCTCTACAACTCGATACAGAATCGATCACTTAGATAGCGTTAAGGCAGCAATTATGACGTCAAGATCCAAAAGCCATTATTTGACGTCACGGCATCCATGACGTTTTACTTTGTTAATATGGAATAGAATTGTCAGTTACCATCACCACGTTAGTTTCTGACTCCATCCATAACTGTGTAAATCTGCGAGAAAAGTTATGGAACCGAATTGAAAATTTATCCAACTAACGTACGACTTCATTCGGCTTGCAACCGTGATGGATCTATCAATTTTTAAAGTGATACAGAGTGAGAATATCGGACAGGTAATTCTAGTAGTAAATATTGTGTTTGCGATTACGGATTTGTGTATTTATTTATTTACTCTGTTCGCCTGTATGTCCCTCCATATATTTTGTCATCTTCCCATATTTTACCATTTAGTGCTTTTCGTTATTATATGAAGAGTATATCCACTTTTAACTCTAGTCTAACAAACTGACGGTTGTTATCGTTTTCCGTTACAGAAGATCATCCAAAAATGCACAATGGTAAATTTTATGTCAGTAAGTGTAGAGGTATAGGAGTTACCGCCATGAAAGGAAGGATGGACCAAATGTTTGTAAGCACTTTGAAGACTATTAAATCATGGATAGTGTGTAATAGCTAGCCAGTTTTGGTGCGCGACACACGTCCATCCAAAGTTGTACTCTCTGTGAAAGTTTGTTGGCAATAGGTAAAAAGGTATTAAAATTAGGGCCAAACATGACTGTTACCCAAATGTTAAAAAAATCCTACAAGTAAGTCAGAGAGACCTGGTTTTGGTTTGCAACAGGTGTTTATCACAAGATGCGCCCACAGTGTCGAAGTTTGATGCCCATGGGTGAAGTAGTATATGAATTATAGACTGGACAAGGAAAATTCATGACAGACAGACAGACGGATGGACAAAAGTAAATCACATATACTGCCGCTTCTCCAAGCGTACTGTAGATATAATAAAACAGAATACAGATAATTGCCATTTAGTATAAATCTTGTTAATGTGAGAAAGTTTAATGCGGTGGAACCAATACCCGCAAACATTTAGCGTTTGTGTTGTTTTTCGTGTAAATTTTGTCCATTCTTTACCAATTTGCAGAAAGAAAAAAAAGAAAGAAAACTGTTCATACAACACGGATGCCCCCGCTAATACTATGCAACTGTTGAGAAAAGTTTGAAGTCAAACACGGTGCTATAACTCTGTAAAATTTGCCGGAAATGGTGGAATTCGAGCTTTACATTGGTCTTCTTAATGTAAAGTCTCATAACAAATTTGGTTTAAATCCATCGAGTCCTGAAAAGTTAATGAACGGAAATTAAATTAATGACGGGCGCGACGGGACGTAACATGAGGGGATTGATGAATATGGATAACACTATATGCCAACGCAAAAGCTATGGCGGCAACATTAATCCCACCATCCCCCCACCCCCCAAAAAACAGTAGACGAACCAAGTGCACCACGTAGCAGGCTGACCACACTCGTAATTGTAATTTTTCCGGAAAAAGGCGGACTTGATGATGATGATTTTAGTTGATTTGCCACGGAAATGTCGATTTAAGGAGTTTGGTCAACAAAGACATAATACCTCCAAAGTTATTTTGGCCACTCTTTAGTTACATGCTGGTATTGTATCACATATATCTTTCATGCACATTTTAAAGATCAAAAGCGATTGTTCTCCAAAAAATAGACATAAATATAGACGTTAGAAAGATCAATTATGACAAACTTGAACTTAAAACGTCTACAAAACTCTTTCACGTCTTTAACTCTACGTCAACTTTCCACCAAGAGTTATATTTTGCATATTGTATCTCTGACGTTGACCTTGTGTTATCTGAAAACTTACAAAGGTCCAGTTAAAGTGCCCAAAATATAATTTGGATTGCATAAAATAACAAATGGAGACCGCTTCAAAACTCAAAGATGACAATCATTATAAATATTTTCAAACCTCTCTTGTGTTCCTAAACAGGAGTCATTTTTCTTATAATTCATGTAATTTGTACTAATTTATTTTATTCAGCTACTCTTGTTACTTGAGGCCGGATGTGATGTAAACTGCAGAAATGAGCGGTCTGAGACCCTCTTGATGGCGTCCTTGATTCATCTCCAAGAACCGGAAGGAAGACAAACCGTAGTGCGCATGCTCATTGACCAAGGTGCTGATGTTAATGCACAGAATTACCGCGGACAAACGCCACTTATGTATGCTTGTATCTTATACCAGAGCGACACATTTAGTACTCTCTTACACTGTGTGAGTACTTCACGTTTTATTTTACAAATTCTGATTTTATAACCCTTTCAAAAATAAAGGTACCCAATGGACCTTAGGTCACATTAAGTGTCCGACGGACCTTAGGTCACTTTAAAAAGAAAATATTAACGCACTACCTACATTCACAGCTGCTAGATTATTGTAATGAATACCCTCAAGGTTATCAGTCTCTCATGTACATATAACTTGATTGTGTGCAAGTATGTTTCAGACTCTTTTGGCAAAATTTAAAAATTGGGGTGGGTGCGGGGGGAGATAGAGAGGATCTATGGTTGAGTTTGTTCAGGATGACCGCTGCAAATTATCGAATAGGTCCAACATTGATAGAACTTAAAAATAGCGTCCATGATCAAGTAAAATGCGTCACCTTTTAGGTTGGTTGGTTATTTGGATATATCATGAGAAAGAAATAATACCTAAGTGCCTTTCCCAAAGACACATCGAGGCACTCGACCCTTTCTGGCCTGGACAGGTATCCAACCCGTGACCTTTGAATTACAAGTCTGACGCAATACCAACTGAGCTAGAACAGCTCCCCTGTCGTTTAGGTAAACTTTAACTAAGTCTGTAAACCACACATAATAACTACGTCAGTTAAAATAAATTAATACAAAGTACATATTTCTATAAATGTTATATATGCCATAATTGGCGATAATTTTGTCCACACTTTATGAATGTATAAAACAGGACAATGGCATTAGTCCTGATGCTTTACTAGGCAAAACCTCGTATGACTTCCTGATTTCAAGTTTTTTCGCTGTTAAAAGAGTGATCGATTTTCAGTTCTTCTTCGCTGTTTACTTACAAACAATCAAAACAGTAGCTAGTCCGAGTTTCCTGTGACCGTTACCACCCCGTTTTAGATATTTTAACATTTATGTTGGGGTGTGGAGTCAGAGAACATTGGCTATTGAAAGTTGGAATCCGGCATAGGGTAGCCACTTACTATCGGGTCTAGCAAACTTAAACGACTTTACATTGGGCTCTACTGCATGAAATTGATAGGACGATGCTTTATCTTCTCAGCAATTGGGAATAAAACATTCGTTATGTCTTTAATTCGTTGACAGAAGAGACGAAACTACAACGTTGACGAAATTTGACATGGTAGTCGCCATTTGCATTGCTAGTCACACGACTATCCAACTCTCGCAGCCTACATATCCATGGCATCAGAGGTCCAATAGTTACGTGATACCAATACCCCCGCCCCCCCCCCCCAATGTTTTTGTAAAATAAAAATCGAAAATATGAAAAATGGAAGTTACGTAATGTTTGTAAACCAACCCCCACCCCCCACCCCAAAAAAAAAACAAACAAAAAAAAAAAAAAGAAAGAAGAAAAAAAAGGAAATAATTATTAATATATTTGCCAACATGGTTTTTGTTGGATTTACGTGTCGACCGCGTTGACACGTGCTCTCTACGTGATGAATATGGCTTTTTCCATGTTCCTGCGACAACGATAGGTTTTTGGTCGTTGTTCTCGGAATAAATATGTTGAGAATTGTGTCCTTTCGTATTTTTTTACAAACATTACGTGACTTGCATTTCATATTTTCGAAATTTTTCTACAACAAAATTGGAAAGAGTTATTTGTTGGTGCCACATGACTATTGGACCTTTGATGTCATGGACATGTAGGCTGCGAGATTTGGATACTATCGTTTTCTAAACGCGTATCACCATACTCTCAAACGAGGCTGGGACTTCTTTATCCTCGAGGTTTCCTGGTGACAACAGCAGCGCCCCTCGCGATGGAATGCTAATACTAGCAGTAAACGAAGATCTCATTGCGACGTTAGTTAAGAAACCTTGCGTTATATGTAAAATATATGAAAAGTTTAAACCATGTTTTTGTCACAACAACAATAAAAAAAGCATTTATAGCCAAAATGTTCGTCTGAAACAATATCATATTCGGAAATCGCGTACAAAAACATTACAGTTGTACAGTATATACAACCCATTTACGGAAATTCATAAATGGTAACGTTGGTAAGTTTCACGCATAAGGGATGAATTTGAAATTATAAATGAGTAATATTCTCTGAGACAAATCTGTACCATCAAGTTCCAACAATTTCTCCAATCCTGTTGTAAATAACTGTCAAAATAATGTTGTCATTCCCGTGTCAAATTCCCATCGGAGCCTCTCATAATGTCTGGCCAGAAACAGTTAAACCGCATTCATCTTGGCCTGTGAAAGAAACTTCCATTCATTCAGCTGGTGAAAACTTCCGTGATGCAAAATGTCAGAACTACACAACAACTGTAAATCACATATATGAGTCTGCCGGCCCCAAGCGTCGAAAAATTCGTGTTATTGACAGTGATGATAGTCAAACTGAGTGAGCGTTGTTTCACAAGTTTCATTCATAAAACTAATATTCATGCGCATGTCAGCCTTTCAAAAAGTAATTCGGTTTATGCTTTAAGATGAAGTTTGCATTAAAGAGGTTGAAATTGTTAGCAATTTCTTGTGTTTTTCAAGTACATACAGTGATTTTATTCAATTATCTGAAAATTGAAAGGTATATAACAAAAATATCATTATCACAGTGATGCGATTTTGATCGCTAGATCACGTCTCGTTGTCAGAATAAAAATCCGGATCATGACTCGACGCTTCGCGTCTCGTAATGATCCGGATTTTCTAATGCTGACAATTCGCTTCGCGTCTCGTAATGATCCGGATTTTCTAATGCTGACAACTCGACGTGATCTAGCAATCAAGATCCCGTTACTGTGATTATATATATATATATATATATATATATATATATATATATATATATATATATATATATATATATATATATATATATATATATATATATATATATCAGCTTTAATCAATCCTACGTCTGTTAATTTAACATCTAAAGCATCTGATGTGTTTCGGTTTAGATGTATGAGTAGCAGTCCGGAAAAGAAAAAAAAAAATTAGTTGGCTAGTACTTGCAGACTATATTAAATCTTGATTTGAACAGTTTCAGCAGTGACAACATTGTCAGGAAGATTATCCCAGGTATCCTAATGAAGAAGTCATATGACTGTCTTTGTTTTGTTTTTTTGTTTTTTGTTTGTTTTCTTTTTTTTTGTCTTTCCCTTTATCTTCCAAATATCTCTTACTGATCAATTCGTATTGATTGACGATAATCAACAGAGATTAAATAAAGAATAATCAATTATATTTATCTCAGCAATCGGACAAAACACGTACAGCTTTTTTCTTACCTTGTACGATGCAGATTGTACCATCGTTTAGTTACTTCTAAGAAAAGTGATGTAGTAATATATCACAGATCAAAACAAATGTTCTCTGTTAAAAATAAAGACAATGGAAATAATAAAGATCCTTCCAAATTGCCAATCGTGAAACATCAACATATAATATATAAATTTGTGCGGATAAATTTGAGACAACTGTTCATGAACTTAACATTAAATTCTTCATAAGAATGTATAAATTGTACGTGCTTGCAGATAGTTTTTCTGCGAAATTTATATAATAATGTCAGAAATGTACACATGATGGCGACTTGTACATTTCTCTCAAAATGGGACCTTTGGAAGACTATCGGCGACCTTAAACATATTCATGTCTAATTGCTTATTAATTTTTTTTCCAGGAAAACAAAGAATGTACAACGGGTTTACAAGAGTTATAATTTATGCATTATCTTTTAAGAAATTTCCCAGAGGGAAGCGATGTCAGGCGATCGTCTAAAAAAATCTGCATCACTATTTTTAATTCGGATAGGATTGTCCTGAGCGTGTATATAAAGTTTAACTTTTGATTACTATGGAGGTGGGAATATTTTGTAAAATTAAAGATCCAAAACCAAATGTGACCGTATTTTGTACTCCAGCTATCCACTTTATTTTCCAAATCTGAAAGAAACAAGAAAAGAGGACCATGCATTTGTCAATAACTTTTTTTTTCAGTGATGTATTTGGTATTAAACTGTAAATTAAATGCAAAATGTAGGTTTATTTGCAGAATATTTGACGATGATCAATTTGTGTGCTTTCTTTCAGAAATCGGTGGATCCAAACATACAGGATAATGAAGGAAACACGTGCCTTATGTACGCATGCGCTCTAGGAAACGTTCTAGCCTTAAGGATTTTAATCGGCTCTGTGACAACCGGTGTAATTGATTTAAGATATCACCTTTCTAACAACCAGGGTTACACAGCCCTGCAGTTTGCCATAGATGACGATAGGTCAGAGGTCATCGATATTATGACATCAGCTTTCAAGAATGCCACTCTGTACTCCAACATCAGCAACACCGATGAAACTTTCATGCGGAAAAGGCGAAAGAGGAAACGATCCGGGGATAGGGAAAAGTTAATCCAAGTAATGGCCAGGGAAGTAGGATCATTGGCAAGACTAGGGGCTACTCCTTTTCCTATGGTTGACCCTAAAGAAGAACAAAACACAGAGCAATCACAGCAGCAGCCTCAATTTAAGTTGGGCGATAGTGTTGGCCCAGACGGTGATTCGGATTCCAGCAGTAGAGATAGCAGCAAAAGTCCAGATAGCAGGGGAGTTGTGGGGTCCAAAGCATGCATGGACGCCTCTGGAAGCAGACTGAACCTCGACGAGTCGCCATTCATGCTTATAGATGTGTTTCCATCCGGGAAAAACTCCTTCCTGGCGGAGGAAACTCTGTTCTCTGATGAAGCCGGTGATCCCGACAAGACACTTCCTGATGATGCTGGTGATGCTAGACCACCACAGGAGAGTAAGTCCTCAACTACGTCAAAGGGACGCAGCAGGCTGCGAAGCAGGAATAGAAGCAGTTTACATAGATCAAGTGGCGATCTCTCGGGGATTCAGTCTTCTAGGAAGGAGGAAATATCTTCAGATATACAGCATGGAGTCATCAAGTTTGGCGAGGAGTTTGCGTTCTGCAACAGAATTTACGGTGCAGATCTCTGGCCATCATTGGCTGATACCCCATCGAAAGGCAGCCTCTCGAATTACGAAGACCATAGCAAATCAGAAATCACATCCATTCAGGAAATTACGTTCCGGCCTTTCTCTATTAGGCGAGACAAAAATGATTTTTGCACAACTGCTCGTCTGGACTTTTTCAATATGAGTTCCGAACATAAAGCCAGAATAATGAGTCGCCCTGTATGGTCTGTATATGGAGATCCTCTTCCTGCGATTCCCCTTAGTACTCTGACGATCACAAGGTCCATGAAAAACTTTACTGAGCTCAAAAGATATATAGCACAGTCCAAGTTTGAACCGAGTCGTCTGCTCAGCCTTGATCCGGAGCTCTGGTGCATCATCGAAAGCATTCGGTGGAAGACTGAGCAAGAAAGGCGGGGTATTCGAACGAATTAGCTTTTTATACAGACGCAAAGCAACGATCTAATTATTACTGTTCAAATGCTTTTGCTTCACCTAGACAATAAAGTTTTTCCATAGAAAACTTTTAATTTCCTCTATTTTTCGCGTGATTGTAGTAGATATGGTTTGTCAACACTCTTTGAAGTGTACATATTGATAATCTTAATATTGATAGAGTTGAAAACAGGAAGCCTTATTAAAAAGTACAAAAACAAATAAGTAACGTCAGCAGTAAATAACGCTTGACTGGCCATACAATTCAGTTTTCTCTAAATAGTCAATGTTTGGATAAGTATGGTCCGACTTGATTTTTATATATTCTTGGACATACTATATCATATTTCCAGAATTATTTTAAGGTGTTGTTAAATTTCTGCCCTATATTTCAGTAGTTCACAACAAGCTCTTCGGAGGAATTAACACACAGATGTTTCTCAATAGATATAACGGCACATGGACGAGATGTGATTGGCTGCCACCTGAGGTTAACCTGTCCTGACGTGCATGGGATTGTTGTACTGGCCCTGGCTATTGCACCAATTTACCCCCAATTTACCCCCATAAAGTACATGGTTGCTATTATTAGACTGTTTGATCCCTGTTATTGGCTGTTCTTTCTGTATGGACAACCAATTGTGTTAGACGCACATATCGATGTTGATAACAAAGAACCAAATCTTTAAACTTTCATGTCTGAGTTCGTACATACATTTCAACTCGAGTAAGCTTAACAATTGTTCGATCTACACTCTACTTTAGACACGTTTTAAACTGTATAGGTAGTCAAAGGGCATTAGTCAAATTGTACATATAAATTTATTTAAACTCCAAACTTAAATGTGGTGCGAAGCTCCCGTAAGTATCACAAATGCTAGTAAATGTCATAAAGTGACACTATGCGGCTATTTTCACATTTTATGGCAAATTTCCCGCAAGTAAATTTGACAATATGACAGCATGCCAGCCACTCTGACAGTAGCTAAAGAACCTTAGCGCTAAACGCCGATCTTTGACTTCTTGATTTAGACGTGTGATTCTAGCGCTAAGGTCCATGACGCTACAAAATTGTACAGGATTCCCAAATCGCACACATGTTGGCTATTTCGTACAGGATTCCCAAATCACTCACATGTGGAGGATTCCGACTTGATAGAATCGTTAAATTAATGCGCATCGACAAGAAACTTCACAGTTATCTTCTTCGACCATTTCTCAGAACGTCGTCAGTATGGAGACGTAATGGTTCTTTATTGTTTGCACTTTAGCAGCTAAATAAACCGAGGAGTCGAGCTTTATTTTCTTCGCCGGGCAAATATTGTGCTGGTATACCCCGTGCAAATTGAACAGTCTCGCATGGTAAATGAACTCCACCCCCAAGCCCCCCCCCAACACACACACACACACACACACACACACACACACACACACACACACACATATCGGTGAATGTACTGTACTAGGAGATGATTGGATAACATACTTGTTAATTGTGGTGTTTCTTGGTGGTACGACTCGATCTTATAAAGAAAAAACCAGATCTGAGCAATCAGGCCCTCATTAAATATCTCCAATTTTCTTCATCGAATAGCGATTTTTCAGTATATTTTTTATTGCTTGGTTAGGAATTAAGTTCTTCCCTGAATAATAAGCAGGTATCAATGATTAAATACAGTCATAATATCCTTCATTTTGCTGAAATTGATCTTGTTTTATCATTGAGGAAAAGTTAAAAATTCCTCAAATCGTTTGTCAAGAATAAAATGAATCCTATGTGTAACGTTTTTGAACTAAGGAATTATTTGCATCCCTTGTATGATATCTACCTGTATGATATCTACCTGTCACAAACATTCGAGCATTGTCAGACATATCATAGGAAAGACAATACAAATTCTCAATCTGAGGAAATATTTTGAGAAGTTTAGTCTGGGAATCCTGTAAGATTCTATTGTGAATTCTCTGCAACTATAAAAATTATAATGTGTGGCATGATTTTCCAGAGAATAGCGTATTAATGTTTTTATTATTATTATTATTTTTTAAACATTTTTTTGCAATGATTGTCACCGTTACAAAACGATTCAGGAAGTTCATTTTTGTATAGAAACTTAAATAATTATTTTGGTCAATTTACTGGTTGTGTTTGGGGCGACAAGTAAATAAATAACTTTGAAAATAAGAAAATACATGTCCAAATCCACTGGAAATGCCTGATCAGTTTTACAGGTGTGTATTATTTAATTAAGTTGGAAATCATCACTTACATTTAAGGATCAAAGGTGACATTCCTGAATATATTAATGATGATTTGAATAATCTTACTGATTTCTCACTTTATGTTGTTTGGAGTTTGTTTTTAGGCATTTCTTGATAGTGCTTCCTCATTGATTACAGAAATGTATACTACAGGGTCTACAGTCTTGACATATTTTAAGATCTGTTCATCCTGATTGGGGGAGGGGGGAGAGGGAGGGGCAGCAGCAGCAGAAGAAAAATGAAATGGACCTAAATATGGAAATACAGGTAAATGGGAAAAGAAAGTAGTTCCAAAAGTGATATGTCCACTGTGGCGATATAATTTTTGTACTACTGTTATATTTCAATATCTCATTATGAAATATATAATATATACTATTTATTGTGTACCAGATGACAGACAGTGTATATGAACCAATGCGTTCACCTAAGTTGAGATACTGCTACTACTAAAGATGTTAATGACAATGATCACAATAGTTATTGTGTTAATAATAATAATAATAATAATAATAATAATAATAATAATAATAATAATAATACTAATAAAAAGAAGTATAATGATAAAGATTTATTATTATTATTATTATTATTATTATTGTACACATTACATCGGATATAAAGTGATAAAGATAGCAATATGGCAGCCAGATTCATTAATTTGTTGATAAGATGGCAATGTGGCAGTCAGATTCATTAACTTGTTGATAAGATGGCAATATGGCAGTCAGATTCATTAACTTGTTGATAAGATAATGCATGTTATTTTGTTCCTTATTCCATATCAATATACTGTTATTGTCTGTAAGGTACCGTTGACTGAACTGGTTAATCCTGAGCTAATGACCACCGGGATCAATCTTAAGTGAGCACATACCCCCCTCCTTACACACACACACACACACATTATATTAAATTATTGTCATTTTCTAATTGTTTTTTATTCATTTTTTTAAACTTTTTTTTTTGGTGTATGTAAGTGTGTGTGGGTGGGTGGGGGTGGGGGTGGGGTTATAGTCTGTATAATAATATTAGTATCTATGATGACAGATTTACTTATAATGTATTACTTATGCATGGACCAGAGATGAAAAGCAATCGGCGAATGAAATCTACAAAGTATCTAAAGTTTTATTAAGAAAAGAAAAGCTGCTAATTTATCACTTGAAGAAAGATGTTGACTCAGAAGCTCTATAAGTGGTCAAAATCGCATTGTAAACTTTAAAACACCGATTCAATGGTTATATGCAGACAGAAAATTCCTTACTTCACATAAACTGTGGCTTATTTGCTTAAGTTAGAAAACTTTGTAGTTTTATTATTAATTATTTGCTTTATTCTAGAATATTACAATTTTCACTGATAAATAAAGTAGTTTTAATTATTATTTATTTAGTTGTTAAAAGAGTTGAAATAAAATAAGTTTGTACGCATTTTACTAGGATTCATCCTCCTTCTGTTAGAGAGATTGTCCAAGAAAATATCCTCGTCTTCATAAATTTTACGCTCCTCACAGCTCATATTCTTTCAGAGACATGTTGTGGGCAGACAATTTAGGCGGTTACATAGAATCTGTTTTATGACGTCATGGATCTTAAAGCCAACGTAGAACACTCAAATCAAGAAGTCAAATATCGGCGTTTAGCATTAAGATGTCCCCAGCTAATGCGACAGAGGTGTTGTGAGTAAAAGGAATAAAGTGTGACATTTACATTTTGTTGTGATATTCCTGCTGACCTTGCGCATGTAAACGTCGCTAATTGTGAGAAATGATGTTGAGTAAGCACAGCCTCAGTGGTAAATGTCATATTGTTTTATATATATATATATATATATATATATATATATATATATATATATATATATATATATTGTTGAAGGGGTTTGTGCCATTATATCAACTCTTTGGCGGAGATAATGCGATCGATCATGATCATTGCCTCTTTGCCTGTGGTGATTGTTTTCATTAGTCCGTGTGTCTATGAATCTGTCCGTTTGGTTCTGTCGTACGGCATTTTACGAAGTTGAAATGTATATCTCTTTCTCTACCTATATACGTAAATACGTACATATCTATATATCTGTTTTTCTATCTGTCTGTCTATTCATATCTATATATCTTTCCTACGGAATTTGGTCTAGTAATGGCCAAAACACGTCGAATTACCACTTTATTCACAAAAGTACTGTATATTCTTTAATAAATGGATAAAAAGTGTCTCTAAAATATTAATTGCTCTGTACATCTGGTCCTATTAGCCCCAAAAGGTAAGTTTAATGTGTGATGGAATCTTTAAAGGATAAAGAATTACGGTGTAGTTGCAACGTCAATAAGATGCAGTGGGCTATAAATGTGTAAGGGAAACCTAAGACTTCGAAACTGAAGAATAGATAGACACAGACTGTGTCTAAGCTGCGGAGAGTGGCACACTTTTAAAAAGTTTGTCGATGGGTTTAAGACTTGCTATTAGATTTCACTGGTAACATTTGCTGGTGATTATGGCCTATTAGTCATTGTAATTTGAAGAAATAATGTAAACTTCACAACTTAATAGTGAAAACGAAATTTAAAATAAGTAAAGGAATTTTAACTTAAATCAGTAAAGCAGCAAAAGTGGCCTGCCAACATTTAAAACAAATAATAAAATCATTTTTTAACAAAAATTACAAATCACTGAAATTCTATTCAAAGAGCCTGCAATTGTTCGTATATTAATCAACATGTCAATAAATACGATCACAAACAGTTCAATAGTTCAATTCGTAAATTATATTTTGAATCTTGTCATACAATCTGACGTTATAACGGTCGCATGTTTAGCATCACCCACCATAGTCTCAATGATCTAGGCGGTAGAATCAAAGGGTTCAGTATCCCCCGCATTTCAGCCCCTTCTTGCACCTCTCACAAAGATCTCTGCGGTGAGGTTTGCTTTTGTCATTACGGCGCCTTTCTCTGTCCTCCTCGGTGCATACGCAATCAGTCTCTTCGCAATACGAGCATATGATGGGTTCTACATCGTAGGGACTGACCGCTACCCGGCAACTTTTACATTCTTGTTGGTAGAAGCCCTTACAATGACAAAAACACAAAGCTGAGAAAATTAAAGCAGTTTCAAATCAACGACGACGACGGCAGTAAATAATTTTATTATATACCTATACATTTTCTACCTAAGAATGAGCCAGAATTTTACAGTAAAATCCCAAAAGTAGTAAAACGATATTACCGTTTTCTGATCCCGTATTACCATACTCTCAAACGAGGCTTTAACTACCTTTTCCTCGAGATTTCATGGTTACAACGAACAAGCGTGAATAACTAGGCCGTAGCCTCACTTAACATACAAATGGAAATGAGTAGCATTCTCTGTAACAAATCTGTATCATCAAGTTCCAAAATCCCGCTATAAATAACTGTCAAAATAATGCTGTCATTCGCCAAGTCCCCATCGCAGCCTCTCACAATGTTGTGCCAAAAACAGTTCAAACGCTATTAGCCTGGCCTCGGGTAGAAACTTTCCTAGTTATTCAGCTGGTGAAATCTTCCGTGAGGTAAAATTTGACAACTGCACAATAGCTGTAAATCACATATATGGGTCTGCTTTCGCCATGCGTTGAAGAACTCCTGTTATTAACAGTAATAGTAGTGAAAATGAGGGACTGTTGTTACACACACTTCATTCATAAAACTGATATTCATGCGCATATCAGATGTTCCAACAAAAAAAAAACGAAATTCGGTTTATGACTTAATATGAAGTTCGTATCAGAAAGGTTGAAATGTTAAGCAATTTTTTTTTTCAGTTACGTTTTGGGATTTTATTTCCAGTTACGTTTTGGGATTTTACTGATCTATCTGAAAATTGATAAGTATATAAAAGAAATATCATTATCATAGTAATTCGATCTTGATTGCTAGATTACGTCTTGTTGTCAGCATCAGAAAATCCGGATCATATATATATATATATATATATATATATATATATATATATATATATATATATATATATATATATATATATATATATATGTGTGTGTGTGTGTGTGTGTGTGTGTGTGTGTGTGTGTGAAAAACAAGAACAAGTACTTGGTTGGCTATATCACTCCCTTTCCCAAAAACACACAGAAGCAGCTTACTCAGGCTGACCTGAGCGTGTATCGAACCCTTGGATTATGAGTCCGACGCTCTATCAACTGAGCTGCTGCGGCTCACAAGAACAGATGGGACAACAAAGACAATGATAATGATAAAAATATAGAAACTACCACCATCACCACCGTCGTCGTTATCGTCGTCATCGTCTTCCTCCGCCTCCTCGTATTCATCATCATCACACCAGTAGCTGAAAATATAGCAATAATTCTATTGCCTACGTACTTCTGACACTCCCACCAGAAAGACAATCACAACCTGGCTTTATCTATATCTGGTCAACTTGATAAACACAGATAATCGCGTTTAAATGTGGACTTTGAATTAACTTTAGTTAATTTCATTCAGACAACCCACTGTTTCCGGAAGACATATCTGATAAACACAAAATATCATGGTAAACATGTACAACTTCATTCAATCAACGAATTATTTTCGGTAAACAGATTTTGATCCCGTTAAATTGCATTATCAATAATTTAAACAAATAGGCAACATCAAAATCATGTCTGTACATGTAGCAATCTTGATTGGAGAAAACTAGCCTCTGAAAATAACTGAATAGAGTCAGCTTTCTTTGGGTTTTTAAGAAGGCGAAGAAGAACTTAATTTGTATTTAATTTTACATTTTATTTCATCTTACTCCAACCACTTTCAGCCATATAGCTAACTGATAAGTATGAATTTTTTTTCTAAATGGGGTTAGAGGTTCCTCGTTATTGAATATCGTCTGCAACTACACACACACACACACACACACACACATATATATATATATATATATATATATATATATATATATATATATATATATATATATATATATATATATATATATATAACAAAAGTACGTCTCCAGACTGATGAAAACTATCTCACCCGTTCGTTTAGTCCCTTTGATACAAACTATCTTTTCTAGACTCCTTCCTCATTATAGTGTGAAATTTTATTTCCACACCTACCCAGCCCACCTCTTAGTGGAGTCTGGATATTTAAAAACGGTAAAAATATCTAGTCTATGACGGAGCATTGACACCTTTCTCACCTTCACGGTGAATCATAGTAAATATGTGTGTGCGTGTATCTTTGTGTACATTTTGTCATGTGAATGGACTTACTCATCGCTGCAAATTGCATGATGTGTAAATTTATACCTTGTCTGTGGATAGTGCTAAACCAAATTTACACGTGAAACTTTACATTCTGCTGCCAAATCTCGACCATCCACACATCCATCCATATCTCCTTCCCTATATATGTATATACTAGTATGTATGTAAGTGCATTTTGTGCGTGTGTATATATATATATATATATATATATATCTATATATATATATATATATATATATATATATATATATATATATTGTAACACGCAAGGGGTCTGGTTACCGAGCGAATGTATGCGTGAGTCTGGCTTGAGGTCCATTGTACACCTATTTCCAAGG
The DNA here is from genome assembly GCA_029931535.1 of Margaritifera margaritifera. NCBI lineage: Eukaryota > Metazoa > Mollusca > Bivalvia > Unionida > Margaritiferidae > Margaritifera > Margaritifera margaritifera. Next base: position 267,911 of record JAQPZY010001243.1, on the reverse strand, counting down.
ACCTCAAGACAACAGTCTTCGTCAACTGAAGGGTTCTTAAACGCGCGTATACAACAAGGAATTTCCTCTAATCACCTAATGACCACACAACACGAAACTCTAATTTCATATTTGCATGATTATTCTTATACTTCCCTACCATAGAACAATATCAACATGATTGATCGAGTCTTTGCATTGTTTCGTGATACGTTAACGAGTTCCTAAAATTGAGACAAGGGGTTAGCGGCTATCCGACGTTGAGTCACACATAGGAAGAGAAAGAAACATTCAAGCTATGGTACTGATCCGTGGAGGGAACCGAATTGGAACACGTCAAGCTCAACAAGGGAAGCCGGACTTTTACCAAAGTGATTTTAAATTGTTTGTGGGATAAAAAAAGGCTAGATTATGCCCACGATGGAATACTCA